>OZ026495.1:10274326-10874326 GCA_964019985.1 Aurelia sp. 4 Dawson et al 2005
TACGTGATTTTGCAGTGGAATAACCTGGTATATCCATGAACCGCAATGAAAGGATATCCTAGGATGTCCTGGGATTCTTTATACGTGATTTTGCAGTGGAATAACCTGGTATATCCATGAACCCCAATGAAAGGATATCCTAGGATGTCCTGGGATTCTTTATACGTGGTTTTGCAGTGGAATAACCTGGTATACCCATGAAGCGGAATGAAAGGATATCCTAGGATGTCCTGGGATTCTTTATACGTGATTTTGCAGTGGAATAACCTGGTATATCCATGAACGGCAATGAAAGGATATCCTAGGATATACTGGGATTCTTTATACGTGATTTTGCAGTGGAATAACCTGGTATACCCATGAAGCGGAATGAAAGGATATCCTAGGATGTCCTGGGATTCTTTATACGTGATTTTGCAGTGGAATAACCTGGTATATCCATGAACGGCAATGAAAGGATATCCTAGGATATACTGGGATTCTTTATACGTGATTTTGCAGTGGAATAACCTGGTATATCCATGAAGCGGAATGAAAGGATATCCTAGGATGTCCTGGGATTCTTTATACGTGATTTTGCAGTGGAATAACCTGGTATATCCATGAAGCGGAATGAAAGGATATCCTAGGATGTCCTGGGATTCTTTATACGTGATTTTGCTGTGGAACAACCAAGTATATCCATGAAGCGAAATGAAAGGATATCCTAGGATGTCCTGGGATTCTTTATACGTGATTTTGCTGTTGAACAACCTGGTATATCCATGAAGCGGAATGAAAGGATATCCTAGGATGTCCTGGGATTCTTTATACGTGATTTTGCTGTTGAACAACCTGGTATATCCATGAACCGCAATGAAAGGATATCCTAGGATGTCCTGGGATTCTTTATACGTGATTTTGCAGTGGAATAACCTGGTATATCCATGAACCGCAATGAAAGGATATCCTAGGATGTCCTGGGATTCTTTATACGTGATTTTGCTGTTGAACAACCTGGTATATCCATGAAGCGGAATGAAAGGATATCCTAAGATGTCCTGGGATTCTTTATACGTGATTTTTCTGTTGAACAACCTGGTATATCCATGAACCGCAATGAAAGGATATCCTAGGATGTCCTGGGATTCTTTATACGTGATTTTGCAGTGGAATAACCTGGTATATCAATGAAGCGGAATGAAAGGATATCCTAGGATGTCCTGGGATTCTTTATACGTGATTTTGCTGTGGAACAACCTGGTATATCCATGAAGCGGAATGAAAGGATATCCTAGGATGTCCTGGGATTTTTTATACGTTATTTTGCTGTTGAACAACCTGGTATATCCATGAGCGGCAATGAAAGGATATCCTAGGATGTCCTGGGATTCTTTATACGTGATTTTGCTGTTGAACAACCTGGTATATCCATGAACGGCAATGAAAGGATATCCTGGGATGTCCTGGGATTCTTTATATGTGATTTTGCAGTGGAATAACCTTGTATATCCATGAACCGCAATGAAAGGATATCCTAGGATGTCCTGGGATTCTTTATGCGTGATTTTGCTGTTGAACAACCTGGTATATCCATGAACCGCAATGAAAGGATATCCTAGGATGTCCTGCGATTCTTTATACGTGATTTTGCAGTGGAATAACCTGGTATATCCATGAACCGCAATGAAAGGATATCCTAGGATGTCCTGGGATTCTTTATACGTGATTTTGCTGTTGAACAACCTGGTATATCCATGAACCGCAATGAAAGGATATCCTAGGATATACTGGGATTCTTTATACGTGATTTTGCAGTGGAATAACCTGGTATATCCATGAAGCGGAATGAAAGGATATCCTAGGATGTCCTGGGATTCTTTATACGTGATTTTGCTGTGGAATAACCTGGTATATCCATGAAGCAGAATGAAAGGATATCCTAGGATGTCCTGGGATTCTTTATACGTGATTTTGCTGTTGAACAACCTGGTATATCCATGAAGCGAAATGAAAGGATATCCTAGGATGTCCTGGGATTCTTTATACGTGATTTTGCTGTTGAACAACCTGGTATATCCATGAACCGCAATGAAAGGATATCCTAGGATGTCCTGCGATTCTTTATACGTGATTTTGCAGTGGAATAACCTGGTATATCCATGAACCGCAATGAAAGGATATCCTAGGATGTCCTGGGATTCTTTATACGTGATTTTGCTGTTGAACAACCTGGTATATCCATGAACCGCAATGAAAGGATATCCTAGGATATACTGGGATTCTTTATACGTGATTTTGCAGTGGAATAACCTGGTATATCCATGAAGCGGAATGAAAGGATATCCTAGGATGTCCTGGGATTCTTTATACGTGATTTTGCTGTGGAATAACCTGGTATATCCATGAAGCAGAATGAAAGGATATCCTAGGATGTCCTGGGATTCTTTATACGTGATTTTGCTGTTGAACAACCTGGTATATCCATGAAGCGAAATGAAAGGATATCCTAGGATGTCCTGGGATTCTTTATACGTGATTTTGCTGTTGAACAACCTGGTATATCCATGAAGCGGAATGAAAGGATATCCTGGGATGTCCTGGGATTCTTTATACGTGATTTTGCTGTTGAACAACCTGGTATATCCATGAACGGCAATGAAAGGATATCCTGGGATGTCCTGGGATTCTTTATACCTGATTTTGCAGTGGAATAACCTGGTATATCCATGAACTGCAATGAAAGGATATCCTAGGATGTCCTGCGATTCTTTATACGTGATTTTGCAGTGGAATAACCTGGTATATCCTTGAACCGCAATGAAAGGTTGAACCTCAAATAACAGATCATTTCCCCCAGTTTCTAATTGTCAAGCATGCAGGAATGCCTTATAAGAATTTGTCATATTTTCAACATGATTTTTCAAACCTCAATGAAGAAAATCTCCTTAATGATTTTGCAAACCTTGACCTTACCTTCTTGAATGACAGTGCTTTAGATGTAAATGCTAAGTTTAACAGACTCCTGTCTATCCTGGATGAATTAGTGAAAACTCACGCTCCACTGAAGAAACTTACTAAAAGAGATATTAAGTTCAGGAATAAGCCTTGGATCAAAAGCAAAATTCAAAAAATGATGCGCATCCGAGATCGGATACTTAGAAAGCTCAAAAAGAACAACAATCAGTCTCTTATTGATCTTTATAAACAGTTTAGAAATAGAGTTTCAGTTTCCTTGAATGAAAGTAAAGCCAGCTATTACTATAACTACTTTCAAAAGAACAGCAACAACATGAAACAATTATGGTCAGGTATTAAATCAATTGTAAGTATTAAAAAATCAAGCAACTTGAATGTGATTAACAAACTTAAGGACTCAAATGGTAACATTACATCAGACCCAGCGGTTATTGCAAACATTTTTAATAAATTCTTTGTTAATGTTTCTCATGACATCACTAAAAATATACCAAGATCCAGTAAGTCACCTGTGGATTTATGGGTGACAGAGTTGGAAATTCATTTTTCATTTCACCCTCAGTTCCTTTTGAAATATCTGATGTAATCTCAGTCCTAAAATCTGGAAAATCTCTTGGGCCTAACAGCATTCCCATGAAAATTTTGAAGTCTCTTTCTCCATTGATATCTTCTCCACTTTCTCAAATCATAAATGAAACTTTTCAATCTGGGATATTCCCAGACAAGATGAAGTTTGCCAAAGTAATCCCACTTTTCAAGAAAGGTTGTCCACTAACAGCATCAAATTATCGACCTATTTCTCTTCTCTCTGTTTTCAGCAAAATCATAGAAAAAGTCATGTATGAACGTCTCTATAAGTTCCTAGAAAAACATGAAATCTTGTATTCATTACAATTTGGTTTTCGTGCCAGTCATTCCATTAACCATGCCCTGGTTAGTTTAACAGAAGCCATAAAAAATTCACTAGACAATAGAAAATTTGGTTGTGGAATATTCATTGATTTGCAGAAGGCATTTGACACTGTGAATCATCGTATTCTTTTGATGAAGCTTGAGCATTATGGAATTAGAGGAACCTCCTTAGATTGGTTTGAATCCTACCTTTCAGATAGGAAACAATGTGTCTCGGTGAATGGATCTTACTCTTGTTATCTCAATGTTACCTGTTGGGTTCCACAGGGTTCTGTTCTTGGACCTCTTCTTTTCTTGATTTACATTAATGATTTACCTCTCTCATCCCCAAAACTAGCCTTTTACTTATTCGCAGATGATACTAATATCTATTGTGAATCTGAAAGTCTTGATCAGCTTCAAAGTGTGGTAAACAAGGAATTAAGAAAAGTGAAAATGTGGCTTGAGGTTAACAAATTGTCACTCAATATTGATAAAACTAATTTCATAATTTTTAAGTCACCTCAACATTCTTCATCTGAAACTGTCAGCATCAAAATTGGAAAGTTCCCTATCAAGCAGACTCATTATGTCAAATTTCTTGGTGTCCTTCTGGATGAAAATCTTTCATGGAAGTATCACTTGACAGAACTATCCAAAAAACTGGCTAGAACTTGTGGTATGTTTTTCAAAGTAAGACACTTCTTACCCATCAATATTTTAGTCTGTCTTTACAACTCTTTATTTTCTCCATTTTTACAATATGGAATTTTAGTTTGGGGTCTTACCTATGAGACTCATATCAATCCAGTATTTTTGTTACAGAAAAGGGTTATAAGGGCTATTGCGTTTGAACACTTTACTTCTCCCACTACACCTCTCTTTTCTGATTTAAAGATTTTAAAGCTATGTGATCTATTTAAATTGAAACTGCTTTCTTTTGTATATGATTGTGTAAATAAAATCTCTCCTTCTTGTTTTCATTCTTTTTTTGATTTAGTTCAATCCGTTCATCAACATGGTACACGGCAAGCCACTAAAAGTGATATTTTTCTAACTCAGAAAAATACTTCTCAATATGGCCTTCGATCAGTTCGTTACTTTGGAGCTAAGTGCTGGAACGACATTCCCTTGGATATAAAAAAATCACCCTCTTCTATTAGTTTTCGTCGTAAACTCAAAGCTTTTCTCTTTGAAAATAATTATCAAGATTGATCATAGAATAGGCACAAAAAGGTCACCATCTGCCCTTGTCATATAATCTCAATGAAAGTCTTCACATGTATCTGAAATACTATTAAAACAGGGGGTGCTCTCTCCTCGATTAGTCTGACTACTGAGAGAGCTCCTCCTTAAAGTAATTCCCCTCCATACAATTTCTCTTCTCTGTTTTGTGTAATGTATATTGTATTAACTTTGCTTACTGATGTATTAATTTTCTGTATCTTTTATTCCTGTAGTTTAGTTATCTGTCTGTTTAGTTACTTCATAAATTGTATGTAGTGGAATTTAAAATATGAAACTGAAACTGAAAACTGAAACTAGGATGTCCTGGGATTCTTTATACGTGATTTTGCAGTGGAATAACCTGGTATATCCATGAAGCGGAATGAAAGGATATCCTAGGATGTCCTGGGATTCTTTATACGTGATTTTGCTGTTGAACAACCTGGTATATCCATGAAGCGAAATGAAAGGATATCCCAGGATGTCCTGGGATTCTTTATACGTGATTTTGCAGTGGAATAACCTGGTATATCCATGAAGCGGAATGAAAGGATATCCTAGGATGTCCTGGGATTCTTTATACGTGATTTTGCTGTTGAACAACCTGGTATATCCATGAACGGCAATGAAAGGATATCCTGGGATGTCCTGGGATTCTTTATACCTGATTTTGCAGTGGAATAACCTGGTATATCCATGAACTGCAATGAAAGGATATCCTAGGATGTCCTGGGATTCTTTATGCGTGATTTTGCTGTTGAACAACCTGGTATATCCATGAACCGGAATGAAAGGATATCCTAGGATGTCCTGGGATTCTTTATACGTGATTTTGCAGTGGAATAACCTGGTATATCCATGAAGCGGAATGAAAGGATATCCTAGGAAGTCCTGGGATTCTTTATACGTGATTTTGCAGTGGAACAACCTGGTATATCCATGAAGCGGAATGAAAGGATATCCTGGGATGTCCTGGGATTCTTTAAACGTGATTTTGCTGTTGAACAACCTGGTATATCCATGAACGGCAATGAAAGGATATCCTAGGATGTCCTGGGATTCTTTATACCTGATTTTGCAGTGGAATAACCTGGTATATCCATGAAGCGGAGTGAAAGGATATCCTAGGATGTCCTGGGATTCTTTATACGTGATTTTGCTGTTGAACAACCTGGTATATCCATGAACGGCAATGAAAGGATATCCTGGGATGTACTGGGATTCTTTATACCTGATTTTGCAGTGGAATAACCTGGTATATCCATGAACTGCAATGAAAGGATATCCTAGGATGTCCTGGGATTCTTTATGCGTGATTTTGCTGTTGAACAACCTGGTATATCCATGAACCGGAATGAAAGGATATCCTAGGATGTCCTGGGATTCTTTATACGTGATTTTGCAGTGGAATAACCTGGTATATCCATGAAGCGGAATGAAAGGATATCCTGGGATGTCCTGGGATTCTTTATACGTGATTTTGCTGTTGAACAACCTGGTATATCCATGAACGGCAATGAAAGGATATCCTAGGATGTCCTGGGATTCTTTATACCTGATTTTGCAGTGAAATAACCTGGTATATCCATGAACTGCAATGAAAGGATATCCTAGGATGTCCTGGGATTCTTTATGCGTGATCTTGCTGTTGAACAACCTGGTATATCCATGAACCGCAATGAAAGGATATCCTAGGATGTCCTGGGATTCTTTATACGTGATTTTGCAGTGGAATAACCTGGTATATCCATGAAGCGGAATGAAAGGATATCCTTGGATGTCCTGGGATTCTTTATACGTGATTTTGCTGTTGAACAACCTGGTATATCCATGAACCGGAATGAAAGGATATCCTAGGATGTCCTGGGATTCTTTATACGTGATTTTGCTGTGGAACAACCATGAAGCGGAATGAAAGGATATCCTAGGATGTCCTGGGATTCCTTATACGTGATTTTGCAGTGGAACAACCTGGTATATTCATGAATCGGAATGAAAGGATATCCTAGGATGTCCTGGGATTCTTTATACGTGATTTTGCAGTGGAATAACCTGGTATATCCATGATACGGAATGAAAGGATATCCTAGGATGTCCTGGGATTCTTTATACGTGATTTTGCTGTGGAACAACCTGGTATATCCATGAACTGCAATGAAAGGATATCCTAGGATGTCCTGGGATTCTTTATACGTGATTTTGCTGTTGAACAACCTGGTATATCCATGAAGCGGAATGAAAGGATATCCTGGGATGTCCTGGGATTCTTTATACGTGATTTTGCTGTTGAACAACCTGGTATATCCATGAACGGCAATGAAAGGATATCCTGGGATGTCCTGGGATTCTTTATACGTGATTTTGCAGTGGAATAACCTGGTATATCCATGAACTGCAATGAAAGGATGTCCTAGGATGTCCTGGGATTCTTTATGCGTGATTTTGCTGTTGAACAACCTGGTATATCCATGAACCGCAATGAAAGGATATCCTAGGATGTCCTGGGATTCTTTATACGTGATTTTGCAGTGGAATAACCTGGTATATCCATGAAGCGGAATGAAAGGATATCCTAGGATGTCCTGGGATTCTTTATACGTGATTTTGCTGTTGAACAACCTGGTATATCCATGAACCGCAATGAAAGGATATCCTAGGATGTCCTGGGATTCTTTATACGTGATTTTGCTGTTGAACAACCTGGTATATCCATGAACCGCAATGAAAGGATATCCTAGGATATACTGGGATTCTTTATACGTGATTTTGCAGTCGAATAACCTGGTATATCCATGAAGCGGAATGAAAGGATATCCTAGGATGTCCTGGGATTCTTTATACGTGATTTTGCTGTTGAACAACCTGGTATATCCATGAACCGCAATGAAAGGATATCCTACGATGTCCTGGGATTCTTTATACGTGATTTTGCTGTTGAACAACCTGGTATATCCATGAACCGCAATGAAAGGATATCCTAGGATATACTGGGATTCTTTATACGTGATTTTGCAGTGGAATAATCTGGTATATCCATGAAGCGGAATGAAAGGATATCCTAGGATGTCATGGGATTCTTTATACGCGATTTTGCTGTGGAACAACCTTGTATATCCATGAACCGCAATGAAAGGATATCCTAGGATGTCCTTGGATTCTTTATACGTGATTTTGCTGTTGAACAACCTGGTATATCCATGAACCGCAATGAAAGGATATCCTAGGATGTCCTGGGATTCTTTATACGTGATTTTGCAGTGGAATAACCTGGTATATCCATTATCCAAAATGACAAGATATCCTAGGATATCCTGGGATTTGTTATGGATGATTTTGCGGCGGAATAACCTGGCACATCTAAGGACCGAAATGAGAGGATATCCTTAGATATCCTGGGATTGTTGCAGATGATTTTGCAGCGAAGCCTTCTGGTATATCTGTTGACTGTAATGGGATCGCAATATTTGTTCAAGGGGTTTTGAAGCAACTCGATTTCTTGTGAGCTGAAATGACAGGATGTCCCATCCTAGATTATCCTAGAATGCAAATGAGTTTGCAGTAATTTCCTGAATCTGCCGATACCCAACACTATTGTAATCTTATCTCTTCGAAACTTTCCTAATGGTGGCAAAGCTAAGTAGATAATCGACGATCTGGCCTGATTACAGCAGAGAGGGAGAGAGGTAATACAGAATACAGAAGATCTTGGTTGCACTGCATGTTTCATTACAAAATAGTTCTGTTCCATAGCGTGTTTTAATGACAATCAGAAACTTCCATGAAGGAATCAATCATTAAGAAACTAACAAACTCTAGTACTTGGAAAATATAACGTATGAAACAATCTATTTCAATAAATAAAAAACTGAGCATATTTTTCCCCTTGTTCTTATTTCTTCCCTGCACTGACAGGATTTATCAAGCACATAAGCTGTGTAAACTTACCAGTCAGAACCGGTTCATTCACAGCGACCAAAGATACTTCATAAAAATATTTAAAACATTTCTCACAAAGTATACGTAGCTAGTTGGTTCATCTTTTCACTAGCCTGCGTGCAGTCTTTCAAAGACTTCACGCAGGCTATCTTTTCACAAACCGAAGTGCTTAGAGCAAGGTAGTTTGACCACTTAAGGGGGTTAACTTCGTACACTTTCTGGATTTTATCAGGTAGCTAACATTTTTAACTAATAAACGTAGCAACTAGAAACATATTCAAACATGAATTCCAAAGACGTCACATCCCTTCTGTGTCATGTCTCTAGTTACAGTGCTATTTAATTGGCTTCAACGTTGTGGATTCCAAGGATATCTTTCGCCACTTCTTAGAGGTTCCAAGGTTGGCCTAACTGCATAAAAGATGGACGCGCAAAGTTTTGGCCTAATCCCGAGATACTCACTGTACACTCCGCCGAGATACTTTGAAATGTTCAAGCCGTGTTTCTGGCTTTTGAACGCTGCATGTGCCTGATATACCCCATTGCCTGAAAATCCTGCTGAGTAATGTCAAAACATTGGGAGGCTTCAAACAACTTTGTTTTGGAACATTAATTAAGGAATAGGTAGCAAACGTAAAGAGTGGGTCCTAACTTTAAGTACTCAAAGTCTGATAACTTTCAGAAACTTTCATTATTCGTTTAAACTCTTTGTTTCTCGTGTAAAGAAAATACTTTGTTGAAGAGAACGTAAAATATTCCAGTCAAACACAAAATGTAGAAAACGATGGGTTTTGGACTAACAGCCTGTCTAGAATTCCCTCATAAAAACGAGAATAATTCTGAAGTCAGCCTAACGCTTTGACAAGTTCGAAGTTCAAACTAAATTCCGAGTCCTAAGTTTATTCAAAGCGACCTCAACTTTAGAAAGCTCGTTGGACTGTACACCATAGCAATTGATATGTAAGTAAAGTCCTGTAAGATCTAAAAATGTTCGAGTTTACTATGAAGGTTCTGCTCCATCTTTTCATAACGATCTTTGTGTTTTAACTTCTTGGGACTCGAGTTGAAGTTCATCTGAGTCAGAGAGGTCCTAAAAACAGAGCGATAGACAGACGTAGAAGATTTATCTTTCTAAATAGTTCATTTGCATATCTCATATCCACGATTTAAATTAAAGTGATTTTGGGCCATTTTGTGGTAACTGAAAGTTTCGCTATGGTTGTTCGCTTTTTCTTTACTACGATGAAAGAGATTTCAAGCGTCGTGTAAAGGGGAGAGCTCTTGCACAAATGACAATGAAAGCTGCTGCAACAATCAGTTTGAAATCATAACAACAACGAGGCAACTTCTTCGTTATGGAATGAATAAAAGTGAAAAAGTGAGATATGTAAGGAAGAATGTATTACCTTCGAACCCAGAAGTCAGCCTTGATAAGACTTGGCATTGGCATCAAATCTCCATCTTTAGCTTTGATAAAAAACTTTGAATGCAGAGCCTTGCTGACGTGATTCAGTCGATTTTCGAGCGCAAAGATCACATGATATTTCCATGGCAAAGCTAGTATTTTTACTGGGTAAGTTCCAGTAAAGTTCAAGGTTGTCATTCGCACTCGACATTATCAGTTCAAGGTTGTTCACGCTTGTGACAGAAGAAAACTGTGCATGGTTATTCTTGGTTTTAGGTTGTAGGATATACCAGGTTGCACCAGCTTTAGATGTGATCAAGGTTAT
This sequence comes from Aurelia sp. 4 Dawson et al 2005, assembly GCA_964019985.1. Lineage (NCBI taxonomy): Eukaryota > Metazoa > Cnidaria > Scyphozoa > Semaeostomeae > Ulmaridae > Aurelia > Aurelia sp. 4 Dawson et al 2005. The sequence continues at coordinate 10,285,069 of OZ026495.1, forward strand.
GCCAGGTAATGATGTGAAAGAGGAGTTCCAGCTTGTCCCAGCTTTTCGATAAAGTGCAACCATGGTTCCAGGTTGTTTTACTCTTGTGACCCAAAAGTAAGGCCGTGCAAGGTTATCCCTGGTTACTGGTACGGTACTCGTCAAATAACACGATGTACCAGGTTGTGACAGGTATCAGTAGATATTAGTTCCAGCTTGTTCCCGCTGAATGACACGGTTCAAGGTTAGCATAGGTACTTGTCACAAGCCTGCTAAATTTGATTGGTTGTTTAAGGTTATTCAGTCAACCTGTAACGTTACTTTGCCGATCGTTCAAGGTTGAAGAAAAACCAAATTTTTTACTCTAGAATATCCTTGAACTGTCCAAGCTTGTTCCAACATATTCAAAGATATTCAAGGAACCATGAACATTTTTTCGCTAATCAAACCAGGAAAAATTTTGCCAGACATCCTGTATTTACACAAAAAGCATAAATTAACCGAATGCAGGTGAGCGACGATGCCATGGATAACGGATCGTATTTGCAATTAAGTATACAAATCAGGGTACTTTCCACAGGATTTAAACACTCAATTTTCATAAGATTAAAGATGGCCAAATAAAGAAAATGCACAAGAACGTTCAGAGCATAGAGCCATTAGTTTAATGAGCCTTCTGGTAAAGGTATTCTCAAAGTTGTTCTTGCAAGAAATGAAGATAAAATTGAAAGAAAAATTAGAGACTCACAATCTGGATTTAGGGCAGGAATGAGGAAAAGAGAAGGCATTCTCAATCTCAAGACAATACTTGATTGATATCTTGAAGTGAAGGAAGATATTTTCATATGCTATATTGAATACGAAAAAGCATTTGACTGAGTATATCATGACAGATTGATTGAAACACTAAACAAACTTTCCATAGATAGCACTTCTTTGAAACTCAGTAGAAATTGAAAACGACGAGAACAAGACTAGATCAGGGTGAATAAAACGATTTGGAAATAAGACCTGGTGTCAGATAGGGGTGTGCTCTTTCTCCCAAACTTTTCAATCTATACACAGAAGAGATTTCCAAAAGGCAGATGACCTCCCTGGCGTAAACATAGGTGGAAACAATATTACTACTTTAAAGACCCATTGCTAACCATGACCCTTTGTGCACTGAATGACTAGTAAGATAAAGGCAATTTAGGCCAAAAAGGACTTTCAGATAATTCGAAAGTCGACCCTGGCACCACGAAGGATCATAGTTAGCAATGGGTCTTTAAGATATGTCCATGGTAATGATTGATGATTGATGATTTGATGATTTGATGACTTGATGATTGATGATGATGATGATTATTATTATTATTATTATCATCAAAAACAGTTTGTTTTTATATTATTATTATCATCATTATCATTATCATTATCATTATCATTATCATTATCATTATCATTATCATTATCATTATCATTATCATTATCATTATCATTATCATTATTATTATTATTATTATTATTATTATTATTATTATTATTATTATTATTATTATTATTATTATTATTATTATTATCATTATTATTATGTTAACAAAAACCACCATCAAAAATAAACAGAAAAAAGAATATAAAAACACAACTGTTTATAAAATACGTTTCGATGATAAAATCTTCTTCAGTTAAGTCTGAAGAAGATTTTATCATCGAAACGTATTTTATAAACAGTTGTGTTTTTATATTATTATTATCATTATCATTATTATTATTATTATTATTATTATTATTATTATTATTATTATTATTATTATTATTATTATTATTATTATTATTATTATTATTATTATTATTATTGTTATTATTATTGTTGTTGGCAAGATGGAGGACAGACAGGCCTAATGGCGTGGTCTGCCCGAAGTTACTGTTGACACATAATCCGTCGTAACTGCCGTCGTAAAAGCTGTTGGACTACTACACCAGTACCTTTCGAATGATCAGGAAGTTAAAGAGAGCATTTAAAGCAGCTATCAACACTGGAAAGATCCATTTTGTTGGCACCAAGCTGGACTGTCATTTTGATTACGATTTCTGCAGTGAGGTCAGAGTCTTGGATTCAGAAGAGTGGGAAGCATTCGAGGTGAAGGAGAAGCAATTTAGGGCGCAGATAGCGTCCAAGAGAATAAATCATGGAGATTTTGTTTGCAAAGGAGATGTCGAAGCTTGGTTTAAAATTAGTAAAATCTTGAATGGAATCTTTTACCAAAATAATACCTTTCTCGACAAAAAGCTGTCTGGGGAGCATTGGAGTGAGAAATTTCTAAAATATGTTTACCGTATATTGAGACGGTTCCCAAGAGATGATAACTATGGCGTACGAAGCGTGGTTAATGCTATATCGTATATTGAAAAATAACTGAAATATATTAAAGAAACAATAAGGCCTTTCTTTTCCTTGAGAACAAACAACAACGGTCCAACAAATGAGGTATCTAAAGAAAAGCTAATTAATCTTTGGTTTGAAAAACGTAAGAAAGCTATTTCCATCATAAAAAACGATGGATTGTGGCCGCTCAGTGTCCAAGCTAACATTTCAGTGGAGAGAACTGAAACATATTATCAGGAATCAAGTAAATGCACTGTAAGTCATGGTTTTGAGGAAGATGAGCCAAGTTTCTTCGACCGATCAATGGCCGCAGGTACTGTAACCCAGGGAGATTACTTTGGCATTGATGAAATTGAGTCGATCGTTAATTCTTGTCCCAAACGGAAGAGTTGTGGATCTGATGGGGTGTTCTATGAAGACTTGAAGCAAATTTTCTTGGATTATGGGCACACATTTGTTAATGTCTTGAATGTCATGCTCCTAAATCAACGGGTATCTTCTTTATGGAAATGCTGTATAATCCAACGTATCCCGAAAAAATCTTTCGTGGAAACTGATTTGTCAACACTTAGGGATATTTCTCTTCTGCCAAGATGTTATAAAATATTGTCAAAAGCTTTGTGTGGCAGGATCACTATCTACATAATGAACGAAATTGCGTTTTGTCAAAGAGCCTTTTTGTGCCAGAGAGATAGACAAGAACTGATTTTCACATTGAAAGCAGCCATTGATGATTTTCGACATCTGAGCACTAAACTTACTGTTGTTTTCATCGATTTTGCTGATGCCTTTGGTAGTGTCAATCACAAATTCATTTTCGAAACCCTGGAAAACTTCAGCATCCCTTTGAAATATTGTTGCCTGATTGAAGATATTTACAGGCATTCATCTTTCTCAGTGATATGTGGTGTCCAACTAAGCAAGTCCTTCAACATCATTAGAGGAACCAAAGCAGGGGATCCGTTAAGTGCTTTATTATTTATCATGGTCATAGACAGAGTGTGTAAACCAATGGTTGCTACTGCTATAAGTTGTATGGCCATTCAGAATGAAAGAATGGTCAATCCCATATCCCTGCAAGCGTTTGCTGATGATATTGTTGTCGTACGGTATAACTCAGAAATTTCTCAACTGATCTTTGATGCAGGGGAAGAAATGATGGCCCAGGCTGGCTTGGAAGTAAAACACGAGAAATGCGCTGTTTTATACGCTAGAAGGTCGGGTAATAATTGGCACAAGTGTAAATCGGACATAAAACCAAAAGTGAAAGTACAGTCAAATGAATTAGCTGTTTGTGGGCGCAATAAGCCATATAAATACTTGGGAAAGTCGTTATCGTTATCTGGAGAGGATCCGAAGCAGGTCAATCAAATATTAGAAAATTATAAAGAGTTGCTGGACAAAATCTCAAAATGTAAGTTGCCACTTTCGCTGAAGGCAAGTGCTTTCAATAACATGGCTCTTGCTAAAATATTGCATCATTTTAACAATACAAGGTTTACCGAGGAACAGCTCGAAGAATTGGATAAGGCTCAAACACAAACAGTTCGAAATTTGTACGATTTATACAGTTCAACTACGCAGCTCATCATTTACCTGCCACGCGAGGACGGAGGAATAGGAATTAAACGTGTATCTGCTGTATACCGGACGACACGAATTGCGTTTCTCCTAAAAATGTTGAATCATAAGGAAGATCATTTTAGAAACAGTGCACGTCAGTCTCTAAGTCTTGACATGTTAAGGAGATGGGTAGCAGAATGGAGTGATGAAAAGAACTTTCTTGGTTACGAAGTCACAGTTGATGGATATTTGAATAATAAAACAAACTTTGGTTGTCAGTCTGACTGGCCTGAGTTGTTGCGCTATGCAAGGAAACTAGATATCTCCATCGTTTTCAGAGATGGGAAAGCAGGTGTAATCATTGATGGAAAGTTTCACGACGACACTTCGTCGCTACAAAAGATTCTATTTCATTACACAGTTAAACGTGATTTGATTAAGGCAAAAGAATTGTCAATTCAGGGGTGCTTTTTCGGTATGGATGGCATTCATTTGAAGTCATCACATTCCATTTTCTACAACTGGAAAATAGACGACTTGTTAGTGAAATTCAGCATAAAAGCACGACTTAGCCTCCTTCCAACTAACTTTACGCTGCACATTTGGAACCGTGAACATGATCCTTTATGCCCCTTTTGCCGAAATCATACCGAAAGTATGGCGCATCTGATGAATGGTTGTCATGAATTTCGAAATTTTTATAGTCGTCGCCACAATCGAATCGCTGATAAAGTAGAAGATGTTATTTCTCAGAGTAACCGTCGTCTACGAGTCTACTCAAACAAGCTAATGGAGACAATATTCACAGAGTATCGCGAGGAACTGCTGTTGATTGAACATCGCAAACCAGACATTATTTTAATTGATCATGTATCACAGAAGTGCACCATTGTTGAAGTAGCTGTGTGTTATGATTTGTACTTTGATTACGCGTTTCGAGAGAAGTTGGGGCGTTACGAGAGCGTTTGCTGTCTATTACGAGGTCATGGATGGAACGTTGAATTTAAGGTTATGTGTTTTGGCTCGCTTGGTTGCATAAAGAAGGATATTTGGAGAGAACTGAGATCTTTGTCAGTTGACGAATTAGTTGCAAAGCAGATGTTACAATGGTGTTCAATATCAAATGTTATTATGGCAAATTATATTTGGAGGCACAGGGTGTGGAAGTTATTCCCATAGTCTAGGCCTACGTTTAGCACTTTTGAAATTCGAGGGCATTGCTCTTTTTCCGTTTGAAATAAGTCAGCTAAATGTCTGCCTGTGCTTGGATAAACTTCCCCCCCCCCTTTGCTGAGGTATTTTCATGTGATACTGTGTGTAGTAGCTAACATAAACCTAGTATAGCGTATTCATACGTTAACTGAGCTGCTAGCTCAGGCAATAGGGCAGATACGAATGTATTATTATTGTTATTATGTCTGAAGTTATCACAGCATCTGATTTTATTGCTGGTTAAATCTACTGATTACCGAGCCATATCCCACTGCCTTAGGTATCCAGAACCTTTCTGATGACTCTTGCTGATCCCAATAAACAAGCTTTCTGTAATGTGCTGAAATTCACCATGATATCTAACTTTCTTAACCAGTGTTCGATGTTTTTGCTTACTGTGCCTAGCGTTCCTATGATGATTGGAATTGTGACTTTTTCTTTGCTTTGCCAAATTCTCTTCAATTCCCGTTTTAAATCTTGGTATTTTTCAACCTTTTCCCTCTCCTTATCTTGTACCCTCGTATCAAATGGGCAAGCAACGTCCACAATGTAACATTTCATGCTTTTATTACATCGGATGACTATGTCAGGTCTACAGTGGTCAATCTCTTTGTCAGGTCTACAGTGTTCAATCTGAATGGGCAGTGCTCTACCTGGGGAGATATTTCTGCTGGCGTTCCCCAGGGCTCTATCTTAGGTCCCTTATTTTTTCTTGTGTATATAAATGATCTAACTAGAGATCTAAAGTGCAGTGTAAAGCTATTTGCTGACTATACCTCGTTGTTCACAGTAGTTGAAGATCCCAATACAGCTGCCAATGACATGAACCATGATTTGGAGTTGATAAGTCAGTGGGCTCGCGACTGGAAAATGTCATTTAATCCTGATCCTCAAAAGCAAGCTGTTGAATTCACGTTTGCAAAGAAAAAAATCCAAATTGATCATCCAAATATTCTCTTCAATAACATACCGGTGAAGAAAGTAGATGAACATAAGCATTTAGGAATTGTCCTTGACAAAAAGTTGTCTTTTTCTGCTCATATTAAAGAAGCTATTTCTAAAACAAGAAAAGGTATAGGTATGCTGAAATATCTCTCCAGTTATCTGCCCAGGCATACCCTTAATGAACTATACAAACTCTATGTGCGACCCCATCTAGACTATGGGGATGTGATATACCACGTTCCTGCAAAGATATGTGATTTCAGTAAGAATATCACTTTGTCAAACATGATGGAAAAATTAGAATCTGTCCAGTATTCTGCTGCACTAGCTGTGACAAGAACATGGAGAGAACATCACGTGAGAAACCATACATGGAGTTGGGCTGGGAATCACTAAATCTTCGAAGGTGGAGTAGACGTCTCACCTTGTTCTACAAGTTTATGAATGATTTAACGCCTGCGTATACAATAAATCCAATTCCGCCGTTTCAACAATCGCAGTACTCTCTTCGCAGTCAGGATGTCGTTGGGCGAATCGGGGCAAGGACAGAAAAATTTCAGTCTGCCTTTTATCCTCACTGCTTATCCGAATGGAATAAACTTGATCCAGAAACTAGAACTGCACCATCTGTTGCTGTTTTTAAGTCAAAGCTGCTATCCAAAATACGCTCTCCTGCAAAATCCGTTTTTGGTATTCATGACCCTAAAGGACTATCCTATATTACTCAACTAAGGGTTGGTCTTAGCGAGCTGAACTTTCACAAATTCAAGCACAATTTTAGGGATACTATAAATCCAATGTGCCCCACAAATGATGGTGTCGAGGATACTGAACACTTTTTGTAGCATTGCCCTTCTTTTGACGAAGAACGACGAGATCTTCTCGCTGGAGTTTTTTCGCTATTGCGACCATATGGATATATCAATCCTTCAAACAAGTTTCTTACTGAGCTTTTATTGTATGGCGATAAAGGTCTTTCTAATGACGTTAATAGAGATATATTACAATTAACCTTGCAGTATATCCATAAAACTGGTCGATTTGATTGAGATAATTGCAAACCTGGTTACATTCCACCACGTTCCCCCCTTTATCTAAAAATGTACGAGTAGATTGTTTGTAGCTCTAATTGTTCTCTTTGTCCACGTAATTCTCCTGTCTTGTATTTTAATCCCTTTTTTTGTTTCTTCTTCTTATATATATATATATATATCTATATGTTTAATGGCCTCGGGGTAGACATTGTCTTTTGCTCCTCGGGGCATCGTTGTAGTAGTATTGTAGAGTCATTTTTGTAAGTAGTGTAGTGTAGCTTATATTGTAGAGTATTTCTGTAGGTAGTGTAGTGTAGCTTGTAACATATATTGTAACTTTTTATTGGAATAAAAAGTCACAAATATAAATATATAAATTTATTGGAATAAAAAGTCACAAATATATAAATATATTGGAATAAAGTATCCAATCGAAATCACACTCTGATGAGGACACGAGTCCGAAAGGCCTCAGTGTGTTAAATCTTAGTATTTTTTGTCGTCCAACCTCTCTATATAAAGTTTCTAGTTATAATTCGTACCAAGTTTTTTATTGGAATATATATATATATAAAAAAATCTCTTTGTCTGTTATTGTTATTACTATTACTATTACTATTATTATTATTATTATTATTATTATTATTATTATTATTATTATTATTATTATTATTATTATTATTATTATTATTATTATTATTATTATTATTATTATTATTATTATTATTATTATTATTATTATTATTATTGTTATTATTATTATTCAATATTGCAACCTGAACAATGTCATGAACAGGCCTTTGCCCTTTATCCTTGGCGATACGTGGCCTAGATCGAAAAAAAAAAAATCCTGAGTCTCAATATACTAGAGGCTTGGGTCACATTTGGCCAAGGATCAAGGGTGTCAGGCTAACAAGTTTTGGTAGCCCTGCTTACAACAGAAGCTCACAAAAGCTAATCTACTATGCTAATCGTTCTAATTTTAGTCCTTCTGGATGATACCGGACAATGTCTTTCTCAGCATACTCTCACTTTCGAATAGGACGGCCTTCAGCATTTCATTACATGTCCACCTTGCTCCTTCGTCGTCCTTTATGATTTTTTTTTTCACCTGACATTCCACTTGCTTCATTCCTCCTCCCAAACAGCCAATGACAATGGGTAATATTTCAACTCTATACTCTGGTCTTTTCTCTCGTATCTCGAAGGCCAATTGCTGATATTTAGTGAGCTTTTCACGATGCTTCTCGCCAATGTTCTTTTCATTAGGGCACGCCATATCCACGATCCATAACTTCTTTTCATCATCATTTTCAATCATTAAATCTGGTCTTCTTGCACTGGTTGTTTTTCTCATGATAAACTCAAAGTCCCAGCAGATCTTCTTACCATTTTTCTCCAGCACAGTTCCTTTATTCCACTTTTGCTTATACCATACAGAATCTCTGGATAACAGACTCTCTTGCTTTGCCCATTCGACTGTGAGAACCATTAATGCATTGTTATGCCGCTTTAGATAGTCACTTCCCGCCAGGACCTTACATCCAGACAAAATGTGCATTACAGTTTCCTTATGTGCGTCACAGAGTCTGCAATTTTCCGTTGTCACATTAAGCCCTCTGCTTGCTTTCCACCCTCTTGTTTCAATCATTTGTTCTTGCATGTTGATAATGGCACTTACCTTCCTTGCATCTATATTACATTCTAACCATTGATGACTCTCCATGTCAAATCCCTTGAAATGCTCACTTTGCATATTCTTGCTCTTATACTTTTCACTTCGTATTTCTTCTCTCCTTCCCTTGATTTTCTTTTTCAAGTTTTTCCAAATTTTCCTCCAGTCTCCTGCCTGTGTTACGCCTTGTATTTCTACATGATCTAGGCGAAATTGAACATCTTCTCCGAGTTCTCTCAGTGCATCCTCTGCTTCGCTTTTGATAGATTTGCCTTCTTTCTGGAATTCCCTTTTCCAAGCTGTCTTTATCCAGGTACTTTCCGAGTGAATCATGTAACAGGCAACTCTTACCTTTGTTTCCTCGTAGAGATCTTTCATACTTTTCAGACCCCTTCCACCATTTTCCCTTCTCATATACAACCGCTCGTCACTGGCTTGCTTTCCATGTATTTTATTGTCTCTCAAAATCTTTTTAATTGCCTTATCAAGCTCATCCAACTTCTGTTTAGTGAAGGTGCAAACGTTCATCACATATCCAGCGACTGGGATCACAGTTCTGTTTATAGCCTTGATGAGATTCTTATCGTATAGCTCTTGCTGAACTAAAACATTCGTTCTTTTCTCTGTTTCCGCCTTTACCCTTTCCATTACTCTTTCCATATCTATCTTTTCTGCTTGCTCACATCCTAGAAATTTATAAATTTCTCTTTGCTCCGGATCTAAAGCTTTCATCTTTTCTTCGAGAACACTAAGTCATTCTCCCTTTATCATCTTACCTCTCTTAAACACTATTTCAGCACATTTCTTGACGCCATAGCAAGCTCCTGTGTCTAGACTTGCCTGTACTATGGTCTCATTCGCAATTTCTAGTTTGGCGTGGTTTTCTTGGTAGACCTTTAGATCATCTATAAAAAGGCTGTGTGTTCGGATCACTTCTCGATTTCCAGGTGGGCCCATTTTGTATCCTTCAGTTCCTTCTAGTAACATAGCAATTGGTATTTCTGTGAGACAAAACCCCACTGGGGAGTAGCTATCTCCTTGTAGAAACCCTCTCTTGATTTCTATCCATCTACTAAAAACCTTCTTGCCTTGGTCGAAGACTTCCAGTCTGGTCTTCCATCTCATCATTAGTTGCTCTATAACTTTGCAAATTGCCTTGGGTATCCCCATCCATTCATATACTCTAAGCATCCAATCATGGTGGACCATGTCGTATGCTTTACGTTATTATTATTATTATTATTATTATTATTATTATTATTATTATTATTATTATTATTATTATTATTATTATTGTTATTATTATTATTATTATTATTATTATTATTATTATTATTTTATTATTATTATTATTATTATTATTATTATTATTATTATACTTCATAAAAGCTACTTCAAGCCACTAATTAAGACGACCAAAGTTTCTTATTACTTAATACTTTCCTCATAATTGATTCACTGTCCATTAGCACTGTCTTCTGCATTTCTTTCACTATTCTTTCAGCCTCAGTTTCAGTTTCTATCACTTTTTGAACATTCTTCCACGATTTTCCAATTCCTCCATCCAAACATCCAACGACTAATGGAATAACTTCAACTTTGTACCCAACCCGATTTTCCCTTGTTTCAAAGGCTAGCTGCTGATATTTATCCAATTTCTCCTTCACCTTAGCTTCAATGTTATTTACCTGTGGGCATGCCATGTCAAAATCCACATTCTTTTTGTTTCCTTATCTTCGAGTGTTAAGGCTGGTCTTCTAGCCGAACTGCTTTGTCTCAATTTGTACTCAAAGTCCCATACTAATTTCCCTTTCATATTCTCAAATACCTTTCCTTTCTCTCACTTCTCTTCGTACCATACTACCGGGTGTCTCAAAAAAGTACCCCCTTTTGACTGGAAATAGGAACGAAGCGATAAGATACCATTACTCTCCGATCAGTTAGCTATCAATCTTCAACTTAGATTCACATACCTTGTATTTAAGAATCGTCCACGAAACACCAGAGATACGAACTTGCAAAGACAAAATTTACAGTGCACCCAAAACCAGAAGATTTGTAAAAGGGCCTAGCCATGATTTGTATTATGGATCTTTTCCAAAGCACCTGTAAACTTTAACTTTCAGTCTTTCGCTTTTGAAAAGAATAAAAAAGACTCGTGGAAATCGTCCTGATTAAACAAATATAACAAAAATGTGGTAAGAATGATGAAGTCGTGCAACATCTCCCAAATGAGCATGCATGTGTTCCTTTTCTTCTTCTTTGACACTTGGAGTGGAATGCAATGCACGGATTGATTCCTCCAAGGAATAACTATTTGTAGAACGATTGAAGCATTTCAAGATATAATTCTTTTCAATGGAGAAAGGTAAAGGTCAAAGTCGAAATTCCTGTGCAACATGCCTGTGATAGCAAATCATGGCTAGGCCCTTTTACTAAACCTCTGGTTTCGGCTGCACTGTGAATTTTGACTTTGCAAGCTTGTATCTCCAGTGTTTGGTGGCCAATTTTTAAATGCAAGGTATGTGGATCTACGTTGAAGATTGATGAATTTAGCTGTCCACTCGGAGAGTAATGATATCTTATCGTTTCGTTCCTATTTCCAGTCAAAAGGGGGTACTTTTTTTGAGACACCCGGTATGTTTTCATCGATCATTTCATACTTCTTTGCCCATGCAACGGCGAGAACCATCAATGCTTTGTTGTGACGTTGTAAATATTCTTTGCCAGCTAATATTTGGTACCCGGCTAGCAAATGATGCACTGTCTCTCTAAACGACCCACATAGTCTACAAATGTCTCCTCCATCTGCTATTCCCCTTGAAACTTTCCACGATTTCGTTTCAACCATCTGTTCTTGTAAGTTCACTATTGCAGCCGTTTTCCTAGAATCCAAGTTACATTCCAGCCACATATGACACTCTGTTTCCTGTTTGCTGAACATCTCGCTTTGAAATTGTTTTTGTTTGTATTTCTCAATCAACAACATTTCGTTTCCTTTCTTCAAAACATCCTTGATCTTCTTCCAACTTTTCCTCCAGTTTCCAATTTGCAGTTCTCCATCCAATTCTATACCTTCATCTTTAAACTTCAATGCATGTCCAATCTCACTTATCATTTCCTCGGCTGCAGTTTTCAGCGAGTTGTATTCTTTTGACTTTTCCTGCTTCCATGCAACTTTTATCCATCTGCTGTCCGACGCTGCCATATAGCAAGCCACCCTGATCTTAGTTTCCGTGTATACAACTCTTAGAGATTTTAATCCTCATCCTCCAACTTTTCTTTTTAAATATAACCTCTCGTCACTTGACTGTTGTCCTAACATGTTGTTACTTCTGAGCTCTCGTTTTATCATCTGGTCTAGCTCTTCAAGCTCTCCTTTTGAAAGTTACATACATTCATTACGTAAGCTGCTACAGGCATCACCTTATTGTTAATTGCCCGAATCAAGTTCTTATCATAAAGCTCCGCATTCAGCAATGTTCTTAATCTATTCTGCATCTTGTTATTATTATCATTGTTGATGTCCACGGTTAGTGATAGTCTCAAATTAATCTAACCGGAACATGCCTTGAAACCGGGTCCAACAAGTTCCTTAGGTTTCAAGAACCATTCTAAGTGTCCTGGCAGTTCCCAACAGTGCTGACTTTTGCAACAGTTCTACTCTCGTTGTAACTCCAACCTCTTTTAAGTATCCATTCAAACCTTTTGGTATGGTTCCGAGTGCTCCCATAACGATTGGTATAGCTTTGGCCTTAACTCTCCATAATGAGCGAATTTCTCTTGCTAGATCCTGATATTTCTCTATCTTCTCCTCTTGCTTTGTTATAATCCTTGCGTCTCCTGGTATTGCTACATCAATTATGCGACAACTCTTTGTATCTTTGTTAATCGCAACTATGTCGGGTCTTCTGGCTGTGATTTCACGATCTGTTTGTATGGTAAAATCCCATAAGATCTTGTGAAACAACAGCTTCTGGTTCATACTGATACCATTTATCTGAATGATGAAAGCCATTTTGCCTTAACAGCAGGGCCTCTTTTAACATACAAACTAGGGGGGGCAAAATCCCCCCAGTCCTCCTTGCTTGCCCCTTCAGTTACAACTTTTCACAGTTTTTGCCCCCGTAGTTTATGGTCCCTTTTTTCGTTTTGCTGTTCTTAAGTTCCTTTTCAGGCCTTTCGTGACGTTTCTATGAAATCGAATTTGCTTATCTTTCCAGTACAGTACTCATAAAAACAGAAGAACCTTGCAGAAATGCTTCAATTTTCTCGGCTCTCGGCTATCAAGCAAATATCGATGCATCAGACGCTCTTGGTGCTATGAATTTCCAGACGTATGGAATCGCTTTTTGGCTCACCCAGCTCCCTGGTCCATGTTTCTATCCAAGAAATGCCTTTCTTCGCCTACACGTTTTTTCATAAGAAACTGGTTTATAAGAAACTAGTACTAAGATGGCCGAAATTTCAAGAAACTCTAGTACTGTCTGAAAAGTATTAAGGAACTTTTCAAAGTTAAAGGCATGGATTTCATAGCAAATCAATCGTTGAACCTTTATTCTTTTGCAATATCAACTAACCATTTGTGTTTTTATCATGACAGAACACTGTTTATTTCTATATGATGTTATAAAAGTCAAGAAACATTTTCTGCAGCAGTGTTAGCGACCACATTGACAATCATGCATTCAAAAAATAAGAAACCAATAAAGAAACTTTTAGTACTAAAATGAACCAAAATTTCACGTTTTAAGAAACTTTTAGTACTACGTATGTTTAGTACTAAGTTTCTTATAAAACAACATGTATATGTGACAATAGATTGACTATTACTACAGCTTGTTCATAACGGATGACCAGTTCGATGTGATAGCCGGGTTAGGGTCAAAAAATGGCTACCAGAGCGATTCTAGCATCAAGGATTTTAAAAATTTTCCCAGGGGAGCATGCCCCCGGACCCCCTAGATGGACGCGCTTTTGGCGTACCTTTCAAATCTTACTTTGCAAAAGGCCCATGTTTTTTCTGACCCTAGGCAATCCATAAATCCTCTCCTCGTCATGATCACAAAAAGATGAACGGCATAATAGTAGTGATTGGCCATCTACCATAATTCATACCTTGTAAGTGTCACACCTTATAATTAAATTCGCAAGTCGAACCTTCTCCCCCAAGAGGAGAAGCACATCCGGGACCTGAGGCACATCCGGGACATGGCGCACATACGGGATCTTGGCAATGGAAGACAATAGAAAGGAGATGGACCGTGGCGTAAACAAGTTGGGAAGGTGTGAAAAGAAGAGGATGAGAGGAAAAGAGAGCAACTGATGGCGAGGGCAACGAAGCTATCAGAGGAAGATAAACTGGACCGTTGAATTGATAGAAGAGACTAAAGCTATGGAAGAGAACAGATCGTATGACAGTTTCTTGTTATGAAGAATTTGATTGTGTTAGGACCATTACGAACTTTGATTTTCGTTGTTGTTTGGATGCTGTTTGTTTTGCATTTTGCCTTGCGTTAGGTAAAGCAATCTCAAAGCAATGCATTGAATGCTTCATCGCTCGACGTGCAACTAGCAGGTACACATAAATCAGAGACTTCAGTTTAGTTTATGCAGGTAAAGAACTCAGAATCACATAATGGTGGAGCCAAAAGCTTACAATTTGTGACAGTAAGCAGTACAGCTTTCCTAAGGAGTCAATAAAGAGAAATATTTCTTGTGTCAAAAATGAGGTCCCCTTTTTGAAACTTGCCCCCCCCCAAGTTATGATTCCTTAAAAGAGGCCCTGCTTAACAGGTCCCAGTGCAAAGCTCTTGCCACACTGTCATGTCTTCGCTTATATTCTTTCATGGCAGTAGTATATTAGCCTCGGTTAGAAGTCCTGTTGATATTTAGCCTCGTATTGAGATAGTTATGTAAGTTGGTTTTTAGCGCGACTTGAGCCTGTTCTCTCGTGTGTTGCTCGGCCCGATATATAACAATGGCCAACTTAGTACATTCACTCACTATGTGGCTAGTTGTTTCGTCTTTTGTCTTACACATACGACATGCAGAATCAGTTTGGCTCTTGTCAATTTCTGTTTTGATCACATTTGTTCTCAAAGATTGCGTTTGAGCTGCCATGATTAATCATTCTGTTTCTTTTTTCAGTTGACCTTTCTCAAGCCATGTCCATGATTCTTTGTTTCCTATTCCTTCTGTCTCTTATTATTATCATTATTATCATTATTATTATCATTATTATTATTATTATTATTATTGCTGCTAAATGTCACAGTTCATACTGGTTGCTTTTTCTTTGGCCGGGTGTAAACAATACACCTAAGGCATGTCATGTCCTGAAGTTCAAGGTGCTAAGCACTTTGCGAAGGATCCTTGCAGTCCCTAGTAAGCATGTCTTTTGAACTGCCTGAATACTCATATTCCCTATTATTATTATTATTATTATTATTATTATTATTATTATTATTATTATTATTATTATTATTATTATTATTATTATTATAATTATAATTATTATTATTATTATTACTATCATTATTATTATTATTATTATTATGATATCAATTCGCAAATCAGCGAAAGCTAGACACTTACTGATTTGTACGCCCTAGAAAAAGCAGTGCTTATCTAGTCTAAGGCGCTTACATGAAACAAGAACATAACAAAACATTTCACTATCATTTATTATTATTATTATTATTATTATTATTATTATTATTATTATTATTATTATTATTATTATCATTATTATTATTATCATTATTATTATTATCATTATTATTATTATCAATTTCTTTAAAAGTTGGCTAAAAAACTACAATAGCTATGATTAAAAGCGAATTTAGGCCAACTAAAAAATCAAAATACACAAGAGCGAATAGTAGTTAAAATGGTGAATTAGAAAAATATACAATGAATTGCTCAGCATAAAAAATCAAAGATGTTAAAATCAAATGAAGCCTAAGTTTGGGACAAAAGTTTGGCATAATCGGCAGTGGCAGCTTTCTCCAGACCAAGATTTGATTTTGTTTTTAAACTCAGTAAGAGATGCAGAATCTTTGATAAATTGTGGAACGGTAGCCCAGACTTGCGGGCCTCTAAAGCGAATGGTTTCTGAGCCATATGTAACAGTTTTAATTCTAGGAAGAGAAAAGTCGTTAGAGTTCCTAAGATTATGTTGACTTTCTTGTTGACAAAAAATCTCTCTCATAAAAGCTGGATTCAAGCCATTTTTGGTCTTATACATTTCCGTCATGAGATTCTGCAAGTTTCTCTGGTGCACAGTTTTTGATCTATCCCTTTCCATAAAAACCTCAAAGCTGGATTCATAGTCCTGGTAAGTAACTCTTAGTTCTCTCTCTTGAATTTTATCAATTTTGTGACGAAGTTTTAGGCTGTGGAACATCCACGCCAAGGGACAGTATTGAAACTGGCTATTTATAAAAGCTCTCATTAAGTACCGTAATTTGCCTTGATCCATGAAGGGGGCAATACGTGAGAGAGCATACAGTTTATTGCTAGCCTTTTGACAGAGCCCGGCAACATGATGTTCAAATGTCAACTTATTGTCTATAGTAACACCTAACAGCTTTTCCTGAGTGCTATTCTGCACAGATGCATTGCCAATCTTAATGGTGACCGGTTCATCACGAGAGACACCTAATGCTAAAAAGTGGCATTTATCTTCATTTAGCTTGAGGCAGTTGTAAGAGAACCATTTCATTACTTTTAAAGAGACGTTTTCCAGCCTTTCTACTACATTTTGCAGATTTTGGTCACATGTTTATAGGGTGGTTTCATCAGCATAATTGCATATTTCAATATCATCAACAGAGATTAACAAATCGTTCAAATAAATGTAAAAAAGTAGAGGTCCTAACACCGATCCCTGTGGAACACCCAAATTCAGTTTCTGCTTAGAACTAAACGAACCATTCATTTTAACTCGTTGCTGCCTGTCACTTAAATAACTATACAAAAAGGTCAATGCATCATGGTTGAAACCATATGCATGCAGTTTAGCAATAAGGAGATAGTGCTTGACGCAGTCGAATGCCTTGGAAAGATCCATAAAGACAGCCCCAGCTTTTCCTCCAGTGTCTAAGTATATTTTACATTTTTCAAGAAAACGAGTTAAGGCATGTTGTGCATTGTATCCTTGTTGGAAACCACATAACAAATCTGATAAGTAAGCAGTCATATGTTCCATCATTTGCTTGTACATAAGTCTTTCATAAATTTTAGAGACAGTGGGCAAGACGCTAATTGGTCTGTAATTAGTCTTAGAAGTAGAAACGTCTTTCTTAAAAAGGGACGAAACGTCTGCAGCTTTTAGTTCATCAGGAAACTGACTTTTGCTCACACATTCGTTGAAAATTTTTTGCAAGGGTTCAGCGCAGATGTCTGAATTAGTCTTGAGTAGCTTTGGTGGGATATTACGAAAGTTGTAGCCTTATCTGAATTCAGATTTTTTATTTCTGTTTCAATTTTGGAAACAGTGACATGCTCAAAGGAGAAACCAGCTACAACTGGGAAGCGTGTCAGAATAGTTTTTATGCTGGGATGGTTTGCATACTTTTCAATTGCTTTTTCTACTGGATCGATGATACCTTCCGCTGAACGAACATTGTCTAAATTATCTGCAATACCAAGGGTTTCTGTTACAGTTACAAAATAATTGTTAGAAATTTCTGCTATCTGACGATCGTCAGAGATAACGTCGTCATTTTCCACTAGAACTATCTTGTTTTGAGTCTTTATTTTGTCAGAGAACAGTGGTTTGACCGTTTTCCAAAATTTTTATTTTCAGTGATGAGTTTCACGTCCAAATTTTTGTAGTATCTCTTTTTCTCCGTTCGAAAGAGTTTGACGCAAAGGTTACGCTGTCGACGAAAATTATTCCAGGTTTCAGCTATTCTGTTTTGGTTATATTTGTTACGCAATCTGGTACGTAACATGACGGCCTTCCGAAGTGCCTTAGTCATAAAGGGTGCATCAATAGCTCTGACATACTTTTTCTTCAGTGGTGCATGTTTATTCAAAACTTTATCAAAAGCAGTTCCAAACATGCTATGCATATTGACGTCACAAAACATTTGCCGCCATGTTGAGTGTCAAAATCGTGGCCAAAATGGCGGCCGCGAGCTGTGAGCCTTCGGGCACTCCTGCTTCTGGCAAGAGGATTACGCACTCAGAGTCAAGATTTTTTGTTAGAAATTAGTCCAGGCGAAAGCTGAGGTTTCATAATGCCAGCTTTGTAAACTTTTTCCACTATTGTTCCATAAAAGTAACGCGACTGACAAAATGAAATCAAGCATGCGGCCTAAGGTTTTTTCCGGACCCCAGAAATTCACGCCAAACCGGATCAATCTGGAGAGCGTGCGAAGGCCTGGGTATGAAACAAACGATGGCCTAACAAATTTCAACTCTGCTTCTGCCACATTCAGCCTGGAAAACACTTCCAAAGCCAATGGTTGCAAAGATACATTGCCTCAGAATGTACTCGAGCGTAAAGATTCATAGTAAAGAAAGAGTACGATTACAAAGCAAAGTTTCTCTGGTTCCCCGCTCTGAGTGTGTAATCAATGTTCAATGTAAGAAGTCTGTGTCGTTGATAACAGCTGATTTTGAACCAATTAAGATCAATGGTTCCCACGGCGTTTATGCCACAAGCTGTAGAGTCGTCCCAAACATTGATGGCGTGTTCCAAATCACGGTATTGAATGTGAACCCTGATCAAGTCGTCCTTAATTCACGGAAGTACATCGGTAATTTACATGCTCCGATAAACACGGAAACACTGCCACATTTAGCGCTCAGCATCGACGATCTAGACTTTGAGTCTGGCATTGTTCATGGAGAAGGCCTTCCGCTAGAAGAAAAGCAGAGACTGATATCGTTAATTACAAAGTTTTCGGATGTTTTTGCTTCTAATCCAAAAAGCCATCCTTGGTCAAGACCATGGAGTACTTTGTGCTCGATGCATATCATGTATTAAAATGAAAGATGGAAAAACATTACAGTTATGCGAAGCAGCTTTAAATCTAATTCAATCTCGTCCCAGAGTAAGCTCATTGCTCTACCTCTACTCTGGGATACAAGGGGCCGTTCGGCAATCTGATTGAATGTTTGCTATTTTGAGCGATAACTCCGTTTTGCACCGGGAAATGGCCGCAGCATGTCAAAATTGGACGTAAAACGATATTCTTTACCTTTTCCGACCATCAGTTGCAATTTATTTCCGAAATTTGAAGAATAACGAGCCATTTTATTTTCTAAGTTGCGGTAAAAGTTTCTCGAAGTTGCAACTTAGGCCAATTTTCGCTCCAAACACACCGAGCTTTTTTCACATTAAACACACTTGCCAAGCCCGAATTATTGCTTAAATACTTCAAAAAGGGCAAAATAAGGTCCTCCAAGTGTTTGCTTTCAATTTCTCAATTCATCATCAGTCATTTTCCGTCCACTTGCGTTGCCTTGCAAACCTTGAAATCCATAATGGCTGCAAATCTGCCCATTTCCTGGGCAGATTGATCGAAGTGTAGCAAGGTGTTCATTCGGCTTCGGGATCAGCGTCTGTTGTAAGAACACCCTGGGAACGACATTGAATCTAATCAACCACTAATTTACAAATCACAATGAGCTCTCAATGCAACGGGGCAAAAGAACAATCTGAAAACAGAAGAAGAATGCAAATCATGAAGCAAAGAACGCTTTGATGGAGTTTGGTTGACATGATTTTTTCCCTTTTTTGCAGGTAACGTAGCATCTTTGAGTATTAAATGAATTTCCACTCTTAAGAAGGAAGTTCTTGTAGTTTCGATTCTTTCAGGGCTTCTCAAAAGAACTTTGACTATTATTCGTATTTTGCGAAAAGTGGTAGCCTACTTTGGGCCTATTTTGAAATTGGTTACACTCAGAGAAAATCGTGTTTCTGCGAATAACAAAAATTATGTGAGTTCCAAAGTAATGTAACTGTTTTCAGTTTCTGCAGGCGGCAGATAGTGACTCATTTTACCATCATTTTCACGAAAAAATCACGAGATGAAAATTTTGCTCCATAAAAACTGATTTTTGACCAAAAACATACCGTTTGTGAACTTGTCTTAATGGTACTGAAAGGAGAGGAAGTTTTCATTCAACATTGAGCGGAGGACAAAATTTTGCACGGAATTATGCTGAATTTTACTTGAAATGGCGCCACATGGGCATAGGTGCTTCCAGTATAAGGTAGGCGTTGCCAAAAAGATAGGAAAATTTTGTCCATCCGACAGTGTCCGTCCGACAGATAGACTAAATGCACTGAATGCATCCACATGCCATGTGATTAATCATTTTAAGCAAAAGCTGCATTGACACGCAATCTTGAAGAGTTGAGCGATGCATAGATACCAAGAGTGTAAAGAAAAGTACTTTTTAGTAGCACAGAGATGCAATTGAAAAACGCGCATTAAAATTTCACTTTCTATCTAGTCCGTCCGACAGACGAGGAAAACCTGGATTCCTGCAGAACAGGGAGGGTCAAACGCAGATCCTGATGGTCTGTTTCATAGAAAATCATTTGTTTTGGATAGGATCATAACCAAGGTATCCATACGCATTAAGGTTTGGGCAGGCAGAAGCTTCAAAGTATCTAATGTCCATCCGACAGATTTTGAATTAAAACATAGGCCCTTTGGTTGTAGATGCTTTTCCTTGTCAAGAAATACACTCAGAGATCAATTTACTGCAATTTCTGAGCTCTAAAATGAACATGGACTTGCGTAAGTCATCTTGAAATACAAAGACTTCTGCTTTGATTTCCTTTCAAGACAAAGGCAATGTACAAATTTTACGGTATTACAGTAATGTTTTTGAAAGACTGGGGGAGAAAAGACTGCAAATTGTAAAAATTCATTAATGTTCGAATAATAGGCCTTTGTATCTTATAAGCGGCTTCTTAGAAAATTCAAGAAAACCCACAAAAAAGTTGTAAATTGAATTGCAACTTCAGAACACCATTTTATTTGGTGAAAGAGACCTTTTGCAAAGAAGACAGGCAACTTGCAACTTTGGTTTCAACTCACCCTTTTGAGTTTCTAACTCGTAACTTTCGTTTAACTCGCAACTCGCACATTAAGTGCATCTCGTAACTCGTAATTCGCATTTGCAACTTGCAACTCGCACTCTACCATATCACTAAAGATCTTTTCACTTGTGTTTGGATGTCTATACATATAAAGTCCTAACAAGCTTTTCCCTTTTCCTACTTTGAAATGAAATCCATTTTCTTTCACAATGATCTTTGCAGTCCAGCTCAAGGGTATTGTTAAAATCAATTTGACTTCGCTTTGTATTCTTTTTCTTAGCACTTTTCTTAGCTTCGTATGTTTTTAAAGAAATTCCTTTAGCACCAAGAGTACATCACAGATTTGAATTATTCAAGTTTCAGTTAAAAGCTGACAAATCGAAGTATTTTTGTGATTTTTCTTGCTGTGTTGCCAGCAGTAGAAGTATAGGTAAATTGAAGTTCATAAAGATTTCATGTTTGCAAAGTCAAGAGTTACAAGACATCAATTTTCAAACAAATACGAAAGATTTGCAGTCCCACGACAATACATGTGCAGTGGTTATCTCTCAACCATTAACAAGTGCATTTTTTCATTGATCTGTGCGAGGAGTTCTTTACGTTTTGATCAATGTTTTACGCCCTTTTTCGGTCACTTTGCAATTGCAACCAAGAAATTTTTGTAGAGTTGAATTTACCTATACTTCTGGGGCTGGTAAGACAGCGAAAAAGATAAAAAAATACTTCGATCTTTCAGCTTTTTTAAGAAAATTTGAATCATTCAAATCTGTGAGGTACTCTTGGTGATATAAATTTCAAAGGTGGGAACTTCTTTCTGGTTCATCCGGTATCTTATGATACTTTTAAGAAAAATGCTTTGATACTTTGGTCATTTCATTTCATTTATTTCATTTTCAATTTTTAAGGCATGGTAGCCCCTCAGTTAAAGAGAAACTGTTTTACAGGGGGCCATGCAAATGTCATAGGGCCATGTCATATGATAAGAAACGACGGAATACAAACAACATTGGTTAGAACATAGAGTAAAAGAAAGAAGGCAGAGATGACGACCACGCAGAAGGTGGTTGATGTATATGAAGGAATGGACAGGAGCAAACATTGGAAATGAGTTCGGTTGGCTGCTGATCGAGTGTGCTGGAGGGAGATGACCGCTAATCTACTGATGGCAGTTGTGACATCCAGGTAGGCGTTCATCTTGACACATGAGCCTCAAGTCATGAAATCTTGCTCGTGTAAACAGCGTCTTTAATAAGGAAACCTAGCTTTGAATCGCTTTACTTGACTAAAAAATGAAGGGGCATAAAATGAAATTTTCAGAAATTGTAGGTAGATTGGAATGCTTTCCAAACACCTGAAACCCAAAAAATGATGGAAAAAGCAATTTTTATCGACTTGAATTGGGCATAGCAGCCTTGCGCAATTACAAAACACAGAGTCAAATGGAAATCACCTGGTTCTTCATTGAAATCCATGAATGATGAGATGTTGTAAGCCAATTAAGCCATGCAAAAGTTTCACAGAAAGATAATCGAACGTTGAAAGGAAGGTTGACTATAAAACATTGGTGAGTATGCTGTGTTATTTAAAAACGTTTTGTCACAAAGATAAGTTTCTCACAAATTTCCTTAGCTGAATTGGTAGTTTGCAGCCTTCGTCTACCCTGGGTACTAGAGCCTCAAAATTTAAAGGAAAAGAAATTGGTAAGAGGAAAGTAGAGAAGGAAGAAAGAAGGAAAGAAAAGAAACTTTCTTTCCTTCTTTATTTTTTTCTTTTTATTATTTTTGGCTGTGGTACCCAGGGTATTGTTCGTCATTTGCACAATCAGCGTTAATCTACGTTGAGTTATTATTTCAGGTACATACATAAAATGTTATACTGGTTTATACCCTACGTATTTCTATTGTAGGAGGTGGATGTGGTCTTAGTGACATTGCATCTATTCCTTTGATTTCAGCATTCTGCTTCTTGCCAAGTCGAAATTCAAAGTTCTGCAACAGTATTGCCAACGTAACTTTCATTTCCATTTGAGCAAATCGATGCCCCATGCACATGCGCGGGCCACGAGAGAATGGCAAGTTGTAGTATGGGAACAACGGGTCTTCGTTATCTGGGGAAAGATATTTCATAAATAAACAACGATCTCTGTAAGCCTATCGTGACTACCTAAAGGCTGGCTTTCAATGAATACATAAATAAATATATAAATAAATAAACCTGAAGTTAAGTCTCCATTTCGGAGCAGTTACCTTCGATGATTGAGTATCACAAGCTAGTGCTACATTTATTTGTTTCTTATCTTTTTCCATCTATACATCTGTTTCACTGGGCAAGAAATCTTTGAAGGCTTCCGCCGATGCTTTTTAGAGCTTCAAGAATTATTTGTATCTAAACAAGTCTTTTTCATCTTGGGTTTTTGATAAAAATTTGGACAATCCCAAAGGTGTTCAATATATTCCTCATAAAACCCACATCTCCTGCAAAGAGAATCAGTGTATTTTCCTTTGTAGTTTGCTCTTAGGTTGACCATGTTTAGTTTTAGTTTCAACAGTGATGAGGCTTCTTCACACCCCAGATATTCTTTCATTCCAAATTGACTACCTTTTACAAACCTAAGTTTAGTCTTCTTAATATTTTTGGTATTATTCTCTTTAATTTTAATCATTTTTTCCCTAACAACCTTTTTCCATTGTTCTTTGGTTAGGTTTCTGATGTAACATTCTTTGAGGTCAATATCAAGCATTTTTAGGTCATTAATTATTTCTTTATGCCAGCAGTTTGGGAAATTTAACCGTTTTTGCCCTTCATAAACTATCTTGGTCAGTCTACTTTCATTCATGTTTAGTATCTTATGGAAGTATATTAATCTTCTCTCTTTAATTCAAAATTCCATAGGCATCAGGCCACATTCGAGGACTATTCCATCATATGGCATTGATTGGAGCAGAGAGTTAATTATTGTTACTGCATCTTTTTGCAACTTTTCAAGGTCTTTAATTTGCTTCTTAGTTAATTTAGTCCATGTTTCACATGCATACAGAACTTTGGGCATCAAAATAGCTTCAATCAACTTTATACTGATTGCAAAACTTTGTTTTTTGAATGTCTCTTGCTTAATAAGGAATAGACCCCTTTCACAATAACATTCAATCGAGGCAAAAAATGTGATTCCCTGTGCAGCGAGAAATCTACATCGTATCATTATGTTGCAACTACACGTACAAAACAATTTCATGCGTTGCTGAGAGCAATGCACGCTTTTGAGATTTCGATCCACATTAAATCGAGGCAAGTGATGTTCCCGGAAGAATTTCAAAAGAAATGACGTCATTGTGAAAGGGGTCTATTTTATTCCATTAATAACACCCAAAGCACAGTTTGTTCGTTTATTGATGCACAAGTCTGAGGTTCCTTTTGTGTTTTTCAAGTTCCCTAGGTATTTATATGACTCTACTTCTCTTATAACTTGGCGATTTAAAGTTAAAATTTCTTTTTGGACTTGTTTACTTTTGCTATACTGCATCACCATTTGTTAGCTTTTATCCAAGTTAAAATTCAGTAGATTTTTCTTCTGAAATTCTTCAGCAATTGTTGCCCTTTCCTGCATTTTTTCATGAGATGAGAAGCAATCAATATATCATACTGATAGAGCAGTGAAGGTATCAAAATTTTTCCCAAAATTTATCACTACGCATGCCTTGAACTAAAAAGGGGATTCCAGAAAAGATGGTGTTGAGGGGCATTTGACCAAGATGCATGAATGGTTTAATGATAAATACCTTGTTTGATGTATCTGGCCGGATCGAAGTCATCAGCGTTCTCCCAAACTTTCTGATCCCTATTCAACGCTGCCATACATATGCTGAGGGTTGTTCCAGGAGGAATGCGATACGGTCCGAGTTTTACCTCTCTGATGGCTTGTCTTGAACTGGTGACTGTGACTGGATACAGTCTCAAGGTTTCTTTTATACAATTGCTTAGCACTGACAACTGTTCTACTTCTTCTAGGGTGACCATTTGGCTGTCTCTCATTACTTTGCGAATCTCTAGTCGAACACTCTCTTGAATCTTGCGGTGCTTTGCAAGCAAAAAAATTGCAAACGTAAGTGTAAAACTCAGTGTTTCATGACCAGCCAAAATGATAGTGAAAACTTGGTGAAAGATGTCCTTGTTCGTAATATTTACTTCTTCTTGTTCATAAAGATTGAGGATCTTCTGTAGCAGGTCGCTTTTTTCAGGATGTGTACCACTGCATTGTTTCATTTCTTCCCTCCTTGCTGTTATGACCTTGAAGACATTAAGATTGACAAAAGATTTTGGTTAAGTATGGAATGTATCATTGGAGCACCAGAAAGTAATACAAATCAATCAAGTTTCAAACTTCTAAATCAATGACGTTGTCACTATATGGGACAATTCAATCCACAACCTTAATGCTGCTACTACTTTACTACACGTTGCAATTAAGGACAAATATTCTCATTCTTTTGTGCACAGTCCCTTATGCAAAACTGGGGAAACTTCTCCAGAAAATCAAGCAGCACCACTAGCAGCCTAGAGGCCATGTGAATTCTTATTCTGTCTTTGGTTGGAAGTACCTTTGATGATTGAAAGTATCATATTTAGGTCTTAACTTCTTTCACATATCTTTGTTAGTTAAGGGCATTAACTATCAGGCAAGGCCCGTTTATACTTTCAGTGGCTGGCATTGTCGTGTAATAAACTTGTTGGTTGGAAGAACCTTATCATGATATGCCGCTATCATTCAAAGTACTATAAACTGAAAAAAACGAAGACGAGATCTGACTGCCAGCCACAACCTCAATGCAGCCTAGCCATACGCTTGTCTCATATGGCACTCACATCTTATTGCTCTTTTCAGCAGTCAAATTTTGGAGGAAGAGAGAGTTTGGAAATCTAAACATCTATATATTTGATAACAATGTCTTCTGAGTCTGCTTCCTCATCCTGAATCCCAACCCAATCATTTTTGGGAAAAAACTCATCCCGTTGTGCATTCAAACCCAAAAGCTTCTGCGAACAAATTGGTTATTCAATCCATTTTTCAGTTCATGCAGTTAGATGCTTCTATGGTTTGAAGCTTTCTATCACTTCTGTTCTGTCTTTTCCCTTCACAGCCATGAGCGATACTTTGGTAACGAGACAACTGCCTTGCAAACTTCGTGTTAGTTAAGATATCCATGTATAGCAGGGCAATGATGTAATGGTCATACAAGTCAAATTAAGGTGCTTGTATGCTTATGTTTTGGTGAGAAACTTGGTTCTTTAATTGGTAGTACAGTTTCTTCACTTTGGGCACAATTCTTATGATGAAGCTTTCTTTTATAGCTTCTTAATCTTCATTAAGCAGAACCTAGCAATTTATCGTGATCAAATGAGTACCAGTAGTACCTATATTGCCCACTGCCCCGTAACTTTGCCAATGTGAAACATTTAGATTGATTAATTCGATGGCAGAAATTGATCGTGGCAAGCAATTTAAGACTACAAGTAGCTTTTAACTCTACGTTTAATGACATCGGGGCAGTCACAGCTTTATGCTCCTCGGTGTATCGTTCCAGCTGTATCGTATCATAATTTCCTCAGTAGTGTCACTAATAATAAATATTGTAATAGCTGGTGAGCAAGAAAATGTTCCTACTTTCGAAAATTCATAGCATCAAGAGTACTCTACGGATTTGAATGATTCAAGCACAGGTGATGGGGAAAAGTGAATGTTATTGAAAAGAATGAAAATGATATGATAAAACATGTGGTAAATTTCAAGATGGGCCTAACAGACAGTGGCTAGACAGGCAGGTGGAAAGAAAAAGGATGAAAGAAATGAGGCACTAAAGGTATGTATACTTTTATCATATTATTTCAATTCTTTTCGATAACGTTAACTTTTCCCCATCACCTGTGATTCAAAGCCTAGTTGAAAGCCGAAAGATCATAATATTTTGTGATTTTTCTCGCTGTCTTACAAGCACTAGAAATATAGATAAATTCAACTTCACAAAACTTTCATTCTTGCAAAATGACTGAAGTAGAGGCTGAAACATTGATCGAACTATTAAAGGCTCCTCATCTAGAACAATAAAGAAAATGCAAATTTCCATGGATGAAAAATATCCACTGCACATTTGCTGCCATTGGATTGAAAATCCTTAGCATTTGTTTGAAAATCAATGTCTTAAGACATGATGAATGTTTTAGGCCCTTTTCAGTCATTTTGCAACCATGAAATTTCTGTAAAGTTGAATTTACATATAAATCTAGTGCTGATAAGACAGCGAGACAAATCACAAAAGTACTTTGATCTTTTGGCTTATGACCAGTATTTGAATCATTCAAACCTTTGAAGTACTCTTGGTCCTATGAATTATCAAAAATGGGAGCTTTTTTCTGGTCGACTCGGTATTATAATTAAAAATTACTGCTGGTAGCTTTTTAAGCGTAGATGATGAGAAGAAAGAAGCAAATCGGACACATGTAATGACTTTATGATGGTATTTTGTGAAAGCACTTTGGAACTCGTACGCTTGATCGCTTCTAGTCGATCTTATTGACTTTCTGCAAGAGGTCGTTATTGTTCCTTGTAGGGAGCATTGTACAAACAATTAGCGCATATATCAATGAATGCAGTTTAATATCAACTCTATACTGAGAAGGTAAGATGGATTTTAAAGTTGACGGCGTATTCAAAAAGTTATGGATAAATTACATGTGGGTTCCCTCCCGTCCTTAAATTTTGCCGTTCCTTTTTAGCGTTCCGTTCCGCCATTTTTGCTCCGCTGTTCAGTTCGGCTCAGTTCGGTTCCGTTCTGTTGTTGCTTTTTGTCGTCGTTCCGTTCTTGGTCAAAGTGCCTGTTCATACAAAGGTGAACGAGGTAGCTCGGTAGGCAAAACACTTTTTACCTTGTCTTCACGTGGAGATAACCAAGCCCGCCTGCCGAGACAGAAGTTGAACACGTGTCATAATGAGACATGCATTTATTGTCTTAACCAACAGAACATGAGCTACGTAGGCGTTTTCATATCGGTAGCCGGGATGCAGAGTTCATATGGGAGGATTTTCATCCCACCTACGGAGATTCACCATTGGTACACCAAAGAGATCTCGATAAGTAGGCCAACCAGCCTGCTCATTTGAACAGGAATCAAAACATGACATTGTGGATAACGTAAGATCTCGGCAATAAGCTTCAACTTGAGCAAACTGCCTGGCTCGCCTCCACATAAACAGGTCCTTAAAGATAGCTGTTCTGCATTACTATCAAATGGATAGATGAAAGTTCAACAGCAGATTCTATAAAAAGCAAATTTATCACTAACAATCATTGTTTTATCAAACCAATAAACAGACGAATGATTTTTTAGATGACCTGCAAATGATCGCACAAAAGCGATAGCAGAATGAGCAGTATTGAAATTCCGGTCATTTTTTGATTCATAACGAGAACATTATTGCGGTTCTTGCAAAAGAAGAACTGTAGATCTCACATTGGATTTGCGGATCTCCACAGATGCAATAATCCACTAAGAAGAACAATGACAATCTGCGTTTTGCAAATGTCACCAGACATTTGCCTAGTATTCCTTGGGCAGTCAAAGCGTTGATGATTTCATTCAACGTGAGACAGCTGGATCCAAATGCTTTGAAACGCAACCATGCCAAAATCTTAAACAATAGTCATGATTGTTTTGATTGCGAAAGGAACGCAATGAACGCAAAAAATAGACATGTAATAACCTTTTCCAGAAGGTTGTAGCATAAAGCTTCGGCATTAGTCACTTCGTCTCGTTTCTTGGATGGAATCCATTGAAGTATTGGGATCAACTTCTCCATTAATCTTCTCTTCATGTTGAAACTTCCAGAGACCAGTTTATGGATAGATGCACTTTCACTAGTAAGTCCATTTTGAATGCTATTAAAATCATAACCAAATCCACATTTCCCAATTATATCCAATGTTAGTTGAGTGAAATGCTTGAGGATGTCAGCTTCAATTGGATTTCCGTGATTTTCGTCAATTTTCTTCGTCCAGGACTATTGTGAAAACAAGAGGTAATATCCGTTATCTATATGAAGCAGTCAGTTGGACAAACCGACAAAAAAGAAAATGCGATAAATGATGCCATCGAGAAATATGTGATAGCCAAGGAAGCGTTTGGATAGGTAAGCTTTTTGAAATGATGATTCAAGAGATAAACACAACAGGAAAAAATTACTGAATGTTGCCAAATATCAGGATCTGTTACTGGGAGCTAGGGGGAAGCTCAAAGTTACGAGTTCTCGCACATTCATGCGCAGTTTCCGCTCTTTCCACGGCACAGGAAGCCCATATTACAGATTATTAGAAAAATATTTTGTTCAAGAAATTATTTTCCGTTCTTTCACATATCACTGTGTTGTTCTCCTTTCGTCCTTTCGTTTACATTCACATCCAAATCCGTGTGATTCCGTGAATTGAAAACTTTTGAAAAGAGCACAAGGAAACACTTGTTTCCTTGAAACACTTTATTCAGTGAAACACTTTATTCCGTGAATTAAAAACTTTTGAAAAGAGCACAATGAAACACTTGTTTCCTTGTGCTCCTTGCAAAAGTTTTTATTTCACGGATGATAACACGGATTTGGATGTGAATGTAAACGAAAGGACGAAAGGAGAACAACACAGTGATATGTGAAAGAACGGAAAATAATTTCTTGAACAAAATATTTTTCTAATAATCTGTAAAATGGGCTTCCTGTGTCCAGGGGGTGGAAAGGCCCCCCCGCGAAGCTTTTTAACGCCGTTCTTCGAAAATTTGCAAATGGCCGAAAATCGTTCGTCCTCTTCTACACTGGGTATAAAGATTGGCATTGGAGAGACGGACTTTTCAATTTGGGTAGGTGTCTTGATTCGAATATGATTAACTGAGCATTTACACACAGTTTTATTGTGAATTTCAGTCATTGTCGGTTAGTGACAAGCTTCAATCGGCCGTTTTTGAGGGAAGTTTCTGTGGGCCTAGGCACCGTACTTCGACCAAAATATATCAGATTTGTTCTTCGTTTTCTGACAGACAGGGGCGGGACTTAGCAATGTTTTGCTTTCATTTATACTTCAAAGGGCTTTGACTGCTAGAAAAACATCTAAGTCCCGCTAAGTCCCAACATCTAAAGCTTTATTTCACCTAAAAATAAAATGCAGATTCTCGTCCAATGTGACCGAAGAAACCATGCGTGCCCCACAGCAACATAGAACAATATTCTCGTCAGGTTTTCACGGCAATCTTGCTCCTAGTAGTTGCTCAATGCATTAAAGCTGTTGGGTGGTTTTATTTCGTTTCAGAATCGGCGAATTGACATCTTGCAAAGCTTCCGTTATTTTAGGCAGACGACACAGCCTCGTCATTCGCGTTTGTGCAAAACTTCCGACTGATCAAATTTCAATGCGCAACTCTGAGAGTATGAATGGTACGCAAAGCATTGTAGGATACTCTTCTGTCCCCCCCCTGCGCTCATTCGGACAAACCCCGTTTGTTCCCGCTTTCAGGAGCACAGCTACCAAACCTTGAACAACTGAAAAATTGACCAGATGAGCCCTTCAAATTAATATCGAGCTAACTCCAAGGGCAAAGCAAATCAATTTCTACAACTTCTATCCACAGTTGGAAATAGCCCTTTTTACACAAATAAGTCCCCCAAAATCATTTGTTCTCTATGAAATAATATCTGGCTTGCGGAGGGGTGCCCTTCTCCCAACTAACCATCAATCATTTCCAAAGAGAACTGATCCTTTTACATCGCTCATTTCGTAATTCAACATTGAGTGGTGGCTTTCTCAACTGGGAAATTTGATGAACCGCACGAGAAACCGCATCAGAACAATCATTTGAAGGCACCTTGTGAAAATTGTTACATGCAATGTTAGCATAACAAAAGCTTGAGGACACTAAATCAGTAAAAAAAATTGAAGTTTTATATTCCTAAATAATTCCTCAGGGGTCACACACTGCCAATATTTTAATACTGGCCAAAAATCATTGTTATCAATGCTGTAATTGCGCCTAAACAATACCATTATCTACCGGGTGTCCCAAAAAAGGTAACAGATCTGATCAAGGCTAGCGCAAAGAACTGAGCTCGGATCAACTGGAAATAACCTTTGAACTATTCCTTGATAGTTAACTTGAAGATAGATACCTGATGTTTCTATAGATACCTTGTTTGTTGATATTAGAACAATGAGAGTAAACATTTTTATCTTGAAAGAGCAGATTTGCCTCAATCTCGCCACCAGAGCTCATAGGTTTTGGCCTAACAGACAGGCTGTTTTAGGGAATCTCCTAAAGGACAAACATAGCGTAGAAATTCTGAACAAGGATCAGTGTGCTTAGTTACACACAGAACTTCGGTATAGCCTTTAGTATCCGTATTACTTTTTTATGTTAAAGTTCATTTAGGGTAGCGATGCCTATCATGCTCCAAATAATATCGTTGATGTAAATATGTTTTGTGGTATTGTGAACTTTTAGATTGTTTATATTTATATAAATATATATTTAAAAAATACAACTTGGTAACCGTTTCGGACAAAGCCTTCATCAGTAATGACTGTTCAA
Organism: Aurelia sp. 4 Dawson et al 2005; assembly: GCA_964019985.1. Taxonomy (NCBI): domain Eukaryota; kingdom Metazoa; phylum Cnidaria; class Scyphozoa; order Semaeostomeae; family Ulmaridae; genus Aurelia; species Aurelia sp. 4 Dawson et al 2005. Next base: position 10,316,526 of record OZ026495.1, read on the forward strand.
AATCAGACGGAGCGGACATAAAGATATCGAAATTACAAAGGATACAAAACAATAGCCTAAGCGAGTCCTACCTATTACAATGCGTAATTAAAATGTGTTAAAGCAGCCGGTAATTACAAAGGTGGCGAGAGAAAGATCAAAGAAAGCGCAGAGTCAAGAACTGCTAAAGTCGGTGGCTGTGTCTGTCTCGCCGAAGCTGAAAAAGATCGCACGTTACTGCAAAAGAAACAATAGAAAGATCCGAGAGAGGATTGGCAGAACAGAAAACCCTAAAAAAAGCGTGTGTCCCTAACGAAAAGCTCAGCGCCAAAATTAAAACAATACAACAACCAAAATGTAAAAAATTATGAAATCTATGTATCAACCTGCCTAGGTTTAAACCCTTAGGGGCAAAGCAATCCAGCCGATATTGCCAGAAGCTTTCCCTCATCATGTTTCCCCCCGTTAGCCTATCGATAGATAATGGTTAGTGTCCTTAATATACGACCAAAGTAGGTTGTATGTTAAGGACACTAACCATTTTCGATCTAGGCTAAGTAAGTTAGGAAAGACACCACAGGGGGCCTTTTTGTGCACAGTTGATGTTCTGGGACTCTATCCCAGCATTCCACACGGGGAGGGTTTAGAGGCCATCAGGGGGCGCTGGATAGAAGGGAAGACCCGGGCGTGGCTACTGATACCCCAGTGGGGCTGGCGTCCTTGGTCTTGGAGAATAATTGTTTTGAATTTAATGATAGGTTTTATAGGCAGAAATTGGGCACGGCTATAGGCACGAAGTTCGCTCCGGCCTATGCCAATCTCTTCATGACCTGGTTGGAAGAGAGATTGTTGGATGCTTCACCTGACAAGCCCCTCGTCTGGATGAGATTCATCGATGATGTATTCTTTATCTGGACGCATGGGGAAGAAAAGCTGAAGTCTTTCATCAATCATCTCAACAGTAGCCACGAAACCATTAAGTTTACTAGCGAACAATAACAGGATAGGATTAGCTTTTTAGATGTTCAGGTTAACTTGGGGGAGGGGGGAGTCCTTTCGACAAACTTGTTCTGCAAGCCAACTGATACACATCAGTACTTGCATAAGAAGTCTTGTCATCCCTGGCACACAAAGAAGGCGATCCCCTATGGTCAGGCTCTTAGGTTGCGTAGGATATGTTCTGAAGATCGCCAATTTCAGGATCGGGTAGGCGAGTTAGCTGGATGGCTTAAGGACAGGGGCTACGAAGAGTCTTTAGTTAACGAACAAATAGATAGGGTACGTAGGTTTGATAGGACAACTCTTCTAGCAAATTCGGGAAGTAGGACAAATGACCAAGGGAGGGGGGAAAGGGTTCCACTTGTTGCGACGTACCATCCAGCACTCAATAGTTCGGGAAAGGTTGCCAGGCGACTCCATCCTATGCTCACGAATTCGAAGGAGCATAGGGAAGTATTTCCTGAGCCACCGCTCATAGCATTTCGGAGATGTAAGAACCGTAAGGATATACTTGTTAGGGCTAGGCTGAGTAATGAGGGAAATGGGGGGACAGATAAGAAGGGGTGTTCTCGTTGAGGTAAATCTCGTTGTCAGGTGTGTAACGTTATGAGTAATAGTGAGCATTTTCATTCTAATTGGATAACCGGGAATATAGGATAAATTATTCGTTTAATTAACTAATAGGATAAACTATTCGGCCAAAGCCTTCAGCAATAATGACTGTTCAAAATCAGACGGAGCGTACATAAAGATATCGAAATTACAAAGGATACAAAACAATAGCCTAAGCGAGTCCTACCTATTACAATGCGTAATTAAAATGTGTTAAAGCAGCCGGTAATTACAAAGGTGGCGGGAGAAAGGTCAAAGAAAGCGCAGAGTAAAGAACTGCTAAAGTCGGTGCCTGTGCCTGTCTCGCTGAAGCTGAAAAAGATCGCATGTTACTGCAAAAGACACAATAGAAAGATCCGTGAGAGGAATGGCAGAACAGAAAACCCTAAAAAAAAGCGTGTGTCCCTAACGAAAAGCTCAGCGCCAAAATTAAAACAATACAACAACCAAAATGTAAAAAATTATGAAATCTATGTATCAACCTGCCTAGTGTTTAAACCCTTACGGGCAAAGCAATCCAGCCGATATTGCCAGAAGCTTTCCCTCATCCTATTTCCCCCCCCCCGTTAGCCTATCGATTATCTTGACGCTAATATCCTTCAGAAACCCCTGGTGGCCTTCTTCAGTGAAATGTCTGAAGAATTCCGCCTCGGGTATTGAGGCCCCCGAATTAATCTTACGACTGCACGCTTTGTAATTATTAAACCTAAGCCTAACAGGCGTGCAGGTGCTACCAACATATTGTGCACCACAGACAGTACATTCATACAAATACACAACATTTGACTTCGGCTGCAGATGAAGGATTTTCCATAATTTCTTTCTTATTTCGCTGTGAATTTCGAGATAAATGTAGAGCTCCGTACGATCACCATAGAAAATCACAAACAGCTGATCGCCTGTTAAATACAACTCCCAGGATTCATAGCACGCTCGCAGGGGTGTGACGTAATCAGCGGAAAGGTCTATTAAACGAATAATTTATCCTATATTCCCGGCTATCCATATTAGAATGAAAATGCTCACTATTACTCATAACCTTACACACCTGACAACGAGATTTACCTCAACGAGAACATCCCTTTTTATCAGTCCCCCCATTTCCCTCACTATTGAGCCTAGCCCTAACCAGTATATCCTTAAGGTTCTTACATCTCCTAAATGCTATGAGCGGTGGCTCAGGAAATACCTCCCTATGCTCCTCCGAATTCGTGAGGATAGGATGGAGTCTCCTGGCAACTTTCCCCAAACTATTGAGCGCTGGATGGTATGTCGCAACAAGAGGAACCCTTTCCCCCTCCCTTGGTCATTGGTCCTATTTCCCGAGTTTGCTAGAAGAGTTGTCCTATCAAACCTACGTACCCTATCTATTTGTTCGTTAACTAAAGACTCTTCGTAGCCCCTGTCCTTAAGCCATCCTGCTAACTCGCCTACCCGATCCTGACATTGGCGATCGTCCGAACATATCCTACGCAACCTAAGAGCCTGACCATAGGGGATCGCCTTCTTTGTGTGCCAGGGATGACAAGACTTCTTATGCAAGTACTGATGTGTATCAGTTGGCTTGCAGAACAAGTTTGTCGAAAGGACTCCCCCCTCCCCCAAGTTAACCTGAACATCTAAAAAGCTAATCCTATCCCGTGATTGTTCGCTAGTAAACTTAATGGTTTCATGACTACTGTTGAGATGATTGATGAAAGACTTCAGTCTTTCTTTCCCATGCGTCCAGATAAAGAATACATCATCGATGAATCTCATCAAGACGAGGGGCTTGTCAGGTGAAGCATCCAACAATCTCTCTTCCAACCAGGTCATGAAGAGGTTAGCATAGGCCGGAGCGAACTTCGTGCCTATAGCCGTGCCCAATTTCTGCCTATAAAACCTATCATTAAATTTAAAATAATTATTCTCCAAAACCAAGGACGCTAACCCCACTAGGGTTTCAGTAGCCACGCCCGGGTTTTCCCTTCTATCCAGCGCCCCCCTGATGGCCTCTAAACCCTCCCCGTGTGGAATACTGGGATAGAGTCCCACAACATCAACTGTACACAACAATGCCCCCTCTGGTATCTTACCTAACTTACTTAGCCTAGATAGAAAATGCTTGGTATCCTTAACATACGACCTACTTTGGCTAACCAACGGGTTACGATGGTGGTCTAGATATGCTGACATATGCTCCGTTATAGTAGCGCTATTGGAAATGACTGCTCTCCCCTTTACACTACTAAGACCCATGTGGATCTTAGGCAAGAAATAAAATCTACCTAACTTAGAATCCTTAACCTTTAAATAGTCAGTCACTTCCTCTAACCCCGGGTCCTCCTCCCGCAGCTCATTCAACCTAGAATTAATGGTCTTACCCAAATCTACCGAGGGGTCCACCTCTACTTCTTCATAAACCTGCCTATCGTCTATTATTATTATTATTATTATCATTATTATTATTATTATCATTATTATTATCATTATTACTATTATTATTGTTATTATTATTATTATTATTATTATTATTATTATTATTATTATTATTATTATTATTATTATTATTATTATTATTATTATTATTATTATTATTTATTACACGGATTTGTTTACTAAGCCAACGGATACTCACCAACTACTCCATCGTACCTCATGTCATCCTGGTCACACTAAAAAGGGTATACCTTATAGCCAGGCCTTCCGGATTAGGCGGATTTGTTCTGAGGATCGATTTTTTGATGATAGGGCAGGGGGACTTAAGGGGTGGTTTTGCAATAGGGGCTATGGTGAAAATGAGGTTCTTGAACAAATCAGCAAAGTCCGTGGCCACGATCGTTTGAGTCTTTTGGATAGGCAGCCAAAAACTAAGGATGACAAGAGAATACTTCTGGTACTTACGTATCATCCAGCTCTTAACAAAGTTTATGAGATTTTAAAAGAAAATTCAAAACTAATTTTGGTGGATGACGAGCACAAAGAAGTGTTTCAAAAAAAGATTTTTTTGTCATTTCAGAGGGCAAAAAATCTCAAAGATCAACTTGTTAGGGCTAAATTACCGAGTGTTGGTGAGCCTCCGTTGGCTAAGGGTACCTACAGGTACAATGGCAGGAAAAGTTGCCAGATATGCAACGTCATCACGGAAGGGGATAGTTTTGAAAATTCGGACGAAAACAGATCTTTCAAAAACTTTTCGGGGAGGTATAACAGCAATTCAGAAAACGTAGTGTATTTACTACAATGTGAAGTTTGCAGCAAAAAATACGTAGGTAGCACCAAAACCAAATTTAGGCAAAGATTCAACGTGTACAAATCTTATTTTAGATCTTACGCACGCAAACATAACGAGGGATCACTGGACAGGGGTAAATTAATCCCACAAGCCAACTTTTTTAGTAATTTCTTTGAGGGGAATCACAATGGTAAGTTTGAGGTTAGGGTTAAAATGATCGATGGGGCTGATAATGTCTTTTCATTACGACGTAAGGAATTATTTTGGCAATACAGACTGGGAACTTTTCTTCCCAAGGGTTTGAATGAACGGGCTGCAGATTTGGAACTCGATATGTTTGCGTGTGGTATGGCCTAATTCCTGCCATTGAATCTGGTTTCTCTGGGGGGTTTGGCTGGCAGTGCTCTGCGGTCTTCCTATTTGGCTTCATGTTTTTTTGCATGTGGCGTTAGGGTGGAATTCCCTATCAAGCCATTCAAGATTCAGCAATTTGCGAATCATTGAAAGGTCAAGTGGGAGGGCCGTGGGGTTGCCGGCTGCATCCCTTGGAGGTTTGCTCTGTGATCTATCTGATCCCACGGGGTGAAAGGACATACGGGAGGGTCATAGTGGAGGGGACATTTGCTGATGTGCCAGTTACTTCATTTCTTGTTTACGCTGGAAAAAAAGTTTGAATTTAAAGCGCGATTTTAATTCCCAGTGGGTCTTGATTTCGGGGTCAGTCATGTTTACTAAGAATAGGATTCTTTGTAATGAAATGTAATTTTAGTTTATTTTTAACTGAATTGAAGTTGTTTACCATGGAGTATAAATCCTTGGTTGTCCAATTAGAAAAGTATTGCTGACGAAGATTTTTAATCAAAACGTACAGAGTTTTTAACAGTTGTGTTTCTTTTCATTATTATTACTATTATTATTATTATCATTATTATTATTATTATTATTATTATTATTATTATTATCATTATTATTGCAACTCTCAAAATGTGGTTTATCTATTGCAATGTAATATCTGCAACAAAAAATATGTTGGCAGCACAACGACTAAGTTTCGACAACGGTTTAATGTCTATAAGTCCTATCATCGCACATATGCCCACAAATGCAATGATGGCAGCCTTGACCAGGGTAAACCAGTCCCGCAGGTCAACTTTTTTGCTCATTTTTTTCGGCGAGGGTCATCAGAGTGCATTTTCGGTTAGTGTAAAAATCATAGATGGGGCTCACGATGTGTTTTCGGTTAGACGAAAGGAGTTGTTATGGCAATGTAAATTTGGGACTTTCATACCAAATGGTTTAAATGAAAGGGCAGCGTATGTTGAGCTGGATATGTTTGCTTGCGGTATTGCTTAACTTTTATCGATTTATCGGAGAGATTTTTTGATATGGGACATCAAATAGGTGGTATACACGCGGTGGCAGGATGGAACCAACGGTCAAGCCATCCGGGATTTAGCAATTTACGAAAAGCAGATCCTGGAGGGTATTTTGGAGTCTCTATATGGCCGCCCGGTATTTAGCAATTTACGAAAAGCTGATCCTGGAAGGTATTTTGGAGTCTCTATATGGCCATCAGGGATTTAGCAATTTACAAAAAGCAGGTCCTTTGGGGGTATTTTCGAGTCTCTATCTAGCCACTAGGGATTTAGCAATTTACGAAAAGCAGATCCTTTAAGGTATTTTGGAGTCTCCATCTCGCCATCAGGGATTTAGCGATTTTACAAAAAGCAGGTCCTTGGAGGGTGTACATTGTTAGGAGTCCCCGTAGAGTCCAGTGTCCTAGTTTCTAACAGTATGGATTCTAGTCCCTTGTCGATTTTAGAACCGCTTAGGCTAGATGAAAAACAATTGCATGTAAACATTTTTTCCTATAAATACTTGGCTGTTTTTATTGTAAAGCACTGATGAAGATTTGATAATCGACACGTCTGGTTTTTAACAGTTGTGTTTTTTATTTTTACTTTTCTGTTATTTTGAGGATGGTTTAGTTTATATATTATTATTATTATTATTATTATTATTATTATTATTATTATTATTATTATTATTATTATTATTATTATTATTATTATTATTATTATTATTATTATTATTATTATTATTATTATTATTATTATTATTATTATTATTATTATTATTATTATTATTATTATTATTATTATTATTATTATTATTATTATTATTATCTATTTATTTAAAGTAGGCGTATAATGGCTAGCTATAAAATAAAAGCTAATTCAAGCCTACTACAAAGCAAAATTGTTTCAAAATGAAAGAAAAATACATATATATCTAACATAAGGATTAATTCAATATAATACATATATACAGATTTTCACAATGTTTTTACAGAAATTTTTAGTATTTACAATGCAGCGCATTTATCCTTTTAAGAACCCAACCTGAGCCACGAAAGGTCTACACAGTCTACAGTTACATTCCTCTCCTTTCCAGATTTTTATTCTCCTTTTAAAGGTGGAGAGGGTATCTGAATGTTTCATGTCATTGGGAAGTGCCTGCCATAATCTACTTCCTAGAAACGAGATCGTCTCTAAGCCATAGCAAGTAGTGCGCGCTTGTGGCAGCAGTAGATTATGGCCGCTTCTTAACCCGTAATGTGGCAGCAGTAGATTATGGCCGCTTCTTAACCCGTAAGTACTGTGCTTTTCAACAAAGATCTCCTTCCTGAAAGTAGGATTGAGTTCCCATTTTGTTTTATAAATTTCAGTCATCAGCAACTGTAAATTTCTCGCGTGGATTTTGACCGCATTGTCTCTGAGTAACATTGTGTCAAAATCTGATCTCATATCTCTGTAAGTTATCCGCAATGCCCGTTCGTTGATACGATTGACTTTGTTGTCAAGTGTTAAATAGCAGAACATCCAAACAAGAGGACAGTAGTTGAACTGGGACAAGATGAATGCCCTCATTATTCTCTTTAGTTGTTCAGTGTCAAGAAAATGAGAGATTCTCGAGAGAGCATGTAGCTTTTGCCCAGCCTTTTTGCAAATGGACTTTACTTGCTGTTTAAAGCATAATGTTTTGTCCAGAATCACTCCAAGCAACTTTTCTTCCTTGCTCTCTTTAATCCTGACGAGCTGGCGATGCTCGGAGGATCGCCAGTTTCAGGAGAGAGTAGGAGAGTTAGCTGGATGGCTTAAGGACAGGGGCTACGAAGAGTCTTTAGCTAATGAGCAAATAGATAGGATACGTAGGATAGATAGGACAACTCTTCTAGCAAACTCGGGAAATAGGACCAATGACCAAGGGAGGGGGGAAGGGGTTCCTCTTGTTGCGACATACCATCCAGCGCTCAATAGTTTGGGAAAAGTTGCCAGGAGACTCCATCCTATGCTCACGAATTCGGAGGAGCATAGGAAGGTGTTTCCTGAGCCACCTTTAATAGCTCTTAGGAGATGTAAGAACCTTAAGGATATACTTGTTAGGGCTAGGCTGAGTAATGAGGGAAATGGGGGGGACTGATAAAAAAGGATGTTCTCGTTGTGGTAAATCTCGTTGTCAGGTGTGTAACGTTATGAGTAATAGTGAGCATTTTCATTCCAACGTAGATAGCCGGGAATATAGGATAAACTATTCGTTCAATTGTAACTCGTCAAATGTTGTGTATTTGTTGGAATGTACTGTCTGTGGTGTACAATATGTTGGCAGCACCTGCACACCTCTTAGGCTTAGGTTTAATAATTACAAGGCGTGTAGTCGTAAGTTTAATTCGGGGGCCTCAGTACCCCAGGCGGAATTCTTCAGACATTTTACTGAAGAAGGCCACCAGGGGTTTCTGAAGGATATTAGCGTAAAGATAATCGAAAGGCTAACGGGGGGAAATAGGATGCGGGAAAGCTTCTGGCAATATCGGCTGGATTGCTTTACCCCTAAGGGTTTAAACACTAGGCAGGTTGATACATAGATTTCATTTTTGTGATATTTTTGGTTGTTGTGTTGTTTTGTTTTTAGCACTGAGCTTTTCGTTAGGGACACATGCTGCTTTTTTAGGCTTTTCTGTTCTGCCTATCCACTCTCGGATCTTTCTATTGTTTGTTTTGTTGTAATATGCGATCCTTTCAGCTTCGGCGAGACAGTCACAGCCACCGGCTTCAGCAGTTCATAACTCTGCGCTTTCTTTGATCTTTCTCCCGCCACCTTTGTATTACCGGCTATTTCACACTTTTTTAATGCGCATTGTAATTAGTAGGATCCCGCTTAGGCTATTGTTTTACGTTGTATTGCTATTTTGTACTCGAAATCTATATGTATGCCCCTTCTAATTTTGAAAAGTCATACTGATGAAGGCCTCGGCCAAAACGTTTAACGAATGTGTTTTTTCTGAGTACATATATATATATATATATGTACATATATATATATATATATTTATATATACTATATATAAATACTATGTATATATATACTATATATATATATATACTATATATGTATAAATATACATACATATATATATATATATTTGTATATATAAAAAGTTACACACTTGAATGGAAATGTAAAAACTAAAACTTGACACACTTATCAATGAATATATTCACCGAGGAATATCTTTCTTCGGTCAAAATGAATTTACAAAATAGAAACATTGAGTGAGCACTTTCAAGAATGTTATCCTTGTGAATTTTCATCCTTTGAGTATACGCAATTGTCTGTTTCGCAATAGTTCCAATGATAACAAAAAATGCATTTTATTCAAGAAAAGGAAGATTTTTTCACACCCAAGGGAATCATTTCGCTGATGAATAGCTTTTATTCGGCAAGTGAATTCAAAAGTTTTGTTGAATGAAAAGAGATGTCTCTTTGGGAAAAACATCGTGAATATGATATCTAATTCGATTTGGATTTCCATCAAGAATTTTTCCGAAGCACATGGCTTCTTGCTTGCACTTCGCTATAATTCAGAAGATTCCACAACAAGCGCGTCAACACACAGCTTAGGCCAAAACCCAAAAGCTCTGGTTTGGATATGGATGTAAATCTAGACTTTCATGATGAATATTCCTTCTGTCAATGCTCTAATATCAACAAACAAGGTACCTATCTTTAAGTTAACTATCGAGGAATAGTTTAGCGATTATTTCCGATTGAATCAAAAAAGCATGTTCAAGTATATAGTCTTTTCATCCCGTTTTTGACAACTAAAAAATTGTACTTCTTTACAATATTTCTGTCCTCAAAAAATCAGTTAAAAGACTTCGAGTCTAAATACGAGACATCAAGTTCGCTTTGCTCTTCGAAAAAAATTCAAAATTACAGGTGTATTTAACGAGTTTATACCAAAGGATGGACTTGGCCAAGTTACGTTCGCTTCCGTAAAAACCAAGAAATGATCCTTTTTCAGTAAAATTGCCTTTAGTAGCGAACTCATCTAAATAAACCATGACGCACAATAAACTTGCATCCTGTAAGAAAAACACTACCAACTACTGTAAAAGAGCAGCAACAATATAAGATGAACCTGTAACTGGAGAGAAAGCTGTTAAACCTGCAAGAAAATCAAGTAATCAGTTATCAACAACGTTAATACTCCAAAAACGCGTTTCGTCGCAATCTCTTCTGTTTGGTTCATGCGAAGAACAAAAAAGGGCACGACTGGGTTGATACCGAACAAAACAAAAGAGCCATTTGAGAATCATGTGAGCATCAACACCCGAGCCACTGACTGGCTTAATCTCAAAGAAATCAAATGAACAAGCGCCAAAACTTTTGGTCCCAACTTCAGAGCAGTTGCAGAGCGAAACCAAACTCTTTCTGTCGGCAAAGCAAGGGCTCCCGAAGCTTAATAAACACAGCTTCTAAAGCCTTAAGATGAAATGCAGACCTTGCCCTACTCAAACTACAGAAAAAATCCTCGTTGTTGCTATTACCACACTCAACACTGCTCATTAGGTGGGTATCAATAGCAGAGTCACTTTCTGGTTTAGACTGGTTAGCTTTACATTTCTGTTTGGGTTGACAACGAGTTTTGCCCCTATTAGTGAGAGATGGGTTGACAACGAATTTTGCCCCTATTGATGAACGAGTGACTCTTGATTTACAAATTTTTTCATATTCATATATCATATCACAACTGCGGGTATGAGTAAAGTTATTTTATGTTATATATGCTAGTATCTTTCCTTATTGCTAGGGGTATGTGTGGTCACGTTGTTAATTGGTGTATTGACTTGGTCATCAGAGAAGGTGTTTGGTCCAAAGAAATGTCCGGTGTACACTAAACTACCATACGTCGGTGATGCATCCTTCAGGTTTGAAGTTCAAATTCTTGAAGCTATTGATCGCTGTCACAGCACCGTGGACTCTAGGGTCATCTTTGAGTCTCATCGTATGCTACCTGAAGTCCAAAAGGATGTCAAAACTGCCATTAACTTGAGTAATGTTGTATATGAATTTGCGTGCGAGTGCGATGCTCGCTACGTAGGTAGGACATCCCAAAGACTTGTTGACAGGATGAGACAACACATACCCCTAGCAATAAGGAAATGTACTGATAGGTGCAGCGGTCGTTGTGAACCCAAACGGATACGTAAAGCTAACGAGCCTAAACTAGAAAGTGGCTCTACTATTGGTACTCTGAACAGTGTTGAGTGTGATAACAGCTACAACGAGGATTATTTCCGCATCTGAGTAGGGCAAGGTCTGCATTTCATCTTGCTGGTTTAGAAGCTGTGTTCATTAAACTCCGGGAGCCCTTGCTTTTCCCACAGAAGGAGCTTGTTTTCGGTCTGCAACTGTTCTGATGTTGGCGCCAAAATTTTTGGCGTTTGTTCATTGGATGGCCTTTATTTAAGATTAAGGCAATCAGTGGCTCAGGTGTTGACGTTCACATGATTCTCAAATGTCTTTTGTTTTGTTCGGTGTAAAAACAGCCCGGTCACATCATTTGTCTGTTCTTCACATGAACCAAACTGAAGAGATTGCGACGATACGCGTTTTTGGTGTAATAACGTCATTGATAACTGATTACTTGATTTTCTTGCAGGTTTAACAGCTTCCTCTCCAGTTACAGATTTATCTTATATTCTCTTACAGGAGTTGATAGTGTTTTTCTTACAGGATGCAAGTGTACTGTGTTTCCATGGTTTATCTAGATGAGCCCGTTACTTAAGGCCATTTTCAAATTTTGTAACACTAATCATTTGATCCTTTTTCTCCCATCTGTGCAGATTCTTTCTCTCCCCTCATACGTAGATGTAACCTTCTTAAGTCACAGTTCTTTTTTGTATAAACGCAAGAGAGACTTAGGCAAGGCCAACCAAAGGGGAAATGTAGATCTGCACTCAAGGTAACGAATTCTCCAAGGTACAAATTGCAACAAAATATTGTTCTGTCCTGTAAATCCTTCACTTGCCTATGGAGTTGGCTTGAAGGAGGAAGTGAGGGGTAAACCTTCTAGCTTGCATCAATCTTTATCAAAGAGATGCTTTCACTTTTACTGTAACGTAGACCACAGCGGAGATGATTTAATGAACTCGGATTAGAATCAAACGTGGACCAATTGCAAGTGCTTCCCAACAGGAATGACCAAGTAGTACAAGTGTGCCAGGGCGAATTCATCTTAAAAGTCAGGGTGCATGCTCTTCAGGAAAACCCTTAAAATCAAGGTTGCTAGAAAAGCTCTGAGCTTCCAAATACAATTGTTATATCATCAAACCAGCTAGTCACTATGCATTAGAATCATTGGACTATCGTGAAGTTATTTACCATATCCCTGCTAAAATATGCGAATTCAGTAAAAAACATCATTTTACCAATCTAATGGAAAAGCTAGAGTCTGTTCAGTATTCTGCTGCTTTGGCTGTAACAGGTACATGGAGAGGAACTTCTCGCGACAAGCTGTACACAGAGCTTGGATGGGAGTCATTAAGTTCCAGAAGATGGAGTAGGTGTCGTACCTTTCCTAATCTTCAAGTTTGTAAATAATCTTAGTCCTGAGTATACAGTAGATCCGATTCCCCCTCTTCATCAGTCGCAGTACTGTCTTCGTGATCAGGATATCATTGGGAGATTAAGGGCGGGGACAGACAAATTCAAATCTAGCTTCTTTCCAAATTGCTTATCCGACTGGAATAAGCTTGAGCCTGAATTGAGACTTGTACCTTCTAGAATTATTAAAGAAGGCTGATGTCTCGACTATCTTTAAAAATGCTGATGGAAGTAAAAAGAAGAATTACAGGCCAATAAGTGTACTTTCTGCACTCTCAAAAGTATTCGAGAGACAAATCTCACAACAGATGACTCCTTTTGCAAAGAAAAAGATTTCTAGGCTACTTTGTGGCTTCAGAGGGGGGCACAGCGCTCAAAATGCTCTCTTTAGATTAATTGAAAAATTTCGCAAATGACTGGATGATGGGGGCGTTGCTGGTATGGCACTTATGGATCTGTCTACGGCTTTTGATTGCCTACCTTATGATCTCCTGATAGCAAAGCTAGAGGCGTATGGCTTCGGCATGAAATGCCTCAGATTTATACATAGCTATCTCTCCAGCAGAAGACAACGAGTGAAAATTGGGTCGACCTTCACCGACTGGCTCGATATTGTATCAGGTGTGATCCAAGGTTCTGTTCTGGATCCTTTGCTATTCAGCATTTACGTCAATGATTTGATTTACTTCATCCAAAATACTGAAATTTGCAATTTTGCAGACGACAATACCATTTACTCTTGTGGCACAAATTTGGATAGAATTATTATTGACCTGGAAGAGGATCTATGTCAAGCGCTAGAAAGGTTCGAATCAAACAGACTGGTGGCCAATCCATCTAAATTCCAGATGATGCTCCTTGGTACCAAACGTAATGATACAATATGCATGGACATAAATGGAGCTACTGTATGCCCATCAGCCAGTGTAAAACTTCTGGGCATTACAATCGATGCTGGTCTTAAATTTGACCAACATGTCAAAACCCTGTGCCAAAACGTGAATAAAAATGTGAAAGCATTTTCTAGGGTAGCTAAACTGCTAGATCTGGACAAGGCAAAATTGCTATACAATTCCTTTCTGTTGTCAGATTTCAACTACTGTCCTCTAATTTGTATTTTCTGTGGAAAGCAATGTAATAAGGAAATAAACCGAGTGCATAAACGTCCACTACGCGCACTGCTTGGTGATTATGAATCCACTTTTGCATGCCTCCTCACCAAGAACAATGAGATAGCAATCCACACGAAAAACTTACAGAAATTAATGACAGAGATGTATAAGTCATGAAATCATGAAAATCTATCATTTATGAAAGAATTTTTCGTGCAGAGGGAACTGACGTATGATCTACGAATCAAAAACACGCTACAAATTCCGCCCACCAAAACGATATCTTTCGGCATAAACTCTCTTGCCTTCCGAGGAAGCATTCTCTGGAATGCCATGCCTGATACAATAAAGAGTGCTGAAAACGTATTCAGATTTATGAAAGGCATAAAAGCATGGAATGGAAACAAATGTAGCTGTAATATATGTAAATAAGTGGATCTATATTGTAATTTTTCTTTTTTCTGTCATGTAAATAGATGGTATTGATTAGTTTGTAAATAATTATTTATGTATGTCAACTATCTCCCTACCAACAGTAAATAAAGAGATTATTATTATTATTATTATTATTATTATTATTATTATTATTATTATTATTATTATTATTATTATTATTATTACTACTATTATTATTATTATTATCATTATTATTATTATCATTATTATTATTATCATTATTGTTATTTATTGTTATTATTATCATTATTATTGTTTTTTTCCACACCATGCATCTTTTTTACGTCATTGGTGGTTTGTTGTTCAGCTAGATATCAAGTCAATACCCTTGACCTTAGATATCTAGAACGTTCCTGATGATCTTTGCCGTTCCTAACACACAAGCTTTCTGCATCATGTCAATCTTCTCTTCTACTTCTATCTTTGCTGCCCATGAGCTAAAGTTCTTGCTCAATGTACCCAACGCCCCTATAACGATTGGAACAACGCATACATTATTATTATTATTATTATTATTATTATTATTATTATTATTATTATTATTATTATTATTATTATTATTATTATTATTATTATTATTATTATTATCATTATTATTCTGTTGTTGTTTTTGAGAAAAAGCTCTTATCGATAATCCGCCCCCCTGCAAGATCTGTGTATGGAATTTACGGCCCAAAAGGATTATCTTACCTTACCCAACTCAGGGTTGCTCTCAGCAAATTGAATTTCCACAAATTCAAGCAAAATTTTAGGGATGCAATAAACCATATGTGCCCAAAAAGCGATGGTACTGAGGATACGGAGCACTTTCTGTAGCTCTGCCTTTCTTTCGATGCTCAACGTCGGGATCTTTTCGCCGGAATTGTTGAATTAATACGACCATTTAGGCAAATTACCGACCTTTCAAATGATTCTTTGACACAGCTTTTACTATATGGAGCCCACGACCTTTCTAACGAATTTAATAGAAATATACTCGAATCGACTTTGCGCTTCATCCACGAAACTGGTTGGTTTGATTAAAATCATTTGCAACGTCCGTACCAAGCAGCCACCACGTCCTTTAAAGTAAATGTTCTTTTTCTTTGTAATTCTGTTTTATATTAGATGCCAGGCACTCTTACCATCTTTCAACTTCACGAACAACTTGAGCTCGTGACTAAATTTTAGTTCTTTGAAACACTGACCAGACATCTAATGTCTGACGGAATCTAGCACATTATCCACTAGTTCCTAAATCGTAGTGTAGTTGTTTGTTAGTTTAATGTTGTATGTCTTCTTATTGGCCAAGGGGTAGTCATTACCTTTTCGCTCCTCGTGGTATCTTCCCTGTAGTGTAGTATAATGATTAGAATTTGTATGGTAGAAAGTAATATTGTTATCGTAATAATATATATCAATATAAAAATAGAATCATTACAATATAACCGTTAATAGATATTCACCAATAAGCCGGAAAGGCATTTCTTGAATGAAACATTGACTGAAGAACTGTGTGAGCCAGAAGAATGTTCCCACATTTTAAAATTCATAGCACAAAGAGTACTCGATGGATTGGAAAGAATCTCATATCGTTTGAGAAATGAAAGATAGAAATACTTTCGCAATTCTTCTTCCGTTTTATGAGCACTAGAAATATAGAGAGAATTGACCTTACGAAAATTAAGCGTTGTGAAATGCCTGAAAAAGGACCTAGAACACTTCATGAAATCATAAAGAAATAACTTATATATCAAATGCTCACAAGAATGTTAGAAAAATCAACATAATAGCTACATCCCTCGGCTTTTGAATCTGAAAAGGAATTTGAATAATTCACGTCTGCTTACTTCTCTTGGTGCTATGAATTTTCGAATGCAGGAAAAGGAAAGTTTTCCAAGCTTACCCGGTACATTTCAATCAATGGTTTAGTTGGTGGTGCATTTAACTGTTACTGTCCATAAGAAAACGTACTGACATATAATTGCCATTCCCTCTCATCTATTCTTAATATGCTATGAAACACTGAGAAATTCGTTATGGACCCTTTTTGATCACGGACCCTGACCTGGGCACCAGAATTTGAGCCATTATATGAAAAACCAAATGATCATTCATCGGCCCCTATCGCTATTGATCCCTGATTTTCAACAACCCTGACCTTTGCTGTCCTCGGCAATGGCAGAAGAAGGCAAAAATCTTATTTTTGCGCAGAAAAGGCTCATTTAGCGTCCACATACGATTTGAGATGCAGGAATGCTCATCAACTGAACTAAGATTTGGTCTCAGCAAGTTGAATTTCTACAAATTCATACATAACTTTAGGGATACCGTAAACCCGTTGTGCCCTAAGAGTGATGGCATTGAGGACACGGAGCACCTTTTGTCGCTCTGCCATTCTTTCAACGTTTAACGTTGATGTCTTCTCGCAAGAGCTGTTGAATCAATTCGTACAAATCATCAATCTTTCAAATGATACTTTGACAGACACTTTACTATGTGGTGATCAAGACCCTTCTAACGATTTAAACAAAAATATACTCGCATTGATCTCATGTTTCATTCGCAATGCTGGTCGGCTTTATTACGGTATTTCAAAAGTTCAGTTATGTATAAAGCAGCCACCAATTCTATTAATGTAAATTTTTCCTGCCCTTTTAAATTCTGTTATACATTAAAGTTACGGTAAATGTTTGTAACATGTGAGTAGGTGTTCTCTCTCTAAAAGCCGACCAGCTTCGGAATCTAGTTTAACTAATCGATGAACAGGAATGCGGAGATTCTACCCATATCAAAATAACTTCCAAATGTTGTACAGTGCTATTTTTAAGGCAAATTTGCTGCTGACAAGAGTTTACCAGCCCCCCGAGGGTGGAGTACTTAGTATGTTTGTTCGACGGGGGTGTGCAGTTTTTCATGGTATCGTTTTCATCTATTTTTTCTAGAACAGGGTATCGAGAAACGAAAATTTTTCTGGACCGATTGTCAAAACATGTCAAAAAAGAATTTTGTAAGATCGGGTTGCTCATTAGTCTAATCTTTATGTTTTGGAGTATACTTTGGACCAATTTTTTATAGAATCGACTATCATTTGACGGGAAAATTCCGAAGAAGGATCAAAAACATTTTCTTGGGCACAACCCGGTATGAATCTAGGTCAGGAGCCCAACAGGGTACAACCTTCAAAAGATATTTTGCACTCTTGCATTTGAGGTAACAAAATCTGAGTTATATCAGCAGTAAGTGCAGATCCTAAGCTTCCAAAGTGTGTCTGGCGTAATTCAAATTCTTCCTTCCTTGACGCTGCCATAAATTGGCAAAGAAATTTTTTGCCATTCCACAGCTGTGAATGGCTATAAAAGAAGGATGAGAAGACATGCCAAGATATTGGGACATACTCTCTGGTCTCTAATAGACGGGGGGGGTTGGAATAGTAGGGGGGTTGGAAAAAATCTCAAAAATTAATAGCCGGGGGGGTTGGAATAATAGGAGGGGGGGTTGGAAAAAATCTCAGTGATTCGCACTTTCTTTATATAGTGACGGTAAGACTTTAAAAATAAAATGCAATGACATCACAGATTTCGCTCGAAAGTTTTAATCTTGGTTGGGTGCATGGAATTTTGTTGTGTAGCTTTTGTCTTGCTTGGAACTCGTTGCCAGAATTAATAAGCGGGGGGGTTGGAATAAGAATGTCCTGGGTGGAAAATTTTCTAAAAATTAATAAGCGGGGGGGGGACGTCTATTAGAGACCAGAGAGTACCTTTTCTAAGTCTGCCGTGGTCGTGTGTAAATTTTTGAGTAATTCGATTTGTTCAAAGGGTACAGAGTAGCTTTTCGTACCTGTACCTAATAGAGTTTTCAGTCCTTGGAGGAAGACTTTTTGATGCTCCCAAGAGGATAGGACGTGCTAAAGGGCTTTCAATTCACTGCAGCAAGACGAAAACTTTGAGACATTTGCTTGTGATTCTAGCATCTTTTTAAGGTTTGTGAAAGGTATATTCTAGAGGAAATCCTTTGTAAAATCTGAATGGAGTGACAGATCTTAACCAGGAAAATTTCTTTACCTAATCTAACAAGTTGGCTGTACAATCAGGTATTGGAAATTGTTATTTCTTATGTCTTGAGGAAGTAATAGCCGTTCAAATGGGGGGGGGGGCGCTTTGTCCGACTCAGCCGGTAGATACTTAAGTTTCCTATTAGAGGGCTCAGATTCCAGGCTATCTTCTGACAACTGCTTTGCTTACATTTGGAAATCGATGCTTGACTAACCTTTACTAGTTCAAATGCTTTCTCGCTGAAAGTAGGAAGAAATCCTTTGACACTAGAATATGATAATGCAGGAGTAAAGGCTCGCCTCTGCAATGCATGCATTCTTCCATTTGTAGTCAGGATTCCAGTCCCCAAAAACGGCAGCATATCTCTGAGAAAATATGGCCTCTGGAAAGATGTGTTGTTTGATACTAGAACTTCCTTTGCAAATTCAGCACCAGCAACATAAACTTTTGTGCCACCTAGGAGAAAAGAGAATGACAAAAATGTATTAAGTTCTCTAAATGGTGTTAAATTTTTCAAGATTGCCACAAATGGACAGAGTATGTCCTTGAGGTGTCTTTCGTCATTGGTCATAGAATACCGGGCGGACCAGAAGAAGCCCACATGTTTGACAGATCGTCAGACAGAGAACGCTTCATATATTATCATCAAAGAAGGTAATTCATCCTTGTGATGTTTGCTATAAGTTTACACCTTCGGAAACACAACTGAACTTTAATTTGCAATGACTGGCCCAAAACTCTCGATCCAACTTATGAACAATCTCCTCACTGAAACAAATTTTATACTCCTCTAGATTTAGCAATTAGCTCTTATAAAGGCTACAAAGTGATCTGATAATTTGGTACAAATACTTTTTAAGACATCCGGAAAATGGATGTACTTTCAAGTCACTCTAAGTGACAAGATTGATTATCCCTGTTTTACGCATTTAGCAGTAAAGGATTTTCATAGAAAAAATGGAAAAATTATGAAAAGTATTTCATCCTATAGGCTGTCAACCAAACTAAAGAAAAATTTAGTTTATTTCAAAGTTATCAAACCTTCGTCATACTCCCGAATAGGGGGGGGGGCACTTCATTGTTAAGTGGTACTGGACATGCGGCTCTTTTTGGTGGATTTCTTTTGTGAAACTCCCTACAAATGGATCTGTTTTCAACCTTAATCCTGATAGATGGGTACCTTTCTCAGAATTCTCAATTTCTTTTTATTGAAGAAATTTGAACCGACCTTGCATCTTGAAATCAACAAAATTCATAGACATGATGTAGTTACTTCCTGACGTTCTTGTAAAAGGATCCGGAATTCCTGAATGTTCTGTCATACAAAATTGGTCTCCCCCCCCCCCCGATCCTCGCATAGTGAATTTGAAACATGTAAGGTCCTTTTATCTCTCTTTGGTCCGCCGGTACATTGTAACATCAGCGTCGATATTTTCAGTTTCAGAGTCGACACCATTACCAGTGTCGACAACAATCAGAGTTGACTACAGTATTGGCTCCATGTGGTAGATGTTGCCACCTTGCTAGTTGCTATCTTGGATGCCAAGGTATTACAATTTCTTCTACAGGATTTTATGGCCGACTGTATCGAAGACCTTTTTAAAATCCGTACAAGCCATTCCTCTCATATGTTCATATGCTCATATGAGGTTTTCCTCTCCTATAGATCCTGTTAATGTTCATTCAAGGTGGTTCATCAGGTATTTTACCCCGTCAACTTTACTTTAACCTTTTTTACCCGGGGGGCATTATGCCTCCCCCAGTTGCATTATCAGCTATAGCTCTCAGATGGAACAAGCTAGAATGCTGAAGCTGAATGCACATTATTGAATATCAAAAAATGAATTTATTGAGTATGAATACAAAATTATTGAATATGAATGCAAAATTATTGAAAATGAATGCAAAATCATTGAATATGAATGCAAAATTATTGAATATGAACGTGAATTTATTGAATATGAATGCAAAATTATTGAATATGAATGCAAAAGTATTGAATATGAACGTGAATTTATTGAATATGAATGCAAAATTACTGAATATGAATGCAAAATTTCTGAATATGAATGTAAAACTATTGAATATGAACGTGAATTTATTGAATATGAACGTGAATTTATTGAATATGAATGCAAAATTTCTGAATATGGATGCAAAACTATTGAATATGAAGGTGAATTTATTGAATATGAATGCAAAATTACTGAATATAAATGCAAAATTTCTGAATATGAATGCAAAACTATTGAATATGAACGTGAATTTATTGAATATGAATGTAAAATCATTGAATATGAATGCAAAAATTTCTGAATATGGATGCAAAACTATTGAATATGAACGTTAATTTATTGAATATGAATGTAAAATTATTGAATAAGAATGCAAAATTATTGAATATGAATGTGACTTTACTGGATATGAAAGCAAGATCATTGAATATTAACGCGAATTTATTAAATATGAATAAAAAATTATTGAATGTGAATTTATTTAAGATGAATGGAAAATTATTGAATGTGAATGCAAAATTATTGAATATTGCTACTTTTCGGCAACCATAGCAGCCACTAAGACTGCCAGTTTGTTGAACATACTGTCTTGTTGTTGGTTATTGTGTTTCCTCACAGCTAATTTCATGTTCTGCCATCAAAACACGCTTACTACTTTGCTTCGTCTTCCAATTTTAGATTTCTACTTTGATTGCGTGATCGATAAACAAGTAGCTTTAAAGTTATTGGGATCCAGTCCCCGAATGGCTGCACAAGGGGTTAAACCGTTTGGGGGTCAAAGGGCCAAAGGCCAAATTCGACGCCATTTTGTTTAAGCCGTCGGGATACTTTCGTAACATAGGAGTGTATTATCCCTTCCCATTTACACGTTTTTCCTTTCTTGTCCCCTTTATGACTGCCTTTGTCTAATGGCGATTCACACCCACTTCAGAGCACTGATGCTGGATCTTGCCTGTCCGAAAGGTTATTTGATTAAAAGGGGCAGTTGGGCGTGATGCTGCGCGGGACATTTGCAGAGTATTCTACCCACAAAGGAAAGTAGTGAAAGTGCTCTTCAAGTCAGATGCATGATGCTTGGTGAAGCTTAAAGGTGAATAGAACCTTTTCGGACACTGCTGGATTAATTGCTCAAGTAATTTCATCACATTTACAACGAACAGAGAGGTAATGTAAAAAGTTTTTTTTGGCGTTTACGCCAAAACTAAAAGATTGTGCCATGCAGAATCCTTTACCCGCATTTACGTTCAACTGCCCCTTTAAACAAATCATGATGGTTCGAATAATATACTTACACGTTTGGATAGTCAAATTGGACGGCCAACGACAGAATCACAAAACGTAGGAAAGAAATGACGAAAGAACGGAATCAAATGATCGAGCCATGCAATGGTGTGATATATTTACTTGATATGCTCTTATTGAGTGTAAGCGCCATACCAATGCCAGAAGTTTTGTTTTCCTCAATGGAAAACTAAATCATTGATAACATAAGAAGACAATTTCTTCTGACCTTAAGTCTTGCACTTCTCCCGAATGTCGCAGTGAAAGGTTATCCAAACCAAGTTACGAACTGCTAAAATTCTACAGCTCATCTTCCGAAAGATGGGGGGGGGGGCATTATTCACTACTTGTCTCCATGCCATTTATCAATCTTAATTTCAACAAACCACACTGCAAGAAATTGTCTTTGACGCGGCCTTTGATCACGACTTAGGGCTTCTTTGCAAAGTGCAAAAAGCACGCCTGGAATCCGCTACAACTTGCCTTGTTTGTTACCATCCGTTACCAAAGTTTTAGTAATCTACTGAGGAGGGGGGGGGGGGACTTGGGGCATTCGTATGACGTTTACATTTCGTAAGAGTCTACCTGATAAACTTTTTTTTCATTTTCATTTTTTTAAGCATGGTAGCCCCTCAGTTAGAGAAAACTGATTTACAGGGGCCATGTAATGAAATGCACTAAAACTAAATTGAATGTTTACACAAAATAAAACTAATCGATAACCTAATTACAATCGTTAAAAGAAATTTCAAATGAAAAACATTAGAAACAAAAAGGGAGGTTTTGTTGATTCTTCGAGGACAGAAGATCATTTTATGGCTTCATAGTTGACGAATTTTAAAGTTGACGTATTTTTCGAATATGATTCTGTCATTTGATTCCGTTGTTTCGTCATTTCGTTCCATCTTTTCGTGATTCCGTGGTTCACAGACTGCCAAATCGGACAGGACATAATACTTCATTAAAGGATTCATTACTGCTTTAATTCATTTGTCATTCGCCATCTTTCTTGAAGACCATTGCTACTCATGATCCTTCGTGCGGCGAAAAAGAGCTAGCATGTCACACTGAGGACGATGGTCCTACCTTTGTCCCAAAACCAGTAGTTCAGAAAAAATTTTCACCATCTTTGTCCCGAAAACTGATCGCTTTTGATGACAAATTTACATTGTTCTTTTTCTTCGATTTGATGGACAATTTAATCACAGGCGATGTTTGTCCCGATGGCCAGCAATTTCGGCCGAATACCGATTTTCGAAAGCAAGCTGTACTCATATCCATAACGGCACAAGTGTCCCAAAAACCAGTTCTCCTTGATCGCTAGAAATGCATCTCGTTCGTAGCGAATCCAGGAGAGATTACCCTACAGGCATCATTACCGTCGTAATTATATCTATAGAACAGTAGTGTCCCAAGACAGGTAGTCTCCAAGTTCAGTTCAGCTCAGTTCATACAGGGTGTCTTAAAAAAATTGTTCGACGTTTGATTAAATACTAAAAAATAACGATACCCTGAATGCACCCTTGGCTAAGTCACTCTTCTCCTGAAAATTTAGGTTAATTTTTGAAACAAGAATCTTGCAAATCCGCTAAAAATTCATGGAGTTACAAGCATCTGAAGTTCAAATTTGTGCGAATGCTGTAACCAGAGGCCTCGAAATGGCATTTTTGGTAAAAGCTAAATAGGCCGTTGTTTCTGTTATTTCTCAATTCTTCCAGAGCGAACCAAGTTGGATTCAAACAGGTTTTCGATAACCTAGCTGTCAAGCATATAGATGCTTTGAGGAAACAGATTCAGTCTCTCGCCGATTATGTTCTGAACCACTGTTTTTGGACGTATGCAATGTAAGGTAATTTAGAGAATGATCGAAAGAAATAATTTACTTTAGAAGTCCTATTTGGTTTGCTCTGATATCAACGAGAGGTATGACATTCGATAATTCTTTCTTACCTCCGTCTTCGAGCTTTTTGCAATACCAGTAATCTGGGGGGTCTCTGGTTTCAGCTATCGCATATTTTTTATCTTCGAGAGCTCGTAACTCAGTGAATTTTCAACCGATTTGCACGATTTTAGTCTCTAAACTTATTTATTAGTGGTTAATCATGTTTGTTTAATTTTCTGATATTGTTGTGTTTAGTTAAAATGTTATCGTAAGTAGTGGGATTTTAAGATTATACAGGGTGTCTCAAAAAAAATTGTTCCACGTTTGATAAAATATTGAAAAATAAGGAAAAGGTGAAAAAGCTCATGGAAAGATAAGATTTTGGTTTTGAGATTTTGGTTTTGCATTTTATTCAAATGCAAAATGTAAAATATGGAACAAAGCCTGTAAAATCGACTCGTGGCAAAACCAGCTCTGTATCTTTATTACTCAAACGTCCACTTTAATTTTCGTGAGGGTACTTGAAAATTCGTCTCAAAGAGCTTATTTTCGGTCATGTAACCGAAATACGGCAACGTCATTGGCTGATAAGCATGAAATTGGGAGATTTACGGGCTTCCCTGTGCCCTATTGAAAGATTTGACTTGTATGCTAATGGTACCACACCAAATATTTCGAAATTTTCCTACTTGACAACAATGTTCACTTAAGTTTAACCTAACCCTCCTCCCCCCAGTTCAATGCTACGCATTTCTGAGCTCAGCAAATGCTTTGTGAGTCATGTCATACAAATATTCTCCCAACAGCGTTGAACAGGGAATGGGGAGCTCGATAACCGAAAAATTAATCTTAAATATGGCAGAATGCCTTGAGTTTTGTCCGCGATTGTAGGCTCTTCGGCTCCTGGGATCTAGGGGCTCCAGGCTCATATGCTCCACCATTAGCAGCACTCTTAGGAAACTGTGATACTTGTGATTAAGAATCTGCAAGCAGAATGCGGTAAGAGTCGTTCCTCATGACACAGTGAGCACTTGGTCAAGGTTATGTCTTTCAAATTTCATTTGGAAAGCGTCTACAAAATACTGACAAGAGTGAAAGTTTTTTATTTGAGCTAAGCCAGATTGATTGAGATGGTATTGTACGTAATTGTGATGACATCCATGATGCTATTCATCAATGGTCTGCAACACTTTCTTTTGTCACAGAGATGCCTCCCCCTTTGCAGAATACGAGAGTATCTAACAACTATTCTTTGCAGGAAACGAGTGTCCAATCATCATTCCCAGTCCACCTTTTAAGCTGCGTCTGTTGATTTCAATACTAATTCAATCGACATTGTCGAGCAATGGCCCTAACTTTGGCAAATAATCAACGTGGAATGTTGTTTTGCGGAGTTCTACTTTGACTCACGCAGTTGCAAGGCCCAACAGAACGATTTTCCTCAATACACCACTTTAATTAAGCAGCCTCATTTGGGAAATTTGTCAAAATCTCTTCCTATTATTAATATGAAAATTTCGAACCCAAATTCGGATTTGGCACCCAAACTTTCGTCTGGTTGCTTGTTTTAAGCTGCTGAGAATTGTGATGTTGACTTTATGACTATGTAAAGTTCACATATTTATAAGGGATTTGACCGCGAAAAGACGTTGGGGGTGAAACTCATGAAACTTTGCTCCACGAGTCATTTTCACGGTCAAGTCCCTTATAGATTTTCAAACTTTACATCGCCATAAAATTAACACTACAACCACTAGCAACATGAAAACTTTTAGTTTGACCAACGTTTCGGAGCTGAATCCAAATCTGGCGTCCAAAATTTCATATGAAAGAATTTTGAATAATTCCCAAAACGAGCTTGTTCGTTAAAGTGGTGTATTTCCTGGAGCAGAGCGACCGGGCCATGATCTTGCAGTTGCTTACGGTAGGAGCACGCGAAGGTAAGTGGAGGCCAAAAATTTTAACTTTTACAGCTTTTACACGGTCAGAAATCAACATTTTCCTTCACCAATTCCTTGAACGGACACAGCAACATTGTAGAGATGCTGCCGTCCTTCCAAAACGTAACAAAAATTGCCTTGTTAATTCATCAAATTTAACAGTTGAAATTTCAGCATCAACTATCACTCTAATTCGTTCACTTCTACTTCGCTTGGCTCTGTCTTTGGGTGCTTCCACAACAATAGTAAGCACTCCACTCTCGAGTTACATGATCCTGGCAGTTTGCTTCATCGACTGAACTGCAAGCAGACTTGTTACAAAACAAAGACGAGATGTTACTTTTCCATGTCAATTTTTTCCGTTGTTGTTGTTCTCGGATGCGGTCAAGCTTTCACAGCTCCGAGTAAAAATTTGAATTTATCACTTAATTCGAGCAGAATGGGTCAGTTACTGAGAAATTAAAGGTTTCATCTCATGAATATTATGTAAAGAAATATACTGGAGGGTTTCTTTGTCATTAATTGCTAAATTATTATAACGAGCACCGGAGATGCTGACGGGCCTAAATCAACACCTGCGAATCCAACGATTTCAACGAGCACGCGCCTGCTAAAAGACTTTGATCTAGGAGGCTCTTGCATCAATAAGAAAAGATGCCAAAAAGATGTCGCGAATCTCCCAAACTCATATTACATTAATGCTATCATCGAAAAATTATCAACTAAACTGGAAGAGAGATTCGAAGGCGAAGATCGAAAAATAAATGCCTTAGAAGCACGAGTGAATGTTCTCGAGAGTAAACTTGCTGTTCTTGGAGCACTGGACTCCAGAATTGAGGAGAACGAACAGTGCAGTAGGCGTTTCTGCTTACGTTTTCATGGTATTCCATTACCGAGAGACGGAAATAAAGAAGCCTGCGTTAAGAAAGTTGCTGACATTGTGGAGAGCATGGATATCAGCCTTGCCTGTCATCTCAAAGCTCTTCGAAAAGCTTGTTTTCAACCAGCTGTACCACTATATGAAAGAAAATAGTCTCTTTACATCTGACCAATCGGGGTTTTTGCGGCTACATTCCACACTAACTTGTTTGCTTAAAATGAGTGACGACTGGTACAACGGGCTTGATCTCAGTAAGCTTGTGGGATTGGTATTTATTGACCTAAAAAAGGCATTTGATACGGTCGACCATGATATTCTCTGCAAAAAGCTCGAACTATATGGAGTTCAGGAGCGAGAGTTGTCTTGGTTTAGGTCTTACCTATCCAACCGCAAACAATTCTGTAGGGTTAATGGTGTTGATTCAAATGTTGCGGAAATAGAAGTGGGAGTCCCACAGGGTTCATGCCTGGGCCCTCTTCTATTCCTCATTTATATCAATGACCTTCCCCAGGCCGTCCAAGGTTCCTCTGTGACAATGTATGCCGATGACACGAGTCTTTGTCATCAATCTCACGATTTGACTCAGCTGAATGAGGCTATTAATAGCGATCTCAAGAAACTGGAGACGTGGCTGAATGGCAATAAGCTTTCATTGAATGTGGCAAAAACTCATTCAATGCTCATATCCCCCAAGCAGACAGGCAGCTCTCTTAGAAGTCGAAATGAAGCTTTGGAACTGAAGATACGCGAAAATGAGCTCGAGGTAGTTCAAAAGACAAAGTACCTTGGAGTGCAGATCGACTGCAACTTAGATTGGAAAGAGCAAATCAAGGCTGTTTCTACCAAGGTCTCCAGGGCGATCGGCTTTTTAAAACATGCTAAATCCTTTCTACCTATGGCAAGTTTGAAAACTCTTTACACATGTATTGTCGAGCCCCACTTTCGATATTGTTGTTCTGTCTGGGGTTGTGCTGGGTCTACAGACATCAACCAGTTGCAAAAACTTCAAAATCGTGCTGCTAGGATCATAACAAACAGAAGCTTTGATACCCCAAGCAGACCACTTATTACAGAGTTGGGCTGGAAGACCGTTAAAGAACTCATTGGAAATGAGTCCAAAACAATGGTCTTCAAGTCGCTCAATGATTTGGCTCCTCAATACTTGTGTAATCTCTTTACCAAAAACTCAGCATGCTCCTACCGCATCCTCCGGAACACTGAGACTGATTTGAGGTGGCCAAAGAAAAGATCAGCAAATGGACAAAAAAGCTTTTCTTTCCGGGGAGCTAAACTATGGAATAGCCTTTCCGCTGAGTCTAAGACGGCATCCGCCTTGGGTAGTTTCAAAAAATCAATACAGGGTTGATTATTTCCTTCTTTATTGTAAATATCATACAGTTGTAAATAGGTTTTTAATATTATGGGTTCTTATTTTTTGGCATTCTAATTGTATATTGTAATTAGTTTTTAATTGGAGGGCCCCTTGAAAAACAACTTCGGTTGAAGGGCAACCCTCCCTAAACAAATGAAATATGAAATATGAAATATGGATTGTAGAGTCGGAAAAGATGCCATAGACAGAAGCGCACCGGATTGGCAGAGTCACAAAGGACAAGCATGGGAAGCCATCCCCAGGGGGGTAACTTGAGTTTCCAAGATACGGGGTTGTGCCATTCAAATCGTAAAAGTACCGCCCATAAATCCGGAAAACTTTCTCAAAAGTATACCCATAAATCCGGAGAAATTCTGAAAATCATACCCATAAATCCGGAAATGCCAAAAAAGCTTACCAATAACTGAATTCTGATAGAAAACTATACCCATAAATCCGGAAGATGCAACAAATTGTTGAAAACCATACCCATAAATCCGGAAACTATCATGAAAAAGGTACCCTAAAAAATGGCACAACCCCGTATCATAGACAAGTTAAGTTACCCCCCCCCCCCCGGGAAGCCATCACAACAAGTAGTTGCGCGTTTCGAGTCAGTCTCCGAGCGTACAGCAGTCTATAAGACTTGGAAGAAAGCTGAAGAAGGAGTTCGAGTAAGATTGGTTCTAACGAAGAAACGACTGAGTTTATTGATTGATGCGGCAGAGTTGGTTGAAAGTTTGGAGTGTGTCGACTTTGTATTTGCAGATATCAACTGCAACACCGTAGCGAAACTCACGGACGGAACAGTTCTATTTTTCAACACAATTAGAAAATTAAAAGACAAATTAGGAGATATCGCGGACAGTATGGATGGCCCTGTACGCTGAGCCATCAATTATACTTGGGTGATCAACCGGGTAAAATTGTAATCATTCCCACCCTTTTTTGTGACGCAGAATTAAGCGACAGGCGTTTTTGAGATACAGCACAGTTTCCAAAACATTGTTGCTGTTGTTGTTGAACCATTTATTTCCCGATGTTGTTGTTTGCGAGTATCGAAAATTTTGACAAACAAAGAATTCAATCCATCGCACGCAAAACATTTTGTTATAGTTTCCGATCATGGCAGCTTTCTTTTGTTTATTTTAGTTACTAATCCGCAGAAGAAAATGAGACGACAAGCTTATCTAGGGCTTGGTTCGCGCTGGGTCATTTGGGTCGTTGGGGTCGTGCGGGGCAACACCAGAGACAGAGGCTCAGAGTTTGACTCCTTTGTCTCTTGAGTCTTTCTGCGCGGATTCGGGGCTCTGCGGACCCGGCGTGGGCTAGGCCTTACTGCTTTTGAACCAGTAAATCTAAAATGCATTGTTGTATAAAACTGACCCTCCTGCTCAACTAGAGCGATGCAGCCCCAAATTGAATTCTTTGTTATCCAATCTTGTGATTTTTTGTTTCTTCTAGTTTATTCATTCTTTTTTAGATTGAAATTGTATCGTGTGTGTTTTTCCTTGCTGCTCCTAAAATTGGAACTGTTCCCACCCTGTTCCCATTGGCACGACCCCGCATGAGAATGGTCAAAGACATCTTTCGTTCTTTTGAATGCCCATAGGAGTCAATGAATGGCGTTCAGGAATAGCAAATTACGAGAGCTGTTTTGTACAAAACGCCCTTTACAGCACTCCCATTGTTGAGATGAAACGAAGAAAGCTTACAAAAGATACAAAAGAAAGATTATTAACGATGGAGGTGTAAGGAAATTAGCTGCTAATTTCAGTCACTATATTAGGTATTGCTAGGAATTAATGGGAAATGCTAGTAAAGCAGCCATAAACGATGTAACAAGGCCTAAAAGTAGAAAAGGTGTAAAAATTGCACACCTAAATATAGTTTCACTCCGAAAAAACAAATTAGAACTGGAGGTACTTGTAAACGACCATAAGTTTGATGTTCTTGGACTCTGTGAAACTAGACTTAATGAGAATGTCCAGGACAGAGAGCTACGTATAGATGGTTATGAAATATATAGAAGCGACAGGGACACCTCAGGCAGCGGAGTAGCTATGTATGTCAACAACACTCTGTCGCACCACCGTAGAGAGGATATCACCGATCCAAAATTAGAAATATTAGGGATCAAGGTCACGCCTAAGCATGCAAAAGCGTTCGTAATCCTCTGTTGGTATCGCCCTCCAACATCAGATATTGATAACTGTTCATTCGAGGCTCTTGCTAAAATCATAAGAAAAATAGATGCTGAGAGCAAAGAAATAATACTGATTGGAGATACAAACTGTGATTTTAAAAGCCCTAAAGATGGCAACTCAAGAAAACTGAAATTGATTTATTCTGAATTTTAGTTTGAGCAAAAAATTACAGAATACACTATGGTTGCCACCTACACTAAAGCCCAGGGGGAGGCTAAGATCACAAAATCTCTTATTGATCACTACTCTACAAATCGCCCGGACCATATTTCTGATTGTGGGGTAATGAAATCAGGAATTACTGACCACTACGTCATTTATGGGGTTAGGAAACTAAATGCAAAGCGCAATAGAAGAGGAGAACAAAAGAGTCCCTATGATAATCTACAACATGTGATCGAATTTCGAAGTCTAAAGAACTATGATAGCGAAGCATTTCTCCAAGATTTACAGAGTGTTGACTTTGAGAGTGCAATCTCCGCCGCTTCAGGGGACCCTAATCAGATGGCAAATACTTTCTACGACCTCTTCCTGTCAATTCTAGATGTGCATGCCCCTTTAAAGAAAAGCAAAGGGATTCAAAGGCGTGCACCAGCTCCATGGCTTTCTACTAGAATAAGGAAGTTAATGCGTGATAGGGATAAATATAAAGTTTTAGCTGAGAAAGATCAGCAGCTGTGGCCTAGATATAGAAAACTACGCAACAGGGTCACTGCTGAGCTACGTAAATCAGTTAAGACTTATTACCAGGGTTTGATTGATGAGACCTCCAACAATCCGAAGGAAATGTGGAAGTCGGTCAAAAAAGTTTTGAATAAGGATAAAGCGCGAACTTTTCCTTCCTCTGTAACGTACAAGGGTCAAAACTTAGAAAACCCACGTGAAATCTCAGAGGCATTCAATGATCACTTCGTGACTATAGGCCCAAAACTGGCCAGTGAAATACAAAGTGAGACTACAGATGATCCACTGCAGTATTTATCTGCAGAGATACCATCTGATACGCCTCCCTTCGTATTCCAAAGGATTGATGAAAATCTCGCTAAGAGAGCGATAAACAGGCTAAAATGCTCGAAATCTCCTGGACATGATCAAATTCCGGTTAAAGTGATAAAAGACGCCGTTGAAATAGTGTCCAAACCACTGGCAAAAATTTTCAACTCTTCCATGGAAGAGGGGATCTTCCCAGACATCTGGAAACTGGCGGTGGTAACTCCTATCTTCAAGAAAGGGCAAAAATCTGACTTGTGTAACTACAGGCCAATTTCTGTACTTTCAGTACTGTCAAAACTGTTCGAGAAAATTGTTCATGACCAAGTTTCGACGTTTATGAAAGATCATGGTCATTTTTCACACTGTCAGCATGGCTTCAGACAGCTCCATAGCACAGTTACGTCACTGCTCAATGTGACAGAATTGTGGTTCTCCAATATCGACAGAAAAAAGGTAAACATGAGTATCTTTCTAGATCTTAAAAAGGCTTTTGATACGGTGGACCATGATCTGTTACTGGCAAAGCTAGCTGCCTATGGCATTGTTGGAGGTCCTCATCAACGGTTCTCGTCCTACCTAACGAGGAGAGAACAGTATTGCCAAATAGGTGGTCAAAGGTCGAGTCGTAAGGTTGTAAAACACGGAATACCACAGGGATCGTGCCTTGGGCCACTTTTATTCATCCTTTATGTAAATGATTTTGCTCAGTGTCTGGTTAAGTCTTCCCCAAACATGTATGCAGATGATACCAGTGTTACATGTTCGGCAAAAGATATAGACACACTTTGCGATGACTTGAGAACCGAACTAACAAATATTTCAAAGTGGATGAGACAAAACAAGCTTAGTCTTAATGCTAACAAATCTGAATTCTTGATTGTTGGCCACAAAAGACAACTTAATGGTATCCATGAACCCGTGCAGCTACAGGTTGATGAGGAACCGATAAGAAGAGTTCAGACAGTGAAATATCTTGGAATAAGGGTCGATGAAAACTTAAGTTGGAACGAACAATATAAAAGCCTTAAATGCAAAGTAAAATGTGGACTATCCTCTATTCGCAAGCTTAAAGATATTTTACCCCAATCTAAGTTAGAGCAAGTCTACAAAGCCCTGGTTGAAAGCCACCTGCGATACGGTAATGAACTATGGGGCAGTTTGTCTGATA
This sequence comes from Aurelia sp. 4 Dawson et al 2005, assembly GCA_964019985.1. Classification (NCBI taxonomy): domain Eukaryota; kingdom Metazoa; phylum Cnidaria; class Scyphozoa; order Semaeostomeae; family Ulmaridae; genus Aurelia; species Aurelia sp. 4 Dawson et al 2005. The sequence goes on from OZ026495.1 coordinate 10,348,620, forward strand.
CCAAATTAAATCATCTGCAGCGTCTCCAAGACAGAGCTCGCACATTGATTGAAAACTCCAATGTAAAGGACGGATGGACGTGCAATTGGCTCTCTGTCTCTAACCTTATCAAATATGACAAGGCTGTTATGGCACATAAGATAATCAATAATTTATGTCCGAGCAGCCTTCAAGGAAAATTCACCATGAGATCTCAAATATCTGCATACGCAACGAGAAACTGCCAAGATATTGATATCCCAAAACGAAACCTAGAATTTTCAAAAAAGAATTTTCTTTACTCTGGTGCTAAACTGTGGAATGATATACCTCTTGATATAAGGAATAGCCCCACAGTTCTCACATTTAAAAAGAAACTGAAGGACTACTTGCTACACTAGCATTTAACCCAAAGCACGATCCCTAGGAAGAGCAGCACTTACCACGGTTACATTCCATATTATTCTTTGTAGATATGATATAGCACATTGTTCTTTTTTTCTTTTTTTTATTTTTCTTTTTTACTATTGTTATTTTACAAACTATTATCTTGTTGCTGTATTAGCTGATAGGGATTTGTGGATAAATATGATAAATGAAATGAAATGAATGAATGAATTTGCAATGTGAAGGCAGCCAAAGGCTGAGTGTTTAAAAAGCGTGATTCGTAACATGGTAATCTGTTGACCAAGGTTTTTACCCTTCAGTGTCGAAAGGTAAACAGAAATATAAAATTCGATTGCGACAAATCTAGCCTAGCTTTTTCAATCAGACTTGGCAAAGTTGTAGATCAACAATCTAGCTAACGATATATCGAAAGAAAACCAAAAATTTTTCGAGTAGTTTTGGAGATAAATCCACTGTTCTGAAATCAATAAAAAGTTTTGAACAATAATTTACAAAGCCAGCCTTGATGGAAACATTGCGATTTGCATATCTTTCGATTGCCAAGACCATGTAGAACAACGTCCTTTTTACTGATTTTCGATCGACCGAATAGTATTGGAGAAATTAACCGTTTTCTGAGAAGAGTGGTATTGCAAAACGGCAACTTGCTGCTCACTAGAGCGGAAAGCAGAGTTACCTTAACTTGCCAGCACTGTCGCAAGAAAGTCGTGAAAACATTGCAAGATGTCATTTTTGCCTTCCTGATAACAGGAGAAGATTTTGTAACAATAGAATCTCTGGTTTGTTTACATATGACGTAATCTTTATTGACTAGCCAATCAGAGAGCACTATTTCTATGGCGTGATCTGATGATAATGACGAAGGGAGGGGTTTGCTGTGGAGAAAACCACACCCTCGTTTCTTCCTCGTGACGAAAAAATACTTTCGCAAAAACTAATAATTTTTTGCACCGCGCACAATCTTTTGTAAGCGCGTAGACGCTCGTGCAGAAATCCCCATGCTAATTAATATTTTGCAATCTGAACGCTGCAAGGGATTAGTATAGCGGATTTCTGCACGAGCGTTTAAGCACTTTCAAAAGATTGTGCAAGGCGAATGCAGCCTTTTAATGACTCTCTGAAATGTTTCCATTGGCAAAAGAATGAACGTGATCTGTTGGTAATGCTGTATTCAAGTCTCAATAGACATCATTGGAGCGATTGTGAGAGTATCATTTCTTGAATGGTACTATTTTTACAGCTTTCCGTTTCATGTCCTTTGAGACCTTCTTGAGCATTCACAAAATATCAATTTCTTTAAGAGTTCACAATGAACAGAGATCTGAAACTAAGCTTTTTACAAAAGGGTTCAACTCTTTCTCATGTCGCCTAATCAGTTGACAAAGGTTTCTACCCTTCGTAGTCACAAAGTAAACAGAAGTATAAATTCGATTGCGAGAAATCTAGCCTAGCTTTTTCAATCAGACTTGGTAAAATTGTAGATCAACAATCTCGCTAACGATATAGCGAAAGAAAACCGAAAACTTTTCGAGTAGTTTTGGAGATAAAATCAATTTTCTGAAATCCACAAAAAGCTTAGAACAATAATTTACAAAGCCAGCCTTAACGGAACCATTGCGATTTGCATATCTTTCGATTGCCAAGACTATGTAAAACGATGCCCTTTTTACCGATTTTCGATCGACCGAAAAGTATTGGAGAAATTAACTGTTTTCTGAGGAGAGTAGTTTTGCAAAACGGCAACTCGCTGCTCACTGGAGCGGAAAGCAGCGTTACCTTAAAAAGGGATTTTTTATGGTTATTGCGAAATCAATAGATCAAAAAATCATGAAGTGTAGCACTTTCAAGACAAATACGTTTGTATGCGCTAGCACAAAAAGGAAATCAAGGGAACCAGCTTCCACGGGTGAGCCGCATGACCAAAAGCATACAAAGAACATACAGAAGGGCGCTGTTATGACCGAAGTCCATATGAACAGGTACAAATAAGCGAGACATAATGAGAAAGAGAGAGCCATCTCAACAATGGGAGTGCTGTAAAGGGCGTTTTGTACAAAACAGCTCTCGTAATTTGCTATTCCTGAACGCCATTCATTGACTCCTATGGGCATTCAAAAGAACGAAAGATGTCTTTGACCATTCTCATGCGGGGTCGTGCCAATGGGAACAGGGTGGGAACAGTTCCAATTTTAGGAGCAGCAAAGAAAAACATACACGATACAATTTCAATCTAAAAAAAAGAATGAATAAACTAGAAGAAACAAAAAATCACAAGATTGGATAACAAAGAATTCAATTTGGGGCTGCATCGCTCTAGTTGAGCAGGAGGGTCAGTTTTATACAACAATGCATTTTAGATTTACTGGTTCAAAAGCAGTAAGGCCTAGCCCACGCCGGGTCCGCAGAGCCCCGAATCCGCGCAGAAAGACTCAAGAGACAAAGGAGTCAAACTCTGAGCCTCTGTCTCTGGTGTTGCCCCGCACGACCCCAACGACCCAAATGACCCAGCGCGAACCAAGCCCTAGATAAGCTTGTCGTCTCATTTTCTTCTGCGGATTAGTAACTAAAATAAACAAAAGAAAGCTGCCATGATCGGAAACTATAACAAAATGTTTTACGTGCGATGGATTGAATTCTTTGTTTGTCAAAATTTTCGATACTCGCAAACAACAACATCGGGAAATAAATGGTTCAACAACAACAGCAACAAAGTTTTGGAAACTGTGCTGTATCTCAAAAACGTCTGTCGCTTAATTCTGCGTCGCAAAAAAGGGTGGGAATGATTACAATTTTACCCGGTTGATCACCCAAGTATAATTGATGGCTCAGCGTACAGGGCCATCCATACTGTCCGCGATATCTCCTAATTTGTCTTTTAATTTTCTAATTGTGTTGAAAAATAGAACTGTTCCGTCCGTGAGTTTCGCTACGGTGTTGCAGTTGATATCTGCAAATACAAAGTCGACACACTCCAAACTTTCAACCAACTCTGCCGCATCAATCAATAAATTCAGTCGTTTCTTCGTTAGAACAAATCTTACTCGAACTCCTTCTTCAGCTTTCTTCCAAGTCTTATAGACTGCTGTACGCTCGGAGACTGACTCGAAACGCGCAACTACTTGTTGTGATGGCTTCCCATGCTTGTCCTTTGTGACTCTGCAAATCCGGTGCGCTCCTGTCTATGGCATCTTTTCCGACTCCACAATCCACGCTCTCCACAATGTTAGCAACTTTCTTTCATTTCATTTCATTTTCATTTTTCATTCATTTCATTTCATTTTAAAATATTTATACAGGTATAAGTTTCATATATTTATACATGTTTTTCAAACTGACCTGTTAAAAAATAACATAAAATAAAGGAAAATAGGCTAAACTAAGAACAAAAGAAATTTATATGCCTAATTTACAATATACAATGCTATAATACCTAATTTACAATAAAACATAATAAAAATGAAATAGAAAATAAAGTTACACCGCCCTCATAGTCGTTCCTTGAAAGTTTTCAGGGAGGGTGCCAATTTTGCTTCTTTTTCCAAACTGTTCCAAAGTTTTGCACCGCGATATGAAAAAGCCTTTTGGCCATTGACAGTCTTTAGTAACGGTAACCTTAGATCAGTTTCTGTTGAGCGCAAAGACCGTTCTCTATCATCTGAATATTTTGTAAATAGTTTTCTCATGTAGACTGGGGCAAGTGAATTCAAAGATTTATATGTTAGCGTGGCGGTCTCTTTTCTTATAAGATTGTTGATAGTCGGCCAGCCAAGGTTCTGAATTAGTGGAGCAGCAGAGGCATCGTATGGGCTATTTGTTACAATTCTTGCAGCCCTGTTTTGAATTTTCTGCAGGACGTTAATTTTTGAATTACTACAGCAGCCCCAAAAAGAGCTACAGTAACTCAAATGGGGCTCGACAATCCCTCTGTACATTTCGTTGAGCACATCAGATGGAAGATATTTCTTAGAATACTTAATAAGTCCAAGGGCTCGATTAGCCTTGGTCTTGATAGTATCGACATGTTTGTCCCAGTTTAGTTGACTATCTACTTGAACACCTAAGTATTTTGCATTGGCAATCATTTCAATTTCCTGATCACCTATTGAAAAAGATGGTTGAGCATCAGGCTGGCTTTCTATCTTACGGATGTTTGGTCCAGAACCTATGATAAGCGACTGCGTTTTCACAACGTTCAAAGAAAGTTTGTTTGCATGCAGCCAATCTTGTAGCTTCAGAAGATCTAAATTTAAGTCATTTTGCAGGTCACCAATGCTTTTTGAAGAGAGCGAAATGTGCGTATCGTCAGCATACATGCTGACATGAGACTTTTGCAGGGAAAAGGGCAGGTCATTGATGTAGATCAGGAACAACAGTGGACCAAGACAAGAGCCTTGAGGAACTCCACAATTTATTCCCTTCACATCAGAAGAAGAGCCATTTATCCTGCAAAATTGTTTACGATTATCCAAGTACGATGTAAACCAGTCATGTTCCAGGCCAGTCACTCCATACATTTTAAGTTTTTCTAACAGGATTTCATGATCGACCGTGTCGAAGGCCTTCTTCAAGTCAATAAAAATTAGGCCAGTGTATTTTCCGTTATCTATATTCAGGTACCAATCATTGGTGCTAGCCATTAGGGCAGTAGCGACCGAGTGTAAGAGTCTAAAACCAGACTGATGCTCGTATAATGATTTATTTGCGTCCAGGTATTCATAAAACTGATTAAAAATCAATTTCTCGAATAGTCTAGATATGAATGGAAGAACGGATATTGGGCGATAGTTGGACCTGTCGTCCTTGGCTCCACTCTTGAAGATGGGTGCAATACGCGCTATTTTCCAGTCCTCCGGAAATTTTCCTGCAAACAATGATTTATTGAAGAGATCACACAAAGACCCGCCCACAACTGGCAAAGCAATCTTTAAATAAAAGCTTGCAATGCCATCGTGGCCAGAACCATGCGATGTCTTCATCTTATTCAAGGTTGAAGATAATTTATCCGTCATAATTGCCGAAAAAGAGAAACTCAAAGGAGGAGTTTCGATAGCGTATTCACCTGACAATAGTGGATTAGCTTTTTTCGGGATTTTCTCACTGAGTTTATTCCCAACGCTGCAGAAATACTCGTTCATTGAAGACGCAATATCTTTGTGACCTCGGACTGTCTGGCCGTCTACAGTAAGACAAGGCACAACTGTAGTGCTAGACTTTTTGTTAATAACTTGGATGATGGTTTTCCAAGTTTTCTTGAGATCTCCTTGAAACTGCGTAAGTTTTTCAGAAAAATATTTGCGCTTAAGTTGCGTATTCATGTTGTTTACCCTGTTACGAATTTGCTTGTAGCATTCCATCAGCAGCTTTGAATTGCCTTTTACAGCTTGACTTTTGAGTTTATCTCTCGTTTTAGCTAATTTGAAGTAATCAGCGTTAAGCCAAGGCGAGTATCTATCAGAAACTCTTCTACTTAAAGTAGGGGCATGTTTTTCAACAATTAGCGCGAAAATATGGGTCCACTGACGAACTGCGTCATCAATGTCATGAGCATTTGCTACAATAGCCTCCCAATCAACCGCGGATAGATCAGAGAGGAAGGCATCTTGATTGAAGTGTTTTAGTTGTCGAGAAGTAATATATTTATGTTGGCGTTTAACCCCACCGCGTAACTTTCTTATACAGTAAACAAGATAATGGTCACTGAGACTTATCTCTAGTACCCCACTCTCTGCGATGTTGTTGCAATTGGTAGTGGCAATATGATCAATCAAAGTTAAAGAATCCAGAGTAACCCTGGTAGGCTCCTTGATTAACTGTGTCATACCGAAAAGGTCGTACAGCTCATGTAACTGCACAACATGGCTCGGATTATTGTTTGCATGACTGAAATCACAGTTAGTATCTCCCAGAATGATAATTTCCTTTCCCTCTCTATCAAAAAAACTCAAATTTTCTTGAAGGCTGTCAAAACATGAATTAGGCTCACTAGGTGGCCTATACCAAGCTATGACAATAAAGGGATTGGAAAAATACGCAGGCTTCCTCATTTCCGTCTCTCGGTAATGGAATACCATGAAAACGTAAGCAGAAACGCCTACTGCACTGTTCGTTCTCCTCAATTCTGGAGTCCAGTGCTCCAAGAACAGCAAATTTACTCTCGAGAACATTCACTCGTGCTTCTAAGGCATTTATTTTTCGATCTTCGCCTTCCAATCTCTCTTCCAGTTTAGTTGATAATTTTTCGATGATAGCATTAATGTAATATGAGTTTGGGAGATTAGCGACATCTTTTTGGCATCTTTTCTTATTGGTGCAAGAGCCTCCTAGATCAAAGTCTTTTAGCAGGCGCGTGCTCGTTGAAATCGTGAGATTCGCAGGTGTTGATTTAGGCCCGTCAGCATCTCCGCTGCTCGTCATAATAATTTAGCAATTAATGACAAAGAAACCCTCCAGTATATTTCTTTACATAATATTCTTGAGATGAAACCTTTAATTTCTCAGTAACTGACCCATTCTGCTCGAATTAAGTGATAAATTCACATTTTTACTCGGAGCTGTGAAAGCTTGACCGCATCCGAGAACAACAACAACGGAAAAATTGACATGGAAAAGTAACATCTCGTCTTTGTTTTGTAACAAGTCTGCTTGCAGTTCAGTCGATGAAGCAAACTGCCAGGATCATGTAACTCGAGAGTGGAGTGCTTATTGTTGTGGAAGCACCCAAAGACAGAGCCAAGCGAAGTAGAAGTGAACGAATTAGAGTGATAGTTGATGCTGAAATTTCAACTGTTAAGTTTGATGAATCAACAAGGCAATTTTTGTTACGTTTTGGAAGGACGGCAGCATCTCTACAATGTTGCTGTGTCCGTTCAAGGAATTGGTGAAGGAAAATGTTGATTTCTGACCTTGTAAAAGCTGTAAAAGTTAAAATTTTTGGCCTCCACTCACCTTCGCGTGCTCCTACCGTAAGCAACTGCAAGATCATGGCCCGGTCACTCTGCTCCAGGAAATACACCACTTTAACGAACAACCTCGCTTTGGAAATTATTCAAAATTCTTTCATATGAAATTTTGGACGCCAGATTTGGATTCAGCTCCTAAACTTTGGTCAAACTAAGAGTTTTCATGTTGCTAGTGGTTGTAGTGTTAATTTTATGGCGATGTAAAGTTTGAAAATCTATAAGGGAGTTGACCGTGAAAATGACTCGTGGAGCAAAGTTTCATGAGTTTCACCCCCAACGTCTTTTCGCGGTCAAATCCCTTATAAATCTGTGAACTTTACATAGTAATAAAGTCAACATCACAATTCTCAGCAGCTTAAAAACAAGTAACCAGAAGAAAGTTTGGGTGCCAAATCCGAATTTGGGCTCGAAATTTTCATATTAACAATAGGAAGAGATTTTGACAAATTTCCCAAATGATGCTGCTTAATTAAAGTAGTGTATTGAGGAAAATCGTTCCGTTTGGCCTTGCAACTGCGTGAGTCAAAGTAGAACTCTGCAAAACAACATTCCACGTTGATTATTTGCCAAAGTTAGGGCCATTGCTCGACAATGTCGATTGAATTAGTATTGAAATCAACAGACGCAGTTTAAAAGGCGGACTGGGAATGATGATTGGACACTCTCGTTTCCTGCAAAGAATATTTGTTAGATACTCTCGTATTCTGCAAAGGGGGATGCATCTCTATGACAAAAGAAAGTGTTGCAGACCATTGATGAATAGCATCATGGATGTCATCACAATTACGTACAATACCATCTCAATCAATCTGGCTTAGCTCAAATAAAAAACTTTCACTGTTGTCAGTATTTTGTAGACGCTTTCCAAATGAAATTTGAAAGAAATAACCTTGACCAAGGGCTCACTGTGTCATGAGGAACGACTCTTACCGCATTCTGCTTGCAGATTCTTAATCACAAGGTATCACAGTTTCTTAAGAGTGCTGCTAATGGTGGAGCCTATGAGCCTGGAGCCCCTAGATCCCAGGAGCCCAAGAGCCTACAATCGCGGACAAAACTCAAGGCATTCTGCCATATTTAAGATTACTTTTTCGGTTATCGAGCTCCCCATTCCCTGTTCAACGCTGATGGGAGAATATTTGTATGACATGACTCACAAAACATTGCTGAGCTTAGAAATGCGTAGCATTGAACTGGGGGGAGGAGGGTTAGGTTAAACTTAAGTGAACATTGTTGTCAAGTAGGAAAATTTCGAAATATTTGGTGTGGTACCATTAGCATACAAGTCAAATCTTTCAATAGGGCACAGGGAAGCCCGTAAATCTCCCAATTTCATGCTTATCAGCCAATGACGTTGCCGTATTTCGGTCACATGACCGAAAATAAGCTCTTTGAGACGAATTTTCGGGTACCTTTACGAAAATTAAAATGGACGTTCGAGTAATAAAGATACAGAGCTGGTTTTGCCACGAGTAGATTCTACATGCTTGATTTCATATTTTAAATTTTGCATTTGGATAAAATCTCATCAGGGATCAGTACTACATCGTATTTCCTTCCTCCAAAAATAGGCCTGTCCTCAAATATCATTTGCGAACGCAACAAATAAGATATAGCTTCCAAAATCTCACAGGTTACGTGAATTATAGGATGGAATAAGCTGAAAATGTTTCCTTGCTTCAGTTTCCCAAATCCTTGACGAGTCTCAGCTATTTGCTACGAAGGAAGCTATTGGGCCTACCTTCGTCCACTGCAGAACAGCAGAATGCAACTACTCAGTTTCAAATCGGCTTCTTTGCTGTAGCAAGGTAGTATAGCTATTCTGCAACAACATAGCACCAGTTTCCACTATTTTCCACTGAACAATCACCATCAAATTTGGTAAAACGTGATGAATTTTCAACAGCTTTTCTCGCCACACTTCTCTTCCAAGTTTTAATACAGTGTGCTCACCTGGAGAAATTCTGTTATTGTAAAGCGCTCTTGATGTCATGGTCATGAGGTACACCTCGTACCATCTACACGGACTTGGCCTTCGTTTTAATTTAAACAGGTTGAAAGGGTTAGGGCCGGGCATTCAAAGTTATCGGTATTTTCTTAAAGAGAGGAAAATGGTGAATGCATATTTCAAATGAATTCAAATTATTCGGATAGTTGGGGGCCTACGAAACTTTGCAGGCTCCTTTAAAGACGCAAGCTCTAACAGCAGTTATAACACCCTTTACCTTCCGTAAAAAACCATTTTTATACATTCACATTCATTTGAAGGACAATGCATTCACCATTTTCCTCTCGTTAAGAAAATACAGATAATTTTGAAAGCCCAACCCAAGCTTCTTCAATTTATACGAGACCTACTAGTCTTGACCATGACACCAAGGGCGAACAGAAATTTCTCCACGTGAGCACACAATTTTAAAACAAGGGATGGATAATGTGGCGAAGAGCTGTTGAAAGTTCGTCGCGTTCTACCAAAGTTGATGGCGAATTTTCGGTGAAAAATAGTTGAAACTGGTGCTATGTTGTTGGTGAATAGCTGTGCTACCTTGCTACAGCAAAGAAGCCGATTCGAAACGGAATAATTGCATTCTGCAGTGGATGAAGGTAGGCCCAGTATCTTTCTTCGTAGCAAATAGCTGAGACTCGTCAAGGACTTGGGAAACTGCAGCAAGGAAACATCTTCAGCTTATTCTTTCCTATAATTCACAATTCACGCAACGTGTGAAATTTTGGAAGCTATATCTTATTTGCTGCGTTCGCAAATAATATTTGATTTTATCCAAATGCAAGGTGTAAAATATGGAGTAGGGCCTGTAGAATCGACTCATGTCAAAACCAGCTCTGTATCTTTATTATTCGAACGTCCATTTTGATTTTCGAAGGGGTACACGAAAATTCGTCACATAGCTCTTATTTTCGGTCATGTGACGGCAATACGGCGACGCCATTGGCTGATAAGCGTGAAATTGGGAGATTTATGGGCTTCCCTGTGCCCTATTGAAAGATTTGACTTTTATGCTGGTACCATTGAGTTTTGTCCCCGATTGTAGAAGCTTCGCACCCAGGAGCCTGCCAAGAGGCGTCAGGAGCAAAGAGGCAAGTTGCCGAAGTTGGCCAAATTTCTACGAGACATGACACATGGCTCTAAGTGGACGAAAATGAGAAATTCCCTACTACTTTCAATATGAAATCTCTTGTATTTCTCATTCCGTTTCAAAATAAATGAGAAATGACAAGTCGAATAGGAGAAAAAGTCCATTTACAGAAAATTATAGGTCCCCGCAGCCGTTTTATCCCATATAATTCGGTGAAATGGTCGTGTTTTGAAATTTTCGAAATTTTCTAAGGTGAGGTAGCTAGTAAGCCCCAAAGTGCTTCATGAGGTCCCCTGATGATTGATCCTTACTACATTGGTCGCCATTTGGAAATGGGCTAAGAAACCGCTGAGTAATCTACACAAAGGTAACTCAGGCAAAATTTTACACCATCAGAACTTTGCCCCCCCCCCCATTCAGATGTCCTAACGATTCCCTCTATCTTGTTCGAGCATTCCCGCATAAAAATTGTTTTAAAGGTTGAATTTTGTATTGGAATCAACAGGCAAAATTAAGTCAAAGCCACAAAAGTGGTTGCTTCCCTTATGAGCCGTTGTCAGATCAACGAGATGTCAGAAGAACTTGAAACCCCAAAGGAGCGAAGGGCAAAGCTGTTTTTAGTTGGGAGAGTAACGCGGGGGGGGCACTTTATTTTTTATACCGGGTTGTGCCCTAGCACGAAAATAATTTTAGCCTGCTCCAGAATTGTCCCCTGAAAACGATACCCTGTCCTATCTGTGCAAAGTATATCTGGTTACAGAACTGCTTCTAATTGGTCTTAGCAAACTGCTGCAAAGTCCATGACAAAGTTGAACAAATTCGGACAAATTAACAAAACCGTAAAAATCAAACCGAGAATTGCTGAAATAATAACCTGCTTTAGAGAAAATGTGCCTTTTTGACAACCAGCTCTAGAAAACGTCCTTACTTTGATACCCTGCTCTAGAAAAAATTGGTGAAAACGATACTCTGAAAAACGGCACATCCCCGTCGACCAAATATACTAAGTACCACTCCCTCCCCCGGGGAAAGTAACCATCATCAGCTATTGGAACTTCCGAGCAGAATTGCCTAAGCCTTTGATATCTCGAGACTCCTGGGCTCTTAAGGTTCCGGGGCTCGAGACTCCTGGGACACAACTCTTCTTAATTATGCACATTAGCAAACTAAACATGACCGATCCCCAGGGGTGCGAGTTTTCAAGCAGGGAGAACAGGGCCCTAGGAAGCATCTGCACCTTACTTGAGGGGGCCATGACACTTCAAAGGGCATTTCTTGGATACGAAAAGGGGCACCTCTTTGTTTACTTCAGCTCTCGGGGTTTTGTGCCCCCAGTGCCCCTTTCGGTTCCAACGGCTATAATTAAAAAAGTTACTGTCGAGGACACAGCCAAAGTGTGCAGACCAGAAGACACTATAAAAATATGGACAAAGAGCTGATGAAATAAGTTTAGCAGACAATGTTTGACGTTATTCCAAAAGAGAAAGAGGCTTACCAAATAAAGACGATTCTTTCCACACTGGTCCGTATGTTCTTGATCGTTGTATCACAGTCTCAAAAACTTCAGTATCCAGTACAATGTCCAACGTGTTGCCAAGAAATGGCAAGCCTGGAGGCCCAGGTATTTCCCGAAGAGGGTCTAGCCACCACTTCACTGCGCAGAACACCAAAATGATTATGATTAATGTAGCAGCTGCTCCCCAGCATAAAATGAATTCACTTGGAATCACCATCATGCCTGTTCCCATGCGAGCAAAGCTGAAGTAGTAAGTGCGACGACAGCAAAACTTTCAAATTTGGAATACAATTTGCCAGAATCGTTCTTCTTCTATGAAAAATTGAATGATCACAAGCCGTTTGTTTGATCCAGGGGGTTGCAAGCAAGTAAGCAAGCAACGCTGGGAATTTTGCAGCTCTCCAGCTGATGTTGGCATGCGGAACTACGGCTTGACAATCGTTGTTCGGGATACTGCAAAAATGTTTCCAAACATCTGATTTCACGGTCAAAGCTCTTATGAGTTCAAATTCTTTTAATCGCCATAATTCATAGACGAAGACAGAAATGAAAGTAAACATTTTGCTTCCATGCTGAAATTTGTACGTACTCAAAAAATGCAAAATCTCTAACAACAAAAGACTTCCGCTTTCGCACCTCTTACCTTGATCAGGTGGATATAGCTTTTCATCACCTATGACTCCGAGGGAATTTTTTTTATGTCTGATGAGTTGTTTAGTTTCAGCATTTCTGGCAGATCTAGAGTTTTTTGTTTTTGAGGCTCTGGTAACCAGGGTAGCCCTATGCAAAATACAAAACAAAAATACAAATAAGTCACTTAAACTAACACAGAAATGTGCAGAGCACAGAAAGTTTGATGAGTCACGTGCTGAAGTTGATGCTGAAAATAATACTCCGAAGAAATAAGTTCCTTGAGGAAGAATCAGCGCAGCTAAAAGTTGATTCATGAACGGAAAAGGAACAAGGGGAACAAGAGGAAAGGAATATCTAATCTACATACGATCAGTGAGAGATATACAGACTTGAATAGAGATGTGTTTGCCAGCTTTATAGAAAGCGTTTGACAAAGTCAAACAATGGTCGAGTGTTTGATCAACGTAGGCACGAGAAGCAAAGATATAAGATTCATACGAAACCTTTATTGGGAACAAAGAGCATTGTTAGTATTGGAAAATTGGCTTTCAAAGAAAATTTATATCAAAAGCAGTGTGAGACAAGGTTGCGTTTTGAGCCCATTTTTTCAATTTACACATGGAATTGATATTCAGAGATATAGATGAATTAGAAGATGTAAATATCGGAGGACATAATATAAATAATTCGATGTACGCGGACGACACAGTGTTATTGGCAGAAAAAATAAGAAAAAATTGCAGAAAGTAGTTGATCACGTTAATACGTCTGGCAAAGAATACGGAATGAGAATGAATTCTAAGAAAACGAAGATCATGAACAGAAAGAGAAACAACCCAACAAAATTTGAAATCAAAATAGACGGGAACGACATTGAACAAGTCTCAAGCCTAAGCCAATTACTAACTGAAGATGGGAAAGCGAAAAGGATATCATAAGGAGAATTTCGATTTCAAGAGATGTATTTGATAAGGTGAGGAGGTGTTGTGCAACAGAGATATAGGCCTGATTACGAGAAAAGGAATATTAAGATGTTATGTGTGGACAACCATGTTGTATGGAGCTGAAAATTGGACATTGACTAAGTATGTTAAAGAAACTCGACGATCTAGAACTGTGGCATACAGTAGAATATTGAGAATAACGTGGGAAGATATGATATCAAATGAAATAGTGTTGCGTAGAATACAAAGCGAAATGATATTGACTAAAAGTATCAAGGAACGGAAACTACGGTACTTCGGTCATCTAGTTAGACGAGGTGATCTTCAAAGAGTACTTATGGAATAAAAAGGTAGCCAAGGGCGTTAGGACACGGATGTTTTGATTGATAGTTTATTTACCTTGTTTTGATCCCTGTGTCTTGTTTTGTTGTCTTGTTTTCTGTTCTGTTTCGTCTTCAACTGAGCGTAGTTAGGCCCAAGCGCTATCAAGTTGCTAGAATAGAGCTCCCTTGTATTTCTGTCTTAGTGCACCTTTACCATTCTTGTGCGATGGTGGTGGCGGCGATGATGATGATGACTATGGTATTGGTCGTGGTAGTGGTGATGACGGTGATGTTTTGATGGATAACGATGGTAATGACGATGATGTTCCCATGAAAGTCTCTGGCAGAATGGAGAAAGGAGGAGCGAAGTTATGTAATGGCAGTTCCTGCAGATCATGCTTTGCATGTGTGTTCAAAGTTCTTTACGAGTTTGGACTTAACAGCACAGCTTATTCAGAGCTTTACTGTATCTACCAGTTTATGATGACTCTGGCAGTAACGCAAATTGAATGTGAACGTAGCTTCTGAAGATAATCAAGAGTCGATTAAGGAGCATAATGGGGCAAGAACGTTTAGAAGCCCTCATGCTAATGAGTATTGAGCGTCGTTTTCTACTTACCATTTCAAACGAAGATGTGATTGAAGAATTTGCTAAAACTTCAAAGGAACTTTATAGATTGCTACACTTGTAAAACAGTTTGGTCAAGTATACGTTGATTTGTGATTTCCCCATTTATAACTACTTGTCTGTACCGAGTGAGCAAGACAAATGTTACTTGACTGTTGAAGATTTATGGCATCGAATTCTGCATTATGGCCGAGAGATTGAAGCGTTTTGTGATCTTTCTTGCACCTTTTTGAGCGCTGGGAATATAGGTAACTTCAACTTAACGAAAATTGAATTGTTGCAAGACGACTGAAAAGGGCCTACACATTTCACCAACTCCTCGACGATGAAAAAGTGCGATTTTTAACAGGTGTGAAACATTGATGTCTGCACATTTATTACTATGGGATTGAAAATCGTCAGTTATTGTTTGAAAAGCTATTTCTTATGACTCCCTACAGATGTGAATGCATTGGGGCATTGTTCTGTGTAAGGATTTCCTTGTCGGGAATTCCAGCCTCAGTGACCTCTGCGAGGCAGAAATCCCATGATGCTTAATGTATCCCATGATGCTGTGAAGGAAAAACATGTTGTCGATAAAAAAGAATTATGGATACGATATGCAGTGAGAAGTACTGAAAGTTTTGTGTTTTTTGTTTATCGCGTTTTATCTGCTCCAGAGAATGAAATAACTAACACATGGTCACAACCGAGCCACATAAAGTTTATGATTACAACTGAGCGTTATGAAGCTGGAAACAAGATAAAATGGCGGATGTTAAACTACGGTGAAGCAGAAATGCACATCGTACGAACGTGAAGAAGATCTTGAGGGAGGTGCATAAAATCATTGATGAAGATGACGGTAGTGTGAATGAAGCAGTTCTAATGCCTTATAAGCTTGGGCTAAAGAACAAGCTCGAAAAATTAGCAAGAGTTGATGAGGAAATCTTAGAGGACCTGTGCGAAAATGAAGATGTTCCTGACGAAGATCTGGCCGTTGAAACGGAAGAGGCTGACAAATGGCAACAAGATATCACGACAGCCCTTTGGAAAATTGACAAATCCTTGGCCAAGCAGCCAGGTGCAGCAATGACGAGAAGCCCTTGTAGACAACATAGAATGCTGCCTTCGACTCCATCC
This sequence comes from Aurelia sp. 4 Dawson et al 2005, assembly GCA_964019985.1. NCBI lineage: Eukaryota > Metazoa > Cnidaria > Scyphozoa > Semaeostomeae > Ulmaridae > Aurelia > Aurelia sp. 4 Dawson et al 2005. The sequence goes on from OZ026495.1 coordinate 10,364,227, forward strand.
CCATCATCAGAAAGGGAGCAGAGGCAGGCTACGAGTAAAGCAGCACGGCTGCCAAAGCTGGAAATGAAGCGATTCGATGGAAACATATGTGAATGGCAGGAATTCTGGGACTGTTTTGAAAGCGCTGCTGATAACGACCAGAATCTTGCCCCTGTTCTGAAGTTGAATTACTTGAAGGGATTGTTGGATGGTCAAGCAAAAGCAACTATAGCTGGCTTGGAATCAACATCTACAAATTATTCTGAAGCTGTTGATCTTTTGAGGGACAGATTTGGAAAAAAGTCAGTCATACAACGAGCACATACTAATGGTTTGAGGAATCTGTTACCAGTCACACACGAAGACGATGTTTCATCATTGAGAAAATTCTATGACACTGTTGAAATTCATTACAGAGGTCTGAGAGCCCTGGGAGTAGATGAAGCTGTATACTCAACAATTGTTGTGCCAGATCTTATTGAGAAATTGCCAAGGAATTTTCAACTCACTATCATCCGAGGAACTGATCATTTGGAGTGGAATGTAAGAGATCTTCTGATTGCACTAAAAAGAGAGCTTGAACTTAGAGAGCAAGTTTCAGCAAAATCAAACACAGAGAAAGATGCGAAGAAGAAACCATTGACACAAAGATCTACTGCCAGCACATTATTCACTGGGAGAGATGGCCAGTGTCCATTTTGCCTTGGTAGTCATGCGGCGAAGGACTGCAAGAAGGTGAAAGCTGTAAAAGATCGTAAGAACAAACTGAAAAGGTATTCTAGATGCTTTAAATGTCTTAAAAAGGGACACAGATTTTCGGATTGTTATGCCAGTATAAAATGTGAATCTTGTAATAGTGAGAATCACCACTCTGCTTTGTGTGAGGGCACTGAGGAGGAAAAAGGGCCCAATAAGGGGGTGGGTGGTTCAGTGGTTAGCCCCATGCATGTTGGTTTGGCGGGTGAGCATGTGGCGCTACAGACTGCGCAGGCTTTAGTGCAAGGGGGTAGTGAGTGTAGGGTGAGAGTGCTCTTTGACGCTGGTAGTCAGAAATCCTTTGTGACATCTAGAGTCAAAGAGCTCAGCAACCCTGTTGTGAGGCGGAAGGAGTGGCTACAACTGAACACATTTGGAAACAGCTCTGAGCAGGGTGGACTCAGGGAAGTTGTAGAAATTAAATTATGCTCTATTTCAGGTGGAAATTGCATTGTGATGGAGGCATATGTTGTTCCGCATATTTCGAGTGTTAGGAATGCACATCTTGAACTGGCTAAGAAGGATTATCCACACTTACAAGGTTTGTATCTCTCTGATGTAAGTAAGTTCCAGGAGGAACTGGAAATTGAAGTGTTGATTGGGGCTGATTATTTGTGGCAATTTCAGCAAGGCTGCATAATTAGAGGTAAGTCTGATGAGCCTGTAGCCATTCAAACATCACTAGGGTGGGTCCTGTCAGGTCCATTGAAAGGTAAGTTAGATCAATCTGCTTTAACAACAGCAAAGGTTAACATGGTCAGTGTATCTCCTGGTAAAGGTAAGGAAGCTGAAGTTCAGAAGTTGTGGGACTTGGAAACTCTGGGAATCCGTCCAGAGGATGATGTACAGGTAAGCTTCAATGATGAAATTGTCTTCAATGGTGTACGGTATTCGGTCAGACTCCCTTGGAAGGTAGGTCACGAGGTATTGCCAACAAACTATTCCAATAGTGTTTCAAGGTTGAAGAGCTTATTAGGTAAGTTACGCAAAGAACCTGAAGTCTTGAATGAGTGTGAGTCTATCATCAAAGAACAACTAGACTTGGGAATAATTGAGAAGGTGGTAAGTCTAGAGCCAGAGAGTGACAAAATTCATTACTTGCCACATAGACCAGTTGTTCGACAGAGTGCAGAAACAACAAAAGTAAGATTGGTGTATGATGCCTCATCAAAATCAGGAAAAGATGGTGTCAGTCTCAATGATTGTTTGCATACTGGACCTTCCCTCAACCCATTGTTATACAACATTTTGTTGAGATTTAGGTTAAATGGAATTGCTATGACATCTGACATAGAGAAAGCCTTTTTGAATATTGAGGTTGACAAGAGAGATCGTGATTGTCTTAGGTTTTTGTGGCCAGAAGATCCTTATAACATGGAAACTGCATATGAAGTTTATCGCTTTTCTAGGGTGTGCTTCGGGGTCCGTGCCAGCCCGTTTCTATTAAATGGCACATTGAGATATCACTTGAACAGCTATCAAGAGTGTGACCCAGAATTCGTGCAGCAAATGATTGACAGCTTATACGTTGATGATATGGTAGTTTCAACAGACAGTGTAGAGAGTGCGTACACTTTGTATGAGAAGGCAAGGGATAGATTAGCCAAGGGTGGTTTCAAATTAAGGAAATGGGTGACAAATGACGAGAAATTGACATCTATGATTCAATCTAGGGAAGAGGAAACATTTAGAAATGAGAAGACAGAGCAGGAAAATGACATTAGCTATGCAAAAACTACATTAGGTTTCGATGACAAAGCACCACATCACAAGGTGTTGGGAATGGATTGGAACTACTTGAATGATACAGTCCTCTTTGATTTTGAACCAATCCTACAGAAAGCAGAAGGTCTTAAGCCAACAAAGCGCAATATTTTAAGTCTCCTTGCAGGTGTCTTTGATCCCTTGGGAATGATAAGCCCCATTCAGGTGAGTATGAAGTTACTTTTTCAGCAACTTTGTAGCCAGAATGTTGACTGGGACGAAGAAGTTACAGGGGCCCATAGGAAGACCTGGGATAAGTGGTTAAAAGATCTCAAATCTGCAGCTTATGTTGAAATTGACAGAAACATTTTCAAAGAAAGGAAGGAGAGTGAAGGAAAGCTTGAATGTAGTTTGCATGGGTTTTGTGACGCAAGCAAAACAGCATATTGTGCAATGGTATATGCTGTGTACAAGAATGGTGAGGATGTACAGGTATCCTTGCTAACAAGCAAAACTAGAATTGCACCACTGAAATCAATGACAATCCCTAGGCTTGAATTGATGGCGGCTAGGATTTTAGCTCAACAAATGAAATCTGTTAGAGAGGCCATTGAGTCATATGCAAAAATAACAAATTGTTTTTTTTGGTCAGATAGCATGACAGCTCTTCAGTGGATACAGAACAAGGGAGAATGGAAGCAATTTGTTAGAACCAGAGTGAATGAAATTTTAAGTTTGACAAACAAAGAACAATGGAAACACTGCCCAGGTGAGATGAACCCAGCAGACTTAGGCTCTAGGGGTGTACTTGCAACCCAATTGAAAGAAAGTGTGTTATGGTGGGAAGGGCCTGAATTCTTAAGGAAACCTCAAGCGGACTGGCCAAAGCTTTCTAGGCTAGAGAATGATGAAAGTGTAGAGGCAGAAAGAAAAGTGAGCTCCTTGTCTGTATCTGTGAATAAACCACAGGGTATTGGCAGTATAATTGAGTTGAACAAACACAGCAACCTCTTGAAGCTGCTCAGAGTGACTGCACTTGTTGTGAGATTTACAAGGAATGTGAGAGCTAAACAGAGGGGGGAGAGTAGAACCATTGGAGCATTTGGAAGAAATGAGTTGCTAGAAGCTGAAGCACTGTGGATAAAGTTTGCCCAAAATGACCTAAGACAACAAGACAACTATAGGCAAGTTGTAAATCAGCTCAGATTGATTGAAAAGAATGGAATTCTGAGATGTCAGGGGAGGTTAGGACAATCTGACCTTGACACTGAAACTGTAACACCTATTTTACTGCCCAGAGAACACAAGCTCACTGAAATGTTCATAAATGATTATCATGGTTATGTACACCACAGTGGAGTTAGAGCAACATTAGCAGAATTACGAACAAGATTTTGGATTACAAGAGGGAGGCAGGCAGTTAAGAAAGTATTGAATAAGTGTGTGGTTTGTAAGAAGCATCAAGGTAAGTCCTATGATGGCCCAATGATAGCAGATCTGCCAGATTTCAGGGTCAAGAAGGCAGAACCATTTTCCAATGTGGGACTTGATTTTGCAGGCCCATTGTGGATTAAGTCTAGCCACAATGAGATGATAAAGTGTTTTATATCACTGTTCACATGTTGTGTCACTAGAGCTGTGCACTTAGAGCTTGTGGAGGATATGGGGGTACAAACTTTTATCAGATGTTTCAAGAGATTCACTGCCAGAAGGGGGGTACCAGTGCTTGTTGTGTCGGATAACGCACAGACTTTTAAGGCCATGGACCGACATTTGCTAAAGTTGTATAATCACCCAGAAGTTAGGGCAGAATTTGAAAAGAAGAAGGTAGAATGGAGATTTATTTTAGAAAGAGCTTCACACTGGGCAGGATTTTATGAAAGATTGGTGGGTAGCACGAAGAGATGCCTGAAGAAAGTACTGGGCAATGCCAGGCTTAGTTACGATGAGATGCATACTATGTTAGTTGAAGTAGAGTGCACATTGAATGCACGCCCTTTAACATACGTGTATAATGATGTTGAGCTTGAAGTTATTACACCGTCTCATTTGCTACATGGAAGGAATATCAAATCCTTCCCAGATTATCCTCTTGAAGATGAAGATTACAAAGATATAGATGTGGGTGCTAGGTACAGGTATTTAACTACTAAGCTTGCCCATTACTGGAGTCGTTGGAGGAATGAGTATTTAGTTAACCTCCGAGAGCAGCATTTAAATAAAAGCAAACCCGGCAGCAAATTTGTTCAAATTGGCGATATTGTTCTTATAGGTGATGACAGCAAGAAACGCAATCAGTGGAAATTGGGAGTCGTGCAGGAGCTTGTTCCAGGCAAAGATGGAGAAGTACGTGGAGCAAAGGTGAGAGTAGCAAGCAAAGGTAAGACTTCAGTCTGGGCTAGACCTGTTCAAAAGCTGTTTCCAATTGAGGTCAAAAGTGAAAATGAAGGAAGGATTGCAATGCTGGATGATAATCACGCTGAGCCTGCACGCGATCCTGCTCCTATTGCTGTAAGCCGACCCAAGCGTGCATCTGCCTTGGATGCAAGGTGGAAAACCCGTGGGATGCTTGACTCTTAACAGAGTCAAAGAGGGGGGTGTGTCGGGAATTCCAGCCTCAGTGACCTCTGCGAGGCAGAAATCCCATGATGCTTAATGTATCCCATGATGCTGTGAAGGAAAAACATGTTGTCGATAAAAAAGAATTATGGATACGATATGCAGTGAGAAGTACTGAAAGTTTTGTGTTTTTTGTTTATCGCGTTTTATCTGCTCCAGAGAATGAAATAACTAACATTCCTTACGTTTTGATCAAGTTTTTGGCCTCTTCCAGGCACTTCGCAAACCAAGAAATTTATTACCTATGAATTCACCAATATTTCGATATAAGAACAATGTCTCGGTGCGTTTCAGCTTTTGTCTAGAATTTGGCTCACAGGAATCTATTCAGTACTCTTTTGTGCCAGGAATTAAGAGGTAACTTCCGGTAGTTTGCATTTTGCATTTTATGGCAGATAAACTTTTCTTTGAAAACTTACTTCATTTTGGCATTGCTGGAAAACAATAGAAGTGCTGTTTTTGAAGCAATGACTGATTTTGCCTGTTCTCTTCCATAAATCAGCAACTAATTGTCAGATTGACACATACAAGGTCTCAAACTCTAACTTGAAGCCTGGCCTATGCAACTGTGTAAAAAGCGAGATTATTGGATCTACCGCAGCCTTCACAAATAGGGCACACTTTTTTCGGGACACCGTGTGTAATATCCCCGAAGGGACGGGCAAGAGGGCGTGAACACACTGCTACATGCTTGGAGTCAGAGCTGAACTAAATATAAATCAATAAACTGGGGTATTTACAACATACAGGAACAATACAAACTTAACAACAGGTAGACCAAACTCTGAATATTACGTCTCTCCTTTTCTTCATGAAACAAAAATAAAAGAATAATGTTAAAAGATATTCGACTAGTCCTGTTCATAACAAAGTGTTTTGACAAATCCATTTCAGTCTTAAAGATGATTCTGGCACGCAAGTGAGTTCAGTTTGTAGCAGTCCTAAATTCTGTTTCTTGTTTACCCTCTCTTCCTCAACACTTCCTTGTTGGATAAGCATGTGCGTGCAATGATGCATGGGTACTCAATTTCAATTCAATTTATATAAACATAACTTGCTACACTTTTACAAGGAGCGTCGTTATCAATACTAACAGCAAAAAGAAATAAAACTAAACTACGATATGCTAAATAGCATGAACGAAAAAGAAATAAACGAATTATAGTAAACGAATTATAGTAAAAAGATCACTAATAACACCGATAATAGTGTGGGAAATGATAATGGTACTATTGTCTGCATCCCTTCTCTCTGTCTCTGCATGAAAGATAGGGTGTGGTCCTTGCCTTATTGCACCGTTTCCCTTGTTACCATTTCCTAGGCCAAGTTCCCTCTTCTTCTTTCGAGGTTCGTTACTTCAATGTATATTATTTATCCAACTGATGCTAGCACTTCTGTAGCACTTATAATCTTGGCTGTCTTCGTTTCTGCAGTCCGTTTCTTCTCTGTTTGCGTCTCTTAACTTTTGTATGTGGCTGGCTTCCACAGCCTTCGTCAGGGATAGTTACCAAACTCAACTTTTTGTTAGCTGGGCTCCGCTTCTCGAGAGCAAGTCTATTCATTCTATGGGGTATGTTCATTTCGTTTTAGTTCTGTTGAAGTGACGCCTTACTGCGATTCTGCCAATAACCTCACTTTGACTCGTCCTATTTGCCCATGGCGATAGAAGCAACGTGCCTCCTTCGGCTTCTGCGTTTTCTGCATTCTCGCTATTCTTCATCACCAACGTGATAGGATGCTCGATTTTTCTACGAGGAATCAGGCTTTTCCCGCTGTTCCATCGTGAAGTGATTTGCAACGTGTTGTGATTAGGCACCTTCGTTATCCTATGATCTGTGCCTTTTTGTTCCCTCTGATTTTCGTTTCGAAATAACAGGAAGGCTTCTGGATCTTCGTGACAGTTATTGTCTGTCTGCAAGTAATGGCCTAGTATGTACAAGCTCTGCTTCTTGCCTTCCCTTTCTTCTTTCTTTTGACGAGCAATAAATGCGTGCTGACTGGAGACTGAATCTTTGCAAGATGCTTGAGTAGTTTAAATTTTTTTCTCCTCGTCGCCATTGCAATATCCCCGAAGGGACGGGCAAGAGGGCGTGAACACAGTGACTGCTACATGCTTGGAGTCAGAGCTGAACTAAATATAAATCAATAAACTGAGGTATTTACAACATACAGGAAGAATACAAACTTAACAACAGGTAGACCAAACTCTGAATATTACACCGTGTACTATTGGCAAGGAATCTTGAATACCTCCAATTGATTGGTAGCTTGTTGGCCGTACGATAGGATCCTGAATTGATAGTACAGGACCCCCGGGCCATTTGCAGACCGTGAGCCAAAAAATGCTGTGGCGCTTTTGTGTTACCATTTTCATCGTGTTTTCATGAACAAATAGATTCTGCTTTTGAAAGAACAGATTGTCTTTATTTGTCTTGTAGTCTTGTTTTGAAAAACCAGGTCTGTGCAACAATCCAGCCCATTTATTTCCGGGTCACCTGCCTTGAACTTTTCTTTTCTGTGCGGCGCGGAAAAAGGAAAGTAAACAGGCTATCTGTAAAACATGGGCGTGGAATGATGGAATGGAATTGAGTGATGAAATGGAATACTTTCCGTGGTTAGGTGTAAGCGAAAAAGTAAGAACACAAATTTCAACACATTTAAAAATTAAAGAAATCAAAGAAATATGAAAGTCATCTTAGCATCAAGATGATCAAAGAAATTCTCTAGTCATATTCAATCAATTAATTCTAAAAACCAGGTGAAGGCGTTGGGATGTTACATTTCATGTCTAGAATCTAGATACCTACCTCGGAAAATGCTAAATTAACTGGACAAGTTGTTCACTCACATCTTGATCGTGGTGTTATCTACCATATTCCATCTAAACATATGACTTCACGAGCAGCTTTAAACTGATTAACTATAAGGAAAAACTTGAGCCAGTGCAATATTCTGCTGCTGAAGCAATAGGTGCATGGAAAAGTACCTCCTAAAGAAACTACTCTAGGAGACCTTAGATCTTTGGCGGCGGAGCAGACGTCTTTTCCACTTTCATAAGATTGTGAATAAATATCACACCTGCCCTAGAGACGCTATTCCATATTTTCAAGAACTCCTTTACTCTCTTCGAGCAATAGTAGCGATTGGCCAAATGTGTTCATGAGCTAACCAATGTAAATAAAGATTTTACCCTCATTGTCTGTCAGAATGGGTCAAATTAGCGAAACGCATCCTCATTAGGTATCTTCATTGAATAAAGAACCAGCAGTTCCACTCCAAAAAATGTATTTGGTATTCATGTTCCTAAATGACTACGTGCTCTCACAAATCTGCGAGTTGGATTGAGTGCACTCATTTTTCACAAGATAAGGCATAACTTCAGTGGCACATGAAACCCGACATGTCATATGAACGACGGCATTCAGGACACAGAGCATTTCTTCAGCCGAGAGAGCGTTTGCGTCTCCCCAGCCGCGTACAAGCGCCTTTGCCGTCATACGGTTTATCGAACCATTCCAATTAGGACTTATTTTAATAATCTCACTTAAGGGTTACTTTGTGATTCAAATAAAACGATAAACAACAGAGCATAGTTACAAGACAATGCCACAAGGAGAATGAAATTGACAAATAAAAGAGAATGTTGCAAATTGAGCCAATCTGAATTTCACCCTTTCTTACCGGGGGGCATGGGGGGCATTATGCCCCCCATTTGAATTATCAACTATAGCTCTTTGATGGAAGAAGCTAAATCCTTAAATGAACCAGGCTTTCCTAATCTTAATATCCTATTTTATAATGAATACCGATGAATTCCAAACATTTACCCTCGATCGATAGATTATATTTACCTTGTTTTTACTCTGATTTGAAGATTCAATCCCTAAAATCAAAAATAATCAACACTCTCTGTTTTCAGCACTGAAGCTGATGTGTGATCACTTGACACGTTTTGGTTGCCTAGCAATGAACAACGTGATCAATTAAGACTTGTCATGATCAGTTAGCTTGTAGACTAATTACTACAATTGTAGTATATGACTGTAGTTATCGCTATTGAAAGGATGCTGGACGCTCCAAAGTACGACTCATAATCAAACGTCATTATTTTCAAATGATGATATCTGCCTCGTTTTGACAAGGGTCTAGGAAAAAACACTAACACAAACACAGGCATTTTCACATGAAACGTATTGATCTGAAAACTTCATGGTAAATGCTTAACGCAAGCAACAAAATGGTAACTACTTACATGGTTTGATATTTTCACCACCCATTTTCATGGTATTCTTAATCATACGACTTTGTTCTTCAAACTAAGTTCCTTGAAACTCTGCTTTGAGTTTCGAGTTTCCGTTATTCGACATCAATCCTTCAAATTTGCAAACAGCCTCGTTACAAAGGGCGTTCAAAAGTGCAACAGAGCCAGTCCAAAAAATGCCGTAATATCATGAGCCCCAGTATGAGCGGTCTCGGTTTGGTGTAATAGTATCGTTTTGAATAGCGATTATAGGGACTCATCGTAATCAGTCTAGTTAGCCTGTCAATAAATGCAGGTACCGCCCTGGAAGGTTTCGGCAACATGGGAGTTACAGAAAGAGAAATTGACCAGGCGGCCATATTGGCCCCTCCCGGGCAAAAACAAAAACAATTGCCCGGGTAAAATTGGGTTAGGTCACTGATTGTCCATGAAGTTCTTTTACAAAATTAAGTAACTGAATCCCTAAAAATCATCTCCCGTAAACAGCATTCCCGCTAAGCTTATTTCACGTTCACGCTAAAAGTCTGACATTTTTGCCATCTTCGTCCAGAAAATCTTCAGATTTTTCAGAGTCCTTTTTTCCGCAGGATTTGAAAGTTGGTGGGATCTCGTCTCTTTTTAAAAGTCTTGATGCTTTAAAAGTTATCGTCGGTGTCGAAGGTTTACGAAAGGGTCTTTGAGAGTTGAATAAAACCTCATGCATTTGGCCGCCTTCTCCTCTTCTGTGTGGATTTTGAATGGGCTATGGAACCCAATATCCACTTGTGCAACTCACAGAAACATGTACGAAACCGTAGGTAATGAGGTCTTGTTGGAGCACTTCTTCTGGATCTTTTGAAGACTCTTGATAAATCGTGCGCTTTTATTGCAAAATTAGGTGTTTAGAATTTCAGTCCGAGTGGATTGCGGTAGATTCTTACAGAGGGTAAAGATACATAGGCCATTTAGTGCATGGAGAGAAACAACGATAGGCATACCATAATGTTCACTCTTGGGCCTTTCCTGTTTAGTATGTACGTACCTCAATGATCTCTTCGTGATCTATACTTGGGAACGAAAGTGTCATCAAAACATTAGAGAACGGTGCCCCAAAAATTGCAGAATGGTTTCCAAAGAACTGTATGAAGCTGGAGGAGGACAAATGTTACTTAATGGCATTTTGAGACAAGATTAAGCATCTGTAATTAAATTTCGGAAGGTTAACAATAAAGGAGCGGACAGAAAAAAGTTGCTTGTAATGAGTCTTGACGAAACTCACGCTCTAAACAGCAAGCAAAGTCCATTTGCAAAAAAGCTGCTCAAAAAAGCTACATGCACTCTCATGAACTTTCAACTTTCTTGATGTTGATAACTCAAGCGAGGGCAAAGTTCAACTGCTGTCCTGCTAGGATTTTCTACCATAGAACACTACTAAACAATAAAGTTAGTCGTATTCAGAGACAATGCGAGCTTAATCCTAGTTTCATGAAGGAGCTCTTTGTTGAAAAACAGAGTCCTTATGGACTGCAAAGATGCCATAATCAGTTGTTGCCACAAGGGTACACTACGTGCAATGGCTTGGAGACAATAAGTTTCGTGGGTGTAGGTTATGGCAGACACTTCCCAATGATCTGAAGTGATCAGATACCTTCTCCAGCTCTGACAAAATAAAATGGCTACCTCTGGAAGGCGAGAAATGAAACTGCAGTGGCTCAGGTTGGGTTCATGAGCTGAAAGTAGTTTGCTGTACAACAAATACTGTGAAAAGAAAACATTATAAATATTGTAAGCATAGTGAAAATACGTAAATTTGTGTATGCGGCAAATTATTCAGTACTTTTTCGTTCATCTTACTTATTTTACTTTGTTAGATGGTAAACTTGAATTAGCTCTTATTCTAGATTAGCTGTTACCTATCGGCATTCGTACCTTGAGGTACGTATGTCATGAACCTGATTGGTTCCCACATACAATTCTCTCTATCGTTTATTACAAAGTATAGGATCGAGGCTGAATTTTCATTGCAATAAAATTCGTGAAGCAGAAATGAAAGGTCACAAAACAATAAAATTCCACTCCACACTTCTGTGTCAACGTGATATATGTCCTTTGAAGATGACCTGAAGCGAAAATGTTTATTGATACAAATCCTCCTTAAATTTCTTTGGTATCTCAATTTGTTTTCAAGTTATCCACTGACTTTAAGTATCAGCTGATGACGTCACTTTCTTTACAGCTGCAGGAAACGGTTCACCTGAGCTGAATGGAGTTGTAAAAATTGTTTCATGAGTTGGTGACGAAATTCAAACGACGGACAGCTGTGGAAAGAAAAGATGCAGAAAAAAAACAAGTGGCGGGTGGGTGGGGCGAAGAAAATTGCTCTCTTCTTGTGCAAGAGACAAATGATAAAAGTGCCAGTGTGCATTACTTCTAAATACTGCTTATGATAACGGGCATTCCACGATGCGCACAAATACGAGAAGTTTATACCAACGACTCTAACATTATGAGGAAAATACAGCCGCAAGAAGCTTTGTCACAAGAAGGGAAAAAGCTCTTTTGACCAAAAAACTAAGTCATTAACTGCGATTAAATTCAATTCTATTCCAATTCAACAAAGGCTTCAATCATTCTAATGTCCTCACAGCTGTAATTCCGGTAAATAAAACTCCTTATCATCTATTTCGCAGTTGGCAAGAGACACCTTGTTGCCAAGTTCAAAATCCATATTTCTAAGCACAACGAAGCTGACGTCTTATACCCATGACATACGAAAGCGCCAAAACCAAATAATTGACGTTGTTTAGAAAACGAGATAAGACTTGAATTATCTACCATGAATCTTTGGGTTGCTTTGCTTCCTTGGAGCGTCGTTCGCGTCTTTATTACCAGTTGACATTTTCTTATCCTGAACCCTAAATTTCTATGATATGAGAAACATTTTCAATAGTAACTGCCCTATTTGGTATGGCCTTCCTATCATTTTGCATGAAAGCTACATAACAGAGCAGTTACCAATAAGAATACCTCTGATATCAAAGAAGTGAAGGGTAGGGACAAAACATGTCAGTTTGTAATAAAGACGCAAACAACGCTCCATGTGTTATGAATATGATGAAAACCCTCGGTCCAAGGATAAAATCCCACTGCAGTGAAGCTGTAATATAGAAGATGGAGAGGCGAGGGGTGGTCAAGAGTGGTTTGTAACAGTTTTTGATCACAAAATCCACTTTGTAATCGAAGAAGGGGCCTTGAGGTCAGTCAGTAAGAAGGAAAGAAAATAAGTCAGTAACGTTCGTTCATGCAATTGATTAACGATTTATCTCTGTAAATGAGCACTGAAATAAAGAATGCGCAAAGGAAGCGCATAAAAGACAGAGATTTCCGGCAATCCTATCGCAAAATTTGACGTCAGCTCATTTCATGTTAGACAGATTTGACTTTATCCCGATATAACAACAAACTTACTACCGGGTGAGTAAAAAAAGCCAGGTGTTTGAAAGGCCACTGCTTTCTGAGTTTATAAGCAATGATATTGTGCAATACATGATTGAATAGCTAACATGTTCAATTGTTTTTAGAGATTTTCCTTACTAAAATCGGTCACTTCGTTCACATTCTGTAAGCGATTTTCTAAAATGAATCCCTCCGAGAAACCTTCCAAAATATGCTAAAATTATAAGCAAAAATTCCTAATGTGTCAAGCTTACAGCGATGACTTTCAGCACGCTTTAGCACGCTTTTGATGGGTTAAAAAGTTTTCCCCCTTGTGTGAATAACTCATTCAGGGGGATTCCATTCTCCCACGAGGAAGAAATACATGAATACATTCAAGAGTCATTATTGCTAGGAAGGAGAACAAAGGGACATTTGCTTGATGTTTTCACTCGTTTTCGTAGGATTTCGAGAGGGTCTTTATGCACAAAACCTCCTATTTCGACGGAAAGGAATAGCCGATTGAAGCCGGATAAATTACTGAACATAATTTGACATATCGGGGATAAAATAAGACAGTCTTCAATTTTACTTCTTTGAATTCAGGATGCAAGATTTTTTCAAACACAGCGAGTTTTTATTGACTCACCCGGTACAATTCGCACGTTTTGACCTAATTAGCGACTTAAATACGGTCGAAGCATGTTGAAAGTTTGGGAATCTCTGATGAGAGTTTTGTTTTGGCAAATTCTTCGTTGGTATCGTTTGCTTGATGTCTTGTCCCATAATCCAGTCCCTAAAACTCGCCCACCTTGGACCACTAGAACAGACAATGGCATTGTATCAGGTTCCGATTGCACGATATCACTGTCATTTCATATCGGATTTGGTATAGCAATCCGATACGAAATTTTTTTGTGTTTACACGATACCGTTTTCATTTTAAATGGATTGGGGTTCTGATTACAAGCAAAAACGGTATGAAGCGTATCGATTTGGTAAGTTTTCGTGTAAACAGGAGGCCTACCCCATAGGAAACGAAAACGGTCTCGTGTAAACGGGAACACAGTTTCTGAACATCACTATTCCATGCGCGATTTCATTCTAAAAACAAAAGTTTCGAAGGCCAGCTGGTCAAATGTCCGCTTTCGGGGCAGCCAGCTTGTAAAATTTTTACTCCCTCTTAAATTTAGTTTTACTTTGGAGGGGTTGAGACAAAGTCAATAATAAATTCAGTTATTTTTCGCGAATTGTTTTCATGCAAGGGACATAAAAGTGGCCGAAAAACACAGAAAAGGAAAGGCACATCTTGCAATTGGCAGGCAGTGCTGTACTCTCCGTTTTGGTCTTTCACACAAATGCTTCACTTAAGTCTTTTCATCCAGGCCTGGGTATAATTAAACAGGTTTTCATCAGAGGATTGTTTGCAGATTTGCAAAATATCAACAAAAACATGACATCATGAATGATCACTATTGGCTTGCAGGCTTTGATAAACAGATTCTCTTTCCTCATCCCTCATCCTTACGAATCAGGGGGGGGGGGGACGGTGAAATATCCCAAAGTGATTTGGTTTTTGAATTTGCCTGCTTTTCTTTTGCAACCAAACTTTTGAGACAGACTTTGGCGGTGGTTTTCGGACAGTGAATTCACGATGCAGAACGTGCAAGTGAATCTATTTTTGATCGATACTTGGCATGGATTCCGCCCATAAGTTCGTCTGCTTCATTTTATTTATCTTATATAACACCATGGTTCCCAAATTTTAAATTTACTGCAGAAAATCTAGAAGCCTTTTGCTTTCAAACTTGGCAACAGTATAGCTGAACACATGATGCCAGTGGTAGAGAAGTTTGATAGAAGTATTCAAATTAGCAGAATGGATAATGACGTTCTTCTGAAACCAGTAAGATATAATGAGCTTTCTTCAAAGCTGATACATTCTCCAGAGCGAGAACAAAAACCTTGGCTGACATATCTTTCGATTGCCAGGAATATGGGTAATAACATACTTTTTACAGAAGTCTGATAGTCCGATTGGTTCCAGCGCAATTACTAGTGTCCAGAGGAGAATTTCTGAAAACCAGCTTTCAGTGCTCATCAGAAAGGAAAGCAGACTTACCTATGCAGCTGATGTTCAAGAAGAAAGGTATTTAGGCCAAGAAGCAAAATGACAATTGACAATTGAGCAGAAAAAGAACAAGTAGGTATAGTTTTTACACCCGATAATTTTGGAAATTCAATCTTTCCAGACATATTATCTAAAAGGAAACTTTTCTGCGATATTTTTCAGTAGGGTTTGTGAGGATAAAATGTGAACGCCGGTGGTGAAATGGACAGTTTAAATCGCTGGAAAGCTGTGGACCCTGAACTGATAAATCAACATTTACTAAGGATGGTAGCTCGAGGGTTTGTAGCTGAAGAAAAAGCAATGCACAAAGATTTCTGCAAAATTATCAAGATTTTACACCCTACACATTCTACCTCAAACTTACCCTTCTGCCCCAGTAGACCCTAATTACTTTGAAAAAGCGGGGGCTTTGCAGTGAGTGTTTGACATGAACTACTAAAAACAGCAATTTTTCATGTCCACATGATATTCCTTAAAAGATATTCCCGCCTTAAAAGATATTCCCGTATTCCATGCAGGTTGGAAATTTGATTTTACTGAATTTGCTTAGTGTAATTCTTGGAAAGAATGGATCTTGATAAAGGTGTGTTTATGTATTTTGATGCGGGTGGCTTTTCTAGTGCAATAATCAGTTGATGATCGGATAACCCCAGGTCAAAAACCCCATGTTGAGAAATTTTTGGGTAGGGATTTGTAAGTATGTGATCTAAGTTTAGACTAAACGTTCCTTTTCATTAGAGTAGCACAGGCCAAAACTGTCTATCTTGCCAGGGGCCAAAAATATGGAACAGTCTCGCATCAGACTTGAAATCTACCAACAATGTCAACACCTTTAAACACAAGATCAAAGAAAATTTCTTCAAAGATATACAAAGGAAGGAAGATAATGTATATGTGTATTATTGACACCGCACACATTCTCTTACTCCCAATTTGGTTCAAATTAGAAATATTTCAACATCTAATAGAATTTTCTTTTCTTCTAATACAATGTTTCTTTCATCGACACTTTGGAGGGACAATTATGGAATCAAGGTCGCACTGACCTTTTAATGATATCCCTACCATTTTACCTAAAGGTGTTTTAATTCAGATAATTGTATTTATCTATCATCACAGGCCT
This sequence comes from Aurelia sp. 4 Dawson et al 2005, assembly GCA_964019985.1. Classification (NCBI taxonomy): domain Eukaryota; kingdom Metazoa; phylum Cnidaria; class Scyphozoa; order Semaeostomeae; family Ulmaridae; genus Aurelia; species Aurelia sp. 4 Dawson et al 2005. The sequence continues at coordinate 10,380,214 of OZ026495.1, forward strand.
GTTATTATATTTTTTCTTTTTAAATAGATTTACAGTATTTTGATATTTAATAGTTTTGTTTGACAAAAATGCACATACATACATACATACATACATACATACATACATACATACATACATACATACATACATACATACATACATACATACATACATACATACATACATACATACATACATACATACATACATACATACATACATACATACATACATACATACATACATACATACATACATACATACATACATACATACATACATACATACATACATACATACATACATACATACATACATACATACATACATACATACATACATACATACATACATACATACATACATACATACATACATACATACATACATACATACATACATACATACATACATACATACATACATACATACATACATACATACATACATACATACATACATACATACATACATACATACATACATACATACATACATACATACATACATACATACATACATACATACATACATACATACATACATACATACATACATACATACATACATACATACATACATACATACATACATACATACATACATACATACATACATACATACATACATACATACATACATACATACATACATACATACATACATACATACATACATACATACATACATACATACATACATACATACATACATACATACATACATACATACATACATACATACATACATACATACATACATACATACATACATACATACATACATACATACATACATACATACATACATACATACATACATACATACATACATACATACATACATACATACATACATACATACATACATACATACATACATACATACATACATACATACATACATACATACATACATACATACATACATACATACATACATACATACATACATACATACATACATACATACATACATACATACATACATACATACATACATACATACATACATACATACATACATACATACATACATACATACATACATACATACATACATACATACATACATACATACATACATACATACATACATACATACATACATACATACATACATACATACATACATACATACATACATACATACATACATACATACATACATACATACATACATACATACATACATACATACATACATACATACATACATACATACATACATACATACATACATACATACATACATACATACATACATACATACATACATACATACATACATACATACATACATACATACATACATACATACATACATACATACATACATACATACATACATACATACATACATACATACATACATACATACATACATACATACATACATAGATACATACATACATACATACATACATACATACATACATACATACATACATACATACATACATACATACATACATACATACATACATACATACATACATACATACATACATACATACATACATACATACATACATACATACACATAAATGTTATTCCGGCATCGGGCTCGACAGCAATGTGTTAACCTGCATTCTTGGACAGCAAATATCCAGATCGTAGCAATTCCGATTTTGACACTCCTCCCCCCTCCTCCTCCCACATCTATCCATGTTGTTCTAACGTCATGACGATCATCCACTTCTGTGGCCTTTCAGTGCAGTTGAAACGCTGGAAAATTCTGAGTAGGCTTCGTATTCGTTACACTAATTTTGAACCAACCATCTCAATATCAATGTATTCAACTTAATATGCAGAAACTTGTAATTGAATCTAGAACCGTGTGTTAGGAGTAGCACTTTCTATGGGTCTCCAAACTTAGCAGGGGGGATCAAAAATGTAAGAACATTCTGAAAAAATCTAGAACTCTCTGTTGCTTTAGTATAAAAGTAGAGCTTTATTCAAGTATTCGTATTCGATAGTAGAGTAAAAGCGAAATACACGCGAGAATATCTTTATACATCTATCTACTGTGAATAAATTTCGCGGAGAACTGTATCAATTTCCGGCGTAAATGTGAAGAATACCTCGAATGCAATTGATCCGAGATCAGTTGCCATCCACTCTCTTTAGTACAGTTGGGGCTCTCCAATAAATTTTGGTTTGGTCTGGGGCAGAATCTCAATTACCGCAATGAGTTGCTGGGTTGGGAGGCAGGACGAACATATTTAGGTTTGTTTTGTCATCTGTCAGATTGCAGGAATGGACCAAATCGTCTGGAAAACTTTTCGAAATGCAAAAGTAGAAAAACAAAGTCATGCTTTATTTGGTAAACTTCTTTTCTTCTACTAAAGTCTTCTTTCATTCCCCTTTCTGCAATCTTCAGCAAACAAACGATTTCAGAGAAAAGACTCTCTTGCTTTGCGGATACAATTTCGGATGAAGCCAATGCATTCACCAGATTGCTGTGATGTTTTACACTCCTCCAACCAGTATTATTCTCCAGCTCTCAACTTCATTAGGGCCCACTCTCATTTAATACTCTTCCATCTGGTCAATCCCTGTAACCATCTCAAAAGTTTCGAAGAAGCCATTCAAGGAGACCAAATTATCTATTCGTTCTGTAACATCCAAAGGAAACAGTACCGTAAATCATCGAATAAGCCCCCAACTTCAAATAAGCCCCCTTTCGAATGAGTCCCACCCAAAAACACCTTTTGCAAAATAATTCCAACCGTCTAATAAGCCCCGATGGGGAACGCTGCTTGTCAAAAGCTTTTAATTTTAGTGAAGTTTAGTGATCCTCTTTTTGACTGACTTTCTTCGTGCCTTTTCATGTACTCTGGTTTAAATATTGCCTCGAAAGCAGCATGAAGTAACTGAAGACATTAGTCCTGGTAATAAGCTTGGCTGCTGCTAAATAAGCCCCCACCCTAGAATAAGCCCCCGCCGAAGAATATTTTGTGCGAAATAAGCCACCCGGGGCTTATTCCAGGATTTACGGTAGGCAGGTTTACATAAGAAAACAACTGAATGTTTTCTAAAAAACAAACAGGTTATATCACATTAAGGTTACTCATCCTTTCCAAGCGGATACATTGTCGTGACACATCAATAAAATGAAGCCGTACAAACAAGTCAATGATTTCATACATACTTCATGTTTTTATCACAAATTGTACACAGCCACTGTTCATTTGATCAAAATTATGTGTCATAGTATTCGTAGTCCTGACTTAATCGTTGAAGTCCTCTCAAACCAGTGTGGTGCGCTTCAGTCGCGGCTTGGACCATTCTACAAAATCATCTATCAAAACAGGCCATGCACCTATGAAGAAAAAAAGATTGCTATATGATTGGAAAGTACCATTGACAATGGTGATTTGAACGTGCCAGAAGAATTAACTGATGACGAAACATACAGAGTAGCAAAAATAGTATTTGGAAACTCATCACCATTAGAAAATCTAATGAGTAAAAGACAAAATGAAAATTTAATTGCTTTATACATGATACAACTGTGTCAATACCGAATTTAAGGGATTAGTGCTATTTTACTCTTACGGAAACGATGTAGCTGATTGCACGACCAAAAAATATGCAGTGAACGAGAAAAGGGAGTTCTATGATCATTTCTTGCGATGTCAGGTTATTCCTCAAGGTCTGCTGCAAGGTGTCCAGAACTAGTAATCCAGTTTAAAACACACAAAAACTCGATTCTGATAAATTTTTTAATTGATATGTTTTGTGAGTTTAAAGATGATAACAAGTTTGCATTATATGGTACCTCAAAGATTAAGGAACCCAGTCAATCTGGCCTATGAGCAACAGTTTTCATATTCATAGTATTCTTGAGTCTCAAATAATATTACCGGGTGACCCAAAAATAACTTTACGAGCTAGATCATAACTAGCTCCTTGAGATCAAAAGCTATTGCCAAATGCTTTCTATCACAGTCTAGTTGAAAGGTTTGGCTATCTTTTTAGATGATGCATGGTCATTTTAAGCAATGATTACGATTCGCAAACCAGATTCAATAAAAATTTTGAATCCAGGATTCCTCATTTTGAGTGAAATAATCGCCATAATTTCCCAGTCAACATTCTGTGAAATCATGACATTGCGATGGGTTAGAAGTCGTTTGGGGACTTTTTTTGTTTGCAAAATCATTGGCTTCTGCTCCTCATTCAAATGCATGCTCCGAAGAAAATTTGGAATTCAGCTTTTCACGCTTCCCCAAAAAAGGACTGGAAAGCGAGGGAATGCTCCGAGAAATGAATGAATTTTCATGTTCTTGAAACTGTTTTATGGACAGTATGCATATCTCAAACCGACCAAGCAACATCTCTAAAGATAGCAGAGCCTTTCAGCTGAACGCTGATACATCGTTTGTCTTCATAATATTTGCTTTCAAGAAGATAGAGCGATCTAGCTCGTGAAGTTTTTTTGGTCGCCCGGTACATGTTTCTTTCTGTTGTCTATAACCATAGTTTATATAAACTATGCTATAACTGGATTAAATAAAATCTTCATGAAAACAAAGAAATTATCTCCCCATCAAAATGGTTTTTTGCAGTATAGCCTGCAGAATGCAGTACGAGGCAAAGATCTAAACTTGCAACTTTTTAAAACCAATCACAAGATCAGTATAACTGGGAACTACCTTTAGTCCTTGTCCTACTTCCAAGAAACATAAATTTGAAGATCGGCAATCGGATGGATCAAGTTTTGATAATTTTTCAAACAAGGTTACTTCTCTGGGACACCTGGTAGGCTGCAAGAATGCAATTCTCACGAATGCGAGGCCAATGCCAGATTCTAAGATTACAGTACGTCTTCAATCAATATTGCACTTGACTCTGATGAACACAAATGAATTGCAAAGGTATGCAAAATAATCGAAGTGATGTGATTCTCAAACAGCAGCGGATATCTTGCTTCATAGAGAATCAACATAGGATATAATCTATGCGGAAATATAATCTAATTAAGGTACACCAGATGAGTATAAAAAGCAAGTCTGTTTGAGAGGCGTCTGCTCCCTCGAGATAAAGATGATTTTGCAATTTTCAACTGCATTTAAAACCGCCACTTCAAGAAACCCAAATAATCACGACAAAATTTTCCCAAAAGAAATAAAAATGTTTAGCACCTGTCGCCCCGAATAACGCTGATATGATCCCAGGGATGAACAGTCTTTCTCACAAAGGGATAACATCTGTTAACATGTATAAGGGCATTGTTGGAAGGTAGCAAATATGTTCATGATTTCTGGCCATTTGAAGGTTTCTTGTACAGGCTTTCTTGAGATTATCCATGGCTTCTGAACAGATTAGCCAAGTTTGATAATGTAAAGTCGCAAATGCATATCAGCGTATGGCTCAGAATTGAGGAAGTGTACTCTGGTGTCAGTAACTGAAAGTTGCTGGACAAAGTGATCATCAAAACACTGGGTTTTCTAAATAAGATTTGTTGCAAAAACATAGGTTACTAAAAGCGGTACATTTGGCTTGTGGAGAAGCTGCTTGTGGACAGGCAAAATTCTTTTACAGTGCAAACCATTCCCGGTTACGAAAAAAATGCTCCTGCTTTTGCTACCAAAAACCTGAAAAGAAAACTGGCGAGAGCGCTTTGTTCTAGCAAATAGGGGAAGCAAATATTGCAAATGCGGCTGCCACGGAGCTTCTATTAATGATCGACTTCCATAGACATAACTATCAGTTTTAAATCTATTGTCAAAACTATGAAACTTTGAGAGACAAGCAAAGTTAGGGTTAGGGTTAGGGTTAGGGTTAGGGTTAGGGTTAGAGTTAGGGTTATGTCTCATGACTCATATGCCTTGTAACGAAAGAGAGCCCTCGCACCAAACAGCTTTGGAGGGAAAGCGGGAAGGTACTTGCACTTTTCCTTGAAGTTGATCGATCAGATCAGAAACGAAGCAAGAAAGAAGAAACACTGCTGTGATAAATATGGAGAAGAAACTTGGCAGTAACTTAATCTTTTAATTGTGCAAAGTAGAGACGAAATTGAATGAAATACTGTTTAGGCTGTAAGGTAGCTTTGACAGCTCGAAAAAAATCATTTTTAGGCGGTTTCGTTACTGAAAAATTGCTTCTTAAAGATTCTTATTGAAACTGGAATACGGGCAAGGACGATAAGCATCTGAAGAGAAGTCCTTGATCCTAACGCAAGTAAACTGCATCTTTATATAGAGTGTCCCAAAAAATACCTTCGCTGTGAAAGAGTCATAACTCCAATTTTGCTCTTCTCTGATCCATGAGCAGAAGAGACTTCAACTTAAAGGTTGACACCGAGTTTGAGTAAATCTGACAAGTAGCTGCTGATTGATAAAGCCGGATGATTTTGTGTTCTCCATCAATGTTAAAAATTGAGTGAAAAATGAGCCAAGTCCAACTTCTTAGTTTTCGTAAGTGAATCCAGTAGCCATGGATTGGAATTGTGAAAATGATTAAGAAAAATATATAGGGTTGCTAGGAAAGGTTATACGCAGCAGAAGTGTTGAGGACCTTGGAATGTGTCCATGTTACTTTGCTGCTCCCACGTCATACCATCGATTTAAACCAGCAAAATTGCTTTCAAAGACTTCCTTGCATTATTCTTGAGCCCATTTGGTCATATATTACTTCCAAGTGGGTTTTCTGGTAACATGTAAATATATTATCCATTTATTGCTAAAGTTAAGTAGGGTAGGGCGGGATAATATGGGTCTAAATTGAGCAAAGCTCAAAATAAGTGGCTGGTAATGGGAGAATAAAGTACATACACTTTCAAACTGTTTGTAAATTTGATATTACATGTTTCATATTTCCTGCCACAACGTCTCGGCTCTGACATAGTCAGTTCAATATTTTGAAAAAATTTCGAAGTTGATCACGACAATAGGCTCGTCGGGAAAAGTGGGGATCCGCTTGTTAGGAAAAGTGGGTCTATTTTCAAAACTTGAATAATATGAGATTTTGAGAGCGTAGAGTAATAAAAAGAGTAATGGTGTTATGATTCCCAACTACTGTCTATTCGATAAAACCCCAATCTTTGCCTATAGCGCATGCAATCCAGTTTCTGCGACGAAAATGAAACTACCAGCCCCATGCGGTGATCCGTCATCATTCCGACTTCAAAGGCAATAATTGAACTTGACAGTAACGATCAAATAAAATTTTTTGCATTTTGTTTACTACCATTTATTGGTTTTAAGACACCAACTACGGTGATAGCAAAGCCTATTTCACATTTTGGACACAAAGCAACGTGCCAGGATGTATGTAAGTGCGACAATTTTGAACGATTCAAAGCTTCGTTGAATTCGATTTATGGCTGAATTTGCAATAGACCCTCTCTCCCCACCCGGTAAAAAATTAATATAAAAAGAACCATCGCAACTAATTCTTTCAAATTAATTAAGATAAATCTAAGAAAAATGTTTTATGTTAAAGACAACTTATTTTTTAGACATTACAATAAAATCAGCCAGCCTTTCTTTGATTTGATGAGTAAGGAAATTTCTAGCAGAAACCTCATTAGACCCAATTTACCACGTAGACCCACATTACCCCACCCTACCCTACTGAGTTAAAATTCCCTGGTATTGCGGCAACCATTAATTTTGGCTTTCTTGTTCCAAAAATCAGCAGATTTACTCATCAGTCATGCTCAAATTACTCATCATATAATTCATCAGATTAACTCAAACTCGGTGCCAAATTCTAAGCTGTAGTCTCTTCCATTCATGAATCTGAAAAACAAGAAACCTGGATTCATGGCTCCTTCACAGTAGCCACTCAAACAGTGCACAATAGGACTGAAGCAATAAAACAGACTACATTCTTTGTTGTTAAACAGTGCACATGTTTTTTCCGGACAACTCTGATGAAAACCGAACATTTGTTTTGCTTAGCTCGTAGTCTTTTGGAGTTTTCCTGTACTTCTTTTGTGGCGGAAGAGATAAGATGCTTTATAGCCATGCCTATGCTTCTACAAGGAAGATGTGCACAGTAATGTTCCTAGCCAAAAATTTGAGTCAACATTTTAACTTACCTCTATATAGGAGCCTTGGCTTGGAATTTCATATATTTTTCAAACATCCCCCTCACTGTCTTTCACAGCCAAACTTTCCCAAACATATCAAATGCGTGCGACTGCCATGAATGAACCATATCAAAACGTTTGTTTATCTTTCTTTGGCATTCCGATATGATCGACCAACTTCGAAGGGAAATGACACATAGCATACAACTCAAATCCTTACTGGTTGCTGAAGCACGCGAATATCATCCATTTTCACGGTATAAAGCCAATCAAATAGCCCCTTTCGAGCCACGTGATACCAAATTGGCCATTCAAAGTGAATTCTTGAGAGCCCTCAAGGAAATAGAAATTGCTACTCAGTTACAATAATTACGTCGAATTTTCTTTGATAAAAAAGTACAACGGATACCCCTTTACAGTTTGTAGCGTGCTTGGATCTCATTTGGAGCCGAGATTACATTCATTTTCAGGTCGAAGAATATTGATATTCGTTCAAACATCGATAAAAGTCGCTGCAAGTGAGATATAAGGATAAAAACCTCAGCGATTTTGGATACTGCCCTAAACAATAACCCAAGCACTGTCCTTTCAACTACATCTCAAAATCGCAGGTGATTTTCAGCGATTTCTGCTAGAAATATGATCTGGGCCGAAGATTCTTACCGATTCAACCTCATTCGTTGCCCCCAAAGAGCTTAGTTTGTATTCTTGCGCTAAATGATTCGCTTACCAACGACTCAAGGATCCATTTAACTTCATTTTCCATTTAAATGTCTCAAAATTTCGTTTAAAATATCTAGTCTTTGAGCAACTTCCTGCAAATTTGTCTCGCTCCATAGTTTCTCTGCAAAGGCCTGTAATATCCTCAAAAATGTTGTGTCGATAGGCTTTGTTCTACAGATAATGCGAGTCGATACAGTTCATACACTCGTGAATAGATAGGGCATGCCTGATTTTGCTGAATTCATTCAAATGGCAACAAAACGGATGAAACCTTTTTCATTGTTTGGTTCACAAATGAAGAGATGCTACACAAAACAACGAAGTAACAAAAAATTCATGCAAGCAATGTGTCAAACCTATTCATGAGTCAATACAACTAAACAAAAGGAGTATCCCACAGTAGCTAAATATCTTTACCTTCTTCGTCGTAATTGCTCATATCATCGGAGATCATACTGCTAAAATCTAGAAGAAGATTCCATGTGTCCCTTGGGATTGAATGCTTTTCATTTTCCTGAAAGTAAAAAAAAACAGACAAGTTAACTCTCGACAAAGAAATTCAAGGTAGATTAAAAATTGTAGCTTAAATAACCTTAAATCTTGGCCAAATTTTCTGCAGACTATCAAATTTGATTGCACCACGATCTTCAAAATTCTGTTTTACAAAAACTGTTAAAAATCACGATAAATTTCAGTGCGACAACTGCTTTACCTTGGCGGCTAATGTCGTCAAATGATAACTTGAAAACCTAACAAGAGTTTTTAGAAAATTTGCTTTATTTCCATAATTCCAGATGACAACTGGATTGTAAGACCAGTTATCTCAAAAATGTACCCTTTAACCTTTGGATAAAGGAACGTAACAATGAAGAATCAAGGCTTTCAACGAACAAAGCTAACGTGTTGAATCTTCAGTAAAAACGCACATACCTTGCATTCCAAAATAGTTCAGCAAACAGCAGACATACCGGGTGTCCCAGAAAAAACGCAACAGATTTGATCAAGGATAGCGACGAGAATTTAGATCGAATCAACCCAAAATAATGTTTAAAATAATCCTCGATAGTCAACTTGAAGATAGATACCTTGTTCGTTGATATTGGTGAATTAATAGAGGGAATATTGATATTGAAAGTTCAGTTTTACCTCCACTTCCAAACCAGAGGTTTCGGATTTTCGCCTAACTTTATGCCACGCTGTTTAGGGGAATCTCCTTAGTCATAAGCATAACGTAGTAGTTATGAGCATGAACCCATACTTTGAGCAAACATTTCAAAAGAAAGTCGAAAGATGAAAGTGGAAAAACATGTTATTGCATATATACACAAAAGAACATGTCTCTTCAATCAAAGTGCACCCGCAAAAAAGCCAAGCACAAGTGAGCATTTTCAAGGATCTTATTCACGGTTACTTTTCACGTGTGGGTATATTTGATTTTGCTTCGTAATAATGCTGAGACAGATTATATAAAATAGATTTCATTCAAACAACGAAAGTCACAGAACTAAGTTATTTTCACGCTCAGTCAAGGAAACTAGCTCACCTGTTTAACAGATGCAATTCTAACTATTTGAGACTTTGTAGAATAAAGAAAGATTTGGATTTCTATTCTAATATTTTCCTCAGGATAAGGCTCTGTGCTCGTATTTTGCGGTCATTGCGGAGATTCCCAAAACAGCGCGTTTGCAGTTAAGCCAAGACCCACAAGCTCTGGTTTGGAAATGGAGGCAAAATTGTACTTTCAAGATTAATGTTCCAACTGTCAATTCATCAGCATCAACCAAAAAGGTATTCATCTTCAAGTTAACTATCAAGGATTATTCAAAAATCATTTTGAGTTATGCCCCTAGCCCCGATCAAATCTGTTGCGTTTTCTCCGGGACTCCTGGTACGAGCTGGCAAAGTCCAAATTTACCAGCGATTTCAAAAACCTGAAACAACGGATTTTCAAAAAGGGCCTTGCTAATAGCTTATGTCATTAGCACTTTGCAAATGAATCTGCAACTAACTTTTGATTTTGACTTCTGAAATAATTACACTAAGAGATGTATATTTCATATATTTCATATTTGATTTGTTTAGGGAGAGTTGCCCTTCAACCGAAGTTGCTTTTCAAGGGGCTCTCCAATAAAACTAATTACGATAAACAATTAATATGCTAGAAAATAAGAACCCATAATATTAAAAACCTATTCACAGCTAAATGATATTTACAATAAAAAAGGAAATAATCAACCCTGTATTGATTTTTTGAAACCATCCAGGGAGGCGCCGTCTTAGACTCAGCAGGAAGGCTGTTCCATAGGTATTCCATAGCTGCTCCATATGTCTGAATTGTTCTTGACGTTTATACTCGATTCTTGCAATTCATTTCAGAGTCAAATGTGCCATAAGAGGCATCCAAGCTTATTTTGGGGATCTAGCAAGTTTTTATCATGAGTATCAAATTTTCTCCTATCGTCGCTAAGCGTCTGTAATTTATCTGAAAGCAAAGACTAACAATGAAAGTTTAGAATTTCTTTGGAAAATGCTAGTGATATCAACTCGTGGCAAAGTATTTTTTAAAACCCGCTGGCTTCAAGTGCACTCCACGTTCCTGCAATGCCAATTCGTATCTCCTGTATTTACTCAACCATCTTTAAATACAAGGTTTGTGCATTAAGGTTGGAGAGTAATAATTTTTTTTATACACAATCTAAAAATTTACAATTTAACAAAACATATTTACATCAGCAATACCATTGGGAGCATGATAGGCATGGCTACCCTAAATGATCTCTAACAAAAAACAATGCAGATACTAAAGGCAATACCAAAGTAATAATTTCAGTTGCGAGTTCAGAGCTTCCATAGATTTCATCATCACTTTGTTCCTTTTTCTGATCAGAAGAGTTACTTTTCTCAGACAAACGGTATGATATACTCCATTCTTCAATATGACGTGTGGGACAATGCAAAAGACTCGGAATTTTGGAAAGCTTGTATCTAAAAGTTGTTCTTTGCAAATCAATAAAATTCTCCAAATTACAAATCAAGAGCTGCATCGATTAAATAATTCTTTTCCAAAATATGCAGCACGTTTAGAATCAACTTGCTTCGTAAAAGACAATGCTACGAATAGAACTTTTTAAGATGCTTTCAAAAGTCAATGTTCTTGCGCTCTTTAACAATGATGACGGAAGCCTTCTATAAATCCGCTTACGCGTAAGTCGGATCATTTTCCTAACACTCATAATCGTATGAAATATCAAATACCAACATGAGGGATCTAACCAGGAACACCTGAGGCTAGAATTGTACAGTAAGGCCCCACATTTAAGAAACTGCCTGAAAGAAACTTTTAGACTGCTGAGAAATGATTAACTCTTTCACTTATAAGAAATTCTTAAGGCTCACACCCAAAACGGTTCCTTGTATTTTGATTGACAGTAAATACTTGCCTCATGACCTGAGAGCATTCAATTTCTTGCAAGGATGATAAGAAATTGCTGCCAAGTTATCTTGGATGTTAACAGATCTTTACCTAGATTTTACTGATGTTCTTGATAATCATTGATCACATACACATATGGCTAGATATGGCTAACATTTCTAAAAATAGCCCCATTCTGCCGTAACATATCTTTCCAGGATTTCCAGAAAAGAAATTAGAAACTTAAGAAACTTGAGCATGAAAAGTGAGAAGTATTATACAGTAGATAGAAGAAACATTTAGGCTAAGGTGTGAAAAAGTAGTTTCTTAAATGCGGGGCCTTACTGCATTATGTTTGAAATACTGAACAAAGTCAAGCAAAAACAGCTTGGATCATGAAAATTACTCAGAGTCCCAGTGAGAACAAAGTTCGGTGAACGGAACGAGAGACTTCGACACACATAAGACCAAAAAAGGAACACATACCGTAAGAAATTGAACCCAAAGGTCAAGAAACTTAAATCTCCCCTTCAATACAATGTTCCAGTACGCAATTGCGACCTCTAAATCTATGATAAAAAGCAGATGTTTCAATATGCTATGTTCACTTTGCAGGTTCTTAGCAAAGAAATTAAGTCACAACCATTAGCAAAAGTCACTCAAGTGCACATGGCTTCAACATGAAAAAGAAACAACTAGTGCAATGTCCAAAACAAACCTGTACTCTGTAATTATGAAGAGAGTTTCTAAGCTTGCTTTTGGTCGAAGGAAGGTGCGTGGACGGTTAATCTCGACTTTTCCGTAGAAATAATAAATAATAAAGTAGGAAGTTATACGAGATGACCATAGATTCAAAGGATAGAAATGAATGCAGCAATTTCATCGGGATTGACGTCATTTTGTTCCACAACGGGAAAATTATGTCCGAAATTTATCTTTTGCAAATAAAGCAGTGCAGCACAAATGATGGTGTTTTGCCAGTAAACCAAGCGTAGACCATCCTGAAGAGTTCATACCGGGTGAGTTAATAAAAATGCCCGGCGTTTGAAAAAATCTTGCTCCCTGAGTATCAAAGCAGTGATGTTGAAAACTGCTTTGTTTTATCCCCAATATGTCAAATTAGGTTCACTTATTGACCCGGCTTCAATCAGTCATTCCTTCCCGTTGAAATAGAAGATTTTCTGCAGAAAACCCCTTTCGAAAACCTGCAAAAACGAGCGAAAACAGCACGCAAAATTTTCCTTTGCTCTTCTCCCTGGCATAATGACTCTTTGATGTGCTCATGTATTTTGTCCTCATGGGAGAATGGAATCCCCCGGAATAGGTTATCCACACTAGGGGAAGACTTTTCAACCCGCCAAAACGAAAGTACATGTTAAAGCATTCTGAAAGTCCTCGCTATGAAGTAAACACATTAAGGATTTTTGCTTCTAATTTTAGCACGTTTTTTGAGGTTTATCAAAGGGATTCATTTTAGAAAATCGCTTACAGAATCTGAAAGGAGTGACCGACTTTAGCCAAGAAAATTTCTAAAAATAATTGAACATGTTGGCTATATAATCAGATATTGCAAGATATTATTGCATGTAAGAGCCAATTATACAATTATTCAGTTATTCAATTATTCAATTATTCAATTATTCAGGGAGCAATAGCCTTTCAAACGCCGGCCTTTTTTCTGACTCACCCGGTACATCGCAGAGCTAGTTTGTTATTGGTGCAGACTAATGACTTTTGCATCTAATGGCATAACTTCAAAAGCGCATCGAAAACGATGGACATATCATCGTGTGTGTATGTATGTGTGTTATATACTCCCAAATATAGATACAAAATATATAAATATAAAAAATATACAATACAAAAATATATAAAATATACAAATATAAAAAAAGTGTTCTAAAGAAACAGACTGCCTAAAACACTTAAAATAGCTCTTCAAAACAGATCAATGCTAAACATAAAGCCCGAACCTGCAGAAAAAATATGGTAGCTGCACTCACCAAGCCCTTTCTGTTCTGGATTCTTTGCAAAATTGAAAGTAAATTGATACAAGTCCTTGAATTTGTTGGGATCAGAAAGTTCTTTATCTATCCTTGGAAGTGACCTCTTTAATCCATCCAGTGAATCAGTCCTGTGAAAATATCGAAAAGTCAATTTCTGATGAAGGCCTATGTCAAAACGTCAACAAGAGTGCTTCTTCAGTACATTAATTTCCAAAATTTTCGCAAGTTTTAATTTTCGGACAAATAAGTAGTCCGAAAGAATAATTGTCCGAAAATTTAAGTGTCCGAATTTTTTAGTGGTCCGAAAATTTAATTGTCCAAAAAGTTAAGTGTCTGAAATTTTTAGTGGTCCGAAAATTTAATTTACTGGCAAATCACAATGACAAAAAATTTCTTTGGATAAGAAATGAAATTCTGTTAAAGATTACTATTATTCTAATGGAGGAACGTTGGAAATCTCAGTGACGGACAGGCAATGTTTCAATGGAAGAAAAACATAATAATTTTAGTGAACTTGAAGATTGATTTGAAATTGGTGAAACTCATTTGTAATCCTGGAGTGCTGAAATTCTGATCATTTAGGAAACTCTTAGCACTGGCTCAAATTCTAAGTTCCTAATAAAAGATGTATATTTGACCTCTATTATTGTTGTTTTGCTACTCTCATTATTGTTGATGTTATTGTTGTTACATGAGGGACAAGTCTTTTTGCCCCAACTTTAATTTATGATTATCCTTATAATGCTTGTATTTTACACTTGATCACTATGCTGGTTTCCGTTTTGAGGCATAGAGTGAGGAAATTTTGCTATATCTGGTGTTTGATTTGCCTACTCATCATCAAATCGTATATGTCCGAAATTCTATTCACCTGATTGAAAATGTCCGAAATTTTGTCCGAAATTGTCCGAAATCGATAATAATTTCGTCCGAAAATTTTTGTCCGAAAATTAAACGTCCGAAAATTTTGGAAATTAATGTATACTATACATATATATCTATCTCATTCCTTCTACCATCTATATCATTACATTTATTCTCATGAGATCATTTTAATTGTGTGATAGAAAAGAAAAATACAAATCGAGTGGCCTCTCCCCAATTGAGCATCCAAAGAATTTGCCTTTGTTGCTACCGCTGTGAGTAAATTCAAAATAAAATGGTTTGCGCCCAAAGGTACTGAGGCCTCCGGAGCTCCCCCCTAAAGGTCTTATGATTTGAAAAGGTACCAAATCAGCTGGCGGCAGAAGCTTCCGAGTGGAAAAACTCATGTATACATACATGTTTACAACAGAAGAGATCTGCTGCAGAACACGAAAGGCTCTTGCAGAACACGAAAGGCTCTTGCAGGCCTTGCATTTGATCACTTACCCAAACTCTAACATTCCATCAACAAATTCTTTCCTTGTAAATTCACATTGAACAGAAGCTCGAAATTTCCAGCATATTAAAAGTACGTCAAAGCTAGCAGGGTCCAGTTTCAAGTCATCACAGAATCTGCTCATTCCTTCAACTAAAATCTTGTCTTCATGGGGATCTGAAGAGTTGTGACATGAAATGAAAGATATGAAAGTAAGTAAACTTTGGGCATTCTCCTACGAGGTAAAACTACTTGGACAGCTGAAGTAACTACGAAACAAACTATTCATCATTACAGCTAGATAAAGTAAAAATGTCAAAGATATACCTACTTGACAACATGCCTTTAATTTGCAGTAGGCACACCTGAGCTCATTGGCTTTGCAATTCACTTAAAAAAGAGATTCGGAGGAAGAATCTCTGGCTGATAAGACCATAGTTTTATTCAGTGGTGCCAACTTCGATAGGCTAGAGACTTTTGAAACAGACTGAGAGAAAACAACTTACGTTGCAATATATTTGATAGATTTCATGGTTGTTAACATCAACAGGAACCTACACAACTTAGATTTCTAGATGTCACATGACCTTACCGGGCAATGTAAAAGAAACATACAAGTTAAAGGCATCGAATAATGTTACGAGGACTGCATGTACTCAAACTTCAAGAATCTGCTGAACCATGATTTTTGATGCAGAATCGTGCAACAGCAGATTCTTCACATTATTAGTCATCACTGATCTTTTTATTACATGGGTCAAATGATACATGGCAGAGCAGGTCTATTTACAAGGTAATTTTACAAAGAAAACCAGCGATTTGCCCCTCACATTCTGTGGCTAATTCAATGAAAACATGCAGTGAGTAACAGCAAATGACTGTGGCAAATGGTTTAAATTCGGCCCAAGCTAGCTGGTGTAAACTTTATTTCCCTGATGTAATTAAGCTTTGCTTTATCTTCTTTGCTAACACCCCCAAAACTCTCTGGCTTCTACTAGAATTGAAAACAACTGAATACAGGTATTAAAATGTCGCATGCGACAATAAAAAGTGCCAAAGAGGTCTCTGTTGGTATGTACGCTCCTTTGTCGCCCACAGATACAACTTGCGTAGAAATGTATCCTTGCATCTACCTGTGGTTTTCGTATCCAACAAGTACAATCTTAATGAAAACAGAACGCGAACATCAATCGATGGCCATCATTGCGGAGTCTAAACACAGCAGAAAGAGATACCATCGAAAGTCATTAGAAAACGATATTCTGGAAGATATTCTGCAAAAAAATGGTCCATGAATCGGCATACCAAATAAGTATTGCTTGGAGTAGAGAAAGTGAAATAAAATGTGCAGATACTGTGATGATCATCTGGCATAACTGAGGTTGAAAATAGAATCTTTACGATGGAAGACTGAGATATGGATGCAAGAAAACTGCTTACAAGTGGGGAACAAGGACCTAGTGAACTAGACTCTATAAAGACTATGCATCATCATTTGAAAGATTGTTCGCTTGAAGTGGCAGCAATGGTATACATATCAGCAAATTTAAAGAAACTGACGACAAATTTACTAGTCCACGAATCACGTGAACCCTTTACTTGTATGGGAATCTCGTGAAAAGAAACCCATAATGAAAAATCTAAGAAAACAAAAACTTGTGCAAACTGCCAACAATTAAGACATCTGGCTTTGGACTCCATTCACTGTCTTTTCGAGGTAGCTTCATGTGGAATACTCTTGATGACTGTATCAATCAAGAACCAACACTGTCACGTTTTTAAAATGATAAGATCAAATCAAAGACTAGACTCCAGATAGATGCAGCAGTAAAATACTGGGTGACCCAAAAAGTGGCCCTACGCAATCTGTTATAACGCAATAAGTAAGAGACCAATGCCAATGCTTCAAACGTTGTTCTATCACTAAGAGACCAGCTAACATTATGAGTATGCTTCGCAAGCTTCTTCACCATGACAACTTTCGCTAGTTAAGCATTTGCGGAAAACGGCATGCCTGATATCCTCAAAAAACAAGGGATCGATTTACAACCATTTCAGATTTGCAAAACAATGAGGGGCGTGTTTTATTTCAGGCTGAGAATAGGCAACTCTGTTAAAAGTTTCCAGAGAAAGTGTACCGGGTGACCCAAAAAAGGTGACTCAAGGTGATCTGATATAGAAAGATAAGAAAGCGGCCGATAAAAATGATTCAAACGTTGTTCTGTGGCTTGAAGACTACCCTACACTAGAGTATTTTTGTCGATTCTTTCGGCGTGGTAAGTTTTGCAAATTAAGGATTTTGATGAAAAGGACCTGCCCAAAATCCTCAAATTGTCGTCAAAAACAAGGGATCAATTTACATCCATTTCAGATCTTCAAAACAATGAGGAGCGTGTCTTATTTCAGGCTGGGAATAGGCAACTTAGTCATAACACTGTGATCCAGGCATGGAATTGATACAAAAAAATGAAAATTCGAGTATAAGCTATTTGATAATTTTATCATATGGAAGAGACACGATACTATTGGACAAAACAAAATTTTTTTCAAATAGGAGTTGTGAGTCCAGAGTTAAGAATTTTTGAAGTTGGCCGATGATGCCAAGTTTTGTTTACATGACCATTTCCGGCCTAATGTTTGTGGCATTGATTAAAACATGCGAATTGAAATTACTATATGTCATCAACGAGAAGGCCGATTTTCAAACACCCTTTTTTAGTAATCTCAAGCTAAAATAGACTTTTTTCAAAATTGAGTACGGCATGTTTAGGCTCAAAAATAATGGAAAACATCAGAATTTCGTCTTTTATAGTGAAAACAAAAAAGTTTACTAAATCTAACTCTTAACAAAAAATACTGCAATTAAATTTGATGTGTTGGAAATATCTTTGACAAAGGATTCGTACAGATTCGTGCAGAGACAATTTACAGGGCACTTTGAAGATTCTAGTCCCTATTCGAGTTTACCAAGGTTTAACGTAGGTTTTCCAGCAATAATTGCTTCTCAGCATAACAGGACAGTTCCCAATACGACAAATGTTTACATCAACTACTTTTAACTATATTCTGAAGGCATTTGAACTTCTAGCAATTAAAATTTCTGTCTCTCTGGTTGTCAGTGTCAATATTTATCGCCCTTCAACAGATGAAGTTTGTCGTCCAAGACCTCCTTCCAAGGAACCCATGCAGTGTGGTCTCAAAAAGGCTTTTGAAAGCTGCCGAGGTGGACAATGACTCTCCCATGGTTCTACAGCGACTGAGGATTGCAAGGAAATCCCGTACCAACCAATTTTGTTCCTTGGTCTGTACAAATTCACGCCAAATTCACACCATATTTCACCAACAAGTTGCAACACAACAGTTACTGACTTTGTGAGAGCTCTGTGAGAGGTTTCCAATGTACGCAAGGGCTGCTAGTCTACTAACAGGAAAAGAACAAATATGCAAGCTTTGGAGACTCCGACATGTCCCAGCTTTCTGAAATATAAGGCTCCACCATCATCTTCTATGAGATTTCATCTTTTCAGATTCAATTATCATTGGCATATACCTATACTTGGAATTTCTTTTCCTTCGTGGTGGAAACTGTCATGGGAATTGTCTCTAAAATTGTCACTGCCCAATGAAGCATGTGAAACAATTTGGGACAGTAAGAAATAGGACGGGCAACCCTTGTTCATTTCCTTTAGTTGCACCTCAGCTCGTAAGGAGCTCGTCTTTCCTCCCGCAATGGATTTACTCCTAAATGAATCGTGGAGAAAACTAGAGGCTGACATTTTCCTTTAAAGAGCTCCCAGCAAATGAAGAAAACTTTCTTGATAAAAAAAGGAGATATTCCATATTATGGATCAACCTGCAACGCCAAATGAAAAATTTCTCCTATCAAGGCTATTGATGTGAAGTGACATTTGGATGTACCTATGGCTGAAAGCAGTCTTCACGCGATCAAAAGTCAGGCCTACTTCCAAAAGCGATTAGATGATAAGTGGATGCAAAGAAGTAGATTTCCCTCTTTCATCATGCCATGCCAAGTAATTCTTCAAGTTTTTGGGACTGGAAAAAAGACATTCTCGTAAAAGATGGCATCGATATTCCTAACTTTGTCATTTATGAAAAGAAATCAACATTAAACCCGAACAGGGCGTAGAATCTTCAAAGTGCCCTGAAAATTTTTCTTCAAGAATATGTACGAATCCTTTGGCAAAGATCTTCCCAACACATCAAATTTAATTGCAGTATTTTTTGCTCAGAGTTAGATTTAGTTATATTTTTGTTTTCACTATAAGAGACGAAATTCTGACGTTTTCCACTGCTTTTGAGCCTAAAAATGCCGTACTCAATTTTGAAAAAGATCTGGTTTAGCTTGAGATTTTAAAGATTTAAGGCAAAGAGTAGATATGTATCTGTAAAATACAAAAAAAAGTTTTTGAAAATCGACCTTCTCGTTGAGGATATTTAGTAAATTCAATTTGCATGTTTTAACGGATACCAAAAACATTAGGCCGGAAATGGTAATGTAAACAAAACTTGGCATCATAGGCCAACTTCAACAAATCATCACTCTGGACTTACAAGTCCGAGTTGAAAAATTTTTGTTTTGTTCAATAGTATCATGTCTCTTCCATATGACAGAATTATCA
Source organism: Aurelia sp. 4 Dawson et al 2005 (assembly GCA_964019985.1). Taxonomy (NCBI): domain Eukaryota; kingdom Metazoa; phylum Cnidaria; class Scyphozoa; order Semaeostomeae; family Ulmaridae; genus Aurelia; species Aurelia sp. 4 Dawson et al 2005. Next base: position 10,400,380 of record OZ026495.1, read on the forward strand.
AATAGCTTCTACTCGAGTTTTCATCCTTTGGTATTAATTCCATGATTTCTAAAGATCTGGATCACAGTGCATAAGTTTCCATAGAAAGCTTTAAGTTCCCAGGCACTTACGAATCGGGAATAAAACTTGCAATATCAAAGGAATTCAACTTCCCATGCAAATTGACATCGTCAAGGATTGCTTACAGAATGGCAGGAGTATCCTTTTTATCTGGTGACTATAAAGTTGCTCCGAAAACTTTCGACTGAGTTGCCTATTCCCAGTTTGAAATAAAACACGGTCCTCATTGTTTTGAAGATCTGAAATGGTTGTAAATCGATCCCCTGTTTTTGACAACTTTTTGAGGATTTCAGGCATGCCTTATGCCTCAGGCAATTGATTGACTTCTGAATATTGCTTTCTTCATAACCCCAAATGATCGTTGATTCCGTTTTATCTGTTTTAATTCGAGAAATGAGTGTAGCTGCCAAATTCGCGCCTCTCGTTGAAAATCAAATGGTTCCAGGGCCGCCGAGAGCTTTTGGAGGCCCAGGGACGAAACTGCAAAGCAAGGGCCCCTGCGAGCGAAGCCCTTGAGATTGGCTTAAAATGCACTTCAGAGCCTTTTCCTGCAGTCAAAATGTCAAAACTCCTCCATTAAAAGGCCTCTTAGATCCTGATTCCCTAAGGAAAATTGCCAATCATGCCCCCCCCCCTCGGCGGCCCTGAATGCCTTATACGTACAAGACCAAGAATGGCTTAAAAGGCAGTTTTGAATTTGTATGTGCCTGCAAACTCAGGATGATACGCAAAAATGGAAAGTCTTTAGTCCTAGTTTGTCTATTTGAGGCCATAGTTTGTGCATGAAAAATTCGTCCATCTGTCTCAAATTTGACGTCATGTTAGATTTACGATAACACAAAATTACTTGCGCAAAATACTTCAATTTCCATTATTAGCGGGAATCTTATTTGACAAATGCATTCACCAAGATAACTTCTGTACAGAATCTTATCCATTACGATGTTTTGGTTCAGTATGGTCACGTGTTCCCCCAATCAATGACGTCATTGTTTTTCCGTTCCACTTCAACTGGAATGCTTGCATATGTAGCTATATAGCTATAACGGTCCTTTCTACCTTTCCTGAAGCTGTGAATGCAAGGATTATGGGAGTACATCACGGGAAAGGACATCACAAAACGATGCTATCGTGGTATTTGCCGAAAAAAACGCTAACGTGCTCTAAAAGCAATGAAGGCGCAAAGTCGGCCGAAAGCGTGCCAATTCTGGTAAGTTTGTTGTTCTATCAGTGTAAACATCAAAGGGATAAATCAATCTTATAATCTTATGGTGTCAAATCTGTCCAATATAAAACAAGCCGCCGTCAATCTTTGCTATAGGATTGCAGGAAATTCATGTATCCTATGCGCTTTATCTGCACGTTCATTATTTCAGTGCTGATAAGCATAGATAAAAGGTTGATCAATTACATTGACGAGCATGACTGACTTTCTTTCTTTCTGTCTCTCTTTCTTACTTTCTCACTTGCTTATTAACCTGAAGCCCCTTCTAGATTACAAAGTTGGACTTTGTAATCAAAAACAGGATTACAAACTGGAAACGCAAAGCAGCACTAGCAACCAAAAGTATTTGCCTGGACCAAAAATGAAGAGAGCAGTATATCCAACGTGGCCAGAAAGAACGGATTTCGTCCTCTTCTAAACTTTGCTCCGTTCCATTATCGAGCTGCTGGCTTTCCGTCACCTGTATGTTTTCGTTAATCTACACTTCTGCAACGAAAGTAAACGGTAGCCGAAAAAAATGGCGTAGAACTTGGCCGTTGGTCCCTTTAGCCCCAAATGTTTCAGCTGTCACGAGGCCATTTCAGAGACTGGAAATCAAAACTTTTACCAAGAAAAACTTTTTATCGATCAAGATCAAGGAAGGAATAAGCAATTGAAAAAAGCAGACTAAACAGCAGACTAAACAGGTTTCGATAACAAAATATGATGTTAGATATTGGGAGAAAAAAGAGCCGAAAACAAGACAGTATGTTCAATGAATTACAAATCTTAGTAGCTGCCAATGATCAGAGATGCTGGTCTCTTATATTTATATCAAATGAAGTAGAAAAGATTGCAGCTTTAAAAACTGCGTAAATGCTATCGAAGACACCTGGCGAGGAAATAACGAGATCAAGTTTTAGTCTCCAATGATTGATGGGTAGTGACAAGGGTTAAAGGTTAGATCTAATTTGTACTAAACCTCGTGAATAGAATTCACAGCAAAAGTTGGCCGAAAATTGGTATTTTGCATATCTTTGATAGGGGAATCAATCTGAACAAAAACAGACAGTACAATGGAAACAAAATGTACATTTCTTACGATGTTTATTATTATTCAAGTACATTAAAACAGGATTAAACGGGTTCCTGTAAACTGTGGAACGACATAACGACTAATAACGACATAACGACTAATAACGAGATATCAAATTACAGTATCGAGTTGTCTGTCCAAATGGGTGTATCAACCGAACCACCATAAGTTCGGAATGGACTGATCAGTGGATCTAGGGAATAGCGGAGCTTGCGAATTTTCTGTTTCTTTGGAATGCAAAGTAAGAATCAAGCAAGCTCATCAATTTTCTTCCTCTGTATCCCTTGTTTCGTGTAAATGTGTAAGTAGAAGAAGGAAAGAATGGTTCCCTATCTCCTTACAATTTTTTCCTGACATAACAACAAAGACTTTTGCAGGTACGGGTAAAGGCAACATTCCTTGGCTTCCTAATAATAGTTTTACCATAAGAGAGAGGGAGAAATCTTGGCAAAATAACATAACAGTTTCATGGCTCGATAATAATTTTACCATAACTAATAGAGTATGTGGCCACATAACATAACTAATACCGGGTGTCCCGAAAAAATGTTCCGACGTTTTAAGGAACACAGAGAAAAAGGTTTTGAACCTGAAAATTTCTATTCACTTTAGTTACATTCTAGACATTTCAACTTACAGTTTGGCACATCGTAAGAAGAAATTAGTAACCTGAAAATGGAGTTATGAGCAACAACATTGCATGTTCATGCTCCAGACAAAACCAGAGAGATTAGTACGGTGTCCTGCTTCATGGCGGTAAAAGAAGCTGAGGTCCGGGGCCTATGGATAATTTCTTTAATCATAAGGATACTTTGCTGCCAAACTTTCTTATGTAATTTCTAATATCTTTTATCAAATAATTAAAGAACGAAATTTTAAAAAAGCTTCTAAGGTGCCTATTGAGACTTTAAAGCAACTATTATGTAAATTCACACTCTATGAATAAACATTTTGTTACGATTCACTTTTCTGAAGTTGAAGTCAAAACACGTCTTGTGTGGTTAACTCAAGATGAGCGCAATCTGCATGACAACTGTTGTTTTGTCATCAGTCATTGGTCGATCTGAAAAAGTATGTCATCTGTAATAAGTCTATCTGAAAGGTCCCTTTCCCGATTTTTCCTTTTCCCAATTTTTTTGATTGACGAAACAGACTTGGGGCAAGTCCATAGAGTACACGATCCAAAGGGTCAGATTAAAACTGTATAAATTGGCCCAGGAGAAAAAAACTACAACTTAAAAAAGCTTTAGGAAAAAGGATTTAGAAACAGGGAACCATTCTATCTTCTACTTACACATTTACACGAAACAAGGGATACAGAGGAAAAAAATTGATGAGCTTGCTTGTTTCTTACTTTACTGTTCCAAGAAACAGAAAATTCGCGAGCTCCGCTATCCCCTAAATCCACTGATCAGTCCATTCCGTACTCATAATGGTCGGGTTGATACACCCGTTTGGACAGACAACTCGATACTGTAATTTGATAGCTCGTTATTAGTCGTCATGTCGTTATTAGTCGTTATGTCGTTCCACGGTTTACAGGAACCCGGATTAAACCCCAGTATTCTATTTTGGTTTTGTCTAGCTGCTAATGTAAGAAAACCATTCTTGGGCTTAACGCAACGGACATTATTCATAAACTCATAAACTAAAACTTTTCTTTTGGCCACGTCGAATGTACACCTCTCTCCAGTCTTGAAAGAGGCAAGCTCAAATATCTGTAATCTACCGTCGAATCCAATGGTAGTTTATTAGCATCATATGTTTATATGTTACTGCAATATACCACGTTGCTGATCATTGAAGTTGTCGTACCTCTCGACCATGTTGTAGCAAAGCAAATATAAACTATTTGTTGGTAAAATTAGCAATACCAGGTGACCCCAAAAAAGTGACCCGACGCATAAGTTATGGAAAAATAAGTAAGAGGCCGATTGAAATGCTTCAAACGTTGCTCTGTCAGTAAAAGACAAGCCTACATTATAAGTATTCTTTGCAATTTTTTTCGGCACATTAAATTTCCCAGATTAAGTATTTCGAGGAAAAACGACATGCTTGAAATCCTCAAAATCGTCAAAAACGGGGGATCGATTTACAGCCATTTCAGATCTTCAAAACAATGAGGAGCATGCATTATTTCAAGCTGGGAAAAGGCAAATCAGTCCAAAGTTTTCGAAGCAACTTTATAGTCTCTAGATACCTAGAATATTCTTGTCCCAAGGGAAAAGGATACTCCTGCCTTTCTGTAAGCAATTCTGACAATTTCAATTTGCATGGAAAGTTGAATTCCTTTGAAACTCCGTGAGTTTACAAGGAACGCTTACGCCGCTTCTTAAGTACCTGGGAACTATACTCTTGACTGCGTTTCCAGTTCCCTGCCTAAAATAAATCATGCTCCTCGTCGTTTTTAAGATCCGTAATGGTTGTACTCCATCTCTGTTTTTGAAGAATTTTTGAGGATTTCTGGCATACTCTTTCCTCAAGGTCCTCAAATAGCAAAGTTTGCCGTGCCCAAAACTTGCAAAACTTGCTCCTAATTTCCTATAACAGATTGCGTCGGATCACTCTTTTTGGGTCACCAGGTAGACTGTCACAGAAAAAGGGCGTCTCACGCCTCACCATTGATTCTTGTCACCATTGAATGTTCATATCTAAGTTAACCTTTCATTGATGGTTAGACATTTCAGTTTTGAATATCAGTCAGCTACTTCTCACCACACAGCGGGCGAAACATGTTAAGTTTTCGTCAATCAAAATACTCTTGCCAAAGTGGCTGGTTTCTGCTTACCAGAAAAGTTCAGAAATTCACTTGAATATATAATTGAACAGAGCACTAAGGGTGAATTCTAATGCTGTTTTCTCTCCACATCGTCTGATAATCCTTAGCCTCCTTGAATACGTATGCACACAGAGGTATTAGAAACAAGTTCGTGAACAAATTTCAAAACCCTTTCCTTCTATCTGTGCATTTATATTTTCATGGGAGTTGGTAAAATCGTCAAAAAGCGACAAGAAATCTGGCTTCCATGTCCTTTCCTTCGTCCTGCCTTTCTCGTTTCTTGAAGAAGTAAGGTTTTGTGCCTAGCTGTCAACAAGGTGCCAGCTTAAATGCTGGTAGCAGCAGGTGAAAGCAATATGAAATCAGAAATAGTCGTAATCAGCAGGGAATAGAGTCCGGCCAATTGTAAAACTTAAAATCATCCATTCGTCAAACAGTAATAGCAGCAGTTCTGTACATGATTTATTTTGGTTTATTAAATACAGTAGGAAGTTGTTATATCATTGTGACTAAACAAAATCACCTTAGAAGCACCGTAACCACCGTACAACCTGTTGGTGTAACAAGACCAAACGCTATTTATCAGCCTAGTTATTTCGCCTGACGTTGCATCAATTGGTTTTCCATGAAGATTCTGAATTTCAATATCTTTTCTTGCCCCACTTCCTTATGTTCCATGCACAATACTTTACTGTTGACTTTTTTACAGACTATCAGACTAAAAGTTGGTTTTAGACTTTTTGGTCACCACTGTAGAGCTGGACTTTGCATTCACAATCTGATCAAATGGGCTGACAGGCAATGAGTAAAGGCTCACCTTTATATCTCTCAAAAAGAGAAGTTAACTTCTTTTTATCAATGCTAGGCTTTGACTCCTTGTAATACTTTTCTGGATGCTGAAAATAGTTGTCAGTGGAAATATCCATTCGCCAGTCATGCATACTCAAACAGTGAATAGCCGTCTTTTCTCCAGTATTCGTGAAGGCAATGAACTGCCTTACTTTTTCTCTCTGGGATGATTTCAGTTTATTCTGCAACAGGAACAGTGTAAATACATTGAAATATAGAAAAATTTCGGATGGAAAAGTTCACAAAAACAACTGCTGACCAAAAACTTTCAAACACTTATTCGAGAATCTAGGAAGAACAATTTTTGCATCATGCAGTTGAAATTGATTAATCATGTGCAACTTTAATTGCTGTACCTATATCTACAATCCTTATTCAACAAGAACTGGTTCTCAAAGCATTTTTGAAGATTGTGGACAAACCGAAGAGGTACTCCCATCGACTCAAGAACATTGTTAACGACAACAACAATGTGGAAAGTCACTCAGGAATTTCTTTGATTAACTTCAATATGGATTAAAGGACAACCTTTGTTTTATGATTGAAAAGAACGATCACGAGCATGCCATTCTTTTGGAATAAAGTTCAATAACTTAAGTCTCACAAAAATTTCTTACCTAACAAAATTTCCTAGATCTTTCCTAAACAATTTCTTTCCAATACAAATTGCTTAAATGATAGCGACATAATAAAAAGGAGGCCTCTTGGGATAACCAACAGGAGGGTACCGAAGCTCCCATCAATGGCCAGAACTTGGCCGGAGGCATAGGCCAGAGCTACAGGCCGAGGCATCTGGCCCCTTTTATTTCTTTCTCCAGCTCCAGCCATCTCCGGTCAGCTCGGGCTAAAGTCTGGATACTGATAGAGAGATTCAAGATCAACAAGTTTCTTCTCGATTTTTATATTTACTTCTGTGATGCTGAAATTTTTTATGAATTCTCTACTCCTAGGTTTAGTAAAATCATCAGTTACTTAAATGATTAGCATTGTTAACTGACACAATAGCAACAGCTAATTTGAAAAATCTTCAAACATATGTATTGAAAATGATTGACTAAGTGGCTGCCATTAAGGAGTGCATATTAAGGGGTGTGGGGGGATGAGAAATCCCCCAATACCATCGAACGAAGTCAGTCCAAAATTTTTCTCATAAACAGCAGTTAGAATTTTTCCAAGCAATGCTTGACACTTCGGAATGAATCTCAAAAAGGAAAGGAAAAACTGGTTACAAATGTTATCCAAAGTCCACCGTAAAAGCATAACAAGCAAAGTTGAATAAAAATCTTTCAGGAAACATGTACGAGAGGCTGTTCTCTCACTCTTAAAATGATCTTGCATTGTTTGTGATTAAGTTTTAATGCAAAAAAATTCTTGTTTTTACTTGAAATAAATCCTCGCGATGCCAAATTATGAAGAAACTTGTTACAAGATGGCAAAAATTCTTTCTTAGAAACGGCAAACATGGGATCAGGAGAGGTGTTCAAAGCCAAAGTAGAGGGCCTGTCCTCAAGAAATGTCCTGGGGGCTTTGCCCCCAGACCCCTCCTCTTAGCACCTTCGGTTAATTTAAACTATTCATATTAAAGTTCCTAACGACTACCACCAGCCTACCGGGTGACCCATTAATATGTGACCCAGCGGAATCTGCTATAGAAAATGAGTAAGAGGTCGATTGAAACGCTTCAAACGTTGATCTGTCGCTAAAAATGAAGCACCTTGGCTTTGCTGATTCAGTCATATTTTGGTTTCGATCATACCTAACAAACCGATCGAGCCTTCTTTGTAAACATAGGAAAAGATTTCTCATCACCTGGTGAATTATCGTGTGGTATTCCACAAGGCTATATTCCAGGCCCGTTCATCTTTCTCTCCTATGTAAATGACATGCCACAGGCAGTGGACTGCGACTTACTTCTGTATGCAGATAACTCCTGCCCCGTATTTGGAGACAATAACATCAATGAAACAGAAAAAACGACTGAATAAAAATTTCAACTCTCATTTGCGATTGGTTTGTTGATAACAAACTAAGCATTCATTTCGGAGAGGAAAAAACAAAATTGATACTTTTTTTTAGAAAAAATAAACATCCGGACAGAAAAAACTGGACATCAGAAGAGGTGACATCAAGATTACACAGCACACCTCAGTCACGTATCTAGGCTGTATTCTTGATGAGAATCTGTCTGGCGAATCAATGACTTCCAGGATCCTCGGTAAAATCAATGGCAGGCTCAGATTTCATTACAGAAAGCAAAATTTTCTTGACATCTCCCTTCGCAGGTTGCTAGGGAACGCTCTAATTCAGCCCCGTTTTGACTATGCAAACAGTGCTTGGTTTCCATTATTAAATAAAAGATTAACCAAAAGAATTCAGACTGCTCAAAATAAATGTAACAGATTTTGTTTGAATCTGAATAACAGAGCACATACAGGAATCAAAGAATTCAAAATACAAATTGGCTCCCCACAAAAGAGAGATTTGAGCAATGTACAACTGCAAAGGTTTTCATCCTTTGATAATTCAGCCCATCTTACATGTCTGAGATGTTCTTATCAGTTGGCCAGAGTCGAATAACTCGAAGATCTAAAAACAAATTGAATAAACCTTTTCGAATGAGTAACATAGGGTAAAATCATCTCTCACATCTCGGACCTAAATTGTGGAACAATCTACCACCTAAACTAAAATCTGCAAAGAACATCGACTGTTTCAAGCATAAGATAAAAGATAAATTCTTTAATGATCTCCAAAGTCAAGATGATAGCTCCTACATATATTATTGAAAACACAAAATCAGCCTACGGAAATGTTTAAGTTTACAGCTTTTCGGAAAAATAATTATATTTCTGAGAGATCCTTTTTTCCGGAACAATTTTCTTTTTTCTATAACACCTCCGGAGGGACTATTATAGAAAGAAGGACATATTGATCTTTTTAATGCTATCCCTGCCATTTTTAACCTGGTGTTTTAACCTTTATTTTAAGTTTTTGCCTGTAAATATCATCTTCCTGTAATTTAGAACACTTTCCTTTACTTAATTCTATATTGTAATTTAATTTCTTATGGCAAAAAGATACAGACATACATGCATAAAGGACTACCCTGCACTTGCATCATATTTTGCAATTTTTTTCAGCACATTATGTGTACCAAATTAAGGATTTTGAGGAAAATGGCATGCCTGAAATCCTCGAAAAGTCGTCAGAAACAAGGGATCAATTTACAGCCATTTCAGATCTTCAAAACAATGAGAAGCGTGTTTTATTTCAGGCTGGGAGGAGGCAAATCAGTCAAAAGTTTTCCGAGCAAGTTTATGGTCCTTAGATACCTAAAATATTCTTGTCTCAAGGGACAAAGAATACTTCTGCTTTTCTGTAAAGAATTCTTGAATTACATGGAAATTTGAATTTCTTTGAAATTCAGTGAGTTTATAGGGTAGGTTTATTCCCAATTCCTAGGCACCTAGGGACTATAAACTTCCTCTGGAAACTTTTGAGTGAGTGCCTATTCCTAGTCTGAAATAAAACACACTCCAAATTGTTTTTCAGATCTGAAATGCTTGTAAATCGATCCCCTGTTTCTGACGAATTTTTGAGGATTTCTGAAATGCCCTTTTCCTCAAAATCCTTAATTTGCAACATTTACCAGCCAAACAAAATTGCATAAAATGTTCATGATGTAGGCTGGTCTTTTAGCGACAGAACAACGTTTGAAGCATTTCCATTTGCCTCTTTTTACTTACTTTTCTATAACAGATTGCGTCGGGTTCCTTTTTTTTGGGTCACCGGGTATATACATTTAGTTGGCCCAAAACAATTTAGTTGGTCCAAAACATGGTGATAGCCCCCCCCCCAAACAAAATTTGAATGTGCACCCCTGCTGCCGTTAGACTTTGTATCACTTCTTATGTGTGTAAAATGACTTCAAACGGTTATTTTTGAGTAAGAAATTCATGACGATTAGAATGAAATTCTAATCGGAGTTAAAGCAACGAACATGCTGTGTATTGTTCATTTTACAGATTTACAAATCTGGCAATTTAAACTACTATTGTTTTAATTCTCTAGAGATGTAATATTTTCATCATCTGCGTGTTCATTGATAGTCATACATGTGGCATGGTTTCTTCCATGCAATATAAAACAGAGTTTGATTTGAGAATTTAGTAAATTTTGCACACTCGTGCTGAGTGGTTGCAAATCAAAATCTCCCACCCACCCGCCTCTTTCACATTTTCATGTTGGATCTTCTTTCTTTTGCAGATGCATCTGGAAAGTTTTGTCCAACATGGACGAGGGGATTAGTTTTGCGGGAAAAATGCAGGTTTTCCTTCCAACCCCACCTTCGGGAGGGTTATTTGCTTTTCGGGAGATGAGCTAATTCCCTCAAAGCCCAAATTGCCCTAATGATGAGGAAATGCAATTTTATGTTTGTCTGATGCTTATGAGGAAAGATTTACGAAGAGGTTGAAAAATATCTGAAGGGCAGCCAAGCCCCAGCGGCCTTGGGCAGATTTATGGGAGTGTAGCTTTAACTTAAAAATGCAAGCTCCTCTTAAGGCGTGCTAACAGATGAAGCATATTGGCCTTGAAACGAGCAAACGTTAGGTACTTGGTTGATCAAGCTCCTCAATTCGTTTAGGTGCTTGATGAAGCTCCTAGATTATTTTTTGTCTTTTGGGAAACCAAGGAAACCAAATGGACAGTTCTGGAAAAACGAGCTATTACTGTTTTGTCTGAAAATTTTCAGTTAGAATCACATCCATCATCGAAAAGAATCAAACAAAATAAACAAAGGCCAGCATTGCCGTTTGAGCAGGGCTGCATGTCAAATAAGATGGAACAGCCTTGGAAAGCCACCTGCAAAGTTTGCACCAAATTTTGCAATCTGCTGCTCTTCATTGATTACTTTAAGTTCTGATCAATCCCACTGCCCCTTCCCAAGAGTTGAGCAGCGATGATTCTGCCATATAGTCAGCACCTGCAGACCGGCAGAGCTTGCAGCTTTTTTTGCTTCAACATGTGCGCGTAGAAGCGAGACTGCTTGTTAATAGTGTAGTCAATGTGGTGAACGCTACTTTGGAAGCGAGTGAAAATTTTACAAGTCAATGAAGGTAAGGAAGGATAATTTATTGTAGTTTTTTGGGCTAAATACTTTATCTCAAATACATTCACAAATCATAATCATGGATCATTAAAAGAAACACTTTTGATCTGCAAGTCGCTTGAACAATCGAGGCAGTAGAATTTTTGAGGCGAGAGTGGAGGCGCTCGGGCTTGATAGAGCACCTCTCATCTCAGGGCCTGGAGCATAAGATGTGGAGACCACAGTACTCAGAAAATCTTTCAAGGAACTTTCCATTTTTTCAAGTGCATTGATTGTGTTCACTTTATTTAAGACTTTGTGTAGGCTAACGCTGCCATAGTGAAAGGAATTTCCAAGGCGATGAGATGCCCCTCAAAATTCCGAGGTTAGAGTTGTTTCTTTTTTTAAACTTGTGTTGGAGTGAGTTCGGTACAAGTCAAATGTCCTGCAATATTTTGGTCAAACACTCAGCAGCACTCACCTTGTCAAATTTTCTTATCTTTTGCTGAAATCTGTTTTAAGAGACCTTATGCCTCATTACATCACATCCAATGTGGTGGACAGTTTATTCAGGGACTTGTGGTCATGCGTGGCTCTGTTTGTTGTTGGCTGTGTTGTGTTCAGTACGCAAAGCTCATATTCATCGAAACATTTATTCGTTTAGAAAACTAATCAGCATATAGTACTAACAATACGGTTTAATTCAACCTCTGCTTTCCTTGAAAGCTGTGTCAACCAAAGTACATTTGTCCCAAAAATAATTCTTACTACATTGACTATTATCATTGACATATATCTGATTGAAAGATAAAGTATATATATACTCTACCAAAGATATATTTTTTATAAAATATCAAAGTTTGAAATAGAGAAGCTACCTACAGTACGACACTACCTACAGTACGAACTACTACATGACACCACAAGCATGATACCAGGAGAAGCAATGTATCATGACTACCCCCTGGCATTCAACATAACCCTAAGAAATACAACTACTGAATATGAAAAAGAATCACATATTTAAAACAAAAACCTTTCACGAATATATAATTACTTCAGCCGGATTCACACTGGATTTCAGGCCAACATAGGTGATGATAGTGGAAAAATTTTGATGCTAATTTCGCAGATACATTTTGTAGTAAAGATGGATATATAATTGTTTACACTACGCAAGCATAAACATCAAGTGTGAAACGGGCGCACAAAAGAAAAGAGGGACCACACTCTGTGACAAGAGACATTACGAAAATGGATTAAGTGCTTACTCGTACGAAAATAAAGGGCCTTGTAGAGCCAAAACCACGCCATAATCAAGCCTTATTCAATTCAATTCAATTCAATTTTATTCATAGAAATACACCCTAATACAATAGTGTCATTAAAAATGTGTATTCTATACGACCTAGGAGAAGCAAAGCTTATCGAGCCTAGGCCGTTAACTTAAGAGGCAAAACTAAAAGAAAGGAAACACTAACAAACAGAGAAGAAAAAGGAAAAGTATTAGTACAATATTGCATTATTAAAGTTTGATGGCAATGCTAAATATTTGGGTTATAGTGGAATTATATGTTACTTAATTGCAACCTTAATTAATTTAATAGTTATTTATGATTTTATGTTTAACTGTTTTGAAAATTCTTTTATTTGCGTTATATTCTTCAAATTAGAAGGAAGGTCATTCCACAAACGGCTCATTTGTTTAATAACATATTTTCTCCCCATTTCCTTTGCGTTTTTGGGATCTCGTAATTTTTGCTATGCCTTGTTGCATAGTTGTACCTTCTTTCATTGGTATGGAAGTAGTTTTTGAATACTTCTGGTACATTTTTATCATTATGGTAGATGCTGTGCATTAATTTTAGGATCTTTAATTCATAAAGGTCGTTTATTTTGAGATAATTTAGTTCTTTATGTAAGGCGTTCGTTGGATATCTGCGATCTTTAAAGTACACGATTTTAAGTATCCTATTTTCTAGAGTTTGAAGTTCGTTCAGGTATTTCTTCGAGGCTAACCCATACTTTTCCAATGCGTATGATACTTTTGAGTACCATTGAATTATATTGCATTGTTAGACACTGTCTTGGGACAATGTATCTAAGTCTATAGAATACAGATGCGAATCTTACTGTTTCACTTTTCGCTTTTTCGATGTGGTTTTTCCAGGTTAAATTTGGGTCTAGTAAAATGCCAAGATATTTGATTTCTTTCGATTGATTTAGAATATCATCTGTTTTAATTGTTAATGTATCTTGGGCTTCTGCTTTATCTTTAGGCTTAAAAAGACAGTAATTGGTTTTCCCGGTATTTACTTTGAGCTTGTTGCTTTAAGCCATTCGCTTAGTTTCTGTAGCTCAATATTCGTCTCTTTATTTAAATCTTGGAGGTTATCACCGGAGCTGGAAATGCTTGTGTCATCACCGAAGAGCCTCGGTTCCAGTGTGGTTGAATATGGCATATCATTCACGTACAGGGTAAAGAGGATGGGACCTAATACTGACCTCTGTGGTACTCCTTTACTTATCAGGCCATACGAGGAATTGGTTCCGTCAGCAAATGTGTAGTGCTTTCTATTGCTGAGATAGCTGGCAAACCATTCGCATATCTTGCCCCTTAAATCATAATGCTGCAGTTTTGCAAGTAGAATAGAGTGGTCAATTGTATCAAAGGCCTTGGAAAGATCTAGGAAAATACCAAGACAGATCTTACGATTATCAAGGTTGGCGTATATCTTTTCTAAGAGTTCCTGCAATGCGTGTGTTGTTGAATGTCCTTCACGGCAACCAAACTGTAATCTACACAGTATTTTGTGCTTTTGAATAAATTTGATTATCCTTTTGGCAAGAAGACGTTCCATAATTTTTTCAAAGCATGAAAGAAGCGATATTGGTCTGTAATTATTTGCATCACATCATTCACCAGATTTGAATATGGGTATTACTTTAGAGATTTTCCATATGTCTGGTACTAACCCCGAAAGGAAAGATAGATCGTAAATATACGTATGCGGTTTTATTATGAAAGAGGATGATGCTTTTATAATCGAAGGTTTTATGTCGTCATGTCCAGGACTTTTTTTAATTTTCAAGGCCTGTATTTCTTGAAGAACTTCGTTTTCATTAACCATTCTTAAAAAGAATGTCTCTTTAACTTGATTCCTAAGAGAGTCTGAGAACTTACAGTGCGGTATTGGTAACTTGTTTGCAATTTTATTTCCTATTGTACAAAAATGCCTATTTAAGAAATTTCGATACCAAGGTCGCCGAGATAAGTTTTCCCTTCAAAGTTGATGCTTCTGATAGGGTTTGCTTGTTTCCTCCTAGAGCTCAGCATGGTGCCCAAAATGGACCACACCTTCGTTATTCTAGTGAATATTGTATCAAAGAGCTCTTTGAAATAATCATGCTTGCATTGTTGTAAACAAGATGATAGGATGTTGCGATAAGTTGAATATTTCTTTTTATTTTCAGAAGTTCGGTTTTTCATATATTTGTAATATAGTTGGTTCTTCTTAGCAATGCTTTTCTTGATAGAATTGCAAATCCAAGGCCTATCTTTTAGGCGTTTTTTTAATGCATTCTTGATTGGAAATGCTTCATTATGTGCTTTTACAATGGCATTGTGAAAAATCTGAGTGCATTTGTTGGTATCGTTTTCATGAAACAAGATCTCCCAGTTTGTATTTTGTATAATGCTTATGAATTTTGCAGCATTTTTTGGGCCGAAAATTCGAGCTTTTCGTATTTGTTTTATGGGTTTTCTAGCTGAATTTTGGAGAGCAACAAGGAAGGTGGAGAAATGATCGGAAATATCTGTAAATATGTTACCTGAAATCACTCGGTTGCTTTCGTGACGTTCTTTAATAAACATATGATCAATTAGTGTTGCCGTATGATCCGTGACGGGCGAGGGTAGGATGTTGCCAGAGAGATATCCATGCGTAATCATATCAAGGTATTCCTTCGTCTTAGTTCTACCTGGTTGGTCATACTTGAGAAGATCTTTTTTACATCGCCAGTTATGATACATTTATCGTGTTTTAGAGTTTGAATTGTTTGCAGAGTTTTTTCAAGGTTTCCATTGAAGTTACCGATATTACCATTCCTATTGCTCATTCTTAGCCATAATTTACCATTGCAAGAACGTTGCAATTTTTTGCAGCATTAGAATCACAGCAGCGATATTCTTTGGCTATCAGTGATAGGCTAATGCAACGCTCATGTTGGGTTTGTTGTCGACATCTTTTAGCAAAACTGTTCGTTTGTTCGTACTCAAGAATCGTTCGTGCCATGGTCTTGTTGGGGTTGTACTTAGGCTATCCTCCTATGGGAATACTTATATAAAAGTGTTTATTGTGCCGATACGATGAATTTGAGTTTGACAAACAGGATGAAGCACCACGCGTAAGACAAAAAGAATCCAACTAATTGTAAGGTTTCATTTAGAGTTTCGTTGAAGATTTGCAAAAGGTTCACTGCAAGAAACTTAAACGCACCGAGATAAATAATGGTTGATGCATCTATTAGGTGAGCATAAATGTCCTATCAACGTCCAATTTATATCGCATGTTTTGTAATTTTTGCTCTCTGCAATCGTTAGGATGGAAACAAAGATCAGTGTATCCAAAATTGCGACGACCATCTCACTATCGCTTTCGGTTAGAAAAAATTTAGGACACCCAAATACAATGCTCTACTTACTTGCAAACTGTGGTTGTAAAAGAAATGACAAGATATATTTTCCTTTAGATGTAGACAGACGCCTTCTATCCCCTTTCAACAAAACAGTTTGTTGTCGTAGAGATTAATATGCAAAGCATTTTTAATTTGTTAACGAAATTTTTTGAAAAATTAATGCAAAAGCGCCTGTCCCAATTTCTTGAAATCTGTGAGGTATTATTCTGCATGCAATTTGGTTTCCGCACAGGTCACTCGACTGATCATGCTCTTATTAGTTTCACTGAAACTATAAAATCTTCTTTGGAAAAACATAGATTGGGTTGTGGAATTTTCATTGACCTTCAAAAGGTTTTTGATACAGTTAACCATGATATACTTCTAAAAAAGTTAGAACATTATGGTATCAGGGGCACTGCTTTAAGTTGGTTCCAATCTTACCTTAGTAACCGCAAACAATTTGTTTCAATTAATGGCCATTCTTCTTCCCTCACTAACATATCTTGCAGTGTCCCCCAAGGATCAGTTCTTGGGCCACTACTATTTTTAATCTACATCAATGACCTACCAAATTCATCACAGTTTCTATCTTCTTTCCTTTTTGCTGATGATACCAACATTTACTGTGAATCTGATAACTGTGAACTTCTAACCGAAACAATCAACAGAGAATTAAAGAAGGTTAAGCTTTGGCTTGATTCAAGTAAGCGTGCACTAAATATTGAGAAAACAAACTTCGTACTCTTTCACTCCCCAAGCTTGCACTAAACATTGAGAAGACAAACTTTGTACTCTTTCACTCCCCAAGGAGGAAATTGTCAGAATTCACCAACCTTGAAATTGGTAAACAGTATATTCAAAGGACTAAGTATGTAAAGGTTTTAGGAGTTCTCATGGATGAACATCTGACTTGGAAGTACCACACAACTGAACTTTGTAAAAAACTTTCTAGAACTGCTGGTATTTTCTTCAAATTGCGGCATTATGCCCCCTTGCCTACTCTTGTCTCTCTACAACTCACTTTTCTTGTCCTTCCTCAACTATGGTATTTCAGCCTGGGGAATGACTTATGAATCCTACCTAAACCCACTCTTTATTCTTCAGAAGAAAATTCTTTGCTGCATTAAATTTGAACCCTTCCTTTCTCCTAGCACACCAGTTTTTCAGTCATTAAAGACTTTAAATTGTGGATGTTCTGCACATGAACACCTTGACCTTTGTTTATAAATTAGTAGGCTATCTCCTTCCTGCTTTCATGATTACTTTCAGCCAAATTCATCTGTTCATAGAATTGGGACTCGCCAGGCTACAAGAGGCGATCCTTTTAAGTCTATTAAAAATACTTGCAAACAATTCAGGACTTTGGCTCAAAACTTTGGAACACCCTTCCACTGTTCATATGCGTTGCTAGCTCTACTGTGGTTTTTCGTTAAAAACTAAAAAGTAACTTCATTGATTTATGTTCACAAAAAATAAGTTTTAGTTCAACACACAAGACCTATCCCGTTGAGGTTCATCTGGTTATAGGTCATTGTCTGTCTTTGTTTTTAAAATAATTTTTGGTTTCTTTTTTTTCTGGGGGGGGGCTCCTCCTTAATCAATCAATCTTAAATACAATTGTGTAAAGCAATTTTTCTTCTTTTGTTTTCAGTAGTGTTAGTTTTTAGTTCTTAGTGTTGTAATGAATCTTAGTTGTAGAGTTTTGTGTATGAATTGTATTTAGGATTGATTGATAATGAATGAAACTTGAAACTTGAACTTGAAACGTCATCCACACGTTTCAGCATCGTTCTTTATGAGCATTATCCAAGATGGAAATAGAGATTGAAGTAAGGGTAGTGCTATTGACAACGAGGTTTCTCAAGGCCAGGCCAGGGCACAAGCTTGATAGCATGGAAAACTTGGGAAGCTTGAAATTGCTTCCAAACTCCACTTGAAAAGGCTTGTTACATTTCTTACTTTGAAAATTTTGTCCATTTTGTCAAATTTGGTCTACAAAAACTCCAACAAGTAAAGATTAGAAAATCTTTTCAAAGGTTTTGAATTTTCCAAGCTGTCCAAGTTTTCGTCTGGCACAGATTGTCAAACTGGAGATGATAAAACTGTCTCCAGGCTACTGTAAGCTTGCTTTTGGCTTCATTTTGGCCTTACAAGCACATAAAATAAGCCAGGCCCCCATTGGGCCACACAAAGGCCTTTCAAATGCCAAGGCAAGATGCATGGCCCATTTTAGGTCCATGTATAGTGTGCTGGAAGGCTGCCTTTTCAATTAAAATGTCAGGCTAATGCCAGTGTGAAATATGGCTATGGTTGCAAGGCCCTGTTTAGGCTGATGCAAGGCCTGGTATTTTCATATGGGTAAGTGACAGTTTACTAGCTCTACAGTAAAATTAATCAAATCAACCAGTTGTGTGGATGTATTGTAGGGTCAACCTGAGCATATTTCTGTTGAGGTCATTTGGGAGATATATCACCATACAATAAAAGTTGTGTCAAAACCTTGTTGGAAAAATTAATAATATCCATATGCTCATAGCAATTCAAACACTCTGGTAAGATTATTCTGGCATTCTACCTCAAAGGAGGGGCAGAGCAACAGAAAATGCCCTGTGGTCTCAATGCCATCATTTGAGGCACATTGGATTTATGGAGTCTCTAAACTTGTGCTTGTATTTATGAAAGCATAATTTACTAAGACCAATTCTTGGTTGAGTCAGGTAAGATAATCCTATTGGGTTGTGTATCCCAAAGACAAAGATATCATCAGAGGCAAGAGCACACCGGCATAGAAAACAAAGGTACTGACTGTGGAAATACGGTAGAGGTACATTCACAGCATCTTCGTAAGCTAAACATGAAGGCCAGAGTAGACTAAACCATGGAGGCTAGAAGGCCAAGTCACACTGTCCTTGGTAAAAGTAAAGTGCCTGCTTTGATGAGTATGTCTATTACAACGTGTATGTTCAATTTAATAAGCAGAGTAGATAAGTTATATGTGAAAGCCAAATATTACTGTTAAGCTGGATTTTCTGGATTATTCAATCACAAACCTTGTTCAGCTTTTATTACATTTGAGTTCCACAACTTTTCCACACAGTTGCATAACATGAACATTCACCATATATTGAGCATTATTCTAGAAGTATGCACTTGAGTTTCTGCTATGAACAGCATTGACTTTGCCTTCACATATCTGTTTTTGAAGATGTTGCGGATATACCTCTGTTTCCACAATTGACACCTGTGTTTTTTATGCCAGTGTGCTTTTGCGTCTGCTGATCTTTAGTAGAGTACTTTATCTTTCAATCAAATATTTGTCAATGATAAGATGCATATATTTTATTTGGGAGGTACATGAGTGTTCTTTTCCAGCTTTCTTTTTTGTTTCCTTCATCATTGTGTCAGATCTGTCCTCTCCTTGCACCGTGATTTCTCCATCATTTTCTTGTCGAAACATGTTGTTTGAATAAGTGCATGAAAAACAAACCAGGGGATGATTTTTTGAGCATATTATTGATTTTGTCCATATTTTCTATCTTTTCAGGATGAATGACAGCGTAAACAATCAATGAATCTGAGCTTTGCATACTCAACGCAGCTGATAACAAACAGAGCCACATGTGACCACAAGTCCCAGAACACATAGCATGCCGTGTTGGGTGTGACAAAACTACGCATGAGGTCCATTGATGACTTGGGCATTATAGATATACAGTATACTTGTAATAAGAATTATTTTTTTGGGTCAAATGTATTTTGGTGGACACAGATCTAAAGGCAAGCAGAGGTTGAATTGAATTGAAGGTGATGTGGCACAGTGGTGTAATCTTTTGACTTTGCAGCCAGACCAGTCAGGTGGAATGATGTGGTAGGACCACACCACTTGAGCGTCATGAAAAGGAGTCACAGACTGGGTTAGCACTTAGCTACTTCTGCCATCCCATCAGTGATTGGAGCCAAACACAGCAACTTCACCTTCACCTTCAATTGTATTGTTAGTAATATGGCTGATTGACTTTCTAAAAATAGTGATAGAAATCTTATAACCTGATTAAATAAAATCTCAGCATGATTCAACTGATTTGCACTTTTAACAGCAACATGACCAAAATTAGACCTAAATCTGCAGCAAGAGCCGCCAATCTTACGTGCATTCATTTGGATAAAATGCTTTGGGGGCTGCCATCCCCAAACTCCTGCTAACATGGTTGATATACTTGGACCTCAGCACTAATAATGCATGCACACAGTTATCATCCAAAATCAATTTAGCATCCAGGTCCCGTTTACAAGGTGCCGGACAAGTTTTTATCCATACAAGTTTTTGTATGCATAAGTTACCTTTACATGGTACCGGACAAATATTTGTTTACTTTGCCTTTCTGTTTAAACGGTGCCAAATCTGAACAAATTTCTGTGCTCATGATATGCGCACTAAAGAGTAAATCATATGTCATTTGTTGTCTTATGACATTCTGAAGTATTGTTTTCATTCTTCTGGTATAACAACGTCCATTACAAGATTCCTCTGTTATGCACTAGTCCTTCCCGGTCTTTCCCAAAATGAGATCTTCTCAATCTTGTTCAAGCTTTCTTCAGCTCCAGTGTCTATGCCGCAGTGGTAACTTACAGACAAAAATGAACTTAACAGGCAAAAATTTTCAGTTTAGTTTCAGTTTATTCATTCATCAATCCATCATAAATACAATTCTAAACATTACATAACACCTAAATACAAAAATACCCTACATACACAAAATGAATTAAACTACAGTACAGGCCATTCGTAACTTAACACTTACGAAATTCGTAAGAAGTCGTGCGATGTCGCACGAAATCGTACGACATCGTGCGAATGAAAGCGAGTTTCGTAATGCGAAGTCGCACAGGAAACCATGCAATCTCATACGAATGAAAGCGAATTCGTAATGCGACGTCGCATACGAAATCACGCAACCTCATAGGAATGTCAAAGTTATTCGCATACGAAGATTAAAAGGTTATTTGCATGGGGGAATTTAGTTATTGACAACTTCATCGAAACTTCAGAATGATAGTAACTCACACGTCATTTCAACGTTGGCATCTGTTATTCTCCGTTATTGTTTACTTACGATAAGGTTTTTACAATCGATAAAGTTTTCGATGTGCCCGTCGAATCTTTCAGCGTTTCTATTTGTTTCACTGTCAAGCACTTTGTTGATAGGCTTTTCAGGGAATATTATGAATGAAGTTGAAGTTTCTTTTACTGTAGTTGATGTTTATACACTGAATTGAAGTCTTCAAGGATTTCAATTCTCAGCAGCTTTTCCCAGCTCATTCGTGAAATACTCACTGCGTGTACGGGAACTTCCCGAATACGATTTAAGTATCGAAATATGAATGTGGCAGAGCGCGTTTGGTGGGACGAAAAGTGGCAGAGGCTGTTATCCTCATGAGTATCAATCATATTTTAGAAGAACCCCCAACATTCTGCAGTATCTTCGGCAAGGGAAGTATACGCTCGAAGTATACGCGTTTGACTTGATAACGAGTATACGCTCGAAACGTCGTGTTTTTAACATCTATGCTACACTGGTACTTAAATCTTTCATTTACAGTATTGTCGTTTGATTTACATACTAGTACCACACGCAACATCTATATTTTGTTGAAGAGAAGTATATCTTGGGAATACAGTGGACATTTTTAGATCCATTCTCGCGGCCTAACCACACCTGTAACCGCTCTAATTTCTCCAAAATAGCTGAGAATTTGGCACCTGGCTCTTCCTCCTGGTGGCAGTGGCGGAGCCACGAGGGGGAAGAATGGGGTGTCCGGACCATCCCACTTTTCCAGAACATAGGTCCTGAGATTCGCACAAAAACGCGATAAAAGCATAAAATTGGTCTCACAGAAGGGGTAAGACAGATCAAGTTTTTGTCATGTAATTAAAAGCTCTAATCAATATTCTTGGCAAATATGGACCCTAAATTTTGCAAAAAGGGCGTTGCCTGCGTTTTCTACGAGTCTGAAGGACGTGCCCATGCAAAACTTTTCTGGGGCTACGCCGCTGCCTGCAGGAGACCTTGGTTGCGTTTGCACGACAGATTGATACTTGATTTCCTGGTTCAGTAAACGCCTCGCAAAGTTCAGTCACCGCTGAGTTGTTGAAGTTGATAACAATGCTTGCTTGACAACCAAGACAGGGTGCAAGTCCGCCCGAAACCCTTGAAAGAAGTCGAACTCGTAAAGGTTGAAATTTGAAAAACGAAAGAGATAAAACAATCCAACTCTAAAGCTCCATCTCACTTGGTTCTCGATCAGGAAACTGTCCGTCCCCAAGCCCTCTTCGAAGTGTGATGAATTGTGAAATTAAGTTTCTTCGGTTTTGCGTGTTTCCTGATTGCCTGCTTCAAGTGGGGCCATATCATCTCAATCGGATTAAGGTCTTGAGTACGTGACAATAATGAGTAATAAAAATTAAGTTCATAATCATAAACGATATCCAAAAGTGATTTCACTAGTGTCACATTGCATTTCATTTGGGACTTTATCAAATGTTGTAAACCTTAGAACAATATCAGAAGAGTGCGAAGTGTAACCAGAGTCACTAACCGCGTTTGTAGTGGGGGAGGATATGGTTCTTGTCAAAAGCGCCCGATGTTACCAATTTTCAAAAAGGGTACAAGAAAACAGGAAATTGAACATTGGAAGTGTTAACATTGAAAAATTTCGCCTTGGTACTTTATGGATACTTCCTTAAAAAAAGTTTAACTATATGACCTTTTTCGTTTAAAATTCTTTTTACAATGAAAGATATATAATCACCTTTATCATTATCAATGATGCAGCGTTTGTCACATGTAATGTATTTGAACTTGTATTTTGTTTGAATGTATGTATTGTTTATAAGAACTAAGGATTTGTGCCACTACTGAAAAGTTTCTTAATATTGTCAGATTTGGTACACTCGAAGTTTCCTACGATTTCCCTACAGGGGGCTTTGGGGGTACTAGAGCCCGCAAACCCAGGCCAAAATTGGGGAAAACCCGAAAATCTGCAAGCAAAAAGGCCAAAAGCCAAAACTGCTTTTCTGAACAAAATCTTCAATTTTCAGCAGTAGTTTTCGATTATTTTCAACATTTCCGTTTTCTTCAAAGACTCTCTGGGCCTTATTGTAAGCATTCGAAAGCTGTTTCTTCGATCTCAGTTGTCTACATGGACTGTATGGATTCGAAAACCGGAAAAAATAGGAATCTTGAATGAAATACGCGAAACCTTTGGACAAAAATTGGCCAAACTCGCAACCCGTGTCACATCTCAAAACTCGAAAACCTGTACGATTTAAATGTAAATTCCGAAACCCAAGGGTTAAAATTGGCCAAACCCGCAACCCGCGAAACCCCAAAACCCCCCACCTGAAGTTAACAGTCTTTGTGTTAAATTCCTGTGCCCTCGTGAGCATTTCAAAACAATGTTTTTTGAAGCTGTTCAATATTTAGACATTGCTCAAGTATCTTACGAGTAATGATGCAGGAAACAGGTGAAAATAGAGTGAAACTGAATATCAAACTTTTTGGGAAGCAAATCCCAGAGCTCTATCGCGCTTAGTTAATTGCCTTCCTCCATTTTAGTGTCGATAATAACACAGTGATGTAAGTTTAGAGTGGATTTCGACCACCTCAGGAATGATTCTGAATTAGGCCAGTTTCCTCATATATTTTATAGAAACCTTGACGACTAACTGTAACTCCGTTCTCTGCCTCAAACTTTCATTTAAAGTAAATGTTTCTGAACTTTGTTCTCACAGCCTTTGCTCTGTGATTTCGTACGAAAGAAACGTCTTGTTTTAGTCGACTATTTCGTACGAAAGAAACGTTCCATTTGAGTTTCACTGTCGCGCTTTCGCTCCACGATTTCGTACGAAAGAATGTTGTGCTATTCTTTCGTACGAAATGGTACGGCTTCGCACGAAATCGTACGACGTCGTGCGACATCGCGCGACTTCTTCGGTGCGAAAATGATGTTAAGTTACGAATGGCCTGTACAGTAAGATACACTACAAGACTAGTAATTCAATTAACAACAATAATGAAAATAGATGGAAAGAAAAGATTATATACTTTACATGATTGTATTTAAGATAGATTGATTAAAGAAGAGCTCTCTAAGTAGGTAAACTAATAGAGAGAGAGCCCCCCCCCCCATAAAAACACACAGAAACTAAAAATAGATTTCGAATAAAAAAGAAGGAAAATACATAGAAGATAGTAACCAGAAAACCAGATGAACCTCAATGATATAAAGCATATATGTATGATTAACTAAAGTTTTAGTTTTGTGAATAAGAATCAATGAAGTAACTTTTCAATTTTGAATGAAAAACAGCCGTAGAGTGGAGGGGTATTCCAGCGTTTAGAACCAAAGTACTGAATGGTTTGTAAACCATACAAGGTAGTATTTTTGATAGATTTGAAAAGATCACCCCTAGCAGCCTGGCGAGTCCCAATTCTATGAACAGATGAATTTGGCTGAAAATAATCACGAAAGCAGAAAGGAGATAGCTTATTGACAGATTTATAAACAAATGTTAAGATGTTCAAATCGGCATATCCATTATTTTCAAGGCATTTAATGATTGAAAAATTGGTGTGCTAGGAGAAAAGATTTGAAGATTTAAGAGAGGGTTTAGGTAGGATGTGTAAGTAGTTCCCCAAGCTGAAAGACCATAGTTGACAAAAGACAAGAAAAGTGAGTGATAGAGAGAGTTAAGAGTAGGTAAGGGAGCATAATGCCACACTTTGAAGAAAATGCCAGCAGTTCTAGAAAGTTTTTTGCAAAACTCAGTTGTGTGGTACTTCCAAGTCAGATGTTCGTCCATGAGAACTCCTAGAAACTCCACATGCAAGGACCTTTGGATGATCTGTTTACCAATTTTAAGATTGTTGAATTCAGAAAGTTTCTTCCTGGGGGAATGAAATAGTACATAGTTCGTCTTTTCAATGTTTAGTGTAAGCTTGTTTGAATCAAGCCAAACCTTAACTGTGTTAGGTTCTCTATTGACTTTTTGGGTGAGCAGTTGAAGATGATCAGAGTCACGGTGGATGTTGGTGTCGTCAGCAAAAGGAAAGAAAGATAATAATTTTGTTTGCTATCAATTATCTGTTTCCTTTTCATTTTTGATCAGGTTAATCACCAACTTCACAACCATATCAATTTTGCGCAAGAAACACGCTACAGCACAAAAACACTAACTTTGCCATACTGTATTTGCTCTGCCTCATTTTGAGAAAATTCTACCCTCTTTGTGAATCCAAACAAAAAGAAGTTCGGGAATTTGCATTTACATGGTGCCAGACAAGTTTTTATCCGTAAGTTCACAACTTGTACACTTTCATTGCAGTACAAGTTTTTGTCCTGAATACTAAACAAATATTTATTCGGATAGGGAGGTATCGTGTAAACGCAAGCCCTATCAATAAAACCAGTTACAGACACCGCAATGTGTAAACGGGGCCTCAGACACAAAGAAATGTTAAAAGCGTGTCTGCTAAAGTGCAGACCAGCCTTTTTTGACCCTGTACCTGAATTTTGTTTGCAAGCAAGAACTACTTTCTGAATCTGATCCTATAAAATCTGAATCTGACCTGATTTTGAATCTGATGTGACAGACATGCTCATATAGACATGGAAAATCCTCAGAAAGAAGGGAACAAGATAAATAGCAGCAATTAGCAAGGTGATGTGAACTGACCTGGAGGGATTCATTTCTAGCATTAACCTCATGCCAAACTCGCTTGTTGAATAAGACTTTCGATTTCTGTCTCTCTTCCAACATGAAATTAAAAACATAAGTTTAGGCAGGTTTAGGCCATCATCCTGTCGAGATATCGTTTGCACCACCCTTAAAGCAACAAAAGTATCTTACCATCCTTTTATTGACTCAAACAACTCTCCAATGATGCATCAACCAAATCCTGACATTCTATAGAGGTACCAAATCGATTTCCGCAAGTTCACGTGCAATATGATGTTAAATTAGAAAACTTCGCCCATCAACGCGCCATTTTGATTTCCGAATGATGCTAAGCACGCAGAATTCCGCTGTCCAAAGGGCTCGCTGCACGGCAATTTCGTTGGCGAATTGCGCGTTATTTTTAAACAATTGAAACATATTTCTTTGTCTTTATCACAATCCCCCCCCCCCCAGTAATGACCACGGCTGACATTAAATATACCAAAGCGGGGAAGTTATGAAATTATCCCAGGGAATGCTTGACTGGAGGAAATGACAACGGTGTGCCGAGGAAAATCTCTCCACACCTTGTACCATGTTTCATAAAGATATGTGTAACAAAAAGTTTCACCTCTGTAGCTATGATGGGAATTAAATGTTCTGGCCGATTTTTGCTCGTGGCCCATGGTCGGAAACCTTCAAAGCCTCACCATGGTACTCACCATGTATTGATAAGGCTAATTGAAGATTGGAGATTGAAATTAGATAATGATCAAATCGTAGGTGCCGTCCTCATGGACTTATCAAGGCATTTGACTGCATACCACACGACTTACTCATAGCCAAGTTATCCGCTTACTGATTTGATGAAAATTCCTTAGTTTTTATAAATTCATATTTAAAGCGGCAAGATCATTGTGTTAGGATTAATGATGTCTATGGCTCGTTTCAGGGTATACTTACCGGTGTTCCACAGGGATCGGTACTTGGATCGATCCTTTTCAATTTTTACAAAAACGATCTCCTACTTTTCATTAAGGAAGCTAAAGTATATAATTACGCAGATGACAATTCTTTGGTTTCCTGCTCTAGAAGCATGTCAGACTTACTCAAGGTTTAAGAGGGGGAAGCCAATGTTGCTGTAAAATGGTTGAAAGAAAATTAGATGATAGCAAATCCGGGAAAATTTCAGGCTATTTTAATCAAGAAAGACCGTTCAGATACAAGTGGTATTGACATTAGCCTGAGTGATAAGAACATTAAATCAGAAAAAAATGTAAAGCTCTTGGGGGTTAAACTCGACAACAAGCTTAATTTTGATGCACATATCTCAGATTTGTGTAAGAGAGCTGCTACGCAATTGAATGTACTGAAAAGGCTTAAACAACTTATTGGTTTTGAAGAAAGGAAAACACTTGTTCAAAGTTTTGTTTATTCTAACTTTAATTACTGTCCTTTAGTGTGGCGCTTTTCATCTGCAAAGTCATTGAAAAAAGTCGAACGCACAAAAGAGAGAGCACTAAGATTTCTGTTCAATGATAACAGTTCTTCTTATGAAGAGTTACTGACAAAGTCAGGCAAAAATTATATGCATGTTTCTGGTTTACGAGCTCTATGTATCAAAATCTACAAAACTATGAAAGCAGCTAAATCCTGTTTTTATGCAAAACATATTTTCTTTTAAGTCATCTACTAATCTGAGTCGCTCTCAGAGAAATCCACATGATTTGCTACATCACAGACCTAATCAAACAACTTTTGGTACTAATAGTCTAAGAGCCTTGGGCCTAAGATATGGAATGGACTCCCGAATGAAATGAAGTCTGCTCGAAATATAAACGTTTTTAAGAGATTGATAAAACAATGGGATGGAGTTGAATGCAACTGCAATGCATGTCAATTTGAAAAAAGACAACATCAATCAAAACAAAAAAAAAACAAATCCATGAATAAGTATCATTAAAATAGTGTGGCATCTTAATCATTATTAAATTTGTTATTTTAGATTAATTATTGTTTTCCATTGTAAATATTTTTCGAAATTGATTAGCTTCTTTTATTTAATGTATTTAGAAGCTATGTATTATAGTTTTTCGAAATAAAATAAGATGACACACACACACACACAGCCTCATTTTCACGGACCAATCAGACGGCGAAAAAGCGAGGAAGATAGAAGAAATGAATGAAAATTTTTCTCAACTTTACCTACCTTCATAAAATGCAACTAGGACAAAAAACGGCACGAAATTTCCTGGATATTTTGAGGATGTCTACTCACCAGATGGTTGGGTATCCAGGTTTGGATGCCGTTTTAAATACCTCACGGTTTGGCGAAGATATGGCGTTTCCCGATGGGAAAAATCGGCCGAGGCTTGCCAAGCCTTGTTTACGCCACTTCAAGTCAGGTGATAAAACCCCTTGATAAAACCTCCTTTCAATTTCAGAAATTTCTCAAGAGTATTGCCACATGACTTGAAATGTGTGACCAAACCGAAGGAAATCTTTTCAGTTCACAAAGAAATTGAAGGGGCATTGAATCTTGAACCAAAGAAACTGCGGTGGAAGGAAAATAGCAAGGACAATTGGGAACGTAAATATTTGCAATTCTGGGATCGTTCTTAAAACAATCACCATTGTTATTGCCATTGTTTTTCACCCAGAATTTCTATTGCTTAAGGTTGAGTGCCTCATCGGTTTTTGAAAGGCCATAACTCCGAGAAACCCAAGAGAAATTCAAACCGGCATCCAAATCTGGATACCCAAACATCTTACCAGAAGATTCCCTCAAAAAAAAATTTGGGAAATTTCCTGCAGTTTTTTGTCCTGGTTGCGTTTTATGAAGGTAGGTAAAATTGAGAAAAATTTTCACACATTTATTCTGTCTTCCTCGTTTATTCGCCGTCTGATTGCTCCGTGCAAATGAGGCTTTGAAGGTTTCCGGCCATGGGCCACGAGCAAAAAATCGGCTAAAACGTTTGATTCCTATCTTCCTGTAGCATAAATTTCACCAAAAGTGTACACAATCCGTTGTTTCAATGGATCTCTGAAAAGTTTCCTTCAACATGACACCCTGTCGCATAATCTTCTAATCAATTTTACCACCCAGTCGCATGATTTTTACCGTAAAAGGACGCCCTGTTGAGCAGCACATACCATCAAGTATGGAAGTACCTCCCCCAGGGGGAAATTATATATTTTCGATGGGGATCGAAAAATATTGGCAGGGAAAGGAAATTTGTGAATATAACCAAAATTGAAGTTGTATACCGGGTGACCAAAAAAAGTGATTCGACGCGATCTGTTATAGAAGTACAACTGAGGTGGTGATTGAGATACTTCAAACGTAGTTCTGTCGCTGAAAGATTACCTTACATTATGAGAATTTTTGCAATTTTTTATGCGCGATAAATTTCCCGAATTAAGGATTTTGAGGAAAAGGGCAGGCTTGAAATTCTGAAAAAGTCGCCAAAAACAGGGAATCGAGTTAAAGCCAGTTCAGATCTTGAAAAGAATGAAGAGCGTGTTCTAATTCAGGATGGGAATAGGCAACTCAGTCGAAAGTTTCCAGAGAATGTTCCTAGTCCCCAGGTACCTAAACCGTTGGAATTAATGTAAATTATAAACTCATGGAATTTCAAAGGAATTCGATTTTCCACGCAAATCGAAATCTTCAAGAAATGCTTGCAGGAAAAGCAGGAGTATCCTTGTCCCTTGAGACAAGGCTATTTTAGGTGCCTAGGGACAAAAAAGTTGCTCTGAAAACATTCGAATGAGTTGCCTATTCCCAGCTTGAAGTAAAACACGTTCCTCGTTGGTTTGAAGATCTGAAATGGTTGTAAATTGATCCCCTGTTTTTGACGTCTTTTCCAGGATTTCAAACTTCCCATTTTCTTCGAAATGCTTAATTCGGGAAATTTACCGTGCTTAAAAAAAGTTGCGAAGAATATTCATATGTAGGGTAGTCTTTGAGCGACAGAACTACGTTTGAATGATCTCAATCAGCCTCTTAGTTGATTTTCCATAACAGATCGCGTCGGATCACTTTTTTGGGTCACCCGGTAGTGTACCAAGTAAATTTATTTTGTAATCTTTTATTGGACGTGAGGGAAGGTTAAATACATTTCAGTCAGTATATATTGTTTTATAATTTGCACATCAGAGGTCTTTGTTGCATTCCCTGATCTGAAAATCTTGAAAACCACTCGCTGAATGTACCAGTCTACTCCATTTCACTCTTAGCAAACTCTGATTCTACATCAAGCATATAGAACAAATGTTTACGAAAAGAGAAATTTTTGACTGAATATCTAGCAAAAGGAGCTTGCTTGCTTGCTTGCTTGCTTTTTTGGTGGAATTTTTTGTTGTGTTACAACTTGCCCCAGACCGAAAAGGCGTGAAATGGACTAGTCTGGAAGATTTTTTTTATATATATATCAATTTCAATTAAAAAAACTAAAAAATACAATACAATATTCTGTGCCGTTCATAGCAGAAATAGACATGTCGTCATCTGGTTCTGGCTATGAACGGCACTTAACAAACTCTTTAACAACAATCGAAAAAGAAAAAAAACAAACAAAAAAAAGCAAAGCAAAAAAAGGAGTTTAAGAACTCTGTGTACCATGACATCACCCCGTCTCCCGCCTTGACAAGCGCTAGTATGCGCTTACCCGGTGGTTGAATTTATTGGAAAGAAAAACTGCACCGGCAAAGCCTGTGCTAAGATGATTGAAATCTCGGTTGCCAATGGGTGATGCCATGGCTCACAAAGAGCTCACCTAAACCCACTCTGAACACAAGAGAGCAATAGGTCGCTGATTGTTCGGTCTTCAACGAACTCCCTAAGGGAAAGCCCTGCAAACCAAAGATGCCCCAGACCACAGAGCCGCCACCCCACCGCCGAAGTTTTAGTTTTAGTCTGGAAGATGCATTAGCATATAACATTTCATGGCTGATTTCATGAGAAACGATACTTTACTTCAATACTGCATGAGCATTGGGAATTTACACTAACTACGACACGCTGCAAAGAAAAGAGTTCTGAAATCCAAAAATTTAGTTTTACGCCAAAAATGGGGATAGCAATGCCAAAAATAGCCACCAGCAAGAACAATAAAAATCACTATTTAAATTGAAGGTAAAAAGTACACATTCATTCACACAAAAGCTGGTGAGAACAGCTTTAGTAGCTGTAGAGAAGTAACCTCTTTCAACTTGCCCCTATTACTTCCAGCTCTGGTCTCCTCTATGTTCTTATCTATGTTTCCGTGATAGAGAAGGTAGTCTCACGAAAGCGAAGTCTTTCTAAAGGGTGTCTCAAAAAATTGTTCGACGTTTGGTAAAATATTGAAAAAGAAGAACAACATGAACAGGCTCATGGGAAGATAACCCTGTTCCTAAGATTATGAGATAATTTTGAAGACTAAAATCGTGCAAATCGGTTGAAAATTTACTGAGTTACAAGCCCTCGAAGTAGTGGGGTTGATAAGTAGCATCATAGGCATAAATCGTGCAAATTGTGATAAAAGCATGAAACTTGGTGAAAATACACAATTTGATATGCGTAACAAAATAGGATATAGATCCCTTCTGAAAAATGCCGAAATGTGCTATTTTTAGACTAGGGTACTTGTGCCCAGTCCTCAGAAGATGTTACTGTGCTAAATTCCTTATTGTTAGCTATACAACCATGAAACTTGGTATACCTACACAATTTGATACACTGGAAAGGATAAAATCGTCCCCTAACTCAGAAATACCCCTTGTGCTACTTTTAGATTGGGGTACTTGTGCCCAGTCCCCAGAAGACATTTCAGAGGTAAATTTCTTTCCGTTGGCAAAAACAGCCATGAAACTTGGTAAACCTACACAAATTGATGTGCTATAAAAGATAGAAGTGGTCCCCCAACCGAGATACACTTTGTGCTATTTTTAGACTGGGGTACTTGTGCCCAATCCACGGAGCATGTTGTCATGGTAATTTCCTTGCAGTTAGTTATACAGTAATGAAACTTGGTAAATTTACACAATATGATTTGCTGAAAAGATAAAAGGAGTTCCCAAACTCAGAAATACCCCTTGTGCTATTTTTATACTCATGCCCAGTCCACGAAGCATGTTATCATGGTACAGCTTTAGCCTTCCGTACAGCTTTAGCTGGTAACTTCTATGCAGCCATGAAACTTGGTAAACCTGCACCATTTGATATGCTGAAACTGATTAAAGAAATCCCAAAACTCAGAAATACTCCTTGTGTTATTTCTAGATTAAAGGCACTTGTACCCGGTCCTCAGAACTTGTTATCTTGGTTATTTCCTTTACAGTTAGCTTGATAGCCATGAATATTTGGAAACCTACTGCGAAATTAGCCCAAAATAACTGGCTCGAATCGTGCATTTAAGTGATAGATACTTGCCAAAAACTGGAAATACTGTTTGAAAGTTGCTCTAAATAAAGCTAAGCTTTTCAAAGTGTTTGTAGATCCTTTCTCAACCTAAACTTACCAGGAGAGACTATCATGGGTATAGCCATGGAAAAGGTTCCTACCAGTGACTCAAAGCTTGGTTCTTGTAATCATGAGGAAGATGACGCTCGGGTTTCTTGCATCCAAAGCATTTTTCATAATAAGAGGGACATTCGAAAATCCTGATAAAAACTGTTGATAGTGATGTCTCATTATCGCAATTTTGAAGTTTACTTCCCTTGGATTGGATGAGCCTTAGAGCTAGAAGCAGGAAAAACCAGGAGTTGCAATCATGTTCATAGAATAGAATCTACATTTGGAGAAAAAATGTTCTTCTCTGTTGCACTGTTATGATGCGTTTACTGGGTGCGACTGGATGTGAAGCGAAGGAAAGGCAATTAAAAGTGGCAGTGCTGGAAAATATAGCCTGATTTCACTGCAACTTTATGGAGTTTCTCAGATAGGCGAGAAGACATTAATGACGACGATGTAGTAGCTATTTACAGCGATTTATGATCCTCATATACGACCAACCAAGTTCCTTGACTGATGTAAACGAATGGAGAAGATACCTTTTCACCAAGAGTTCTAGATCAACTAAGCTCGTACCACTAACGAAAGACGCGTTATACCAACACTTGCTAAAGGCTTCATATTAGGCAGGGTAAGCAACGTCCATTTTCAAATGTATTTTCGTGATATAACATACCTTTTTCTTGTTTGAAAGATCGGCGGAAAGACAGATCATTTCCAGCTTTGAGGCACAGTTGTTCTAATCATTCAAGTGGTCCATGCCCAAGCTTCCTTAGTGAGTTACTAATCATTCAAGTGGTCCATGCCCAAGCTTCCTTAGTGAGTTAAATCCATGACTGCACGCATGATGAATGATATGAGTCTCCTAATCGGTAACTGTCACACAAAAGTGTGAAAAAGAGAGAGCGAACCTTGAAAATGATGCTGTTCCTTTGGGAGCAAAGATGCCAAATGATAGAAGAAATGTTGCCCACTGCCACGTTATATGCCGGAAAAAGATCAACGGCAAATTGTCTCCTTGCTGGACAACGATAGAGGAAGTTTCAAAAGTATTGGATGAGTTGAAACATTACACGTGCAAAATGGGTGTTCATTGGCAAGATGTCGAGGCAAGAGAGCTGATATGCTATGCACAGAGCTTTGCAGTTGTATTGGAGAATGTGATATAGTTACATGAATAGGAAGCAGCGGAATACTAAAGTCCAAACATTAAAACCGGTAACTTTCGGAAGGAAAATGACTCCACAAAAAAAGATCCTGGACACTTTTCATGAATTTTTTCACTGTACCAAAATGACATATGTACAAGTAGTTGTCATTTTGTCTTAATGAACCATGTGCAACTGAAGCGAAATAATATAGATGCACCAAAAGTATTCAACAAAGGAAATAGTTCTGAAAGAAGTTTCAAAATTGCCGATGAAAAGACGATGTACCTTCATCAGTTCGAGAACATTGTTACTGACATTTCCAATGAAGAAACTCACTTTTGAAGGAGGATCGCCTGTGACCTTGTTTCACATTTTAACGGGGGTATGGGAGAATTTTGTGTATTTTGCTATTAGCGAAAACTTGAAAACTTTCCAATGATCAAACATTGGACAAAAATTTGTCCGAAAGTTTGTAGGAAGGTGCATTTCTTGAAAGCACTAGCGGACCTGACATGATGGGCCTCACTTTAGAAATAGCAAAAGGGTTGAGAAGACCTTTTTCTTCTTTTTCAGCTAATCAAATTATGTAGGTTTGCCAAATGTCATGACTGCATAACCATCTGTATCCTACCAAGATAATGAGTTTCATGGACTGGGCACGAGTACCTTAGTCTAATAACAGCTAAAAAGGGGTATTTTTGAGATAGGAGACCACTTTAATCTCAAATTATGTAAGTTTAGCCCGGTTTACCAAGTTTCATGACTGCTTCATGACCTGTAAGGATGTTACCATGATCAAGAGATCCGTGGACTGGGCACAAGTACCCCAGTTTAAAAATAGCGCATGGGGTATTTCCGTATTGGGGACCACTTTTACCTTCTTCAGCATGTCAAATTGTGTATGCGTACCAAGTTTCATGGCTGTATAGCTGACTGTATGGAAGCTACCATGACAATGTGCTTTGTGGACTGGGCACGAGTACCCTAGTCTAAAAATAGCACACAGGGTATTTCTGAGTTTGGGGACAGCTTTTCTCTTTTTCAGCATATCAAATTGTGTAGGTTTACCAAGTTTCATGGCTGCGTAGCTAACAGCAAGACATTAACCACAGTAACGTCTTCTGGGGACTGGGCGCAAGTACCCCAATCTAAAAATAGCACAAAGGGCTTTTCTGAGTTAGGGGACAACTTTTATCTTTTCCAGCATATCAAATTGTGCAGGTTTACCCGGTTTCATGGCTGTTTTGCTAATAGAAAGAAATTTACCTGTGAAACGTCTCCTGGGGACTGGGCACCAGTACCCTATCTAAAAATAGCACAAAGGGTATTTCTTGATTTAGGGGACAACTTTTACCTTTTTCAGTTTGTCAAATTGTTTAGGTATACCAAGTTTCATGGCTATATAGCTAACAATAAGGAATTCAACGCAGTAACGTCTTCGGAGGAATGGGCACAAGTACCCTGGTCTAAAAAAAGCACATGGGGGCATTTTTCAGAAGGGGTCTATATCCTATCTTGTTACGCATATCAAATTGTGTATTTTCACCAAGTTTCATGCTTTTATCACAATTTGCACAATTTTTCAACTTATCAACCTCACTAAAGATAAAAATATGCGATAGCTGAAACCAGAGACCCCCCCCCCCCAGATTACTGGTATTGCAAAAAGCTCGAAGACGGAGGTAAGAGAAGCTTATCCAATGTCATACCTCTCGTTTATATCAGAGCAAACCAAATAGGACTTCTAAAGTAAATTATTTCTTCCGATCATTCTCTAAATTTCATTAACACTGCGTAAGTCCAAAACAGTGGTTCAAAACATAATCAGCTAGAGACTGAATCTGTTTCCTCAAAGCATCCACATGCTTGACAGTTAGGTTATCGAAAACCTCTTTGAATCCCAGTTGGTTCGCCCTGAAACAATCGAGAAATAACAGAAACGACGGTCTATTGGGCTTTTACCAAAAATGCCATTTCGAGGCCTCTGGTTTCAGCTTTGGCACAAACTTGAACTTCAAATGCTTATACCTCCATGAATTTTTAGCCGAGTGGCAAGATTGTCGTGTCAAAAATTAATTGAAAATCTCAGGAAAAGGGTGACTTGACCAAGGGTGCATTCAGCGTATAGTTATTTTTTAGTATTTAATCAAACGTCGAACAATTTTTTTGAGACACCCTGTACAAGTTACCACAGAAAAGAAAGAAATGCTGTTTTCAGCTCGAGATGGAAATCAATGACAGATTTGTTTGATCATAAGATTATTATTGTACAAGTATTCAAGCACACGGAGATTATTTCTAACTACCATGCTATGTGTGTCCTTTCAAAGGAATGTTGATCTTCATCCTGAAGTTTCTAGTTCTTCAAATATTTCGCATGGTGCTTGATATGATCTTCCACGAATGTTGAGATGAAGTAGTAGCTATGGTCGTAGCCCTAAAAAAGTGATGATCAATCACTGCAGTATCTTCTGCAAGCACACTGTTCACAGCATAGTGCATAAATCTTTCAGAATTGTAAACACATGGGTGTAAAATCCTGTTGCATTTGTCCTTGAATGTAACTGCTTAAAAGGACTCAGAATACTTTACT
This sequence comes from Aurelia sp. 4 Dawson et al 2005, assembly GCA_964019985.1. Lineage (NCBI taxonomy): Eukaryota > Metazoa > Cnidaria > Scyphozoa > Semaeostomeae > Ulmaridae > Aurelia > Aurelia sp. 4 Dawson et al 2005. Next base: position 10,436,098 of record OZ026495.1, read on the forward strand.
GTAAACATGCCGTGCCGTGCAAATTTCTTATATCTTGACTTTATTCACAATGACGGCATTTTAGTAGTTTGAAGAATTCCCAAAAAATTGAATCCTAAACTGATGCAGCAAAATTGACACAATCCGCAAGAGAGCCATGGTTTATCGTGGCAAGCAAAAATATGTCAGTCTTCTGGTTGTGAAGTGAGAAATTCGATGACGTGACACCCCCTAAGTGAAATACATATTGCAATTTTATATAACTATCTGCGATGTCACCGCTGCCCACCGTAGATTTACTGTAAAGTAAGTCAATTTCCTTCCAAGTCATTTAATTAAAAGAAAATTTTTTGAGGAGTTCTAAACTCGCTTTTTAAAGACTTTAACCATACGCTAATGCAAACCCTATGCTAGCTAATGCAGACCCTTTGCTTTGGAAGAGAAGACAGGATCTCAAAAAGCCTACAGTTGGATTTAAATATATTCGTAACACCACATTTTCAAAGGGTTTCAAACATCTTATGCACATACCCTTCCAGAAGTGAAAACGGAGATGAATAAGACGCTTAAAATCGCACAGAACAACCAATCGCTTGACGTCTCGCCAAAGACTGCTTTGGCCGAAACTATTGATGTATGTATGTATGTATGTATGTATGTATGTATGTATGTATGTATGTATGTATGTATGTATGTATGTATGTATGTATGTATGTATGTATGTATGTATGTATGTATGTATGTATGTATGTATGTATGTATGTATGTATGTATGTATGTATGTATGTATGTATGTATGTATGTATGTATGTATGTATGTATGTATGTATGTATGTATGTATGTATGTATGTATGTATGTATGTATGTATGTATGTATGTATGTATGTATGTATGTATGTATGTATGTATGTATGTATGTATGTATGTATGTATGTATGTATGTATGTATGTATGTATGTATGTATGTATGTATGTATGTATGTATGTATGTATGTATGTATGTATGTATGTATGTATGTATGTATGTATGTATGTATGTATGTATGTATGTATGTATGTATGTATGTATGTATGTATGTATGTATGTATGTATGTATGTATGTATGTATGTATGTATGTATGTATGTATGTATGTATGTATGTATGTATGTATGTATGTATGTATGTATGTATGTATGTATGTATGTATGTATGTATGTATGTATGTATGTATGTATGTATGTATGTATGTATGTATGTATGTATGTATGTATGTATGTATGTATGTATGTATGTATGTATGTATGTATGTATGTATGTATGTATGTATGTATGTATGTATGTATGTATGTATGTATGTATGTATGTATGTATGTATGTATGTATGTATGTATGTATGTATGTATGTATGTATGTATGTATGTATGTATGTATGTATGTATGTATGTATGTATGTATGTATGTATGTATGTATGTATGTATGTATGTATGTATGTATGTATGTATGTATGTATGTATGTATGTATGTATGTATGTATGTATGTATGTATGTATGTATGTATGTATGTATGTATGTATGTATGTATGTATGTATGTATGTATGTATGTATGTATGTATGTATGTATGTATGTATGTATGTATGTATGTATGTATGTATGTATGTATGTATGTATGTATGTATGTATGTATGTATGTATGTATGTATGTATGTATGTATGTATGTATGTATGTATGTATGTATGTATGTATGTATGTATGTATGTATGTATGTATGTATGTATGTATGTATGTATGTATGTATGTATGTATGTATACATAATTTTGCCATCAAAGTAAAAATACAACTATTTAAAAAGAAAAAGAAATCTAATTACAATATCTACAATTTAAAATAATTACAGGCAAAAATTACATATCTTATTAATAATCTAATTTAAAAACACCCCATGGTAAACGATGGCAGGGATAGCATTAAAAGGTCAATGCAACCTTGTTTCCATAATGGTCCCTCCAGGAGTGCTATTCAAAAGGAAAATTAAAGAAAAACGTTTTCGAGAAAAGAAAATAAAAAGTTTTCACAGTAAATAAAGTTTTGACTTGACCGGAAGTAGAATCGATGATTTCAATGACAAATAAGTATTGTTATTGGTTGTTTTTGGATTTCTAATAATTGCTGCGCAGCTCCGCTGCGTAGCTATTCTAATTGCTGCGCAGCGATACTAATCTTGGCGAGACGATTTTCATATTGAAATCGAGCTGTGTCTGTCTGTCTGTCGTCAAACATGTGACTTTGCATGATGTGATCATGCGCATTTCAGATGTGCTGCATGCACCATAGATCTTGTGTTCATGTGATAATTTTTCCTTCACATCCACTCTGAAAAGGTTTTCTGATGTGTTGTTATTGTTTGGGCAATGACAGGAAAAGCGTCAGGCTCCAATGCTGACCTGCAGTCATGTGCTCAAATCATGATCATAACAAGAGGCAATTTGATTGGATAGTACACTTAGAGACTTTGCTCCTAATTGTTTGTGATGAGAATTGAACAAATGGGCTTTGTTATTTGTTGAACAATGATAGGAAAATCTTGTGTGTTGTTAATGACGGTGGAAACAGAGCCTCTTAATCCGCCTGTTGTTTCGTGGAAAAGCAACTATTTCTGGAGGATCGAGTCCTTATGAGTGAATTACGGACCACAAAATCAGGGTCCAGGGAACTGCGGAACAACGAAAGGAGTAGAGAAGATCGTAGAGGAGAGTGACATGGTGCTCCAGTCGCAGAATTTCTTAAATATTGTTATTGCTAGTATATATAGGGACTATCATTAACACTCTGGAGATTTTTAAAGAATTGGTCTTTGATCTTGTGTTTGAAACTGTTGATGTTTGTTGCAGATTTCAGTTCTGAGGATAGGCTGTTCCATATTTTAGGTCCTAAATATGAGAGACCATTTTGTCCTGTGTTGCTTTTTCGGAAAGGTTGAATTAGTTTGTTTTTAGATCTTCGAGTTACTCGGCTCTGGCAAACTGGTAAGAACATTTCCGACATATATGATGGGCTGCATTATCAAAAAAGTTGAAAACCTTTGCAGCAGTGCATTGCTCAAACCTTTCTTTAGTGGGGAGCCAGTTAACAGTTTTAAATTCATTTATTCCTATATGCGCTCTGATACTAAGGTTCAAGCAGAATCTGATACATTTATTTTGAGCCGTCTGAATTTTTTTGGTTAATCGCTTATTCAACATTGGAAGCCAAGCACTGCATGCAAAGTCAAAGTGGGGTTGAATTAGTGCATTGGCCAGCAATCACCGAAGGGAAGAATCAAGAAAAGTTTGCTTTCTGTGATGGAATTTGAGCCTGCCATTGATTTTACCAAGGGTCCGGGTAGCCATTGACTCACCAGACAAGCCCCAGTCCAGGACACAGCCCAGGTATGTGACTGACGTATGCTGTTTGATCTTAACGTCACCTCTTCTGATGTCTAGATTTTTACTGCCGGTTCGTTTATTTTTTCTACCAAAAAGTATCGATTTTGTTTTATCCTCACCAAAATGAATGCTTAATTTGTTATCAACGAACCAATCACAAAGAGAATTAAAGTTTCTGTTCAGCTGTTTTTCTATTTCATTGACATCATTGTCTCCGAATACAAGACAGGAGTCGTCTGCATACAAGAGTAAGTCACAATCCACTGACTGAGGCATGTCATTAACATATAAGAGAAAGACGAGTGGGCCTAGAATAGAGCCTTGTGGAACACCACACGATAATTCTCCGGGCGATGAGGAATCTTTGCCTATGTTTACGTAGAAAGTTCGTTTGGTTAGGTATGATCGGAACCAGAATATGACCGAGTCAGCAAAGCCAAGATATTTAATTTTTTCAAGGAAAATTTCATGGTCAATTGTGTCAAACGCCTTTTGAAGATCGATCAATATCATGCCCGTAGACATCCTGTTTTCCAGCCCCTGTATGATTTTATCACTAAGATACGATAGACACGTGTCTGTTGAGTGGAAAGGACGAAACCCAGACTGGTACCGGTAAAGAATTTTGTTTTTATCTAGGTACTCTTGCACCTGTTCATGGACAAGATTCTCAATAACTTTAGAGATCTGCAGCAAGAGTGAGATAGGACGATAATTTTTTGGATCGTCCTTGCTTCCCTTTTTAAAAAGAGGCTTCATTTTGGCTTGTTTACAATCATCTGGAAAGGTTGCCAAGGAAATTGAAAGATTGCTTAGTTCCGTCACTGGCGTGGCTAAAATTGATGCACCATCTTTAAGGAACTTTCCTCCTAGATTATCAGGTCCTGCTGCTTTTGAAGGATTGATTCCTTCTAAAAGCTTGAGGACGTCATCACGGTTTACATGGTGAAGGGTGAATTTTCCTTTTTTGAGATTAAGGTTCTTTTAATATTTTTTACGCTATCAACGCCAAATTTACAGGGTGGATCAGGTAGCTTCTTCACAAGCTCTGTAGCCAGATTTGAAAAGAAGTTCTTGAAAATGTTGGAATTAATTTTATCGTCGAAACAGTGCTGTCCATCATTTTTCAGGCAGATCTTTGAAGCTTTATCTTGCTTGGATGGAAGTCCAAGTGATTTCAGGCTCTTCCATAATTCTTTTGGCTTGTTAATGTTTTCATTTAGTTTGCCAATAACACAACTTTTCTTTTTTTTTATCAGAGACAAAATATTATTTCGGGCTTTTTTGAAATTAACATGGTCTGTCTGGCTTTTAGTCTTTTTAAATTTGGAAAGCAGCTTGTCTCGAATCCTGATCCCTTCAAGGACTTCTTCATCCATATGATAAACATATGATGATAATGATAAACATATTCCATATGATAACTTCATCCATATGATAAACATACAACAATAATATCTGACGGTCCTATCTTTCTTTTTCTAACATGGTAATCTTGTGGAGGGGTGCCATAAAATATGCAAATGATCAGCTTTAATCTTTACGAAATTAGCAATGAACAAGACCAAGGGGCACAGAAAAACAAATAAACAAAGTATACCGGGTATCCCAAAAAAAGTATCCAGATTTGGTCGGCAGACGGCACAACAGATGTGTTTTACAAAGTGAAGTTTATTTGAATTTGAGACCTATCGTCAAGGGAGCTCCGAAATCGGCTTTATTCATCTTAATATCGACAATCAAGTTTAAACATGTTACGCATTTGTGAAAGTACTCCCTTGAGCATCAACGCGTTTTGACATCGTCGAATCATTCCTTGAAAAGAATTTGTTATCAGATCTCTCGAGACCATGTTGATAATGGCGTATTTTCGAAACTGCTTTCCTGGATGGGTCATCAACAAGAGAGGAGATATCATTTGGCCCTCAAAAGATCAAAAAATTCTTGGCAAGAAATGATCCGACGATTTCAAAAGTGTGTTGATGCTCAAGGGAGTACTTTCACCGATGAATGGCATGTGTAAAATAAATTGTCGATATTGAGATGAATGAAGCTGATTTCGGAGCTCCCTTGACGATAGGTCTCATATAAACTGCATTTTGTAAAACACATTTGTTGTATCGTTTTCAAATTTTGTTGATTTTATTCACAAAGCTTCAAGAATTTGCTTAGGCCAAAACGTCAAAGCTCTGGTTTGGAGGTGGAGGCAAATTTGTCCTTTGAAGATTAATATCTTCACTCTCAATGCACTGATATCAACAAACGAGGTATCTATGTTCAAGTTAGCTATTGAGGTATGTTTTGAAAATCATTTTGGATTGATGCACGCTACATTCTTATCGCTAGGGTCTAAGGAATCCGGATACTTTTTTCTGGGACACCCGGTACAAAATTCAACGTCACGGCCCAACAAAATAACATAATAGCAGTTCGTGACTTTATTGCTTTTTGCGCTCAAAAACAACTGACCTAAGATTACCATTATTGAAAACTGTCAAGGGCCAAAAGGTTTTTCTTATCGTAGAGTAAAACTTTGGAACAGTTTAGAAAGAGAAGCAAAATTGGCCCCTTCCCTGAAAATTTTCAAGGAACGACTATAGACAGCGGTGTAACTTTAATTTCTATTTCTGGTTCACTTCTATAACATTCTATTGTAAATTAGATATTATAGCATATATATTGCAAATTAGGTATATCAATTTCGCTTGAATTTAGTTTGGTCTCTTTTCGTTTAATTTCTATTTTAGACAAAACTCATTTCTGTATGCATATCTTATAATGAAATGAAATGAGGGAAGTGAAATTTATTTCGCACCATTTGTTTCTGATATCAGCTGATGAAAAAATTGTAACAGAGGAAAAAAGTGAGAAAAAATGAATTCTACTTGCTTTCTATCTGCAAAATAAAACAGCATTATGGTGCTTACCTCTTGCATCCTAACAGTAGCATTGCAAGCTGGGTTTTTTTCGGAAGCATTTAAGAAGTTGCTTGGCAGAAGTTGGCCATCCACAAAGAAGCTATCGTCCTTTCCCTAAAACAGAGTAAACTTTTTTAGGCTTCCTTTAAGAGTAACAATAATCTAAAACCATGACTTTTGGAAAGGATCGAAAGGCACGTTCTACTCTTTGCTATTCTGGAGTGGATTTTAGACATATGTTAGCTCTTGCTTAGCTATGCCATTATTTCCATGTAATTTACCTTGATGTTTACAGACTACTGCAGATACGGACGTGGTTGAAACAAGCGCAGTCATTGCCAACATGCCATCCCAGTTGGCCTCCACGATCAAACTAACATTTCTTGCTCCTATATTTTCTGTTGTCTTCAGCGTAATATTCACGAAAAGTTGCACATATTAGAAAGATTAATTAAAGCACTAATAGCTTCGTTGTTTGCGGGCTTTTTCCATCTTTTTTATTCATGTGTTATCGACCATGTGATCACAACCTCTTTTCCAATCAAAGAAGTAACCAGGAAGATGGAAAAGCAGAAAGGACAAAAATATGAAGTGTTTGAGGCATACCTGGTCAATCAGGATATCACACGGAGGGCCAGAGTAATTCTTCACCAATTCACATGCATCGTATTCCTAAGAAAAATAACATTTTTGAAATAAAATAAGTTCCTAAAAGCTCGCTCTTTCATTTGATTCAAGCAATTCTACGGGCTTAACAATTCGACAGCACAATTTCACGCACTGTAGAGTGCAGAATGAATCTCTCTTCGAAATACGTGCACAAGCGGAAGTAATGTCAGATGACAACAAAATAATATTCCTCGAGAACTTATCGGTAGCTCCCAGTCCCTATTCGCGATTAAATCCTTAGAAACTAGACTGAAACAGTTATTTTCCACGTAAGTTGAATAATTTGAGACAATGGAAGCTGTTTTCAAATCATTCGAGGAATCAAGGCACATTTTGATTTTACCACAATCTGCTCGAGAAATTTGACATTGAAAACAACATGGTGGCCTCCAAAGAAGATAGGCCTAAAGCAACACTGACTAAACTTTGCTTGGAGGCGCCAATAAAATAATTCAAAGGCGTCCAACCAGCAAACCAGTAGAATCATAATCAGGAAGGCATAAAGTATGTGTAAAGCCCCGTTAAAACGCTCTCAACATTGCACTGAACATCACTCAACATTTGTAGAGCGATGTTTAGTGATGTTGAGTCGTGTTGAATGAGGGTGTTAAAACGCTCTCAACAATTTGACTCAACATTTGTTCTGCGATGGTTTTGGACATGTTGACAATGCTTCTCAGTGTTTAGCCTTCTTCCCTCTCGACATTAGTTGCCTATAACTTTCTTACTGCAGGATTTCAGGCGCAACGATTCAATCCCAAGATCAACCTGCTCTTCTTCAAAAGCCTGCTATCTGTCTGGCTGCTTGTCTTGTATAATCACATCTTCTTATTCGCTTTCACCGCCAACTGCATCCATGCTTTCATAGCGATTTGCTATAGTGATTCATAAACTTCGACTTCTCTCACCTACTTGGACTAAGCTCTCGATTTGTTTTGAACTTTCCTTTGTTTTCTTTCTTTGGCGCGAAAATAATAAGTCTGGTGCGCTTGCGCCGACTGAACATTGTTGGACAGGGTGTTAAAACGCTCTCAACATCGCTCAACAACACCTAAAACAATAGAAATGTTGAGTTGACCCACTGAACATTTTAGACTTCTTTCAAACTCCACTCAACATCGCTGAACAACGCTCAACATCACTGAACATCACTCAACAAGGTGTTAAAACGCTCTCAACATTTGCCCTCTACAAATGTTGAGCGATGTTCAGTGAATTGTTGAGAGCGTTTTAACGGGCCTTAATCCAAAACTAAATTGACCGCACATATTTCCTGCGTGCACTACAAATCAACTTTGGCCAAATTGGTCCCAAAAACATGTATCTGGTCATGATTGATTAGATAATGATGCCATCATAATGTTTGAGAGCCTCTTGCAGCCATAGTTCTTAACAAAACATAGCCGCCAAATCTTTTCTTTTGTTCGAAGTTTCCCTGGGGCGCTGACTCATCCTCTGATCAGATCGCATTTTCTCCTAAAATTGATCAATCAGATGCCACCATTTCATTACTTCCGCGTCTCGCAGTTAGATTTAGGCCATTTGGGGGTACCACCCGATAAAAATACATTGCACACTCGAATAATCGAATTTTTGAAAATTTCAACGGGAAAAGGATGCTAATACATAGGACCACAAGTGTTCATGTAGTCTCTTCGCAATGGCTTGGAATGAATGACTGGTGGCAGTTTTAAAGGCAAGCATCAATATCTTTGGTCATTTACATATAATTTCTAGTATGAAATCAATAGGAAGATTCTGAATTACGACTGAAGTTGGAGCTAAGTATCGAAACAACTGCCAAGATTTTTAATTCTTGCGCTTGGGATGGAGTATGGATGAAACCAAACTGACGGCATTACAAACAATTCATAAGGAAGACGACGGCATTACACCAGGAGCGCTCAAGATCACGAAGAAGCAGGTTTTCTTTCAATCTACTTTGCAGATGTTGTCTTGCTGTGAGAACATTTCAAAATTGTAAATTCTTATCAAAAAAGGTTTTGACAAGATATACACCCATTGCTTACAAGAAGCCGCTAATAGCCAACTCTGTGCCTGTGTGAAGTTGTAAATTCAATTCTGTAGAAAAAATTAGAACATCTAGAAAAACCTTTGACCCCGAGAAGAACTTGGGTCAAACTTAACAACTCTAAGCCCACAGGCAGGTTTGTTGTAAAAGTTAATGTAGTTTTCACATCCTTTTTATAAGGAACTGAATATCTGGGTCAGTACTGAATGTATCGAAATTTTCTTAAGATTATCAAATTTTGAGTACATAGATACTCAGTTTCTTCCCAACTTCCCAAAGGTTCTACAACAGTCTTCATGTCTACTATTAATGCCCTGAACATTTTCAAAACAAAAACTTTTAAAGCCTTTCCAATAAGACTTTTCTCAAGTACCTTCTAAGCAGTATGATACACAAAATAAGTGAAAATAACGTTTCTTAACATATAATTTCCCCGCAAAAGAATGTTTATAAACTGCTTCTGAGAAACTCAACTCTCAAACCGCCAAGAAAGTAAGAAGCCTCGATACTTAGAAAAGGTAACTTTAGTAGAAACTATTTACTTTAGTAAAGGAAATCCTTAAAACATTCTTACTTTATTATCATTTGATCAAGTATCATGTCAACCGTAAGTACTTGTCCTTGAATAATGTCTATACTTCTAAAGACCTTGTTTTGAAATTCACGAGAACACAGGAAGGGGAAAGCGAAGAATCTGATAATCTTGAGAGACTTTCAGTACTGACCCAAATTCTTAGATATCTTTGCTTCTTATAAAAAGTACGTGGGCTCGAGTTTCTTAATACTTAGCGATCTGATGGCTGAGTTTCTTAAAAGCAGCTTCTTACGAAAAGAATGCCGTGCAATAATGGAACTGTTAGTAACTATTGTCTGTGAATTTTATGTTGTTTTGCAACTCCAACAAACCTTTTGACACGCAGGCAAATTTTTGAGATTAGCTGGCAAATTTCTTGCATATTCTCTCTTGTCGCGACATATCATCAGGCAGTCAATGCAAATTTGTTCGTAGCGTCTTCTTTCGATGTGAATGATTTGGAGCCGTTGGAGATGTTGCCAAGTCCAGGACGGTATTTGAAAGATTTAATAAAACTGTTGTCGAACTACGAGCTCTAGCATTCAGCGTGCATTACATTGGAAGGAGATTTTGTTTTCTCTTCCCAATTTTTGAAGTAACATTTGAGACGGTAAATTATTTTCCGGACAAAAATGACTTCACCGTCACCTCTAAATTATTTCTTTTCCCTCCATTTCCTGTTGAGTCTAAATCAGAGAGCGGTACAAGTTGCCATTTGATTTGATTAGATTTATTTATCTAACGTGGAGGGCACTGTGATCCAGAGCATCGAATTTAACCAAAATTTGAAGTTTTCGATTCCCTTTTGATTTTGCGCTTGAGACATGCATTACAACCTAGGGGTTCATGTGCTGCAAAAATTTTCGAGATCAGTCAACCGAAAGCGAAGATATTGATTTTTGAAGTTGGGCCTAAATCAGATCTTTGTTTACATGACCGGAAGAGGCATGGCGCTGCTTTAACAGCAAATTACAATTCCTTGTATGTAGGCTCAGACTTCACCGATCCTTTTCATTTTAGTCTCATTCTAATCCTCTAAATGTGTGCTTTGAGGCGATGCACTATGATCCAGAGCATCGAATTTAACCAAAATTTGAAGTTTTCGATTCCTTTTGATTTTGCGCTTGAGGCATGCACTATAACCTAGGGGTTCATGTGCTTCAAAAATTTTCGAGATCAGTCAACCGAAAGCGAAGATATTGATTTTTGAAGTTAGGCCTAAATCAGATCTTTGTTTACATGACCGGAAGAGGCATGACGCTGCTTTAACAGCAACTTACAATTCCTTGTATCTAGGCTCAGACTTCACCGATCCTTTCCATTTTAGTCTCATTCTGATCCTCTAAATGTGTGCTTTGAGGTATTATAAAGCAAGCTAAAATATTTTGCCTTTTTAGGACCATTTTGTGACCATTTCACAATGGCACTTTTCTAAAAATTTCTTGTCTTCAAAATCAATTGTAAAATTAAAAGCTGAAGACAAAAAAAGTATGTTTCGCTATGCTCTTCAAAATAATTTCAGCAATTAGAAAAACCTTTCTAACAAGTTTCTATCAAAGGGCTGGTGCCAGTTCGAACCCAAAAATTTTTTATGACTATTTTCATTTCACAAGTCTTGAATTCGAGTTCTAAGATTTTTGCATGTAATAACCACTAAACTTTAACAAACATCCAGTGAAGGGTATAAAGGTGACCAGGCCTTGCCTAAATGTTAAAATAATATAATTACTAACATTTGAAACTCTGCAGGGCTTTATTTGTTAAACTTTTTGCAAAATTTAAAATTTGTGAATTATTTCAGGGAAAAGTTGCTGAAAGATACCATTTTGGCCTTTAAACTGTTTGACTTGAGGGTTTAGCAGGCTTAAAGGACAAATAAATGGCCTTCCCTATGACTCTGCATCTGTTTCAAACAATTGGAAAACTTTCCGCTTGACTTTCTCTAATTTTTCATTGCGAAATGTGCAAAAACGTTAAAATTACGTACAAAACTTGTAAAATTACGATTGTTGTTAAAATTTTTTGGAGGCGAACTGGCACCAGCCCTTTGGTAGAAACTTGTTAGAAAGGTGTATCTAGTATCTAATCTTTGAAATTATTTTGAAGAGTATAGCAATACATGCTCTATTGTCTTTAGCTCTTAATTTTATAATTGATTTTTGAAGACAAAAATTTTACTGAAAAATACCATTGTGAAATCGTCTAAAAATGGTCATAAAAAGGCAAAATATTTTAGCATGCTTTACATTGCCTCAAGGCACACGTTTAGAGGATCAGAATGAGACTAAAATGAAAGAGATCGGTGAAGTCTGAGCGTAGATACAATGGATAGTAATTTGCTGTCAAAGCAGTGCCATGCCTCCTCCGGTCATGTAAACAAAGATCTGATTTAGGCGCAACTGCAAAAATCAATATCTTCGCCTTCGGTTGATTGATCTCGAGAGTTTTTGCAGCGCATGAACCCCTAGGTTATGGTTCATGTCACAAGTCTAAAATTTTATTAGGATTAGGAACTTTATTTTTCGGCATTAATTTGACAAAACGGGCCTAATGGATCACAGTGCGATGTAAAGCATGCTAAAATATTTTGCCTTTTTAGGACCATTTCTAGACCATTTCACAATGGTACTTTTCTAAAAATTTCTTGTCTTCAAAAATCAATTGTAAAATTAAAAGCTGAAGACAAAAAAGTATGTTTCGCTATGCTCTTCAAAGTAATTGTAACAACTAGAACGCCTTTCTAACAAGTTTCTATCAAGGGGCTGGTGCCAGTTCGAACCCAAAATTTTTTTATGACTATTTTCATTTCACAAGTCTTGAATTTGAGTTCCAAGATTTTTGCATATAGTAACCACTAAACTTTAACATACATCCAGTGAAGGGACTAAAGGTGACCAGGACTTACCTAAATGTTAAAACAATGTAATCACTAACATTTGACACACTTTGCAGGGCTTTATTTGTTAGAATTTTTGCAAAATTTAGAATTTGTGAATTATTTTAGTGACAAATGGTTGAAAATACCATTTTGGCCTTTAAACTGTTTGACTCAAAGTTTAGCAGGCTTAAAGGACAAATAAATGGCCTTCCCTGTGACTCTGCATCGGTTTCAAACAATTTGAACGCTTTCCGTTTGACTTTATCTAATTTTTTATTACGAAATGTGCAAAAAAATTATGTACAAAACTTGTAAAATTAAGATTATTGTTAAAATTTTTTGGAGGCGAATTGAAACTGTATTTTGAAGAGCATAGCAAAGCATACTTTTTTGTCTTTAGCTCTTAATTTTACAATTGATTTTTGAAGACAAAAATTTTATTGAAAAGTACCATAGTTAAATGGTCTAAAAATGGTCATAAAAAGGCAAAATATTTTAGCATGCTTTACATTGCCTCAAGCACACATTTAGAGGATCAGAATGAGACTAAAATGAAAGAGAAAGGTGAAGTCTGAGCGTAGATACAATGAATAGTAATTTGCTGTCAAAGCAGTGCCATGCCTCCTCCGGTCATGTAAACAAAGGCCTGATTTAGGCCAAACTTAAAAGATCAATATCTTCGCCTTCGGTTGATTGATCTCGAAAATTTTTGAAGCACATGAACCTCTAAAATTTTATTAGGATTAGGAACTTCATTTTTCGACATTGATTTGATAAAAAGGGCCTAATGGATCACAGTGAAGGGTAGCCCTTCAGCAGAAGTGCTGATTTTCAAGGGGCCCTCCCACTAATTTAGACAAAACTAAATTACAAAAATGATTAATACAAAAACTTCAGAATCTAAAAATCTAAGCCTTTTTCACAATCTAAAATCTATTTACAATATCTAATATTTATTTAAAAGGAACAAAAAAAGAAACCCTAAATCGTCTGCTTAAATCAGCTAACGGTGGGTGCTTGCTTTGACTCAGCTGAGAGGCTATTCCACAACTGTGATCCTCTGAAAGAAATACATTTTTGACCGTTTGCTGTTTTTTTCAAAGGTAGCCTCAGGTCCGTGTTTGTATTGCGGAGGATACGGGAGGAGCATGCTGAGTTTCTTGTGAAGAGGCTACTCAAGTACCGGGGAGCCAACCCGTTGAGGGATTTGAAGACCATTGTTCCAGATTCATTTTTGATGAGTTCCTGAATGGTCTTCCAACCCAGCCCTTCAATAAGTGGTCTGCCTGGGAAGTCGTAGCCGCTGTTTGTTACAATTCTTGCAGCGCGATTCTGAAGTTTTTGCAATTGATTAATTTCAGTTGAACCTGCACATCCCCAAACAGAGCAACAGTATCGAAAGTGGGGCTCCACAATACCCGTGTAGAGGGTTTTCAGCGATTCTCTTTATAGGAATGATTTGGCATGCTTCAAAAAGCCTACTGCCCTGGAAACCTTGGCAGAGACCGCCTTGATTTGTTCTTTCTAGTCCAAAGAGCAGTCAATTTGTACACCAAGGTATTTCATTTTTTCAACAACTTGCAATTAATTTTCACGAATTTTCAATTTCAACTCTTCATTCCGACTTTCTAGAGCAGCATGTTTCTGTTTGGTGCAAACAAGCATGGCATGAGTTTTTCAACATTCAAAGAAAGTTTATTGCCTTGGAGCCAAGTGTCTAGTAGCCTAAGATCGTTGTTAATAGCCTCAGTCATCTGAGTCAAATCATTGGACTGGTGGCATACACTGGTACCATCAGCAAACATGGACACTGTGGAATCTCGGACAGCTTTTGGGAGATCATTGATATAGATCAGGAAAAGTAAGGGACCAAGACATAAGCCTTGTGGCACACCAACTTCTATATCCCCAAAGTTTGAGTCAACACCGTTAACTCTACAGAACTGTTTACGGCTGGTAAGGTAGGATCTAAATCAAGAAAGTTCTCGGTGTTGGACACCATAGTGGGCAAGCTTTTTGCACAGAATATTATGATCAACAGTATCAAATGCCTTTTTAAGGTCAATGAATACTAGTCCCGCAAGCTTAATCATCAGTATTTTTAAGTAAACAAGTTACTGTGGACCGTAGGCGCAAAAAACCTGACTGGTCATTGGAAAATTGACCGTTTTTCTCCATATGTTGGTACAACTGGATGGTCACAAGTTTTTCAACGAGCCTTGAGATGACTGGTAAGACTGATATTGGTCGATAGTTAGACTGATCAGTCTTTGCTCCATTTTTAAAAATTGGAGTGACCCTAGCTACCTTCCATGAGTCAGGAAACTGACTTGTTTCAATGGATGTATTCAACAGGAAAGCAAGCGAGTTTTCAATGAAAGGCAATGCAAGTTTCAAAAAGTAGCTTGAGATATTGTCAGTCCCAAAACTCTTTGCTGTTTTGACCTTGGCAAATGCATCCCTGATTTCCTGAATCTCAATAGTCCTGAAGTGAAATTCACCCTTATCTGAGTTGACTTCGTAGTCACCTAAAAGGAGGGGATTTGAAACCGGGTCAATTTTGTCAGCAAGATCCTTGCCTACCGAGCAAAAAAAGGTGTTCATTCTATTAGAAATTTCTTTTTTGCAAACAGTCTCTGAATCCGATTCTTTAAGGCAGTCATTGTTACTTGACTTAGACGTCTTGTTGAGGAGTTCATTTATTGTTTTCCATGATTCTTTCATGTTTCTTTCACACGCAGATATCTTATTAGTGTAGTATTCCTTCTTAAGCTGAATGTTCAGGGTATTAACCCTATTTCGTACCTGCCTATATGAGACCATAAGGACTGGGGACTTTCTCTTGGTTGCAGCCTTTTTAAGCCTGTCTCTAGTCACCATAAGGTTTCTAAGGTCCTTATCAATCTATGGGCAAAATTTCTCTAAGACACGCATTTTAGCAATTGGGGCATGTTTGTCTATAATCAGAGAGAGCAAGTTGGACCAATTGTTGACAAGAACATTAATATCATCTGTTTCATTGAGCATTTGCTCCCAACATATGCCAGAAACATCAGCCAGGAATGCTTCTTTATTGAAATTCTTCATTTTGCGAGTTTTAATCACTTTGTGGCCTTTTTCTACTGCACCATTAAATTTTCTAACACAGTAAACCATAAAGTGATCACTAAATGAAACTTCATGCACGCCTGATATTGTAATGTTTCTGGCACATGTTGTAGCAATATGGCCAATGATGGTGGAGGTGTTCAAAGTAACACTTGTTGGCTCCTCAATGAGCTGTTTGAGGCTGAACAGCTCATAGAGATTACACATATGCCAGGAATCATTGTCTATGGGCTGGTCAGCTATCTTCTCTGTGAGATCACAATTTGTATCCCCAAGGAAGATTATTTCTTTGCCCTCTTTATCCAGAAAAGAGAGAACCTTTTCCACCTCTCAAAGGTGCCAACAAGACCACCTGGAGGTCTATACCAAGCAACTACAAGAAGTGGCTTACATTTTGGTGGTTCTATCTCAATACAAATAAGCTCAAGATCATCTACAGGGACATTGTCTCTGGGCTTAAATCTTACAGAGTCTCTAAGGTATATGGATACACCACCCCCATTGCAAGTCCTATCAAGCCGTTTTTGTTGGTAACCTGAAATGTTGGTCAGTTCCTTTGCAATGGAACTGTCAAGCTTGGTCTCGTTTAGGGCAACAATTTGGATCCCTAGGTTATTCACAAGCAATTGAACCTCATCAAGGTGACTACAAAGACCATTGATATTAAGAGATGCAATCACCATACCTGTTTTGAATCCAAGATGCCGGTGAGACGCGGTGGCCACCCCATGCAAATTAACAGTTTCAGGATTTTCAGCACCCACCCTAGCTACTTTAGAATTGTCCTTATTAAAGGCACTGGAACTTATTAACTAGATTTGATACAAAAATTTCATTACCTTTAGCATTCAAATGAAGACCCAACCTTCCAAGGTGGTCACGTGCTATATTGGCATTATCCATAGTGTTAACTTCTAGGCCATATGGGGAAGAAGCACAGACTCTGGAGGGGTAGGTGTCAGAAACTCGCATGGCAAGGAGAGATAAAGCGCAGATTTCAAAAATTTCAGAAGAACCATTCATAGAAATATGCATACTGTTAATAATTTAGCTGAAAACTAATTTTGGGGGGGGGGGCGGCGAGCAAGATGCCGCTACTTGTTTGAAAAAAAGATCGAATTCCAACATTCAGATCACCGTGCTTGTTTTATCTTAAGTGATGGCATGGAGACTACATGAACACTTGTGATCCTGTGTATTTGCATCCTTTTCCCATTGAAACTTTCAAAAACTTCAGTTTACTCGAGTGTGCAATGTTTTTATTGGCGGCACCCAAAATGGCCTAAATCTAGCTGCGAGACGCGGAAGTAGTGAAATGACGGCATCTGATTGGTCAATTTTAGGAGAAAACGCAATGCAATTCGATCAGAGGATGAGTTAGCGCAGCAGGGGAGCTTAGGATACAAGAAAGATTTGGTGCCTATGTTACTTCACAATTCCATTAAAAGTCATGTTTTGAAAATCTTAATCACCGACCAATCAGATAGGGAACAAGCGAAAAGGACAAAAGAAACACTTGAAGATTTTGCTAATTATTTTCAGTTCATACGAAAACTGAACAGGCATTGAATGTTGAACAACAGATACTGTGGCGGAGAGATAATCGCAAGAACAATTGAGAAAGCAGATTTTTAGCATTCTTGGTCGTTATTCCAAAAATCACTATTGCTATGACAGAGCAGAAACTGCGCACGCATACGCGAAAACTCATAACTTTGAGCCCCCTAGCTCCCTGCAACAGATACCGAAATTAGGCAACATTTGATATTTTCTACCTATGGCCTTAAACTCTTGATTTACCATTTCAAAAACCTTATCTACTCTCAAGTACCGAATAATCGTCCCCCCCGCTTATTAATTTTTGAAAAATTTTCCAACCCCCCCGCTCTTATTCCAACCCCCCCTTTTATTAATATTTGGAAAAATGAAATGATATTAGACATAATTTCTGAGTAAACGCAAGAAAAAGTCCCAAGAAGTGCATTCATCATTACCAGAGTTCAAAAGTAAATGTATCAGTAAGATCACTGTTCACATAAATATATAAAAGATACGTGTTTACGTAAGAAAGGGGCTATTTTCTATTTCTCTAAGCAGCCCCCCCCCCGATTATTCCAACCCCCCCGATTATTGTTATATCGAACCATTTCCAACCCCCCCCCCCCGATTATTCTCACCCCCCCCCCGTTTATTCGGTACTCGAGAGTACGTAAAAACTTCCTTATCTCAGATTGCTTGATGACGTCATTTTACGCAGTTTCTGCTCTGTCTATTGCTATTGATATTGTCTCTAGGCCAGATATTCTACTGCTAAGATTCAGCACATCATCGGTTTGTGTTTGAATTGGAGACGCTATGACTCCTTGAAAACCTGAGATACTTAAACTGGCATTTAAAAAAGATATACCCAAACATCTGGAGAGTAATTTTCTTTAAAAAGATTTGGAAGATTTCAAGCAGCTTGTGTCCTGGCTTCTTTTATGAAGATAGTTAAACATTACCAAAATCTTACAGCGGTTTTTTGTCTTCTGCACCTATTCTTCGCCTGATTAGACTAGAAACAAGGGGCTTTGGACATTTTCGTCAATCCTTACCTGTCGAAAGCTACCCCGGAACAATGAAATTAGTTTATAGGACCATTTCGAGGCTGGTATAACTGGTGATGAAATGAAAAGATGATAATGCTAGGAATGGTGTATTGCAGTTTTCCCAATATGTTGTTTCTCCTCTGCGGAAATGTGTGTTACAATCTGCGACAATAACATCATGACACCAGTAACCCCTAAATCAAAACGACTGTCAACGTGTTCTGATGTTATAGCATAGTTGAACCTGAGCGAGGTCGACTATCGTCTACTTTTATGAAATGGCAATGATACTGGCTTAACTGACGAAATGTGTTTAAGGAATTGGCAGCTGTTGCGGACGTCAAGGCGTGGAAACAGTTACAGTTGTCCTCAAGCAGTTGGTAAAGTTGTTTTCAGGCATTAGTCTTACAAATCTCGGCATTGCTCCTTAATAGAGGAGTCATAACAATGACCAACTGATAATTCTTTATAAATCCTTTCGATTTAATTCGATTTAATCTGTTATGGATATTTCTATTCAAATTAATTGTTAGTTTGATTGTCAGATATCGGGATCAAATTGTGAAGTTTTTTGCATAATCTCTGTAGACTGTCGACGCTACCCTGATTAGATGGATAAATGAAAATGACAAATAAAAAAAACCACATCTCCTTTATCAGTTTATTAGCAGATACATTTGTAAGGGTCTTTAAAGTTGCATACAAAATCTTTTGTGAATTTGTAACGTTGCTGCACTATTAGCGTGCCATCTTACTTCATTGAAAAAGCGGGCGGATGTATCGGATATTTTGGATCGTGCCTAAACCATCGTGTATAGGGTAGTAATACTAATACAAAGATTCACAGATATCTGTTGCACTATACCACCAAGCAGCAAAAGTTATTGGATTAAGGATGCCGAATCTACTTATAGTGAAATATTAGAGAAGGGCTGTGCCGTTACTATTCACGCAAAGAACTTGCAATCACTTACGACAGAGATGTATAAAACTAAACACAGGCTTAACCCTTCATTTATGCAGGAAATCTTCTGTGAAAATGCAACAAACTACAATTTACGTAATAATAACGAATTTGCACAACCCAGAGTGAAATCTGTTAGGATCGGGACAGAAAGCGTCCGATTTAAAGATCGCAGTTGTGGGAAATGCTACCACCAACAATACGAAATTCGGAATCGCTTTGTCAGTTCAAAACAAAGATCAAAAACTGGTACGCGGAAAATTGCCCATGCAGATTATGCCGAACTTTTATTCCGAATTTGGGCTTTCTATGATAAACAATTTTAGATTTCTGCTTTTATACTGTGTACTTCTAATGGCATATAAATATTCTATCCACATTTTTCTTGTAGCAATATTCGTATAAAGGCTTATTTTGCATTTTAAAGTTTTTGAGTTGGAATTACTTAGCTACCTACCGTAGCTATCTGTTTACTATCCAGCGATGAATAAATGAATAATGATAATAATAATAATATAGTAGTTAAACTGACTTTACCTTCCATTTCTCTTGATCACTGCCTAAGTAGCCTGCGAATGCTTTCTTTCCCCATGGGCAGTTCATTGGATTACAGATTGGAGCGAAGGCGGAGACAGACTAAATGAAAAAGGACGGAAAATTACAACAAAAACGTTTCATCTATGCATTGCAATTGACAGCAATTATCTACTTTGGACATGTAAGCGTCAAACAGAATCCCCCACAATGATTTTTCAGTATCTAGACTGGATGCATAAATGATTGACTGCCGACGACGACAAACGCACTAGAGAGATACCTTCTTACGGATAAGTGTTGTAACGGATGATCGACTCTAGTTAGCAATTAATATTTTTCAATTTGTCAATAAATCGAAGAGGGAGAATTTTTGATCTCTTTGGACATCAATTATACCAAAACAAGAGAGGTACGTATAAGACAAGGGAAAAAGGAGAGAATTGAGATCAAAGCGAATGAAGAATAATTGAAATAGTGGCCTTTACATTTAACAACTCACTGAGAACTAAACAGAAGATGGCGACTCAAAATATTTCGATATGTATTGCTTATAACAGGTGCCTGAAAAAGCATTGACTGGCAAAAGGAACAAAACGATAAGATGTCGGACGAACAAAACGATAAGAAATCGGACCTTCCAAGTACATAGCTACATTAGTTAATCTTCATTACCTAACTAAAGTATCGCACCACTTTATTCAAGATGGTGGCTAAAAGCCTTTTTTCTATATTCAAAAAAAATTTTACAGACATATTACTAATCAAACTACCTACAAACTACGTTACAATACTACAAAGACGATGCCACAGGGAGCGAAATACTATGTCTACCCTACGGCCATTCTAAAAGTAATTAAAAGGTACATAAACCACATATAACTATTACAGAAAAAGGAATAATAAAAGACAAAGTGAAAATAAGGATACAAGTAAAGGTAGCCTGCAACCAAATAAAGTAATTGCATGGTTAGATTTGTAGGTTGAGAACCAAACAGGGTAATCTGCAAATTCGATTATTTGGTTGCAAGCTTCCTTAAGACATTGCATGATTACAAAACAGAGAACTACTAAAACAACCACATACAGAAGGGGTTTGGGTGTTCTATGTAGGGATATGCGTAGTCTTCAGTCAAAGCGTTCTGTTTCGAAGATATAATTCATTGTTGCATTCAAGATTAATCTGCTGGCTTCCAAGGGCAAATTTTTATTTCTATATGGAAGAAATTGCAAAAAATTGTTGTCTGGAGCCTCAGAGTATCCGCAGGCTTCGAGTACATTATTGACACCAGCGAGAAGATTGTGTCTTTGCTCTATGAAATAATTGCAAAGCAGCAAAAAGTGTTACATATCTTCAATGCCATCGTTAATTGAAAACATTGGGTTGACTGTATCTTTAAAATTATGTTTGAATTTGTGGAAATTTAATTTGCTTAGCCCCACCCTCAAT
The DNA here is from genome assembly GCA_964019985.1 of Aurelia sp. 4 Dawson et al 2005. Classification (NCBI taxonomy): domain Eukaryota; kingdom Metazoa; phylum Cnidaria; class Scyphozoa; order Semaeostomeae; family Ulmaridae; genus Aurelia; species Aurelia sp. 4 Dawson et al 2005. The sequence goes on from OZ026495.1 coordinate 10,457,202, forward strand.
TGAGTTGAATACGCAATCCCTTTTGGATTATGAATGCCACATACGGAATTAGCAGGAGGCCTAATATGCAAAAATAATTCCTTCTTAAGGATGCTGACAGGAGGGGCTTCTCTTAACTCGGGATCAAGCTTATTCCATTCAAATAAACAATCAGGGCAGAAACTAGATCTGAATCTAGATCTGAATAACTATTAGAAACAATCAGGGTAGAAACTAGATCTGAATTGTTCTGTTCTTGCCCTTATATGCCATACAGCTGGTTGATTTCGAAAAAGGGTAGCTAGTTTTATGCAGTGGTGAAATAGGGTCCCTCGTGTAATCAGGGGTCAAGTTACTGATGAATCTACTGAAAAGAATAAGACGTCTCCTCCGTCTTCTAGAGCTCAGCGATTCCCATCCAAGTTCATTGCACAGCCTTTTCCGAGATTTTCCTCTCCACGTTCCTGTCACTGCAAAGGCAGCAGACTATGGCACAGATTCGAGCTTTTCCATCAAGTACTTTCCATAGCAATCATCTCTTTGAGGCACATGATGAATTACATCGCCGTTATCTAAATGGGGTCTTCCGTACAATTTATAAAGCTCACTCAACGTATATTCTAGACAGATAATTGGACATAAACTTCAGCATTCCGATCGCTTTTCTTGACTTAGCTATTGCCGCTTGTATATGAGCTGAGAACGACAGTTTAGAATCTAGTGTTATGCCTAAATGTTTATGTTAATCCACTGTTGGATATGGGTACATAATTAAAGAGAATCACAGGTTGATCAACTTTCACATTTTCCTTGAAAAGACTAGCTCATCAGCTTGCTTCCGGGTGTCCGGATTAAAGGACGTTCTCCAATCACGTGCCCATAATGTTATAAGATCCAGATCAAGCCATGGTTCATGTCTGTAGCACTAATGGCCGGATCTTGTACGATCGTAAAGAGCGATGTGTCACCTGCAAAAAGCTTCACACTGCACTTCAAATTCTGTATGAAATCGTTTATGTATATTAAGAAAAACAAGGGGCCCAGGATCGAACCTTGCGGAACGCCAGCAGAAATATTCCCCCAGGTGGAGGTTTGACCATTCAGGACAGTCCTCTATTTCCTATTTGACAAGAAACTTTGAAGGAGTAACAGTAGATTTCCCGAAACACCACATATTCTAAGCTTATAGACGAGGCCGTCATGCCAAACCCTGTCAAAGGCTTTTAGAAATGTCTAAATAAACAGAGCGAGAAAGTGTCAATCAATTCAAGCAACAAAGCTCGTATGAGAAAGTTATCAGCATCCAAAGAATTCGCACTGGGTGTTTCGGCTGGAAAAAAATTTGAAGAGTCTGTTTCATTTAGCATGTCTTGCACGCGCTGTATCTTGGTTGGCCTTTGTTGTGGCCTTGAAAATGGAGAAAACAAAGTCCAAAGAAGAGACTTCATGTGCAAGGAATGCAGGATGAAACAAACCCTGTAATTCATTTACTTGATATCAAAAAGTTGAAAGAAATGTTCTTTGACAAAATAACAAAACCTTAGGAAAATATTGAACAAGATTTAGGCAAAATAACTGGAGGAGCAGACCATAACAAAATGAAAAAATGGATAGATTTCTTCAAGGAAAGATAATGAAGCCTCATAGCTTTTAAAGCTGGATTCTAGAAACTTTATCGCTGTCACAAAAATTTCCGTAAGGAATGCAACAAGGATAAAACAAAAAAAACCAAACGGTGAGAAGCTATTCAGAAGTAAGAATATGCTTGATTCCACTTTTATCGCATTAACATTAATCTCACATCTTGGAAGACCTTAGGCAAGTTCTTGAATATCAAATATTGATTCGGATACATGTAACAAAATCATTTTGCCCCAATTTAGTTTAAAGGTGATTTAAAATCTGGCATGTGACTGGACCTTCCATTCTAAACGCGACTTCTTAGGCAAATTTAAGTTCATTTACCTTCCGTAAAAGTTTAGAGAATCCAGATTTAAATAATAATGAGACTTTGTTATCTTTGCTCGTAAAATGCTATCCATTCCTCTTTTGTTATGGCCTACTGGTCCAGTTATGATGTGGAAATCATGTCTAATGTTGTTCTGAGGCTTTTGTTATTTGATAAAAGGCACGAACAAAACAATGTTTCTGTTTACATTTGAACAAAAAGTAGATGAATTAACAATTATTTTGCAGCCAAAGAATCCGGTAGCGAGTCCCTCAACTGGTGAAGCTTTTGTTATGCAAAATTTGTCGATTGAGTTGAAAGCACATTCTATGCCGCTGTTTCGTACTAGATGGTGCAATACCTATGTGAGGTGAGCGTACGCATCTTGCATCTTAAAATCGTTCACCAAACACCGGAGACAAAGTTCAAACAGGTCAAGATTTAGAGTGGAACCGAAATTTGAAAGGAATTTTCGACCATGATTTTTAGGTTTTACTTTCGAAAAGAATAATACTTTAAGATGCTTCAATTTTCATTGAAAGCAGTTTCCTTCCAGTAATCTATCCTTGCATTGCATTCTGTTGCATACCACAGTCGTATACAAGGAGCAGAGGAAAGCACATGCAAGCTCATTTTCGAGATATAATAACAATTTATCTTTCTTACTACGTTTAAATCAATTCTTTTAGTTCGGTTTAGTTTAGTTTGGTTCCACAGAGACTGACACTGGATAAATCATCGGCTGTGCTTGGCTGGTGGTGGCAATGTTGGGATCAGCTGCCCTTTCTTCAGTATCCGATTGATCAGATTCAATTCCTTGACTTGTACCTGAACACTCCTCTGAAGGGTGCAAATATGCCATCAGCCTTTCAGCAAGGGCGGGCTTTTTCCCTGTGGTCGATAAACCATAGGCGGCACAGCGAAGCACTAAGGTTTGCTTATGCGACCTGAGCCAATCTTGCCGAGTGAGACGTCGTTCCTTCTCTTTGATCACTTCGATTGCAGACATTATGCGTTATACTTCGAATCTCTTCGCAAAACAGGAAATTTGAAATTTTGACAAAAATGAACAGCAACCGTCTTTGAGAACAGTTTGAACGAATTGAGCAACGCTGACGTAAGTGACTAGGAACTAGTATAAAAACAGGGGGATACCTCCTAAACTGTCCAAACACGGGGGGCGCTCATTTGCCTTGGCGTTAAAATACATTTACTGCGTAGAATGTTCTATTATCTTTCTTACTACGTTTAAATCAATTCTTTTAGTTCGGGTCGCGTCCATGATCCTTTTCAAAACCAAAACACAACATTAAAGTTTACAGGTGCTTTAGAAAATGCCCATTATATCGAATCATGGCTAGGAAACTTTACGAAACCTCTGGTTTTTAAGTGCACTCTTAATTCTGATTTCGCGAGCTCGTACTACCGGTGTTTTGCAGTAGTGGACAAAAGTTAAAGATCACGTTTTGTCAACAACTTTTATTGGAGTAACGAAATGGAACCCTAGGGCTCCTTTTTTTATATATATAATCCATTAAAATAAACACAAAAATTTACAGCTACTGTGCCTGTCATGGCGGGAATAGACACTAGGCTATCGGAGTTCCCACCATGACAGACACTCACAATTCAAAATTTTAATTTTTCTAGAGAAAAATAAAATATTAACGTCTGCCTCAAATTTGATGTCAGGCAACGACCCCTGCAAGGTGTGCTAAAAAGCTAGTGCAAGTCAATGAGCATGGGACCCCTCTTCTATGTAAATTCCGAATTTCGATGTTGTTTTTTGAATTTCTGCGCCAGTTTGCTATGACTTCAAATTCAAATCTATAGAAATTCTTGGAAATTCTAGTAGCTCTGCAGAAAAGAGGCGTGACCCGAAAATTATTGTTACTTAGCTTTATTTTACATTAACCTATGCACCATTCATGTCTATGATTAGTTTGCAAAATATCGAAACCGTGGGAAAACTATTGCTTCAGGGAACATGGTAGTAGATACCCTTCAGTCAAAGCTTTGGCCAAAGTTTTAAGACCAGCACTTTATTTTTAGTTTGAAGAAACAAATTGCATAGTTACTCGAATTGATTTTCAACATTTCCTTTACTATTCGAATTATCAAATATGGAAGGCTCTTACATCATAATCACAATTTTTTTCACCCTTTGCAAATCATAGTCTTAAACTTTTGGCCAAAGCTTTGGGCTGAAGGCTATCTACTACCGTTTTCTCTACAGCAATTTTTTTCGCAAGGTTTCGATATTTTGCAAACTAATCATAGAAATCAATTGTCCATAGATTAATGTAAAATCCAGCTGAGTAACACGATTCTTAGGTCAAAGCCGTTTTCGGCAGAACCACTGAATTTCCGAGAAATGTTATAGAATTAATTGAGACTTCATTGCAAAATGGCGCAGAAATTCAAAAAACAGCATCGAAATTCGGCATCTACATAGGGACATGTTTTTTTGAGTGGCACGAAACTGCCACTTTTGACTATCTAAACTAAATTTGATATGAGAAATCGTCGTTCCTTTTTCAAGTGTCAGCAGGATTGCCGTTCAAAGGAGAAAACATTGAATTTCTAGGTCCTTTTTTCTCTACGATTCTATGACGCTTTGTTCTCGAGCTACAAACGGTCAAAGTTAGGAGTAGTGGGTGAGCCATTGAACCCTTGGATCGAATGAGCTAAAAAGTATTTAAGCAATAAATGGATCTCAACTTGGTTTGTTGTCTGCGAGGCAATGCAGGTTGATTGAAGAATGTATTGTTGGTGCTATTGCTATGTGAGATGTTAAAAAAGAGCACTAAGTGAGCACGACAGTCCAAGAAACGTAAAATTATCAAACCTCTTGCTGGCTCGATCTTAAGCTAGTCATTAATGTTATCAACAGTAAATCAGTATCAGGACTATTTTCGGACTTCATAGAATCTTAATAGCTCATTTTATGAGCGCAAGAGTACTGCAGGAGCAAAGAGTCCTTCTATCAAAACAAGGATTTTTGATTTATATAAAACCATAAAGCTTAGAACTTAAGCTTAGAACTTAAGAAACAAAATTAATCAAAATTTCCATGAAAGAAGCTTTATCAAGCTATTTGCAGTGGAGATGGATCTACAGAATGGATTTTGAGAGTGGATTTAAACAATGAGCAGTTCAGAGCAAAGGATCCTTATGACCGCAAGGATATTCCAATTTTGCTCAAAGTACCGGGAGTGCGCGATAACTGTTCGCTCATTTTCCAACCAAATTGATTTTCAAGTTTCATTTTTACCTGACAGTTTCAAGCCCACTTTAAGCTGATAGAAACCTTTGAAAGATAGCTTGCTAGGCCACTTTTGAGCTCTCTACCAATTTTGAGATACGAGCTACTTAACGTTCTCGAAGACTTTTAGCTCTTTAGCTGCTCTTAATTTGGTATCTTAGTGGATTTCATAATTTCTGAAAGGAGCACAAAGATTTTTTGTGACAAATCTAGCAGGTCTTCAGAATTTTGGAGACATTTTTAGTTCCTTGTGTTTTAAGCCCATTTGCTCTCGAGCTACTCCCCTTTTGTCACTTGGACAAATGAGAAAGAATTGACAAATTGTTGCGGGCAAAGGAATGCTGCAAACGTGAGCTGGAAAGTTTCATTACTTTCAAAAAGTGTCCTAGAACCTTCTTTGCAACTAAGATGCTCATAGATTGCTCATTTCTAACTAAAAACTGCTCTTCGGGGTCTTCAGAGTTAACGAAGGTACCATGGTTAGTATTGATTTAGGTTTTACTTATCCTTGTTCGAGAAGGAGTGCCTTGTGAGCAAAATCCTAGAATGACTCATATCTCACAAAGTACTCTAAAATCACATTTTCGTCTACTTTTATCTGGTTAGGTCTGTGAAAATACATACTTGACCACATTTTTATGTAACTCTATTTCGGTTTGCTCCTCTAGTGCTCATTTTTGTAATTTTTCAACTTTCAAAAGGGCGGATTTTCTGCCAGTCAAAAAAACATGTCCATAGAAAGTTGTCCAAAACTAACTCCAAGATAGTAAATCAGGCAGAGCGCCAAGGTTCCATGTCGTTACTCCAAGAAAAGTTGTTGACAAAAATGCGGTCTTAAACTTTCGGCCACAACTGCATGGACGATTTCAAAATGCAAGGAAGGTGCATTCAATTCGAAGAATAATGAATATAGCTGTGAAACTGGAAAGTCCTACCGGGTGAGTCATAAGAAAACGCCAGGCGTTTGAAAGGCTACTGCTCCCTGAGTATATGAGTAATGATATTTTGTAGTATCTGATTGGACAGCCAAATCGTTCAATTATTTTTAGAATTTTTCTGACTAAAACGGTCACTCCAGTCAGATTCTGTAAGCGATTTTCTAAAATTAGTCTCGTTGAGAAACCTTGCCAAACTTACAAGCAAGTTTCCCGAATGTGTTTACCCCGCAGCGATGATTTTCAGTACGCTTTACCAAGTGCTTGAGTCTTGGCGAGTTGAAAAGTCTTCCCCTAGTGTGAATGACTTATTCGGAGGGGGAGGGATTCCATTCTCCCATGCGGACAAAATACATGAACACATCTAAGAGTCATTATTACTAGGAAGGAGAACAAAGGGAAATCTTGCTTGATGTTTTCACCCGTTTTTGCAGGGTTTTGAAAGGAGCTTTCTGCAGAAAATCTCCTATTTCGATGGGAAGTAATGACTAATTAAAGCCAGGTAGAATACTGAACCTAATTTGACATATCGAGAATAAAACGAGACTGTTTTCAATATCATTGTTTTAATATTCAGAAGGCAGGATTTTTTCAAACAGCGGGCGTTTTTTACTCACCCAGTAGTATGGATTGTAAGCAGAAACACAGCAACGCGACGAAGAAACATAAGCAAATGTGTGTAAATCAAATACAGTTTGCCATTCATCTGACCAATCACTTGTAACATCTCTCCTATTCAAATTGCTGTAATATGCTATCCAGAATGTAACTGTCCCATAACAGCCCTAAAGAAGTCCTGCATGGCTGCATGGCCGGACAAAATATTGGCATCATTAAATTATTCCTTAAATTCATACACATTTGCTGTACTTGAATCGTCACATTGCAATGTTTCTGCTTACAAACCTTTTCATTCATTTGTCAGTACAAGCATCTTCAAATCCGACGATCGACGTTGGTATATCGTGGCCTTTCATTATTCGATTTATTCTGGTATCTTGCCGCTTTGCTCTTTTCTCCATTCAAAAGAGGGGTACTTTTTGAGACCCCAGTACACTGAAGCAGTTTCTGTCAATTTTCAGGAGAAATAGTCCTTTGGTGACAAGAAAAAAAATTTGAAAACTTTGCAAACATATCTGCCATGATTCCAATCTAATGAAATAGTGCAATTCAAAGAAGGTATCTCAGCAGAATGTATCAAATCGTCTGATAATAAACACTAGGAAGGGAATAAAGGAACTGAAATACCTTGAACATTCCTGGATTTTTCAAAAAGCAGATTAGCGATCCATGTCCACCCATGCTGAAGGACAAAAATTACTCTACGTACAAAGTAAGGAAACGTCAGGAAAAACCTCGAAATACGAATTGAATATGTCTGGCTAATTGCCGCTCTCCCATGATGAAGCAAAATCAACCTTCGCGGCGAGGGGGAACCATTGTTTAGTGATAGGCCCGGAGCACTAAAAGACCGTTGATTTTCGTCAATCATGGAGATAACGACAGTTGGCTAGACACTTTCATTTTCTGTCGTCAACGCGAAGACCTAATTCAATTTAAGATCCACAGCTGCAAAGAGTAGTCATGGTCGAGCATTTTCAGGGCAAGTGCTAAGGGAATACCAGCAGATAGGCTGCAGAACAAGGCAAGGGAATCGAGGGAAGTTGCAACGGCCCATGAGAATCTAAGGATCGTTAATCTTTTTTCTTTCTTCCTTATTCATTCATTCATTCATTCATTCATTCATTCATTCATTCATTCATTATCATTATCATTATCATTATCATTATCATTATCATCGATACACGATACCCCTTGAGGTAAAAACCTAATACAGTTTGTTATTACCATATGAATAAAATTAATATCTATGCGAAAAATGGGCTGTTCTTCAAGAAGGTCATGCTTCAGTGCAGTGGTCACGTTAAAAGAGCGTTTTTAGTTTCTTTCGCTTTAGTTCTTCTCAGTTTATTTCTCTGGAAACTGGAACTGGTTACATCAGAACATCATGGCTAGCCTAATCGAGATAAAATTTGGTATATACGGAAGTAACAAGGAAAGTATCTATCGATTCTAAATAAAGTTTCCCCATAACCTGTAGATCTCCCAACAAATAGTCAGTCTTAAGGTATAGACAAGGCTAGGTCGCAAACATAAGAGAATACTATGCGGTGCAAACAATTATAAGGACCTTATATGCGATGGAAGACTGATGCAGAGCATGCATAGCTTATTTTGCCAATGAATGAATTCTTGCAAGCTGATCAACGGTAGTTGCTCGTACTTAAAAGGACTAAAGTAGGGGAGACCGGGGCTACTTTAAACTTTTTGGAAAATCGATCATATCATCTGAATAATGATCAATTGCGCTTTAAAGGTAGCCTGCCTTCAGTTAATCAAAGGTCAATCTTTGATTAGCTCGTAGAACCCAAATGGAATATTCGTTCTTGTTATCATTTGAATTCATTACCAAATGTGTTGCTATACTGCTACACAGGGTAATATGTTGGGCCAAGACAACAAGGTGCAAGCGATCCTGTAGCTGTGAATGAGCAGTTCGAGTTGGCAGACATGAAAAGTGCCCATGGTCTTTGTCCTAGGCTTCCCTGGCTTCAAATACCGTCCTGCAGTGTAATGCTGAATGAAGTTCTTGCAAGGAGCCAAGCTGAAGCAGATCATGTGTAGATCAAGTTATCAAGGCACACTGCGCTCTGCAAAGATGGATTTCACTCGCTTGAAAAAATCGTACGTCACATTTCCAGAACAAGGGGATTTGCTTCTGAATTTCTTCAAAAAAAGGATCTTTGTAAAAGATGTACTATATTTCTTGAAAATGAAATGCCTCTTCACGCTCTTGAAGACGTCACGATGAAATATTCCAATCAAATTCCAGAGTATGCGGACCTTCGCTTCGCTTCGCTTTCTAAATCTCACTACTGCGATTGTTATAGATTATTGACATGTAATTTTGATGTTTTACTCTCCTTCACAAAGGTTGCAATACCAGAAGTAGCCTGGTTCCCTGCGTCAATTCGACTGCGTTCGTTTGAGATGAATGAAATTTCCATTTCATTTCATGTGCCCGATTTGAATGATTTTCCTTTTTTGTTTGGTAGATTGAACCTTGTAGAATATGACCTAAATCAGTTAATAAGCGATTTTAGCTTATGAATGTGGAAATTTTGTGAATTCATAATGGTAACCAACCATCAAAGCTATGTCACCCCAATCATCAAACCAGACTTCAACACTGAAAACCTTTATTTCAGAAAACTTTGAAAACCTTTTTCAAGATGGGCTCCAGCCTATTGTTGACACTCTTGCCAAAGTGCTAAGTACAGGTGCCACGCAAAAAATTTCCCCAAACGAAGTCAAGTGAAGACGGGTTTTTGACAAAGTTTGTAGACTGCTATCATTGCAATGCTGGCAAGGGTGGATGTTTGACGAGACAGCATTCTCCATCATTTCAAGAACGAAAAGCTAGAAGAAATAATAATATTCAATTGCTTTAATTTTCGCGTGTCTTGCGTTTTCCAATGCCACTCACTTGTTTTCATTCATTCGTTAAAATAATGTGATGAGTGCCTATTTGATTTAATGAAGGATAGTTTCATATCCAAATATTGGTCTATAGTAATATGCAAAGTTTATTTTATCAAAAAGTCCGTATCAAATTTGATGTCACAAGAAAATGCCCGTGAATAAAAAAATTGGACAATAGTCCGAAAGGAATTTTTTCGGAAATCTCACCTAACATCCGTTTGTGACAGACTTTTGTGATCTAACAACAAAATCTGCTTACCTAAACATTTGCTCTGATATTTCATGACCACTCTAACAAATTCTGTTTCCAGAAAAATGTGTACTTCAAACCAAACCTGAAAACTCGAAATACTGTAAGATCCAACATTCCAAACTCAAAGCTTCAACCACACTCTTCGTAAGAACCCTTTCATTGTTCAAATATAGACATAGTGCAGGTCTCCTCCCAACATCCTGCTTCAACTCTAAAGTTTCTGATACGCTTATTCAAAGCCTCTAACATACTTACTGACTAAACGGCAAGAAAAAGTGCGTCAGAAAAAGATCAAGCTCATACTCAAGATTTTTCGAACAAGAACAAAGTCCTGGTGTAAACCAATCTTTAATGAATTATTTTTCACGTAAAAAAATTCTCTGTGGTCCTAGCAATAATCATTCTTGACATGCCTTGTCTATACTATAGAAATAGAAATGTGCACTCAACATTCTGAGTATTCAAATAAATGAATGAATAAATGAAAACAAGTGGATGACGTTGAAAAACGCAAAAAACGTGAAATTGAATTCATTGAATGACCAGTATTTCCTTCTGGCTTCTTGTTCTTAAAATTATGGAAAATGTTCTCTCGTCGAGCATCCATCCTTGCCAGCATTGTAATGACAGTTGTCTGCAAAATTTGTCAAAACCCGTATTTACTTGACTTCGTAACAAAATCGCGAAAAATTTTTACCTGGCGTCTCTACTTAGCACTTTGGCAAGAGTGTCAGCAATAGGGTGAATCCACTTTAATATAGATTTTCAAAGTTTTTTGAAACATAGATTTTGTGTATTCAGTGTTGAAATCGGGTTTGATAATTCAGGCGACCTAGTTTTTAATGGTTGGTTACCATTATGAATTCACAAAATTTCCACCTTCATAAGCTAAAATCGTTGATCAAATGATTTAGATCATATTCTACAAGGTTCAATTTACCAATCAAAAAACAAGAAAAATCATTCAAATCGGGCGCATACAAGCGATGAAATGGAAATTTGAAAATTCATGCTACTTTGTGACTTTGTTTAGTCTAGCAAGAAGCTTACACCACACAATTTAGATCTAACTTCAAAAAATGCTTTCTAGGGCTCCTGTTGCTTGATTTGAAAATTGCTGGTGTTTTGATATGCTTCAGAATATGGAGAACAAGGAAAAGACACATTCGGTGGGATTATAAAAGTCCATTTTTGACATTAATAACATGGCGTGGATCACAATGCCTTCATTTTTGACATTAATAACATGGCGAGGATCACAATGCCTTCATTGGTAAATTGAAAGAACAGAAAGTAGAAAGAATCATCAAGAGAATTTTTCAATGGTAAAATGAAATCAATGAAGGTAATCTGTTCATTGAAAATTTTCAATTTCAAACGGAAACAAAATAAAGACGTTTCGTAAGCTGACTGTGTTGAGGCTCCGAAAATCTCTACCAGGTTCTAATTGGCTCATATTAGAATGGATGTATTCACCCAATTGCAAAAAATCGCTTACTAATACGCAATCTTTCTGTTCTCTCATTCCTTCAATTTCGCATAAAAGATTAACTGCTCCCAGGCGACTGGAGAACACAATATATTTTGGCACCCTTTGTTTCTGCCCTTATCTAATGGTGATTCATGCGCAAGTTTACACGTAGATGATGGATCTTCGAATAGATTCAAAACGAAACCTTTCTTTTATCGTATAATGAACATGTATTTACAGTAACTGTAAATAATCACTGTGGCAATCAAAAGCTTGCATTTTGATGGAAAAATGAAAATAAAAAATAGTTACATTGATGGTCAGCTTCAACTCTCTCCAAAGCGAACACCTTGATACCATCGGTATAGGAGTTTTTTTATTAACTAAAATGTGTCAACCAGGGGGAAACTTGTGGGTACGTTATTTCACAACTGAACGTTGACAAAATTTGAAGAGATCAGAATTGTTAAAAGAAATCTTAGGAAAGGCTTGGACATCTGGGATGCTTTCTTTGCCTCAATGTACGATTCAAGCAATCAAGGTTATGATAAAACTCCGGGTGCCTACCTGTGACCAAATATTGATTGATTTCCAACCTCTACCGTAAAATTGGAGTTGATAAGGGCTGGAAGTTCTTTAGTTATGTATGAATACATTCGATAATTTGTCTTCCATTTGTCTTCTGTGGCATCAACATAAAAGCCAGCTCCACTGCCAAAGTCATATGATTCGTCTTCTCCTTCGATTTTGCATCCTCCTAACATCACAAATGAAAGGTCCTTATTAGCCGTATGTGAATTACAAGATCATGCACGTAGCTTGCTTCATAAAGCTGTAAAATATCACTTTGTAATTGCAATTTCTTAATGCAGGATTTAGTTTTTACCGGGATGGCCATAGCCTAATAACCAGCCCACTTGAAGCAGATCAGATTTTATTGATGTGCGTCAGAATTAGTACATAAGATGTAACAAAATAAAGGATGACACACGATATTGAAAAATTCCTCACTCTATCCAGCCAAGCTTTGCCACTATAATAGTGTCACACTTAAATCGCGATCGTATTATATGGGTGGTTGGCTCCCTTGACAACTGTCTTCCATATGAAGATTTCAACCAGTAAAGGAACTTTGCCGGGTCAAAGAGTCAAACTCTGAAAATGTCCTTCTAATGACTTGGCAGTTCTGTTGATCAATTCATTAATGGTTAGAATTTGTTGCGAACACCTAGCAATCGGCCTTGATGAGTTGAAATCAATTGGCAACTCATCAAAATTTGATAGACTTCCTCTATCGCTCAATTGGTTTGATTGTGTACATTAACAATGCTTATAGGTATCTCAAACGCTTCGTTGATCGCTTCGATTGTGCGCATAAGGAATGCCTATTTCTACAACATCCCTTATTCCTATCTACAATGCCTGCCAAAAGTCTTGGAACACCTCTGCTAATTTTGCCTTGTTTTGCGATTTCCTCCTCTCCCCATCAGAACAGTGTTGTTTTGTGGTACAAAAAAATCGGGATGACAAGACTATATGCGACTCTGTTGAAATGCTGGGACAATAACCTTCGAGGTCAACATTGTTTCGAGGATGAGGGGCTATTTAAACCTGATCGCTATGGTTCGAAATGCGGATTATGAAGAAATGACGTAAGTGTTGCAAGTACTTTTGGCAGGCATTGAACCTAGGCAGGTCTGTTCCTTCCGGTTTAAGCGAGACCCCTTCCACAATTTTTTCATTGTTCAAACATAATTAATGACCCCTATTAGCCGTGTTTGAAGAATGAGGTAATGATGGTAGCTGGCTTCCTAAGGTGATAAAATATTCCATTGCAATTGCAACTGTTTAATGCACAACTTAGCGTGTGAATCGCACCTACCATTTACACGATAACTTGAAACCTGTATATAAAACATACCAGTTACAATACCCAAGGCTCGGGGCAAGTTGTAGCACTCTCATTTTGATTTTGATAGCAACTTACCGGAAATATAAAAGCACCATATTCAACATATCTTCAAAAGCCAATGGTCAAGCGCAACACATAATAGTATAAAGACAGGTCTGTGTGTTGCTGATGAGAAGAAAATTTCATCTTTCAGACAAGTGTTACACCAATACCAGGTCTCCCCTACAGTACAACCCTATTCTAGTTACAATAATAAATAAAGGATAAAGAGAAGTAGCAAATATACATTATTTCTAAGCGTCTTTAAAATCAAAAGAGGATGCCTCTACTTGATTTTATAATCCAAGAGGCTCCAAACTCCAGCACCACGATATGAGAATGTTGAGTTACCATCACATGGTTTCATTTCGGGGACTGGGAGATCAGATGCGGTGTTTCTCAATTTTTCATACTGCATGTTTAATCTAAGATTAAGGAAAACGTTTTCTGGCTGAAAAAATCCATTTCTCGATATCTTCACATTCTGGTGGTCCAACTTCCAAGGCACATAATGATACCTTGATTGAAGTTGATAGAAGATTTGAAAACGGAAGAAATCTCATGTAAACGAAGGATTCCATAATTTCCTAATCAAAATTTTGTTTACGGTCTTCAAAACCCAATCCTAATCGGTTGATCTGTTCAGCCGATAATCCCAAAGCCCTTGTGGAATGAGTGAAATAGCATTGCGCGTCCATGTATCGTTGTGTTTATTGGGTGTCTATCTCAGGACTCTAATTGATTTTTAGGACTCAAATGGCTTGACCCGGATTAAAGTGTGACTTACGTGATCCCGACGCGTACATTGCCAGTGCGAAGAGTAAACTGCATTTTTCTCAGGACCCACATGTCCACGAGTTAGAGGTACGACCAAGCTAATGTGTACCCATCAAACTGGCCAGGGAGACTTAAAGCTTGCGAAATGTGAACAAACTCTTTGTATGTGCTCTGCTTCGTCTTCTGTAGCCAAATACAACTTTTGAGGGGTAGAAAAATCATTTGCCAATTTTTGACAGTGTATAGTTTCAAAGGGAGAAGGAATTTGAATAATTCCAGACACACGTTCAAAGCCTAGGATCTGCAATTCCTGCTGATGTAAGTCAAATTCTGTTACGTCAAACTAAAGGGTGCAAAATAGTTTTTGAAGGTGTTACCCTCTTTCAGCAATAAATTTGCCAGGACAATATCGTTTTACAATATCTGCCAGTCATTTTGATACGGTTATAATCCCCAAGTTCTTGTGCATCGAATGATGTAAGGTTAAACTAGATGCAGTTGATAGTTCGGCTCTTAGGGGGAGAAAACCAAATCTCGTGTTACAAATTTTTACCTTAACTTTAAACATTTCTGACAAATTACCTAGAGAACGGTCATCGATCGCTTAATGCAAGCAGTAGGCCTACTTAGAACTTTTATCAAGGCAGTAGCAGATGAATCATAACTGCTGTTGGTTACAATTCTAGGTGCAATACACAAAATATGCATATCATCAAAAAAGATAGATATGACAACTTGATACAAATGTTATTATTCAAGGATCTCAAATTAATTAGATCTCATATATTACTCAAGGTGCTCAAATCAAGTTGGGTTGCAATTTTTCAGAACCACTCTGTTGATCAGATGGTAGCTTTTGTCCATCGTTAATGGTTAATGTGTCTACATGTTAGGAAAAGATGATAGTTGCATGGAAAGGTACCACGTGGGTCACTAGTTTTGAAGTTTGTACACGCAAGTTTGTCTTGATGCTCTTATCTCTTCGGAAGGCTATAAGGCGGGCTTCTGCAAATATATCATTGGTATCAGAACTGCGTAATAAGAGTTGTTGTACGCTCCCGTAACCAAAGTATGCGGGCAGCCAAACCAAAATGGCGCCCAACTTGACTGTTGGTCCTTTGATTTTCAAACGAATTAGCTGCATGGGGCAGTGTCGGGGACTGCAGCGGGAACCAACGATGTTACCGCTAAAAATTTTTGTATCAATCATGCTAGCAATGAAAAGTTAAGGATTGAAAATAGAAGCATAATAAACGTACTTTGACAACAAAACACGAAGATGGTTTTCCAAAACAAAAAGTTTCCGAAGCTATCTTTACAATGATATTTCAAAACACGTATAAAAATTCTTTTATTGGGATAGCATCACTTCGTACACAAAAGCCTGAGTCTTCGAAAAACGAAAGCAATTTCAGATCACATACCAACGAAATGAAGCTATCAATGAAAATGGAACGGTTCCTACGATCGAGGTAAGGTCTTGTAGCAATAGCATTATTGCCATCAAACTCAAACCATCCTTGTCGCAAATAAAACTTTTAAGCATTGAATCACGTGATCGAATTGATCCTCCCATGTAAGATGTACAAAAGGGTACCAATCTTTGGCCAGCCTTTGCCATTAACCATATTTGCAAGGCTATGATAAAACTAAATCATCCACCCTTGTTCGCATTGATTGAATCATGAGTGATACAGTACCTCACAATACCCTAAGGGAGTCAGATGGTTGGAAATTTCAAAGGTCGGGTGCAAGACCCAGACAACAACCCACACCAACATCCTTTGTTACACAGAATCGTTTCAATGTGTTGGCAACTGAGGAGGAAAATGTTATCCCTACCGACTCCTTTGGAATGAATTTCAACATATCTCAACCTTTTGCAGTTTCTCAGACTTTTACAAAATCTAAAAATTCTAAAAATGATCATTCAGCAAAAAATCAAAAAAATTTGGTCCCGGGAGAACGCTCATATGCTCAAGTGAGCCAAAGAGAGGCGCAGCATGCCGAGGGGTTAGGTGCAAGCAAGGCGCCCTTGCAACAATGGGATAGCAGGTCGCGAGATAGCCAAACAAATCGACGAGACAACCAAGCAAATCGAAAACCAACAGTATCAATAGTTGGCGACTCAATGTTACGCAGGCTGCGAAAACAAGATGTCAACAGAGAAGCTTCCCATATCAAAACATTTATTAAAACGTTTCCAGGAGCCACAAATTGAACATATGCAGTCTTATCTGGAACCAACAATCAGCATGAGCCCGGATGGAGTGATAATTTTATGTGGAACTAACAATTTAAAGAAGGAACCTCCAGATATTACTGCAAACAAACTGATTGACCTCGCCATATCTACTAAGCGTAAGGTTAGACAGGTGGCTGTTTCAAGTATCATACACAGAGGAGACTCGAAAGAACTAGAAATGAAGAGACGGCAAGTCAATCGACTGGTTGAAATTGGGCTCAGTGGCACTGGCATAGAATTCATCACACACGATAACATTGACGAAACGCATCTAGATGAGTGGGGACTGCATTTGAACTTTAGTGGAGGTAACGTTTTAGCTAATAACCTAATTAACTTTTTAAATGAAACTTGACTAGGGTTCGGGTTTTCAGAGATTCTTACCTCCAATGTCCCATATGCTCTAAATCTTTCAAATGAAAACAACAAGACTCACACTAAAATTCCGGTTGGTTTGAAACAAAATAATGGCAAGGAAAGGGCGTCTCCCCCAATGCAGTGTACTCCCTCAACAGCTCCCAATACTGATACAGCTATCAAAAAGGCAGCTACACTTGGACATAGGAAGGGCATAACGATTGCATCTTTAAATGTGAATAGCCTTCTCCTGCATATAGATGAAATACGGATTCTTGTAAACGAATTGGGGATTCACATTCTTGCAATAAATGAGACCAAGCTTGATAATTCTATTGATGATAGTTTAGTAAGTATCGCAGGGTATACTATCAAAAGGTGTGATCGTGACCGTAATGGGGATGGTGTTGCAGTTTATCTTAAAGACACTCTGTTAGACAAATCTACGATGCGGGAAGACATTCCTAATTCATTTCTAGAGCTCTTATGCGTCGAGATTAAACCCGTTCGTGCTGCCCCGTTCTTCATCATGGCTTGGTACAGGCCTCCTAGTGCAAATGTTGATACTTTTGATCAGTTAGAGAAATGTCTACAATTTCTTGATAGGGAAGACAAGGAAACTATTCTTTTAGGCGATACAAACTGCGATTTTCTGCCGATACATTCCAAAGAGGGAGTTTCTAACGACCTTCCGGCTCATTCTCAACGTCTACAAGAAATATACAATCTTTTCGGCTTTCATCAATTAATTGAAAGCCCTTCTCGTGAGACACTGACCACAACTACTCTTATAGATCATATAGCTACGACGAACAAAAATAATATAGTAACTTCTGGAATACATAAATCTTGCCTTAGCGATCATTACTTGGTCCTTTGTGTAAGGAAATTTCGCGGCGCTTGCAAAAAACAACACAAAACTATTTCTACAAGGCAAATGAAGAACTTTGATCAAACTGAGTTTGTCAATGATCTTTTAGGGGTAGACTGGAGAGGCATTGTGCGGAATACAGATGACGTCAATGTCGTGGTTAGTAAATGGACAAACATTTTCTCGCTTATTCTTGAAAAACATGCCCCAACACGTAACAGGCGTGTTTCTGACAAATTCTGTCCATGGTTGAATAGTGATTTCAAACTTATGTGCAAGGCTAGGGACAAGCTTAAAAAACGAGCCATTCGTTCAAACTCCGAACTATTAATGCAGTCCTATAGACATATTCGTAACCAAGTAAATAAATTAAATGGGCAACTAAAGCGCGAGTATTTCACTAAAAAAATTGCTTCCTGCGAGGGAGACCTCAAAGACACTTGGAAGACCATCAATAACGTTTTAAACAAGAAATCCAAAACTACCAACATTTTGTCCATAAACATCGACGGAAAGCAAATATCTACCAGTGCTGACATAGCAGAATCGATGAATAACTTCTTCTGTACCATCGGAGAGACACTTAGTGACAAAATCCCCAAAGCAAAAAACCCTCTTCTTGAGAATGATAATGATGTAAATCCTCGGAAAACCAAATTTAAATTCCATGTTATTGACACCTTCCAGTTATGTAAAGTTTTTGGCAAATTCAAAACCTCAAAGGGTTGTGGTACTGATGGCATTGCTAGCTATTTCCTGAAAATTGCTCTTCCGGTTATCTCAGAATCTCTTTGTGATATTTTCAATCTTTCAATTGCTACTGGTTGTTTTCCAGATAGCTGGAAAATAGCCAGAGTAGCCCCAATTTTTAAAAGTGGTCAAACTAACGATCGATCTAACTACCGACCTATATCTGTCCTGCCTGTTTTAGCCAGGGTTTTTGAAAAGCTTATCTTTAACCAGCTGTACGATTATTTGGACAAAAACAAACATCTATTTTCAAACCAATCTGGCTTCAGAGCCCTTCATTCTGTTGTCACTTGCCTTCTAAACAACACAGATGACTGGTATGTGAACATGGACAATGGCAGATACACCGCAAATATTTTTATTGATCTAAAGAAAGCATTTGACACTGTCGACCATGACATTTTACTTGCAAAGTTGAGAAAGTATGGTGTGGAAAATCTAGAACTTACATGGTTTACGTCATATCTAACCTCTCGAAAGCAATTCTGCAAAGTTAATGGGATATGTTCTAAAACAGAAGATATTCGCTGCGGTGTGCCCCAGGGTTCTTGTCTAGGCCCTCTGTTGTTTCTGATTTATATCAATGATCTTCCATTCTCTCTGAACAAAGGTAGAGTGACCATGTACGCCGACGACACCAGTATTTCTTATTCTTCTTCGAGCTTAGCAGATATAAACCAAACTTTAAACAGTGAGCTAAACGAGTTGAAGCAATGGTTGCAAGGTAATAAACTTTCTTTGAATGTTCTAAAAACACAAGCTCTGATTGTAGGTTCGCAGCCCAAAATTAAGAAAATCAGTGATAAAACCGTTGATCATCCACAGTTTTTTATTGGTGACTCTCAAGTTGAAAATGTTGACCGAACAAAGTATCTGGGTGTGATGATCGATAGGAGCTTGAATTGGGATGAACACATTAACAATCTTCGTACCAAGGTTTCTCGTGCAATCGGGTTTTTGAAATATTCCAGAAAATTTTTACCTCAAAACACGTTGAGTGAAATGTATCGGGGTATCGTTGAGCCCCATTTTCGGTTCTGCTGTTCAGTATGGGGGTGTTGTGGGGTGACTAAACTGCAAACGTTGCAAAAGTTGCAGAATCGAGCAGCTAGAATTGTGGTTAAAAGCAGTTTTGATGCGCCTGCTATGCCAATAATTCGCAGTTTGAATTGGCCAACAGTGGATGATATTATTAGGAGCGAAATAGCGACAACTATGTACAAATCGTTAAATGGCCTCGTCCCAGAGTACCTTTCCAACCTGTTTAGTAAAACTTCGACTCGATATGCTAGAAAACTGAGAAATACTGATACTGATCTTTCGCTTCCATTACGAAAGACCAACAATGGGCAGAGGGCTATTTCTTTTCGTGGACCTAAGCTTTGGAATCAACTTGAACGCGACGCCAAACAGGCACCTTCCCTTGCCACCTTTAAGAGAAGAATCAAAAACAAACTATGATGACCTTTCCTATTTCGTAGTATCTATCTTCCTATTTGTAAATGCATTGCCACGGCCCCCTGAAAAGCAGTTCCCACGGACTGACGGGGCTACCGTGCCTAAATAAGTAAAAATGAATGAATGAATGAATGAACAGTAACGTTTTTCGGCAAGACAATACCACGTACAATTGCTCTGTCTATTTTGCCAGATAAGTCTTTGTTGGTAAATAGACCTTTTACCCATTCTAAGAAAGAACCTGAATCGAATGATGCTTCTGTATTTTGATCAATTTTCAAATGTGTTCAATAGTGATAGAAGATCTAACGCAACTCGATCGAACCTAGCGCATAAAATAGTATAAAAATAACACTCGATCCAGGCTTTTACGCAGAATAGCTAAAAGGTCCACTCTTCATTCAAATTTTCAATTTTTGATGGTATAAAATTCTGCGTCATTTTGCTGCGACGTCACAACGACTGTTTGAGAGTCCTTTGAAATCATAGCAGTCCCATCAGCAACTGAAATAGCCCAGGAAGGACCTGTATTGTACGAAACTGCAGTTTTTGGTACAATACAGCAGAAGACAGTATCGAATTACATGAGATTCAATTTACAGAACAGGCCAAGAAACACAAACACCTGAACATATTTTAATGGGAATTTTATAGAAAAGCTATTGGCTTACTTGGGCTAGTATCTGGCATGATCAACATAATGCCTTGCTCGGCAGCAGCTCTTTGAGCTCCAGCTTTTGTTGTAAAGTTCTGTTCTGTGCACGTTAAACCTTCGGGGAAAATAAAAAAGTTTCATACAGTACCACTGATAAATTTAGTAACATTTCATGCAACATAATACTGAGGACGACAATGATCCACAGTAATATTTACCGATCTGAAAAACTGATCAGTTTTTCATCAACGGATGAAAATCCCTGCAACAGATTGCCTATAATCTAGACTGACTACACAGATTGACTACAGTCACCACGACCACAAATGCACAATCAACATCATTGAAAGCTATAAGACCTAATGATAAAAGACCGTAGAACACGATCTTCTCGTGTTTCAATTTCTCGACCCCTCTCTCCCAGCATTTGACTTGGAGTCGTGACAGCGGAAGGGAAATTATTTTTTGAAAGAATCTAGGAATATCCAGTAAGCCATCCCAACACAACTAGCGTCCCAATGTCGTTCTATAAAAAACAGAATCAGATTGACAAAAGGTTTGGCAGGCCTGGACGAAGACCTCAGCACATCTTTGTTTACAGTCGGATAGAATATTTGGGAAAGGGAGACCAGGGATAGTTGTAACACTTTTTCAGAAAACTGAACCTTTCTCCTTATAAGCAAAGCGCAGACTTGTCGTTATGTGTTGTTGCAATATGTTCCTTCACAAATATGGTGCTTTCAGGTCTTCAGTAAATTGTAAACTACAATCAAGATAGCAGTGTTACAACTTGCTCCGAGAGCTCGGCCAAAGTTTAACAGGTACTGAGGCAAGTTGTAACGGAACAAGCAAGTAAGCAGTGAATCTATTTTCTGAAAAAATCTATCTGCTAGTATAATCCTATTTTTACAGCAAGTAAACTCAAAATCATGTATAATACAATCATATAAACTCAAAATTCTATAAAGTAAACATCATTCAATCCTTGTTATTACACAATTTGCACATTAGTTGTCTTAGCTGGTGAAGGTGAAGGTGAAGTTGCGGTTTTTAGCGCCAAGCGCTGGGATCGCAGAAATAGCTAAGCGCTAATCGAGTCCACGACCCCTTGTCATGACGCTCAAAGGTGCTGATGGGATTTGAACCCCGTCCGCCTGACTGTTCTGGCTGCAATGTCAGTGGATTACAACACGGCGCCACAACACCTTCAAGCTTAGCTGCTTTTGCTGATCTGAAAATCTTGAAAATCACCTGCTAAATGTACCCCTTTCACTCGATTTCACTCTCAGTAATCTCAGATTCTACATCAAGCATGTCGAATAATTGTCTACGAATGGAGAAAGTATTGATTGAATAGCTTCCGGAAGGAACTTGCTTATTTTTTTAATTTTGAATTCTATGTTTTGTTACAACTTGGCCCAGACCAGCGAAGTGTGAAAATGCACTGTTCTGGCCAGATACATTGGAGTATAGCATTCAAAGGTAATTTCAGGTGAAGCAAAGCATATTTCACCCTGATACTACGTGGGAATTAGCAATTTACACTGACTACGGAACACTGCAGAAGCAAAGTTCTGAAGTTTGAGGTGGTGGTAATAATAATAATAATAATGATAAAGAATTTATTTAAAGTTGGGTATAACTACATAGTTTACTCTAAGAATAGAGCAACTAATTCAAACCAACTATTTATAAAAATACATTATTTACAGTTTCAGCTAATTACAGATATTACAATTACAATCATCTCCATTCCATGATTTGATCTTACGTTTGAACGAGGCTATGGATTGACTGGACTTATCTCATCAGATGTAGTGTTCCACATAATACTGCCTCTGAAGACAATGGAATTTAAGCCGTTTAAAACAGTTCTGGCTATATAGCTGTAAAAGGTCTTTTACTCTGAGGTCGTAAGTCACTTCCTTTCTTATAAACAGATCCAACATGAACGCTGGATTTTGGCGACTTCAAGACTTATAGACCTCAGTCATCAGCTTATGGAGGTTTTTTGTGTGCACTGTCTGCTCATTGTTTCTTTGTAGAAGCTCTTCCAAGGAGGCTTCATAATCATCGAAGAGTACGCGTGGAGCACGTTTGTGGATCCTGTTTATCTCCCTGTTTGAAGTTTTCCCACAAAACATCCAAATTCATGGACAATAGCTTAGGCTTGACAATATAAAAGCACTGTATAGTAGCCTTGCTTTCTTAAAGTCAAGTAGTTTTGCCACCCTTGAAAATGCCGTTACTTTTCTACTTGTTTTGGCACACAAGGATTTGACATGATCTGTAAACTTCAGTTCAGAGTCGATAGTAATCCCAAGGAGTTTCACATTGTCTCTTGGAACTAAAACCAAATCATCAATTTCAATACAAATATTCGCAGTTTTTGGTAGCCCAAGAAACATCACTTGAAATTTTTCAGGATTTGCCACCATACGATTCGAGTCAAACCATTTAAGAACATTTTCAATATCAACTTCTAAACATGTGGCTACATCTCCTATGTTCTCTCCAGAGGCATACAGTGTATTGTCATCAGCAAAATTGCATATTCCTGATTTCTCAATGCATAACAGAAGATCATTTATATATATGTTAAACAGTAGAGGCCCAAGAATTGAGCCCTGTGGGATACCTGATGAGATATAGTGCCAATCACTGAAGGTAGAGCCAATTTTGACGCGTTGTTTCCTATATGAGAGGTAACTATGTAATAAATTCAGGCTACCAGTCCCAAAGCCATAGGCCGCAAGTTTTGCTATCAAAAGGTTGTTGTTTGTTGTTAAGTCTGTTGTTGTTTTTGTTTTTAGGCCAAAAATGGGATAGCAATGCCAAAGATAGCTGCTAGCAAGAGAATGAGAATTTACTCTTCAAATTGAAGGTAGTGATAAGACATTCATTCACATGGCTGATGAGCAAATCTTTGATAGCGGAAGAGAAATACCCTCCGTTACAACTTGCCCCTGTTACTCCTAGCCCCGGTCTCCCCTATAGATTTTAAATGTGGACAATTTGTGCCAAGTAAAAACAAGATTTCCAGGAATTTCCTCACGATTCTTACCAAACCAATGATTAACTATAGCCTAGCTCTAGAACAAAACTTCTGTAATTGTAGTTAAGCATAATTTTAGAAATGGTATACTTCGAAATTTGGCAAATTCCAATACCCTCATCTTTTATAAGAAAGAAATTACAAATCACGAAACCGAGCTACTTGGCTCAAACTGCAAATTTTCGTAGCAATTTGCAGCTTTTCTACCAGCGCGCGCTTTTTTTGCCCCCCACCCCATCAAACCTTTTTAATAGCTCCCAAATATGACAGCCAACGGTCAAACTTCCTGTCTTTTGTGGAAAATTAATCAGTAGTCAGAAATGAGAATTTCTGATAGAAATTGACAAGGTCGAGGGATAGCATGCTAAAGATTTGGTATTCAACCCATCCCCACAGAAGACTTTTTGCCAAACATTGAGAAGCATTCTTTGATAAGCATAGCTGCCAAAATCAAAACCAATTGGAATTCTTTGGAAGCCTTCAACAACACTGATTTTCAAAATAAGCTAACACATACAATTTCTAAACAAACAACTCGGACAACCAAGAGATTTACATCATTGGAGAAATTTTTAAAAGACTTAACTAAAAAAAACGATACATCCAGTGAAATCAAAAGATGTAGGGAGTTCTGCTCCTACCACGGATGCAAGGAAAAGACTGAATCATCAACTCCTATCACTGACAAAAATCAACTTCCGTTCTCGACTAGATCTTAAAAAATCCTGCCCAAAAACTTTCAGAAGGGATTCTTGCGTTGAGTTCATCCCATCATCAACTCATTTATTGCACCAGAAAGACTACCAGAACTAAACATGCGAACATTCTGTTCTCGGGATTCCTAAATTACAGAATAACACAAGACGACTCCTTGTTAATCTTCTTCTTTAGTCATTGGCCTCTGTCAGGCAGGTTCATGGTATACAAGGCTTCCAGATTTCTCCATCTTGGGCCACAATTTTTGGTGTTTTTGCTCCATCAATTAGTGTCAAGCGTCTCCTTAGTCTGATCTTGTTATTTTCCTGGGTATTTTCCTTTCAGCAGTCTTTCCGAAAGCGTGGGGTAAGGCGGGGTAAAGTGAACTACGGGGTAAAATGAACTAGCAACAACATTCATGCTTTGTGGGAAGTGGTTTGTCACCAATGCTTGATTATGCGTGCTAACAGAAAATCAAATGATTTTTGCTGAAGGGTTTCCAGAAAAAAGATGACTAAGGAAGACTTCCTGTCAGCTAACATGGAATTTTGAGAGGCCTACCTTTCAGCCGAGATTTTGCTTCGACAGGGGAAAAAGAGAATTACCTGCATTGCATGAATTAAACTGGAATTTTGATGCATTCCAAGTTTGCTTTATGTGAGAGAGCGTAGCCTAGCCTTCCCAGATTTTCTCAACATGAATCAATTTCTGCGTATTTAAACGTAATGTGGATACGTAAAGCTTAAAGACCCTGTGCTCCCCATGATCCTTTCTGGTCTGACAATGAATTTCATGCTGTATGAACAAGATCACGGCATAGCAATCGCAAGTCTGTGCATTGTCGTTTCAACCTTCAAATGATCGTTATGAAGTCATCGCTTTGAACTCAAACTAAAGACATTCCCAAAGTAATTGAAGGATAAGGGAACTTTTCTCCTTCGAGCTATTCATTTCCCCATATTCTTTGGTCGAAGTGCGTTGTTTACAGTAAATGCGATGTTTTGCTGGTTTGTGCGCATGCAAAGGATCGATGGGAGCAAAGGGACTTTAAGGTCTTTGGCAGGCTTGCAAAGAATTATCTTTCAGCATCAAATTTTAACACTTCAGAAACAATACCTGGTGCGCCAAAGAAATTATGCACTTTCAACAGGCCACGATAAATTGCATACTGGACCGAATTTGAAGATCTATGAGTCAATCGCACGATCCTCAATTAGAAGATGGTATTTTTGGCTCACTTTTTGGAACCCAATTTTTGATTTTGAAAAAACTGAAAAACCGTCAAAAAAAAGCTGAACAAATTTTCTAAAGCCTGGTTTCCATTAAATCGTAAATCATCGCCAATCATAGTCTTAAAGAATCGGCGATGATCGGCGATGATCGAAGACTGATCGGCGATGAATTACGATTTAATGAAAACCAGGCTTAAAGACTCAAAATGAATGAAAAAGGAGAGAACGCTTTCTTGGTGATTTGGGAACTTAGCAATTGATCACAACTATATGCTTGTTTGGCCTCATCATGCCATTTCACTACTGTGTGACCTTCAAAGGGGCATTCCTCGAAAAAAACCGGATGTCGGTAAATTGGGTTGTCAGTGTCTACTACGAGCATCTATGTCATTATCAACATTTCCCAATGTTTCTCCAACTTAGATCCAGCTCAAACTGGCCGCAAACGACCGAACCGAAAGGTGAGCCATATCCTCGCATTTAAATCCCAGGCAGAAAACGACACTTGTCGGTAAAGCCGATCCATTCTTTTGCCCGTAGTCGCTCGTTTACGTAAGAATGAACGAATGCAACAGGACATTCAAACTCGACTAAACCAGCGATGCACAACGAACCCATCAAGACTCGCCAACAACCACCGATGGACAATAACCAAAATTTGCAACGTTCCTTCGTTAGCAGCGACGCGTAGATGTGATACGGTATAAAAGTTAAAATTGGTTCAAATGTTTTCCTCCATATCTCACGTTTGAGAAGTGTAATCGACGAAAGGAAAACGATTTTCAAGGGCTGACGTAATCTTCTTCACGATCGGTATAACGATGTGAATCTTTGCAAGCATTTGATTTTCGCGGAATGCTCTCTTAACCTCCTTGACATAAGAATGCAGTACCTGCATTGAAGTATGAATTCAATGAAATATCAGAAGGACAAATACATTTCTTTGTATCATTTAAAGTATTTATTTTGTCAAACATAGGACTCGTGCACTGGATTATAACTGATCAATTTCTTAACTCCCAAATCACCACGAAAGCATTCTCTTTTTGTCAATTCAAGTGGAGTCTTTAGAAAACTTGATCACCATGTTTTGACTGCTTTTAGTGTCTTCGAAATAGAATTTTTAAGAAATTTGCGTTCAGGTCCATTAATGAAAGACAAAACATTTACAAAAAATCCTACCGGGTGACCCAAAAAAAACTTCACGAGTTAGCTCGTATATATTTTCTTGAAAGCAAATGTTATGAAGACATACAGCTGAAAGGATCCGCTATCTTTTGAGATGTTGCTAGGTCAGTTTAAGATATGCATACTGTCCGAAAACAACAGTTTCAAAAATATGGAAATTCATTCATTTCTCGGACCATTCCCTCGCCTTCAAGTCCATTTTTGGAAAGTGCGAAAAAAGCTGAATTTCAAATTTGCATTAGGGCATGAAATTTGAATGAGGAACAGAGGTCAATTATTTTGCAAACAAAATTTTTTCCCAGACGACTTCATTTTTCGTTTTTCATTTTCAATTTTTTAGGCATGGTAGCCCCTCAGTTAGAGAAAACTGATTTACAGGGGGCCATGCAATAAAATACAGTAAAACTAAATTAAATATTTTACACAAAATAAAACTAATCGATAACTTAATTACAATCGTTAAAAGAAATTTCAAAAAACAACATTAAAAACGGAAAGGGAAGTTTCGTTGATTCTTCGAGAACAGTTGATCATTTTATGGCTTTCATAAAGTCTTTTAAAATTGACGTATCTTTAGTCTTTTAGATAAACCAATCCAAGTTTCGCACCCTGGAAAGAGAAGCATCTCTGTCCTGTGGTCGTTCTTAGAAAGGGGACTCTTAGGTCATAATCCGAATTTCTGAGAGACCGTGTTGTAGAGACGTTGACTTTAGTAAACATGTCACTCATATCGGACGGTGTATCACCATTCAGGGATTTGTAAACAATCCTAGCAGATTCAAGATCAATTATTTTCCTTACTGTGGACCATCCGAGTGCACGAATGACTGGGAGTGGCGAAGAGCATCGAATGGGCTGTTAGTGAACAATTTTGCCGCTCGATTTTGCAGTTTTTGCAATTTTCCTTAATTCTTCTAATCCATTGTTATGTCGAGTTTTCACAAAATGTTGACTGAAAAATGATGGCGATGTTTTCACTCAAAATGAGGAACCTGGATTCGAAATTTTCATTGAATCTGGTTCTTCTGATGGTAATCATTGCTTAAAACGACCATGCAGCATCTCAAAACATAGCGAAGCCTTTCAACTAAACTTTGATAGAAAGCACTTGGCAATAGCTTTTGATTTCAGGGAGCTAGTTATGATCTAGCTCGTATAGTTTATTTTTGGGTCACCCGGTAGTATCTACCAGTGGATCTTAGATTAAGATCAACTCATAAATCTTCAAAATCGGTCCAGTATGCGCCTTACCATGGCCTGTCGAAAATGCATAGTTCACTTTGGCGCACCTGGCAGCAAATTATCTACTGGGAATTTCTTACTTAAACAGCCACTACCTCTCTGTGAGAAATTCATATTCATAAAATTGATTCAATTTCAGTTTTTCTATTATGGGATTGAACAGAATCTGAATGTCCGAGAATTGGGGTCATGCAAGTTGCTATGTGCAAGAGGTTGCTTGAGAATATGATTTAGAACTAGTTCTGTGCTAGGTTTTTACCAGGCTGATCATTCATTGGAGCGTTATGCCTCGAAATAAGAGAAAAAAGCGACTCTTGAAAAATTATAGTCAAGAAATGCCATAAATGCATACATTTATCACCAAAGCAGTTTAAAGTTGATAGAATAGCTGAGTTTTGGCCATCTTAACTTACCCCATTTTAAGGGGTAAAGGGAACTGCCTAACTGCTTGCCAAAAACACGCCGATGCTTGAAAACATCAATCATTTAAAATTTAAAAACGCTTCAATATTTCAGCAAAGGCGACAATGTCACTTTGACACATGCAAAATTGATATTTTTATCGTAACAGAAATATGGCTCTACAATCACCTACAAAATAGTTCACTTTACACGGTCTTACCATACCAAGTCTCAAATTGTGGCCGATCCAACAAATTGACTCTGATCCAACAATGTTGCTGTCCTTTTATTCTCTTCAACGCTTGTCTTTCCTCGTCAATTTCATTGATTTCATTCAATATCTTCATTCCAATCATAATCTTTCCTATCTCTGCTGGTTTTGACAATTCTCTATCGACCAATCGACCAGTACAGATGCCGTTTGATTAACATATAAATTCCAAATCATCGTCCTGTTTCCATAATCAGTCAAATCAAACCCTCAAAAGACAATCGCGTGTAAAACTCCATACTTCTTGTATATCATTATATTATTGTTTGGATCCAAATTATGATTTCATTGTGAATTCAGGTAGCAAAAAATTGTGCCTAAACTGCAGCCCGTTGAATACACTGTCAACAAACAGAAAGCCGAAGATCAAATTTTCAATCAGAATAAGCAGAGCAGTAAACTGGAAGCTAAGTTAAATCTATATAGGAAAAAATTGATACCTGGTATGAAATGCAACATGTGTCCTACCTGATAGCCAATAAAGGACGGGGACCTTCCCATGCTCTGCTTGAGGAGGGATGAAAACAGCAAACTTCATTGAGCACTTCAGTTCATCACTAAAATTAAGACACACCAACATACAGCTTTCAATATGGGACTAGGGAGGCGATTTCCCACCCCACTAGTATGCAAAAAAATCCCTGTTAACCCAATTACACCTGGGGGAAATGCCTCCATTCAAACTTTTGACAATAAAAAAGAGAGCAACAGATCGGAAGCTAATTTTTAAGTAGCAATTAATTTTAGGCTTTTAATTTGTGATAATTTAAGTCACATGACCAGCAGATGCCCTATCTAGATAATGGCAAAAATCACAAAAACAATCATAATTTCTTTGTTTTAAAATTGACTGAAGGGGCTCCATCGCTACACTGTAAACAAAATGATGATTTACAGTTTTTGAAAGGTAATATCACAAAGGATTTGTACACTTTTCTCGAAATTTTTCTCGAGGATAAATCATGGTACTTCATTATAGAAGAAACTAATTATTCATATCGTCTTGAGTACCTTCCCCTTGAACCGCAACCCTGGCGCAATATCAAGAGCTTTAGGCTTGTTTCTAAATTTACAGAAATAGCCAATGTACTAGAAAGTGGAATAAAAGCGAAAATGCATAGCTGACTCATTACTCTTGCTTTCCATTCGTATTAGCTTGTTTCCCGCAATTTTTCTCCTCGTGCTGAGAGGAACTTTTCCGTCGCACTTGAAACGTTAAAGAAAGTGTTCGTTTATTTCTCCATTTATTTCATTCAGCAGTATTTTTACTTAGATTCCTTTACATTGTAAAAGGCTGGAGAAGGTCAAACAACTTGTCTCTACCAATTTTTCAGCTTCTTGAATGAAATGTGGGAGAAGTCCTTCGAGTTGCATATTTCCGTTTTTGAACAGAGGGTTTCTCATAGAAGTAGGAACCGGGGCAACTGGGGGCACATACCCCTCAAGAGTTTGCAACAAACAAAGAAGTGCCCATTTTATTTTTAGAAGATGCCCCCTTTTTTTAAGGAAAAAGTGCCCTCAAAGCGTCGTGCCCGACAAAGTTTGAGATGCTTCCTACGTCCCTGGGTTTTCTATTGCAAAGCGAGTCCATTGGGTATAACTCACCAAGAAGTGCCACAGTGTGTCATATGGTCTCCCAATTTGACTAAATTCACAGATATTTTGTGGAATGTGATATATTATGTCACCATAATCCAGGTGCTGTCGAACATAGAGCCTATACATTTCGTTTCGCGTATGTCGTGGCAAGTATTCGGAAATAAACCTCAACATCCCTATTCCTTGTCTACATTTGGAAATAACTGATTGAATACGGCTAGCGAAGGACAGCTTAGAATCCAGTATGACACCAATCCAGTGTTTATTCAATCCAATCCAGTGTGACACCAATCCATTATGACACCAATCCAGTATGACACCAGTCCAATCCAGAATCCAGTGTTTTTGCTCTTGGACACTATCAACTGAAGCAATATCAAAAAAGATGCAAGGGTGATTATATTGAATTCTCTGTCCGGAGAAGGTCACCTCGACTACTTATTTTGTTTGGTCAGGATCAAAGGACATGCGCCAGTTGAGTGCCTTCAGCTTGATAAGATTCAGATCATGGTTCACATCAAGAGCAGCCGTATGTGGATCATGAACGACTATGAAAATTGATGTGTCATCGGCAAATAGATTCACATTGCACTTTAAGCCATCAGTCAAGTCATTGATATAGATAAGAAAGAAAAGAGGAACTAAAGTACGACCAAAAAACTATGTAGAGTTAAAACGTTTTTCGATGCCATTTCGGCTCTATTTGCTTAATAGTAAAAGCTAAGGTCTCTTTCGAAAGAGGAAGAGAAGCGCAATACCCGTAAGCATTTTAAACTTACAGAATGGGGGTTGAAACCAAGCCTCAAAAAAGCAACTCTTAGCCCACACAGTCGTCGAGGTTGAGAAATATACGGCTCAAAAGCTCTATTTTAGCTGTATCCAAATCTGTGCTCCCTTTATTTGTCTACCCAATAGGTTTTCGTCTACATACGAAGCAATGGCCAAGGGTTAGCAGATTTTGGAAAATCTGATTTTCTCAGTAACGGGGGAAGCACTAAGTCGCTACAACGACAAATAACAGGGACTTTATCACAAAGGACAGTATCGAGCATGAAAAATTGTCTCAAGAGCTTTTTCACATGCTCTTCCAAAATGTTGTTGATTTCTTTCAAAGAATATTTTGTTTAGATTCTAAACAATTAAATTTGGTACGCTTATAGTTTTAGAAAGAATCTTTGCAGTAAGGGCAGTGTTTCTCGTTTGGGAATCTGGCCGCATGAGAGATTACAATCGATAAATTTCATGTGTTTTTTCAAGAAATAATTGTTATCTAAGATGCTTGACTGAACAACTTAAAATTCAAATAGAATATTTTTTCAAAGAAAGCATCAATGATCACGAGAAAGTGACTTTCGGTTAAACTCCCTTACGATAACCTTCCACGCTCGATACAGTCTTACTGCAATAAAGTCCTTGTTATTCGTTGCAGTAGCGACTTGTTGCTTCCCCCCGATTTTGGGGAAATCAACTTTTCTAAAATCTGCTAACCCTTGGCCATTTCTTCGCATATGAACAAAAATCTACTTAGTTAACAGCTAAACGGAGCACAGATTCGGACACAGCTAAAATAGAGCTTTTCAGCCACATATTTTGAACCTCGACGGTTGCGTGGGCTAAGAGTTGCTCTTTTTGAGGCTTGATTTCAACCCCCTTTTGTAAGTTTAAATTTCGAAAATGCTGCTAAAGGATATTACGCTTCTCTTCCTCTTTTGAAAGAGACCTTAACTTTTATTATTAATCAAATAGAGCCGAGATGGCATCGAAAAACGTTTTAACTCTACACAGTTTTTGGCCGTTGAACCTTGCGGGACACCGGCTCAAATGGTACCCCATGTAGATCTTTTATCATTCAAGACAGTACGCTATTTTCTGCCTTCAGGAAAGCTTTGCATTAGTGTTAGTAGTTTACCAAAGACTCTGCATCGGCGTAATTTGTATATAAGACCTTGATACCGGACCCTGTCAAAGGCCTTTGAAATATTGAGAAAAACAAAGCGGACATCTAACGTGGGATTGCAGTCGAATGTTGTAAATATGGAATGGAAGATTCACAGTAACTGGCTAATAGTTGAATCTCCTGGGCGGGATCCTGACTGATTTAGCTTTGATAAACCGTTTGTGTTTAGATATTGATAACAGATATTGATCAACAGGTGTTGATCAAATCTCTCCGAAGCTCGTTTCTCTGGCTAGCGACGATTTGGCTATGCCTCTTACTAATGCCATTAATTGCAGCATTCGAAATTTCAAATTTCCCCAGAACGCAAAAACAGCTGCAGTTTGTCCATTGGACAAAGGTGAACCCGTTCGTACTGTGGAGAGAAATTATCGTCCAGTCAGTATAGTCAACACTTTTTCCAAAATTTTTGAAAAAATTTTAAAGGAACAGCTTAGCCCCTTCCTTGACAGGACTCTCTCCGTTTTCATTGCAGCTTATAGAACAGCTTACAGTACACAGCATGTTTTGATTACACTTATAGAAGAGTGGAAATCTAAGCTTGACAACAACTTTATTGTAGGGTCCGTTTTGATGGATCTGTCAAAAGCTTTTGATTGCATCCCGCACGATTTGATTATAGCTACACTTCATGCATATGGTTTTGATGAAAATGCCCTGGTTCTTGTCTATTACTACCTTAAAAACGGAGGCAGAGTGTCCGAATAAATAACGTCTACAGTTCTTTTCAAGAAATTGTATCAGGAGTACCACAGGGATCAGTTTTAGGTCCTATAGTTTTCAATTTCTACATAAATGATCTTTTCTCTTTTATAAAACAAGCAACCATGTATAATTATGCTGATGACAACACGCTAGCTTTCTTTTCCAAGTCCTTGCCAGATCTTGTCAACGTTTTGGAAAATGAAGCAGACAGCGCTTTGTCATGGCTGGAACAAAATGAAATGATTGCGAACCCGAACAAATTCCATGCACTTTTTTTTCAAAAAAGACCAGACAAATACTTGTGGCATAAATCTTGACTTTCAAGGACATTCTATCAAATCTGAAGAGACTGTTAAGCTCCTAGGTGTTACACTAGACTACAAATTGAACTTTGACCCACATATATCTAACCTTTGTAAAAAAGCTGCAGCACAACTGAACGTTCTTAAGCGACTTAAGTCATTTATTGGTTTTGCTGAAAAAGAAGTTTTGGTTCAAAGTTTCGTGTATTCGAATTTCAACTATTGTCCTTTAGTTTGGTACTTTTCGTCTTCAAAATCGCTTCAAAAAATTGAAAGGATACAGGAACGCGCGCTAAGATTTTTGTACAATGATCATAAAAGTTCCTACGATGATCTTCTTATTAGGTCAAGGAAGTGCACAATGCAAGTTGCTCGTCAGAGAACCCTCTGTATCGAAATATTCAAGACAATCAAAAATCTAAATCCATCTTTTATGCAAAGTATTTTTAGTTCAAGAACTTCAAAGCATCCTTCACGGAATCCGAACAATTTAAATCATTTTCGACCAAATCAAGTGACGTTCGGTTCTAAGAGTCTTAAAGCCTTTGGACCTCAGATCTGGAACTGTTTGCCAAATGGAATAAAATCAGCTGACAATCTCAACAGCTTCAAACGTATGATAAAACAATGGGATGGTCCTTCTTGTAAATGCAACGCTTGTAAATATAATCATACCCTGTAAATTCTATCCATTCAAATCCAAATTGCTTTTAGTATTTAGCTTTGTAAGTATTTATTTCCTTAGTTATTTCCTTTCACTTGTAATATAGCAGATTAATTTCGATTTAGATTAGTTGTATATGCATATATTGTGTATATATATATGTATAGCTAGATTGAAATATCGAAGCAAAACAAGATTACAAACAAACAAACAAGCAGGAGTCAAAGATCAGCTTCTCTAGAATTTTACCAAAGATTGGAAGAAGAGAAATAGGAAGATAGTTTTGTTTTCCAAGTTCTTACTGTTCTTCTTATGGATGGGAACTACGTTAGCTCGTTTCCAGACTTCAGGGAAAACACCCTGGTGCATACACACTCAAATATTAATCTAAGGGGTTCAAGGAGTGCAGCATCACGTATCTTAATCATACGCACTGAGTCATCGTCCCAGCCATGAGCTTTTGAGCGGCTCACACTATTTGGATTCAATGATCGAATAACATTCAAGATCCTCTCATCAGAAATGGAAAAGCCAGTTAGCAGTGGAGCATTGGGCACTAATATCAGAGACAGTATACTACAAGTATCGATTCTGGCGCACCGTTGTATAAACTAATCATGAAAAATTTCTGCCTTCGCAGTAAAATCCATGACAAATATATCGTTTTCTAACAGAGGGGGATTATCAGTATCTCAGCTTTGTTCAAGATTGTTGTTTATCAAGGACCAAAAGAGTTCCTTTCCAGTTTCAGGCTTAGATAGTGTTCTACCTATTTTCATAAAGTACTTGTCCTTAGCTTCCTAAAGTAATTTTGATCCCTGAGATATCATGTTGGTGATTGCCTCCAGCCTATCCTCTGGTTGTTGATTCTTAATGAAGGTCTTGTAAGCCCTATTCTTTTTAAATTGACTGCGTCATCCAAGGTGCTTGGTAAGACCTGACTGTGATAATTTTGTTTGAAATAAAATTCGAAAAGGTATTCATTAAAATTTCATTCAGAGTTTTAACTTGAGGATCAGGGCGTGTAATTTCTGAAACAGTATCACTCCAAGGAATCATCCCAATACTTTTT
This sequence comes from Aurelia sp. 4 Dawson et al 2005, assembly GCA_964019985.1. NCBI lineage: Eukaryota > Metazoa > Cnidaria > Scyphozoa > Semaeostomeae > Ulmaridae > Aurelia > Aurelia sp. 4 Dawson et al 2005. The sequence goes on from OZ026495.1 coordinate 10,492,045, forward strand.
TTGATTGCAATGACGTTTGCTCTATCATTATATCAAATTTTGCGTTTATACGGAAGTGACCTTTTAGCGCAGAATTTACCAAAGATAATCTGGTGATGACATTTCACGTGTAAAGAGGGGTGGACACCATATTCAAGGTATAGATTTGGCTGATCAGTGAAAATGACATCGATGCAAGATCTAGAATTTCCAGTCAAGTGCTCCGGCTCATTAATTAATTGATGAAGGCCAAGGTCAGCTGTAAGTGGTACGAAGGGTTTGCCATAGTCATTTTCGATATAATTTTCTCGCAAGTTTGTAGAACGGCAGTTAATATCACCAGCTATAATAACACAGTAAGGATTTGCGCCGGACATCTTGGAAAACATAAGTTCGACATTGTTCATGAAGTCATGGAATTCAGCTTGGCTCTGTAGGGACTACAGTAGAAGATAAACAATGGATGAATAGGGACACGGGCGGGTTACAGATTTGTTTACGGTTTAATGACAGAGCTCCTTTGCGTCTTGCTTGGTACCAAAAGATTGCCCTTGCAGGAAGTACTTTCATTAATACATACATGGTGTCTCAAAAAAATTGTTCGACGTTTGATAAAATATTGAAAAATAAGGACAACGTGAACAAGATCATGGAAAGATAACCCTGTTCCTAAGATTATGAAATAATTTTAGAGACTAAAATCGTGCAAATCGGTTGAAAATTCACTGAGTTACGAGCTATCGAAGATCAAAAATATGTGATAGCTGAAACCAGAGACCCCCCAGATTACTGGCATTGTAAAAAGCTCGAAGACGGAGGTAAGAGAAGCTTATTCAATGTCATACCTCTCGTTGATATCAGAGCACACCAAATAGGACTTCTAAAGTAAATTACTTCATGCGATCATTCTCTAAATTTCCTTACATTGCATAAGTCCAAAAACAGTGGTTCAGAACATAATCGACGAGAGACTGAATCTGTTTCCTCAAAGCATCTATATGCTTGACAGCTAGGTTATCGAAAACCTGTTTGAATCCAACTTGGTTCGCCCTGAAACAATTGAGAAATAACAGAAACGACGGCCTATGGAGCTTTTCCCAAAAATGCCATTTCGAGGCATCTGGTTTCAGCATTCGCACAAATTCGAACTTCAAATGCTTGTAACTCCATGAGTTTTTAGCGGATTTGCAAGATTCTTGGGTCCAAAATTAATCTAAAATCTCAGGAAAATGGTGACTTAACCAAGGGTGCATTCATCGTATCGTTATTCCTTAGTATTTAATCAAATGTCGAACAATTTTTTTGAGACACCCTGTACATTACCTGTGTCTATAATTTGCTGACATCAGCAAATGCATAGATTCCATGACATCACTGCATTGATGATGTCACATTTCTAACAAAGGATTTATTTTAAATGATGACATCACTCGTTGGACAATCACATTTTCTTCACTGCCTGAAAATGGAATGGAGCAAATTTCCTTGGAGAGCTTGGTAAAATCTTTGGCCTAAATCTTTGGGAAACTTTCGATAAATCGAAAAGTAGATTTTAAATTATTCATACACAAAATCCCTTCAGCTTACTTACATATAAGCCACAAAAAGAAAATACTGAGGGCTGATTGCATTGCTGATCTTCCAGGGACACGTGTTTTGACTGGCTTTCAGCTCATCAAATATGTTTTAGTTGTTTTTGAATTGGCATAAGGTAGGAATCTCCCTGATACTTATTGGGATTTCATTCCAGACCTTAAGAGCTGAATAGGGAAATCCGTTTTTGACATACTCCAGATTATACCTCGGAATCTTAAGCTCTCTGCATAATCTCGTGCTACTGTACTGGGATACATTATTTTTCCTCATCTACATCAATGATATGGAAGATATGGAACAGCCTTTCTACTGAGGAAAAACTGGCACCCTCCCTTTACAAATTCAAAGAACATTTGGGTGGGTAGGTGTCTCGGATGATCTGGGGTCTGCCTGGCCTTTGGTTTTGGGCTTGGTTTCTGCGGGGTCGGCCATTGCGATTCAGAGTGGGCCTGGTAGCATGTGGTGGGAGATGGAGATGCTGCTGGGTCTATTCTGGGTCTCTCTGGTTGATTTGGTGGGGATCGGGCCTGGGGCTGGGGGTTGGTGGATCCCTGGATCATCTGAGAAGCCTACCTGCCCATCATATTTTCTTTACTTTTTATCCTGCACAGGGAGAGGCTGCACGTGAGACAGTTGTGAGCGGTCATGTTTTGAACTGCTCCAGTTCGCTCCAACTGTTTGCTGCTAAACGCATAGATATGGTATGAAAATTAATTAAATTGGCAGTCATGTAGATGTATGAAAGATGTTCTGTTTAGCTTCGTTGGATTCAATGTATGAATTTGTAAATACATCGATGAAATGGTAAAAACGAGTACAGGCTTTTCGACAACAACAGAAATGGAGCTTACTGACGAGTTCAAGGCGTACTTGGACGGCCGTTTTGAGCAGCTTCTCGATAACCTTGCAACAAAGGACGACATTGAAGATTTGAAAAAGGAAGTAACATCATTGATCGATGAAATAGAAGAGCATGAAGATAAAATTGTTCACCTAGAATCGACCACCAGTGAACAGGAAGAGCGAATCACCGTTCTTGAGGCTCAAAACGCGGTCTTGGAAAGTCACGTCAACCACTTGCTTTCTGCACATGAGGAACAAGAGCAGTATTCCAGAAGGTTGTGTTTACGAATTAGACGGAATGGAGGTACCCAAAAAAGGCCAGAATGAAACAAGCGAGCATTGCCTAGAGAAGGTCAAGAAAATTATTGAGGAAATCGGTGTGGATGTTCCAGACGCCGTGATTGACCGTGCCCATCGCATCGGGCCCACGAAGGAAAAAGATGGTAAAGCCACACAGCAAATAATTGTTCGGTTCACGACATGGCGACATAGAACCGCTGTTTATAGAGCTCGCAAGAATGCCTCTGAAGCCAAAATTCGTCTTGATCTTACGAAACGTAGGCTAAACTTGCTAATTTTAGCAAATGAATTACTAAAACCGCACCAGGACTGGTACGCTTTTGCCGATGTAAACTGCAGAACTCGGGAGAAAATTGGAGAAAAATAGAGCTCCTTCGAATCAAAAGAAGAATTAGAAAAACTTATCAGTGAAGCCAGTAAAGCACAGAAACTATTTCCATGTTCTTTTCTGAAGAAAAGGTTGTATGTATTTTATTGATTATTGAAGTATCTTGTGGACTGGATGCCACGTGAGATTTGCGAAATCGCAAAATTCGTCATGAAAACACTGAAATTGTTTTATTAGCGGACGGTTTCGAGTGGTGTCCGGTTTGTGACAGTCTGTTCGACATTGTGTTAATTGTTATTTATAGAAGTTTGTTCCTTTTGGTTCGCGTGCAAGAGATCTTTCCGTGAGACCCCACAGGCGGCGAAAGTTTTCCAAGTTTTTCCACCCTTATGCTTGGTTCTCGCTTGATGTGGTCATGTTTGTGCGCTGCATCGCGTGCGATGAAGTTGGGGGCTGGTCTGGCTTTGCCTCGCTGTGGCGCTTCTTTGCTGTTTGGCGTGAGTCAATATCGGCGCTCGAGCGTCGTTGTTGGCTCTTTCCGGATGGTTGTATGGCGCTGCGGTGTGGTGGGGCCGGATTGGCTTGACTTTGTCGCGCCTGGTGCGTCGCGCGGATAGGATCGTATCGGGTGAGAATTACGCTTTAAATTTGTTTATCGCATCGCTGCAGGGAGGTCTCTTGCGCGCGGAGAAAGTGACAAGTCCAGTTTTGTTTACCGTTGCTTTTACTCTGCTAAAACTATATTTTTTGGAAATACGTCCCTAAGGCATTGCATACGTCAAGATTGCACAGTCCCAATTGAAAACTTTATGTGAGCCTTAAATGCTCCTTTTTATTCAATTCCCATGGAAGTACACAAAATTTGATTACTGTATTGTCAAAATTCGGTCGAATTTCAATGAAAGTCTCAATGCCAATTGGAAGAAGATAATTTTACATGCATTTAGCTACAAAACCTGCCCTATGCATTGTCGCTGCCACACATTCTTTTTTTAGCAATATGTTTGTTCATCTATTATTATTAGATCTTTGTTGCATTCATTCTAACACTTTTATGTATTCCGTTTCGTTCAAGTATTGTTTTCAATCTCGCGTATTTAAAGATTTCATTACCTCTAAGCGCTGTGCAGGGAAGCCTATTGTGAAGATGTGCAGAAATACGAGTGACCAAGGAGACCAAAGCTCTGTTAAATGCCCATAGGTATTGACCAGTGGTGTGCAGGAATAGCTTTTTGCAAGTTCCAACTCATTTCTAAAGTTTGCTTTGATCTCTCATTCATGGGCCTTCTATTCTCTTTGTGGTATTGCATTGCCTACTTGTACCTCCTCATTTGGTCATCCGTTGTAACACTCCCCTTGTCTGTCATAGTCACCTCACTGTTCTCCTACTTCTCTCCTCACACATGTTGGTTTAATACATTTTGCTTCAAAGTGGATGAATTGCAAGATATTGTTCTTAATTTTACCAAAATATCCCTTTACTTTCAGGCCACCATTTGCTTTGCCCTGTCCTTTTTAGTCAACTTTCTGATCAACAATATGCGTGCTCTTATCAAATATCCTCTGCGCCGGAAACGATGTATTTATTTACTGCAAAGTGTGCTGCACCTGCTACTAATCATGCAATATATAAGCTTTCTTCTTTATGGGAAAATATTTTCGCTAAAAGCTCTGCTAATGTTTGCAGGTGACATAGAATCAAATCCAGGCCATCAAACTGACAACTGTTTGAAATTTTTCCACTGGAATCTGAATAGCATCTGTGCAAGGAACAAGGTAAAAATATCACTTATTGAAGCTTACAATTCCCTTCATCGATTTGATGTTATAGCAGTTTCTGAGTCAATGCTAGATAGTTCTGTTAGCAACGATGACATCTTCATCGAGGGTTTCAGTAGAGAAATTTTCCGCAGTGATCATCCTAGCAATACTAAGCTCGGTGGGGTCTGTCTGTACTTCAGGGAGGGTTTACCAATAAGACGTAGGACTGATCTGGAACTGCTTCAAGAAATCATTGTTACCGAAATTACCATTGCACGGAAGAAAATCTTTCTTGTAGCCGTTTACCGTAGCCCCAACCAAAATAGCGAGCAATTTGAAAACTTCGTGGACAGACTGCAGTCAACACTGGACCTGCTCCGTAGGGAAAGGCCATACACATTGGTTTTGACTGGAGATTTTAACTGCAGATCTTCTCAGTGGTGGGCAGAGGATATGGAAAACCCTGAAGGGACTGCTCTTGAGGAATTAATTGAATCAAATAACTTATGTCAATTGATTGATGAACCAACTAACATAAGGGGTGAAGGCATGCATGTCATGTATTGACCTCATTATAACTGACCAACCTAATATGTTTGTTGAAAATGGGGTACACCCACCGCTGGATGAACACTCTCAGCATCAGATAATTTACGGAAAATTAAATATTACCATACCCTCTCCACCTCCATATAAGCGAACTGTGTGGGATTACTCAAAGGCCGACACCAAAGCGATAAGAGATGAAATTCAAGAAATTGACTGGGTTTCTCGATTTACTGCCCTCAGTTTGGACGAAATGACGGAGTGTTTCACTCAAATTCTTGTGTCCACTGTCACTAAAAATATACCAAATAAAGTCATTAAAATTGACGACAAGGATCCACCGTGGATAACTCCTGGTCTTAAATCAGCAATCAGACGTAAACACCGTGTGTACAAAAGATTTGTACAACGTGGGAGGAGGCAGGAGGATTGGGCACTAGTTAAAAATGTCCGGAATGAAACTTCAAGATTAATTACTAGCGCAAAAGAGGATTACTACATGAGTCTAGGCAGAAAGTTGGCTGATCCTGGTCAGGGAGTCAAAGCGTACTGGTCGGCTCTGAACAGGTTGATAAACAAAAAGAAAGTGGTTAATATTCCGCCTTTATTGGAGAACGGAATATTTGTGACCAATGTACAGGCTAAAGCTAATGTTTTCAACGATTTTTTTGTTGAGCAATGCTGCTCTTTAGCAACTGAGAGTACCCTTCCAGATTTTCTACCCCATTGTAACAAAATGCTACAAAACATTGCTGTCGATAGGGATAAGGTTCTCAAGTTGATACGTAACCTAAATACCAATAAGGCTCATGGATGCGATGATATCTCAGCATCAATGATAAAAATTTGTGATTGCTCCATTGTTGAGCCCTTGTGCCTTATCTTTGAAAAATGCCTAGATACAGGAAAGTACCCTTCAATATGGAAAAAAGCAAATTTAGTTCCTGTGCACAAAAAGGGTAGCCGACAATGCAAAAGAACTATCGACCAATTTCTTTGCTCCCATTATTTGGAAAAATGTTTGAAAAATTGATCTATGACTATATTTATGAGCACCTATGCGATAATGGTTTGTTAACACAACATCAATCGGGTTTCCGTCCAGGTGATTCGACAGTCAATCAACTGTTGGCAATAAGTCATAAAATCTACTGTGCCTTTGACGATGTTCCAAGTAAAGAAACTAGGGCTGTTTTTCTTGACCTGTCTAAGGCCTTTGACAGAGTTTGGCACAAGAGCTTACTGTATAAACTTGAGTGCAGTGGGATATCTGGCAGCCTCCTTGCACTAATTCGCGATTTTCTTGAAAACCGTGAACAACGTGTCCTCTTAAATGGGAAAAACTCAGAATGGGCAACAATTTCTGCTGGAGTACCTCAGGGCTCTGTTTTAGGCCCCTTGTTCTTCCTTGTCTATATAAATGACCTTGTTGATGACTTGAATAGTGATGTTAAGATATTTGCTGATGACACATCTCTATTTTCTGTCGTGAATGATGTAGCCAGAACTGCTGAAGAGCTTAACCGTGATTTAGAGATGGTTAATTTGTGGGCATGGCAATGGAAAATGCAGTTTAATGCTGACAAAACAGTCGAGCTCATCTTCTCTACAAAAAGAGTTAAACCCATTCATCCCCCTCTACTGTTAGGAAACGATATGGCAACTGAAAAGGCCGAGCATAAGCACCTTGGCATGGTTCTTGATTCCAAACTGGATTTCCAGAGTCATATCAAGGAAGCTATTTTAAAGGCAAGACGAGGAATTGGACTCATGCGACATATTTCTAATTATGTTTCTAGGGACATTCTTAATCAGATGTACAAGCTTTACGTTAGACCTCATTTAGACTACGGTGACATTGTCTACCACAGGCATGATCCTGCCTTGGCGGTGACGGGTGCATGGAGAGGTACAAACAGGCAAAGGCTGTATGAGGAACTGGGTTGGGAGAGTCTCTATCAGAGGAGATGGTATAGATGCTTGTACCATTTTTTTTAAGTTAAAGAGCTCACATCATCCTGAGTATTTGTATGCAGAAATTCCACCCGAGCGTCAAGTCATGTACAATCTCAGAAGCGCGCGTCTGTACGAACAAAACATAGGTAGAACTGTCCGGTTTTCAAACACATATTTCCAGCAAATTTTTTTTGAATGGAATTCGCTCACCCTTGATATAAGAAATTCTACGTCAATTACAGAGTTTAAGCGTAAACTGCTGGGAATCATAAGGCCTGCTCAGAAGCCTACTTATAGTATACACGATATAGCAGGTATTAGACTTCTGACTAAGCTTCGTGTGAATTTTAGTGCTTTAAATGAGCACAAGTTTAGGCATAATTTTGAATGTCTAGACCCTATCTGTGCTTGTGGCACAGGTAAAGAAGATAACGAGCACTTTCTCCTGCATTGCCCTCTCTTTGAATTGCAGCGTAGAGATCTCCTTGGTCAGCTCGGGGACCTTCCTGGCATTGAAATTGTGAGTTTGGATAGTGAGACTATTTGCGAATTACTACTATTCGGTAGCCCAAACTTAAATGTGATCGTGAACAGAATGATTCTGGAAGCGACCATTTCCTTTATCAAATCAACACAGCGACTAGGCTAGAAATTAAACCACCAAATCACGGCGCACCCTACAGGCTGATTTCCATTCAGTAGAATTTTCTGGGCGGACCTTATTTTGCCCAGTCGCTTATTCGAGAGTCACGCGTGTCATTCTATTCATATTTAGAGCGGCATTTTCTTACGCCATTTCCTGTCCAATCGGAAAATTGACTGATTGGAAATCCGCCTTACCAGGTGAGTCAGAGATATATTTCTTTGACGCACCTGGTACACCCAAATTTTTGTAGAGTATGTTTTTTTTGTTATTCTAGATTTATTGTTGTATTAAATTTTTGTAAATGTCGTTCGTAGCGAGAACTCGATGACCTCGTGTCCATTCTCGCTGCGAACGACATATTTTTTCTTTGTTTATTCTAGTTTAACTGTTGTTGTTGTTTGTGTATGTTTTAATATTTTAGGATGGTATAAAAAAAATCCTGCACATAATGTAAATATTGTATTTTATAAACATATTAGCTTTAATTTTCTTATTAAGTATTTATTTTTGTAATTATTGTATTTATTGTATTTTTAGATGGAGGGCCCCTTGAAAAACAACCTTTGTTGAAGGGTCACCCTCCTTAAATGATTGAAAATGAAATGAAAAAAATGAATCTACCAAATGCTTCTAAGAGACTCACTTCTTATCTCTTTGCTGATGGCACAAACATCTACTATGAATCCAAAGATTTAGCTAATTTGACTAAAACTGTCAACAAAGAGCTGAGATTGGTAAAGAAATGGCTTGATGCTAATAAACTATCATTAAACGTTGCTAAGACTAACTATATCATCTTTCATTCTTCATCTTCTAATGTTCCTTCTGGTTCTAACATCAAAATAGGGAAGACACAGATTAAAAGAGTAAAGTTTAAGTTCTTAGGTATCATTTTGGATGAGCATCTTAGCTGGAAATATCATCTCAGTGAACTCGCTAAGAAATTAGCTAGAACATGTGGAATGTTTTTCAAAATTAGGAACTTACTTCCATTAGATGTTTTAGTTTGCTTGTACAATGCTATGTTTTTGTCCTTCCTACAATATGGTCTGATTGTTTGGGGTCAAACGTATGCAATCATACATTGATCCAATTCTCAAATTACAGAAGAAAGCTGTCAGAGCCATCTCATTTCAGCCTCGCATGTCTCCTTCTCTTCCAATTTTCAATGATTTTAAACTTCTGAAACTTTCTGAGCTTTTTGAACTGCGACTCTTAACTTTTGTTTTTGATTCTGTTAACAAAACTTCACCTACTTGCTTTCATGACTTTTTCCTACTTAATTCATCTGTTCATCAGTATTCCACAAGGCAGGCCAGTCAAGGTGACCTATATATGCCTCGAAAAAACAGTCTCCAATATGGTCTAAAGTCTATTAGATATCTTGGTGCCAAGCTTTGGAATGCATTACTTGTGGAACTCAGAAATGCCTCATCTAAAACATTGTTCAAAATGAAACTGAAAAGTTACTTCTTGAACAAAGTCGACCGATAAATCTAAATCTATGCTACTTTGCAACTTAGATAGTGCAAATTGTTTGAACTATATTGAATTTACCTGATCTAATGAATATATCAGAACAGGGGGGGGGGGCTCTCTCCTTGATTAGTTTACCTATTGAGAGAGCTCCTCCTTTAAATAATTCCCTACATGCAATTTATCATTTAGCTCCTCTTTGTACTTAAGCTGGAATAGGTAAAGAATGTGATTCTACGTCCATTTTTGATACGATACCATATGATACGATACCATATGATACAATACCATACAAAACCATACCATACAAAACCATACCATACAATACCATACCTTATGATACCATACAATACCACAAGATACCATACCATACAATACCATATGATATGATACCATAACATACCATACGATACGATACGATACCATACCATACCATACCATACCATACGATATCAGTACTAGGGCAATATTCTCCCAATGAGCTTCTGATGAGCAGACTTACAAGAACTAAATTACCAGTAAGTCCCGATGTATTAAAGCCTAAAGTTGTTTCAAATACAGAGGCATTGCTCAAAAAGAGAGAGAAAGAACAAGAGAGATATTACAACAAATGATCTAGGGCACTTCCAGAATTAGAAGAAGGTCAGAAAGTTCAAATCAAAACAGATTCAAAGTTGCCATGGGTGAAAGGTGTCATAAAGAGTAGAGGAGAGAAAAGATCATATGAAGTAAAAACAAAGATAAGCACTATTAGACGAAACAGAAGGCACATAATTCCAACAGAGAAAGGACAAGTACTTTCATCACTATATGATACTGATGAAAGAGCGACTCAAGTAGATCAGCCTGTGTTAAAAGAACCAGAGCAAGCATTGCAGGAGGAGACTTCAAAGCAAGCAAAAGCAGTGACTCCAACAAGGATTCCAGTTGCAGTAAAACCAAGTGGAAGACAAGTAAAGACTCCATTGTGGTTGAAGGACTTTGAACACTAATTTGAAGGACTTGAAGAATGCCTTGAGTTAGAAACAATGTTGTAGTTTATTTATTTGGAAAAAAGGGGATGTTGTATATATTATGATGATATTAAATAGCCTCTTTACGATGAGCTGCCTCGCTTGGCAGATGGTTGGTTGAAAGTCTTCCTGTTGACGAGTTGTTGATTGAATTTATACGGCATGGCTTAACTCTTCGTGTTTCTCAACAAAACTTAATTCTCAACAAAACAATTTACAAAATATACATTCCACTATCCAGAAGGCCAAATATCATAATTGCTTTATTGTTCTATTGATAACTCACCCTTGCTTTTTCAGTCAAAATGTATTCATGAAATTTTGATCTCAAAACTGAACAAATCTCTTTTCCATTGGCCTTATGTCTTTTTGCAAAGGCTTTGCAAAAGACATCATCATTGATGACAAATTTACATTGTTATTTTTCTTTGATTAAATGGATGATTCAATCACTGGTGATGTTTGCCCTGGAAACCAGGTTTCAACCAAAAACCATTTTTTGAAAGCAAGTGGTACTCGTAGCCATGAAGGCACTTAAGTGTCCCAAAACCGGTTTTTCTTGCTCACTAAAATCTCATGTCATGCATAGCGAATCCAGAAGAGATTACCCTGCAGGAATCATTACTGTTGTAATCATATCTAGAGAGCAGCAGTGCCCAAAACTGGTAGTCTTCAAGCGGCAATTCAAAAGTTGCCCCTAGGTTCTAAAAAAATTGTTGATTTTTCTTCTGGTTTGTACTGTCCCAAAACTGGTATCTTTTCCATAAATTTGACGGATAAAGGATGAACCGCTTTGGTGAAAAAATGGAATTCCTGGTCTATCTTTTAAATTTAGGCAGATTAAAGGTAGAAAGGAGGGTGCCTGCACCCTGGCCAGTGGCCGGGGCTACTGGCTGGGGCATTTCCAGAACTTTTCCATTTATTTTGCAAGCCCTGGACATCTACAAGTGTATTTATAATCCATTTTGCCAGGGTTTCTTAATTAGCATAACTCTGAGAGGTAAAGAACTTATGTATTCTTTAAGGCAGAAAGAATAAGGGGTTTGGATCAACTATCAACTGCCCCCTCCCAATGTGATCAAAGTTGGAAGATTTACCAAGCAAGACAGAGGAGGGTGCCCGTGCCCCGGCCAGTGGCCAGGGCTACCGGCTGGGGCATTTCCAGAGCTTTTCCATTTCTTTTGTGAGCCCCAGCCATCTACAAGTGTATTTATAATCTAATTTGCCAGGGTTGCTTAATTTAGCATACCTCTGAGAGGTAAAGAGCTTATGTATTCTTTAAGGCAGAAAGAAGGGGTTTGGATCAACTGCCCCCTCCCAATGTGATCCAAGTTGGAAGATTTACCAAGCAAGACAGAGGGGGGTGCCTGCGCCCCGGCCAGTGGCCAGGGCTACTGGGCTACTGGCCAGGGCATTTCTAGGACTTTTCCACTTATTTTGCCAGCCCCAGCCAGCCCCTGCCATCTACGAGTGGGCCCTAACCATCAGAACTTTTCCATTTATTTTGACAGTCCCGGCTAGTGGCCGGGGCACAGGCACCCTCCTAGGTAGAACCCTTATGTGGAAATTTGAAATACTGAGTGTGTTAACTGTGTTAACTGTGTAAAAAAGACCAGGTCTTTTTCAGCTTAAATCTGCTTAAATTTGGTGGACAAAGATACCAGCTAAAAGGTAAGCTTTGGGACCTTGATTAAAAAAGAGATGAAAAACTTGATTTTCAAGAGAAATTGATGGAAAAGGGAGACTGATTTTTAAGATATGACTATGACCTTTGTCCCAAAACTGGTTGTTTTGGGCATGAAAGTCGTACTAATAAGAACCTGTTATTTTTCAAAATTCCTTCGGACAAATAAGGGGTAAAATATCCTACAGTAAGTACTTGCCCGCCCCTGGGCAACCCCGGGAAACCATTGCCACGCCGTCACTGAGGCCGCCTTTTCTGAATGGGACTTTTTGCCACACCAGAATCTGTCGGTGACAGTGTCATACCTGCATTGCATTCTCTGCGTCTGACTGCCCCCATAAATCTCAGGTTCGTTTGGTTATCTTGGAAAGGAGCACATGCAAAATAATTCGACTCGTACCTGTTGTGACTGTAAACTCTTGTGTGACCGCCAAATGACTTTGCACTTGAAATTTGCTCCATCTCCAACTGTAACTTGAGCCAGGTGAAACTGGGTGAAACTGCACGCTTGTTCGCTTGCAATGGAAGATTTTGACGTGAGGATCGTTGTTGCTGTTGCTAGCACGACAGCATGAGAGGAAATGAAATGAGAGGTTCCGTTGGACCCACTGGTTGGACCATGGCACAGGGAAACCAGATACTATCCTCCGCGAGGTTTCGAACCTCGAAACACGAAGTGAAACACGAAACAGACTCTCCAGAAGAAATTTCTTTTAGAGAGAGTCTGGTACCAAGGCTAATAAAGCTACGGAACTATTAAAGAAAAAAATAAAAGAAACCTCGCGGAGGAGTGTAGAAACCTAACTTTTGCAGTATTTGTCATTTGATAGTCTATTTGCCATTGATGATTGATTTTGTTATTCGGTAATTTCTCCTATTATCTATTTCGTTATTTGGTAATTAACTCCATTTCTTATTCATTTTCCGATGTAATTACCAAATAACGAAATAGAAAATAGAAGAAATTGCCAAACAACAAAATCAATGAAAAATAGATATAGATTATCAAATGATAAATACTTCAAGGGTTAACATTTAATCAAATTTAATTCATCCAATTTTTGCTGTGACGCGTCTCGAAGCGGGTGGAAACTCGGCCCCAAGATCAATCTTTTTCTCAAAACCATAAAAAGGTAACGGCTTATGTCCCGACTATTCTTTGTCGCCTTTTCTGGGCTTTTTTCCCTATCTCCAAATTCAAATGATCAACAAAATTCCACAGGTAACATTGAATGGTTTCAGCAAATGTAAAAGTGAAATTGTAGACCATCCTTTGTGTTCTTCCTTATAGTTGCTCTGTTCGTTTTGATGTTCATGTTAAGTCTAACTCCCTCCATCAAATTACGTTATGTCAGCAAACTAAGTGTAAACAGCGGACCAAAGATCAAGAATCTGCGCTGAAAAACTCAAGTACATTCAGCATGGTATGCTCAGGCTGGGGTACAGAGCATCAACCCAAAAAGATAAATTCTGACGTAAAAATTGACCCAGAAAAAATAATTTTTCTCATCCAACATACGAGAAAAGTCAATTTCCTAAGTCTAAGGAAAAATTACCATGATTGATTAGATTTCTCATAATCGATTAGGATTTACAAGTCTTTTGTTTTAAGTAATGCTACTTGATTTTGTATATTGTTTCTAAAGTGAGATGTAAAGTGTGTTTATCCCAATTTTCTTACTTCTTCCCAAATTTGGGACCCAAAAAAGTAATGGGAACCCAAAAACGTAACTGTACATGTGACTTACGCAAAAATAAGCTTTGCCTAAATGTTAATGGCGATTGAATGTAATTTAATCGCAATTAATGGAACATGATGTCTTAGGTTTCTTAGCCAAGAGGTTTCTTTGCTCTGACAGGACATGGCAAAGTGTGATGCTTTTGCAATATTTCAGAGGCATTTTCAAGCATATCCAACTCTTTGCTTGTGGCGGTTGCCACTGTATCAGTCCATCACTTTAGGCCCAGTCCAGGTTAGTGACTTTTCGTTTACATTTACCTCATGAATTTGAATTCATAACAACAATTAAACTGCAGACAATAAGTTACTTGGCATGTGAATACTGAATTTCTTGCCTTTCTTTTGGGCTTTGATTACTGTTGATTGCTCTTGAATTCTGTGGCTTTGGTTTTGGATGGATTTGCCTACATAAATTTTGGTAGTCTTAAGGTAACTCTGCTTTCCGCTCCAGTGAGCAGTTAGTTCCGTTTTGCAAAACCACTCTCCTTAGAAAACAGTTGATTTCTCCGATACTATTCGGTCGATCGAAAATCGGTAAGAAGGACATTGCTCTACATAGTCTTTGCAATCGAAAGATATGCAAATTGCAATGTTTCCGTTGAGGCTGGCTTTGTAAATTATTGTTTAAAACTTTTTGTTGATTTCAGAAAGGTGGATTTATCTCCAAAAGTACTCAAACATTTTTGGTTTTCTTTCGATATATCCTTAGCTAGATTATTGATCTGATCTTGTATCTTGTATTTATAGAAGTGTGATTGAAAAAGCTAGGCTAGATTTGTCGCAATCGAATTTTATATTTCTGTTTGCCTTTCGACACTGAGGGGTAAAAATCTGGTCAACAGATTACCATGTTACGAATCACGCTTTCAAACACTCAGCCTTTGGCTGCATTCACATTGCACAATCTTTTGTAAGCGCGTAGACGCTTGTGCAGAAATCCCCATACTAATATTTTACAATCTGAACACTGCAAGGGATTAGTATGGCGGATTCCTGCACGGGCGTTTAAGTGCTTTCAAAAGATTGTAGCATGTGAATGCAGCATTATAACTAGCTGTTAAAGAAGTTAAGCAAGTGCTGCTCAGGCCTTGGTGCACAGTAAAGTATTTCACAAAACCAGCCTGATTGGTTACTTGTGTAGAAATATATCTCTTCAAAGAAGGGTGTGTATACCATGGTATAAGAAACACCTGTGTATTCCAAACATCTGTCAACATTATTCAGAAAATATTTTTTTGGTGTGCAGAGTTGTACAAGAAACAAATAGTTTGAGTCAATACTGAAAGTTTCCTGAAATTATAACAATTTGGGCTCAAGATTCTCACTCTCAGGTCTAGAGAAAGAGACATAATGGAGACATATTCAACTTTGTACGCCGCACAATGTTACTGATAATGCAGTTTCTTAAAGGCGGAACCTTTACCGTATAACATGCTCTTTCTGCAATCCTTCAACAATAAATGTTGGGGAGGAGTATTGGAGCATGTGTGACTTTCCAAGCGAGACTGCAGCCTCGTGAGGTGAAAAATGTCCCAAACGAAACAAGAACTGTTTGTAACTATCAATTCTGTTTAGTATTACCACAATACCTATTACAATTCAATACAAATTTGATTTAATTTTAATTGTCCATTGTAACTTTAAGACACAGTCAATCAGGGTTGGTATGTTATCTGTTAGACTGTATGACTTTCTTTTCCCTCTTTGGCACCTCACATGGCATTACTTTCTTCCTTGTCCACATATCATCTTATATGCAGCGACAAACAGTCTTGAGAGCTAATGATGCACATAGTTTTGGCCAACACAGTCTTTCAAATGTAATGTTCATCCAGTAACTCTTTGTGTCAAAGTAAATTCACAAGGTTTAAAGATGTAAAGGACAGTGACAATGTCCATGTGATTTCTTTGTCTCGTTTTTGAAATACTTTTCCCTGTGATTCCTTGGTCTGGTCTTTGCAAGAATGACGCAAGTAAATAGATATCCTAATGATGTTCGACTGCAGTGTTGGTCTTTGAATTTTCTAAGTTGGAGAAGCGGTCACAAGCGCATGAACAGTGTTCGAATGCTGTGTTGATCCTTACAGGAATCTTACTAGTGAATAAATTACCTTTCCCTCCATGAATGCGACTCCTTGGTAGACAATAGCAGCTCATTGTCAATGGAATGTTATGCTGAAGATGGAATCACACATGACTTTTACAGATCCTTTGCACTGTGTGTTTGATAATTTCCTTTGAAATGGCCAATTATCGTCTATTCTGTTCTAAAACCCACTGCGTTTAATATAGTACGATGAAACCGACAACCATTGCTAGGCCGAATTCCTTGCATTCTACGTGCTGTTTGTTTATTGTAGCAGGGTTAGGCCGCTAGGCCCTCATTGCCTTGCCTTTTCGTCTTCGAAGCTCGATCTCTTCTGAAACCTTGAGCGATTCTGACACATGAAGAATGTTTCAGAATTGTCCATGTTACCTCTAAAATAAGTCAAAATACTTTCCTGTTTTTGTTGGTATTTCCTAGATTTTTTTTAACCATGTCGAGCTACGAGTTGAAATTTGATTGGCAATGAAGGATCTTGCGGTTAGCAGATATTGCAAAGAGTCATGCGTCTCAAGCAGGAAAATACTTCGTCCACGATATTTTGCTCTAGATAGCTGCTCGCGCTTGCTCGCAGCAATAACTCTCTGAAATGTTTCCATTGGCAAAAGAATGAACGTGATCTGTTGAGAATGCTATATTCAAGTCTCAATAGACATCATTGGGGCGCTTGTGAAAGTATCATTTCTTGAAGGCTACCATTTTTTACAGCCTTCGGTTCATGTACTTTGAGACTTTCATGAGCATTCACAAAATATTAATTTCTTTAAAAGTCCACAATGAACAAAGATCTGAAACTAAACTTTTTACAAAAGGGTTCAACTCTTTCTCATGTCCTAATCAGTTGACCAAGGTTTCTACCCTTCGTAGTCACAAAGTAAACAGAAGTATATGATTCGATTGCGAGAAATCTAGCCTAGCTTTTTCAATCAGATTTTGTTAAGTTGTAGATCAACAATCCCGCTAACGATATAAAGAAAACCGAAAACTTTTCGAGTAGTTTTGGAGATGAATCCAATTCTCTGAAATCAACAAAAAGTTTTGAAAAATAATTTTTTCGACTTCCAAGACTATGTAGAACAACTCCCTATTTACCGATTTTCGATCGTCCGAATAGTATTGGAGAAATTAACTGTTTTCTGAGGAGAGTGGCTTTGCAAAACGGCAACTCGCTGCTCACTGGAGCGGAAAGCAGAGTTACCTTAAAAAAGGATAAGCATAAACATTTGTTCTCTTGTATTTTGTAAACATAACCAAGAATGATCCACATTTATAATGGACTGAATCCAACATTTTATTTCACATTATTGCCTTGGTGTGCAAAGTTATGTTTTGTCTGGAGTTGGGTGACACAAAGAGAAACGAAAGGTGATGAAATTTTTCCTTTTGATTTTAATAGTACCCTTTACTTTTCACTGATTTCAATGTTTTTTATCCCTAAGGATTGGTCTAAAGCAAGATAGCTGCTTCATTATTATCAGATCTCATGTCAATATGCAACTAGATGGCATTCATCTTGAAGAAATTGTCTTTCTAATGAAACAAAGGACTGGAACAAAATACAAAGATTTTTTTCCTTGAAGATTCCTTCTTTTTCAGCCCTTATGTCCTAATCAGCTGACCAAGGTTTCTACCCTTCGTAGTCACAAAGTAAACAGAAGTATAAAATTCGATTGCGAGAAATCTAGCCTAGCTTTTTCAGTCAGACTTGGTAAAGTTGTAGATCAACAATCTAGCTAACGATATAGCGAAGAAAAACCGAAAACTTTTCGAGCAGTTTTGGAGATAAATCCAATTTTCTGAAATGAACAAAAAGTTTTGAAAATGATTTACAAAGCCAGTCTTAACGGAAACATTGCGATTTGCATATCTTTCGATTGATATCTTTCGCTATCCATGCTAAATTTTGTTGGACTTGCTGTGTGCATGTTTCCATGAGTGTTCTTGTTTGACGATTACTGATCGCGGCAACAACAACCACAGAATTGCTGGATCCGTGGTCCGAATTTTAAGCAAGCAACGATTATAAGAACAAGGCTATCAAATCAATCCGATTTCAGACACTGTTTGGCGACAAGTCTCTGTATTAGCGACAAATCAGTTCTAAGGAGCATACAGAGATTGTGCAGCCAGTCTACGAACCCCTGTGCTTCAACTTAGCAACCCCTCAGCAATGAGAATTTCCAACTGCCAAAGGTTGCCGAGACTACGCCGTAGCCTCGCCTCTGAGGGTACAGATGACTCTGTGCTTGCAGTCCCCTGGCAGCCTTAATTTCTTATGTGAAAGTCTCTAAGTCCCAGTTTGCGCAAAGAATCAAACTTACTCATAAACGCAAAATGTTGTTGTTGTCGTTGATATTGTGGCGATAAAGCTTACCAATCAAGTTGCTTTGTTAGATTCGTACTAATACGCGGATACGATAACACGATAACAGGGTAAGCACTTCTTTGCCATGAAGGAAATTTTTCAACTACCGCACTTTTTAAGTCCATTGAGTCACATTTAACACTGCCTATGAAGCCCAGTGGGTATCTTCACCACTTTCGTCTAATGTGGATATGCCGTAAAGCGGAACGACTTTGTCCCCATAATTCCACATATCTTACGAAATGTTGGATCATAATTCCGTAGAGCTGATGTGTGTCAAAATCCAAAGATTATTAGGCAATTCTTGTGTTTCCGATCCTTTTTCTATTTTCTGTGAACTAAGACAATACTTCTACAAATTCCTGAAAAAGACAATTAACATTACATAGAGAGTCTAAAAGTGGCGTCCACCTTTCCACAGCATTACGCAAATTTCCCCCTAAAAATGAACGTCCAGTATCACCAAAACTTTAGGATACACCCCCCCCCCTCCCCCAGAAGTATTAAGTGAACTTGCGAGCGTTTTGGGCTGTATGCTTTCTTTAAAGGCAAAGAAATCACATGGCAAATTTGATTTCATATGATTTTGAACTGACAACATGACTGCCTAGAATAAAACAACAAAATAAGAACCTTGAGCAAACAGGTTGTACAAGTGCGTGGTTAGCAAATGACTGGATTCTTCAAGACAAAAAACGAGCCTTCTCAAAGAGAAGACAACTAGAAACGTCTACCTGTCCAGCTAGATATCTAAAGGGTTTAAACCAAATTCAAGGAGTAATCGTTTATTTTCTTCTTGGATCTTAGTGGATTCAGCTTGCCATCTGTCTTTGCAATGTTCTATTTTATCACCCATTACATCAAGTGCATCCTGCAACCGAAAACACTATTCACTTAAAATGCATAATTCCCATTGTAAACAATTCTTATCAAACAACGAAAACAATGGGGATCCAAAAGTACAAGTGACTGACTTGATGGGGTCCAGCAAATAATTAAATGTTTTAAAAGATCTTTAAAAGATAAGTCTAACTACGACTTTAACGTTATTAAGTACGGCACTTTAGGCATTGAAAACAAAGTGTTTCTATTGCTAAATGCAAAGATCGATGCTTTTCTTGCAACGGCTGGTTCCTGCAGTCAGATGTGTTTTAAATCAAATGCCCATGCCCGTCACTCCCCCCCCCCCCATCTCATGAATTTCAGGTCCAAAGTTAGTTATCCGAGAAAGCATTTTATTGACTGTACTTATGTTTTTGTTTGTTTGCCATATATTTATAAACACTCACACTTACTTTATTTTAATTGACGAAGCTTTCGCCTCACTTCTGAGGCCTCAGAAGTGAGGCGAAAGCTTCGACAATTAAAATGAAGTAAGTGTGAGTGTTCAAAAATATATGGCAAACAAACAAAAACATAAGTACAGTCTTGGATTTAACACTCGGGATCAAATTATAGCTTTAGCAGGTTCTGTTAAAAGAAGAATTGCATTTTATTGACGACAATGGAAATCAATCGATTAGCGTTTGACGTTTAATGCAACTCGTTTGCCAAACTTCTATACATCGCAAGATCGCCACATTGCAACTGTTTAAATTCGAAATTTCAGAACTTGAAACATGGATACACCACTTAAAGAGTAAATCACTAAGCAAGGTTGGACAAACGAAAGAAAGCCTGGTACAGCTGCTTTTCTCAATTGAAACAACTGGAAAAGAAAACAACCTGTGTCTTCCTTTCTTCTAATTTCACAGTAGAAATGCTATCGGTACTTTTGTTTCATTTCAATTCCGATACTCCAGTTTTAAAAGCATTGGTAAGAAAAGTTTTGTATCTTGCTTTAAGTTATCTATCAAATACAAATAGTCGTTGTCTTAAACGGATCCAAGCCAACAAGTATTGCTGATGTGGCTCAAATCTGCTAAATTTATGGTTGAGCGCTTGCAAAAAGGTAGCTGATCAGAATATTCATCACTTATTGCATTGAGCCATAACAAAATTCACAAGGCAAGGATTTTGCACGTTAGGAAGCAATTTCATATGTGTTAAGCAACTTATACAATTATACAGGTACTATGTGAATTAAATAACGGCGAAGCGCGTGGCAATGTATTAGTAGCAAACGATGGATAGTATTGATCTAAAATGCTGGTAACGATATAGAATCAAAACACTAACTGTATCGGGCGGTGCCCTTCGTCAGTAATAAATTAATAGAAGCGAAGAACATAGAGAAGGAGCGAATGTTTAATAGAACAGTAGAATCGATCAAGCAAAGGAAGAATGTGACGAGCGAAATGAGAAGAGGAGATGAAATCATAGAAAGTGCAATTGTTTCTCATAGATTACGATGAAATCATAAAAAGTCTTTCGGACACGTGTGTCCAGTTTAAAAATAATGCTCTTCTCCAACGCCTTCTTCTTCGCGAATCTATGGGGCCATATTCCAAGAATGGAAACGTCTTGGATGGACTGTCCCGTGGAGTTCAAGTGTTGGAAAACATTTATGTCACTTTGGTCCTTCTTCTTGTCATCCTCGTGAACCTATTGTTCGACATTCCTTCTTTGTTCTCCAAGCCTTTCATTTAATTGTCGGCAGGCTTCTCCAGTGTATAAAATTTGCACTTTCTGTATTTTATTGCATATACGGGGTGTCTCAGAAAAAAGCTAACGGATTGGATCATGGCTACCGCTAAGAATTTAGCTTGAGTCAATGGGAAATAATCTTAAACTATTCCTCGATAGTTAACCTTAAGATAGATACCTTGTTTGTTGATATTGGAGCATTGAGAGTATAAATTTTTATCATGAAAGTTTTGATTTGCCTCCACATTCAAACCAGAGCTTTTGGGTTTCGGCCTTAGCTGTTAACACGTTGTTTTGAAATCTTAGTGAAGTACAAGAAAGAAGCCTCATGCTCCGGAAAAATTCTTGATAGAATTTCAAATCGAAATTGAAAATCAAATTCACGAACTTTTCCAGATGAGACGTCTCTGTTCTTCCTACAAGATCTTTGAATTACACCTGCCGAATAAAAGTTATTCATCAGCGAAAAAATTCCCTTGGGTGAGAAAAAATTGTCCTTGTTTAAATAAACTGCATTTGTTATGACTGGCATTATTACGAAACAAACAATCGCGTATACCCATAGGATGAAAAGTCCACGAGTATAAGATCATTGAAAGTGCTCACTCGTTTTTGAATTGTTTCTCTCTTGTAAATTCAACCTTGACTGAAGAAACATAATCCTTGGCGACCATATTCATTGATATGTTTGTCAGTTTAGTTTTTACGTATCTAGTCAACTTTTTACCTAAGCACACAGGTCCTCGTTTCGAGTTTCTACGCTATGTCTGTCCTTGAGGAGATTCCCAAAAACAGCGCGTTTGCAGTTTAGGCCAAAACCTAAAAGCTCTGGTTTTGAGATGGAGGCAAATCTGGACTTTCATGATTACTCTCAATGTTCCAATATCGACAAAAAAGATATCTATCTTCAAGTTAACTATCGATGACTAGTTTGAAGATTATTTCAGATTGATTCGAACAAAATTCTTAGCGCTAGCCTTGATCAAATCTGTTACCTTTTTGGGACACCTGGTATAATGCATGCGGAAAAACAGGTGTAGCGTTTGTGGACAGTGAAAGAGTTAGAAAGATTTTGAATTCTAGGTAATTGTGAAACGTGGTCGCAAGTACGGCATCGTGGATGTTTACAAGAAAATTACTAGGGCACATAAAATTGTTGATCGAAAGAGAAGCCATTGCTAATGAGTACCAGTTAAGCAAGGCGAAGCAAAGGGGATGTAGGAGGATCTTTGGTGGTACGTTCGTTGTCAAAAAATGCTTGAAAGCAGAGAGACGATCGGCGTTCGGAATGGCAGTGTACAACGACTTGATATCCATGGTGAAGAGAAGTCAATTGAAGCGGCATTTTGATGCATTCAAAAATCAAAAAGAAGAGAAGACAACCCTGTTACTCTTCCTTGTAAACATCCACGATGTCTTACTTGCGACCACTCTTCACAATTACCTATAATTCAAAATCTTTTCAACTCAAAAACGCTACATCTGTTCTTCCGCATGCTTTATATATGCAATAAAATGCAGAAAGTGCGACATTTTGTACATCGGAGAAGCCTGCCAACATTTAAATGAAAGGTCTGGAGAACAAATAAGGAACGTCGAACACATGGTTCATGAGGATCACAAGAAAGACCAAAGCGACATAAATGTTTCCCAACATTTGAACTCCACGGGACATTCCGTTTAAGACATGTCATGTCCATTCTTGGATTATGTCCCCATAGAATCGCGAAGAAGAAAGACATTACAGAAGAGAATTATGTTCGAACTGGACACATGTGTTGCGAAAGGACTTACCAAGCAACTTTACTATTTACGATTTCATCTCCTCTTCTATTTTCGCTCGTCACATTCTTCCGTTGCTTGCTCGATCCTACTGTTCTATTAAACATTCGCTCCTTCTCTATGTTCTTCGCTTCTATTGATTTCCTTCACTACTGACGAAGGGTACGGCCCTATACGTCTAGTTTTTTAATTCTATGGCGTTACGAGTACTTTAGATAAATATTATCAATCGTTTTGGTAATATATAAATTAGCCTGGCAAAGCAACAGAAATGATGATATTTCAAATTAGCAGAGGTAGGCATGTCTTGTTACAATTAATTCAATCGCATTGACATGATGAAAAGAAGCAAACCAGAGGAAAGAAATAAAATTAATATAGGTTTTTCTATAACAGCTTAGGAAAATAATAGCCCTAAAAAGAAAAAATACGAAAACAAAAAGACTTAGAGTACAAGAGATAGAAAACATCTAACAACATTGATACAATTCTTAGGTTGAGAAAAGATAAAGAATTCAAAGTCTCTGAAAACAGGCCGTTTTAAGGACAAAAACAAAGCGGAAATTGTAACAGAACCACAGTGATGCATACTTCTAAACAGGTAACGGGCAGAAAAGGAAGACATGAATGAGGAAGCTTGCACGGGAAATAGAAAGAGGGAGCTAATTGCATAAAAGAGCACCATGTGCGCAAATAGCATCTGTACTGGATGCTTTCGTCGTCAGGCATTTATAGCAAAAGTATATTTGGAGGATATCGGCGAAAACGAGTAATTTAGTCAAGGACTAGTTGTAAAATCTGTCATTTTCTTTTTGCTTACGTATCTTTTCTCAGCTGTTCTGTCAAATACTACTTTTGAAGACTTTAGATTATTAGGACTTTTTCTCGAAAAGCACATTGCGCTTCGTCACCTCCGTTGGATGAGGGCAGGGAGCATAGGTCCGAAGTCTTTAAGAGGATGGGTGTGAAATTCAACGATCTATTTCTTTGAACTGAATGGCTTCAAGGAAACTCTGGCCATTTTGCTATGATTTTGCTGTTGGAATTTCTGAAATCTTTGATATTTTGAGAATTAGGGTGTTCGAGAATTCATTTTCGAGAATTCAATAAAAATTTTAAAACAAACTTTGAGCGATCATAATTTCTAATCTGCTTGACGCAACGTGACAAACTTTACAGGTAAGCCATACTTATTATGGATGTCTACAATATGGTATCAAGCAAAAGTTAGTCGCTTTTGTGGTTCATGATTTTGAAATCTGATGACGTCACATCGTTAAATGGGCTGAAATATGAAATACTCTGTAATTTTGAAAATTTTCAAAAGTTCTCAAAAGTCCAACGACAAAATCATGGATAGGTAGCTAAAGCTTCATTTAAGCCATTCACTTGGAAGAAATAGGTCACAGAATTTTGCACCCACCTTTTTTTCGCAGATTCAAAGATTTAAAACCGATGCTGAGTAGGATGGGCAATCGCTTACGTTGCCTCCGTTTCACAGAGGTCCTAAAAGTTACAAACCGAAAGTAAAAACAGCTTTAAGAGTATCTCCCTAAAGAATCTTACATGCAAAATATTTTCATAAGCATTTTCCATGTTATCTATTTTGAACTGAAGATCTTCAATTATTAGGTCTTTTTCTTCGATTATTTGTGCTTTTTCTTCTGTTACCCGTTTCAAGTCTGCTTCCGTTAAACCTGAAACAAAAAAGGACGATATTGGAAAATTATAACTCATAAAAGTGCCGACTAAAAAGCACATGAAATTGCAAACTTTAGACGAAGTCACATCAGCACGTGATCATTGCGGTAACTAACAAGTATTCAAATAACTAAAGCAGGGAAGACCCGGGATAGTCGTAACACTTTTCAGAAGAATTAAAAGTTTCCCATTATGAGCAAAGTGTAGACCCGTCTGCATACCACCATGTCTTGTTTGACCATTGACTATTGAGCATATGTTTTCTCACAAATATAGCACTTTTAGATTTTCAGTAAACTGCAACTGAAAATCATGATGTTAGAGCTTGCCCCCAGTTTGAAGCAAGTTGAAACAGGTACAGGGGCAAATTGTAACCGAACAAAATAAACAATGAATAAAAGTCTGTCTGCTAGTATAATGCTACTTCTTACAACAAGTAATGTCAAAATCATGTAAAATATAATCAAGTAAACTCAAAGTTCGAAGAACTACATTTCACTCAATATTATGGCATTATTTGCACACCAGATGTCAAGGTTTGCTGTCGCTGATCTGAAAATCTTGCAAATCACCTGTGGTATGTGCCAGTTTCACTCGATTTCGCTCTCGGAATTCTAATGGTTTATGAAGCATATCGAACAATTGTTGACGAATAGCCTTCAGAAAGAACTTACTTGTTTTTGTTGGATTTTTTTGATTTGTTACAACTTGCCCCAGAACGACAAGGTGTAGAAATACACTGTTGTGGAAAAATACATTTTAATATAACATTCAAAGTGTATTTCAGGGGAAACAATACATGTTTTACTCCAACGCCGAATAGGAATGAGGAATTTACACTAACTACGGACTGCTGCAGAACAAAGAGTTCAGAAAATCTGAAGGTTTTTCTTTTTAAGGCAAAACATGGGAAAAGCTGTGCTAAAAAGATAACCGCCGGGAACAATATATCAGAACTACTGTTTACATTTAAGGTACTAACGAGACATTCATTCACACGAAAACTGGTCAGCACAGCTTTAATGACGGCAGAGAAATACCTTCTCTTACAAGTTACCCCCGTTAGTTCTAGCCCCGGTCTGCCATATATCAAATCAATACCTCATTTTGGGGAGAGCATAACTATCAAGGCATATTCTCAGCCAAAATTTCTGCCAAACGCAGTTGCGTCAAATTTTGAAGCAATGAAAATCAGATCACTGTAAACAACCGAAACTTGTCTACTTTAATCGAAATCTTGCATTCTGAATTAAAAGGCGTCCAGAATTGGTTATGGAAAGAGTGATGAACTCAAAATGTCAAATTTGCGATTTCCGTGGAAATGACCACAAGAAGCCATTCATGCATGCAGCAATTTTGCAGGAAGAAAAATATTATTTTACATTCATACCGGGTGTCCCAAAAAGTTCCGGCGTTTGATTAAACGCAGAGAAAAAAAATTTGAATCTGGCAATTCCTAATCACTCCAGTTAAATGCTAGACATTTCAACTTAAAGTTTGGCATATCGTAAGAAGAGATTAGTAACCTAAAAATTGGAATTATAAGCTCTAACATTCCTTGTTTATGTTCAAAGCAAAACTAAAGAGATTGTACGCCTTTCTTCATCGTCGCAATGAAGGGGGAATCTCCGGATGAGCAACAGACGAAGAACAAGAGTTCTGCTCATTGAGCACATTCCAATCAAAGTTTGAAAATCGAATCCAATGGGGAATAGGTCTCGAGGGAACATACTAAGTTTGTACTTTTTACCACTCAATTCGAGCTGCACGAAGCCGGAGAATGAAAAGTTGCATTGTATGACAAGTCGAACAAGGAACTCAGAATTATCTCAATTAAAGAAAAGAACTGTGAAACTGCGGAATCGTAAACTCCCATTTGAAATTCCCAGTTGACGTAATGCAACAATAAAAGCAGCAAACTGTTTGTCCCTAAGACAGTCCACAAAATAATTTTGAGCAGATGTCACTTCACACAATGAAAAAGCATTAAAGCTTAACGCTAACAGTAGAATTTCTGCACGCTCGGCAAATTCCACTGACTGGAAAATAGCTTTTACTTTGAATGTGCTCAGTGATTAGAAACCTTGCCTCTTTTCAAGGTAATGAAAGCATCATCAACTCAGTGTATGCGTTGGTCTTTGATGGAGTCCCCTTTTACCACCATGAGGCAGAACGCCGTACAAATCTCTCTGCTCTAGTTTGTGTTGAGCATGAACATGAAATGTTAGAGCTCATAATTCCATTTTCAGATGACTAATTTCTTCCCACGAGATGCCAAACTTCAAGTTGAAATGTCTAGCATGTAACTAGAGTGAACAGAAATCGTTAGGTTTATAAATTTTTTCTCTGTGTTCCATCAAACGTCGGAACTTTTTTTGGACACCCGGTATAAATTATCACGATAACAATATTACTTTCTACTATGTAAGTTCTAATTACTCTACTACACTACAATAACGATACCATAGGGAGCGAATAGATAATGACTGCCCCATTGCCAATGGAAAAAGACACGCAACATTAAACTAACATACGAATACTCTACTCACGATTCAAAAACAAATGGATACTGTGCTAGATTCTGTCTGACATCAAATGTCTAGTCAGGCTTCCAAAGATATAAAATGTAGTCAGGAGTGTAACCCGCTCGTGAAGCTAAAGATGGTTAACTGCCTGACATAATAATAATGATAATAATAATGATAATAATAATAATAATAATAATAATAATGATAATAAAAAGAAACACAACTGTTAAAAACTCTGTACGTTTCGATTAAAAATCTTCGTCAGCAATACTTTTCTAATTGGACAACCGAGAATTTATACTCCGTGGTAAACAACTTCAATACAGTTAAAAATAAACCAAAATTACATTTCATTACAATGAACCCTATTCTTAGTAAACATAACTGACCCCGAAATTAAGGCCCAGTGGAAATTAAAATCACGTTTCAAATTCAAAATTTTTTCAGCGTAAACAAGAAATGAAGAAACTGGCACATCAGCAAATGTCCCCTCCCCTATGACCCTCCCGTATCTCCTCTCACCCCGTGGGATCAGATAGATCACAGAGCAAACCTCCAAGGGATGCAGCCGGCAACCCCACACCCCTCCCACTTGACCTTTCAATGATTCGCAAATTGCTGGACTTGCAACAAGTCTCTCTCGCCGCAAAAACGGGGGAAGGGCAAAAAGCGAGAGAGACTTGTAACACTTGGCATGCTCATTAATATTCATGAGCTATTGTGCCCAGCTTCCATTTTAAAAATGGCCGGGTTGTTGTCAACTGTTTCATCGAAGCTTGAGTCTGCCATTGTCAAAGAACATTGCAGAGCCTTGCTCTGTTGTATCATTGCCCATTCTAAGTATATGATTGGATATTGGTTTTTTGTAAAAGGATGCCAACTGGACAGAATCCTGTCCAGCCAACGACCCAGGCTACCAAGTATTACAAGTCTCTCGCTTTTATTCCTTCTCCCGTTTTGCCGTGAGAGAGACTTGTAGCAAGTCCAGCAAATTGCTGAATTTTGAATGGCTTGATAGGGAATTCCACCCTAACGCCACATGCCAAAAAGCATGAAGCCAAATAGGAAGACAGCAGAGCACTGCCAACCAAACCCCCCAGAGAAACCAGATTCAATGGCAGGAATTAGGCCATGCCACACGCAAACATATCGAGTTCCACATCTGCAGCCCGTTCATTCAAACCCTTGGGAAGAAAAGTTCCCAGTCTGTATTGCCAAAATAATTCCTTACGTCGTAATGAAAAAACATTATCAGCCCCATCGATCATTTTTACCCTAACCTCAAACTTACCATTGTGATTTTCCTCAAAGAAATGACTAAAAAAGTTTGCTTGTGGGATTAATCTACCCCTGTCCAGTGATAATAATAATAATAATAATAATAATAATAATAATAATAATAATAATAATAATAATAATAATGATAACAATAATAATAATAATAATAATAATAATAATAATAATAATAATAATAATAATAATAATAATAATAATAATAATATACCATATTTATACAGGATAACCTTTTCAGTAAAGATGTTACTGCTATCAACAAGGGTCCTGTTGAAACTAAAAATTTTAACGTAAAAGGATCAAACTTACAAGAGATTGAGTAAAAACTGTAAAAACTTACTAACAATCAGGTTCTGAATTTAAAAACAAAATGTGTTTATTTTCCTTTTAAAACTAACAAAGTATTTTTCATTTCTGACGTCACTTGGTAAATTTTTGTATATTGACACTTCTTGAAAAGCAAAAGTTTTTCTTCCTGACTCACATCTCACTTTTGGAAGTACAAGGAGAGATCCATTTCAACGTGTGTTTTTGCCATGATCAAATTTTTTGAAGATGTTCTTCAGTGATTCCGTGCAGATTCCATTGACTGACTTGAAAACATCAATTGAGATACGTTTCTTTCGCGTTTGTTCGAGGCTGTCCCACTTCAGGGTTATGCTGCTATCTCTGGCCACAATTCTTTGGGCCCTGTCTTCTATTGATTGCAATTTACATTTAGCGGTATCACCCAAGCTTATGTACACTGGATAGCAATATAAAAGGACAGGCCTTATCATCACGTTGTATATCTTTTCTGCTACATGTGGGCTAAAATTAGATCGAATCTGCTGCACCAGTTTCAAGCGACTCGAGGCTTTCTTGTAGATTTTATTAGTTTGATCTTGCAATGTCAGATGATGGTCAAGGGTGACACAAAGATATTCGTAACTGCTACTTTGGTAGATTTCAGCACCTCCAATTTCTATATGGCATGATGGTTGCCTTGATAATTTTTTACTTGTTCCATACATGACGAATGCAGTTTTGCCTTTCTTTAGATTCATTATCAAATTGTTGTCCGTGAACCATTTCCCAACGAGGTTTGCCTCATGGTCTATGACATCCTGAACAGCTTTTGCTGATATATCCGAATAGAATATCACTGTATCGTCAGCGTACATCAGGATTTTGCATTTATTCATTACAAGGTGTAGATCATTGATCAAAATTACGAACAAGAGTGGGCCAAGTATTGATCCCTGGGGGACTCCATACGTAATGTTTTCAGTTTGTGACCTTACACCATCATAGCACACATACTCAGTCCTGTTAAAAAGGTAATCTTCTAGCCAAGCAAGCTCTAAGTTCTTTATGCCATAATGAGGTAATTTTGACAGCAAGTTACCATGGTGGACAGTGTCAAAGGCTTTGCGTAGATCCATGTACAACGCTCCTGTGCAGCGACTTGCATCCATGTTGCTTCGAATGTGATCAAGGAACAGGGTAACAGCGTCTTGCGTTGATCTGCCTCTTCGAAAGCCATGTTGGGCGTCAGTTAGCAGTTTGTTGGTTTCGAGGTATTCGGAAAGCTGTTTATGTACAATTTTTTCTAAGACTTTCGACAGCACATTAAGTAAAGAGATTGGCCTGTAATTATCGAAATTTGATTTTTCTCGAAACTTGTAAATAGGTATCACTCTGGCACATTTTTCACTATTTGGAAATACGCCACTTTGCAGACTTAGGTTTACCAGGAAGCAAAGGGGTGCGGCAATTTGCTCTGATCCGTCTTTTATTAGCCTTGCGGGTAAGTCGTCTGGCCCTTCTGACTTTGATGTTTTCAATGAATTCAAAACCATCAGTACTTCCCTTATTTGAATTTCCTTGAATTTGAAGGTAATACCGTTGGGGTTCAGCTTTGATAGCAATGGGTTACTTTTGAAAAACTTCCATGTTTTATCGAAAATGTTGGATGTTTTTGTTTGAAGGGAAGACCCTATTGTGGCGAAAAATGAGCAAAATTTATCTGCTATTTTAGCTTTGTCAGATACACGTTTGCCGTCGATGTTAAAGAGATTGCACTCTGAACTTTTGCTTTTTGATGGATAGCATTTTTTAACTTGCTTCCAGAAATCTTTCGGACTGTCAATGTTATCGCGTAGCATCCTTCGACAGTGATTTGTTTTATTACGACGAATTAGATTCGTTATCTCATTTCGGACCCTTTAGTACGCTGACCATTCTTGCTCAATACCAGTCTCTCTTGCTTTCCGAAGATGATAATCCCGCTCATTCATTTTGTCTTTAATCTCTTTTGTGAGCCACGCGCAGTCACGTCCTCGCACCCACCTTTCAATGAAAGGGGCATGTCGATCCACTACTGTCGCTAACTTTCTTTTGAAAAGATTCCACGAACTGTTTATTTCACCCGCGAGCAAAACATCTTTCCAATCAACACTTTGTAGCTCATTTTTGAATGCTTCTTTGTCATACTTTGAGTAGTCTCTTGTGAGAATTTTTCTCGGTTTAAATTTTCCACATGCATTTTTCTGACAATACCAGTGAGGTCGTGATCACTGAAGGAATTCGGGAACACAATAGAGGCAAGGAACCTTGTTTTGTCCGTTGTTGCAATAATATCTATTAATGTTTTCGTTCTCTTTGTAATTCTTGTTGGCAATTCAATTAGTTGTTTGAGTCCATTGATCCTGATAATATCTTTGATTTCTTTGTGGTAATTTGGGACGAGATAGTTACAGTTTAGGTCTCCAGCTAGAAGGATCTCTTTGTTCTCACATGTTGCCGTTTCGATCATGTCTCGAAATTTTGCCGTAAAGTTTTTTCGATATGATTTGAACTATCAGGAGGCTTGTAAGAAAAACACACTAGGATAGATCTCGATCTTACGACAAAAATTTCGATCCAAATGGCCTCCAATCCTGCAATTTCAAGGTCCCCTTCTTCTTTGATATTTAATATCAGAACGAATGAAACAGAGGACGCCACCATACTCCCCATTTTCTCTATATTTTCGCACCAAATCGTATCCATCAATTTCAAGTTCCTCGTCACGTATATTGGGAGTTGTGTGCGATTCGGAAATGCCATAAACATGAACATTTCGATGGGTACCGCTTAGAAACAACCTGACTTTATCGATTTTATTGAGTAAACCATTTGTGTTGGTTTCGAGGTATTCGGAAAGCTGTTTATGTATAATTTCTCTAATGTGTAACATCTAGTTTCAACATCTAATGTGAAACAGAATTACATGGAAAAGGAACATTTACGTTAAGGGGCTCGGTGGTTGCTTGTTCATGACGCTACAAAAGATTTTAATCAAAACGACAAAATTTGCTGATGAAACGCAAAGTCAATTAAAATCTGAGAAGTGCAGAGGATCTTACTTGACACATATTGAACGTGTTTCTTTACCAATGGTGAAAACTTTTGAATTATTGGTTACTTTCAAGGTTGTATATACAACCTCTTGAATGATCTCTTTAAAGTGATGAACGACAGTGCAGAAAGTGCGTGCCACCGTACATTTACACTTAAAGATGTATTTAACCTAAAGCAGAGCTGCTGCACAAGACTGTTATACTACTTCGCGGCAATTGCTTGTTTCGAGGCTACTGACTAACCTTTCTGGAATCAAACCTTTATTGGAGAATTCCAATAAAGTTCATTTTAATCAAACTAAGAACTTGAATCTACTTATCTTAATAACTCTTTTCCAGCTTTAAAAGCAAACAGTTATTAAACAAGTTAATTTCTCCATCCTCGTCCATCGGTAAATAGAGGGGGGTGAAGCAAAGAAATCGAACTCGTGACAGCATCAACAAAACCATGATTATCAAAATGGGCTAGAGGTTATTACAATCTACAATCTAACTATTACATTCTACGGTCATCTGAAAAGGAAAGATAGGTTAGTTTAAGTGGGGGTTAGGAAGTGCAACTGCGGCAGTCAGAGAGACCTTGCTCGATACACCATGTCCGAAAGTTGGTACTTCCCTCGCTAGGGTACTCATAGACTATGGTCTGCTACTTCACAATGTAATCACAGACAGTCTACTACTTTCCCTATTGAGGTTTCCTCGCCCGGGTAATCATAGACTATGGTTTGCTACTTCACAATGTAATCACAAACAGTCTACTACTTTCCCTTTTGAGGTAGTCCCAACACCTCGTTCTCTGAGGGTACTCATAAGCCACAAGCAGGTACTTTCCTCGTCAGGTAATCCCCACAGCCTACTACTTTCCCTCTCGAGGTATATGTTTCACTGTGGAGGTCCATCGAACAGGTCCATGAAATTTTTATCTGGAGCCGTTGGAGAAGGTTTTCTAAATCCTTCCAGCTTCAAAAAGGTTAGGGAACCGCCGCATTTGCACTTCGATGTGAAACGAGCAACGATTAAAATTTGAATGATTCCACTTATATGTGCTTGCTAAGATCATGTGAATCTTTCGTGAATCTCTCACTGTACTTTATAAGGGAAGGGCGGGTGGGCTTTTGTTGTCGGACAGACTTTCGTCCCAGTTTCAAATCTAACTTTGAAGATAATGAGCGCAGGGGGCGTACTGCTGTCTTATACATGTCTGAGTTATAAATTTGGGTGTCATGTGATTGGTTCATCGAGGTGTCACCTTGTTTAAGCTAACTCTGGCGGGAAAGGGGGAACCTTTTGTTCTCATGAGTTTGACCTAAGATAATTACCATTTGAGTTTGAATAAAAGCAACAGTTTGATCCCTCGACATGGACTAATTAGTTTGCAACGACTAAGGTTAGGTGCCGATTTCCTAAGCAGCTAATTCCCATTGCAGGCCTGGTAAGTGTTTGACTAACCCAAGAGGGTCTTTGCTAACTGAATCAAGGGTCCCCGCCACACCAAGCAAACTTTGCAACGGCCGCCCACTTAATCACTTCACTCCTCTATTCAACTAATGTGTTAGACGCAGTGCCGAACGGTGTTGGATTAAAGCCTGCGGTGGTGAAATTAACCCCACGAAAGTTTCACTTTAGTGCTGCATAAACCTTTTCTACGAAGCCATTCTTGTCAAGAAGTTTTGGTTACCACAGCACACGGACGATGCGAATATTTCTTACCATTCTTCGACTTCAGCAGACGAAAAGCAAATTCCAAATAGTGAACGGAATGATTTGAAGCTATGGCTAAGTTATGGTTGTGGGCTCCGAGCCCAAAATTAAGAAATTACTGATAGAATTGTTGATCATCCACAGTTTCTTCTTAGTTACTCTCAAGTTGAAAGTATAGAATAGACAAAATATTTGGGTATGATAATCGATAGGAACTTAAACCTGTTGTGACTATGCTTAAACAGGGAGGAACACATTAACAATGTCCATACCAAAGTTTCTCGTACAATTGGGTTTCTGAAGTATTCCTGGAAATATTTACCTCAAACACACTGAGCAAAATGTATCGCGTCGAGCTCCATTTTCGGTTCTGGGTTGTTACATATTAGGGTGCTGTGGGGTGACCAAGCTGCGAACCTTACAGAAGTTACAGAATCGAGCGGCTATAATGGTTAAAAAACACAGTTTTGAGACCCCTTCTATAGTTTGATACAAAGTTCATATTGGCCAACTGAAAGCGATATGACCAGAAGAGAAACTGCTACTACAACGTACAAATCACTAGTTCATCTCGTCCTGGAGTACCTTTCCAACTTGTCAGAAAAAAATTCCACTCGAAATGCCAGAGAATTAAGAAGTACTGAAACTGATCTTTTGCTGCCTTTACAAAAAAACAACAATAGGCAAAGGGCTATATCTTTTCGTGAACCAAAGTTTAAAATAACCTTGAAATGATGCCAAACAGGCACCTTCTCTTGCTACCTCTAAAACAAGAATCAAATCGTTGTAATCTGAAAATGTTTTGCCACAGCCCCCTGAAAAGCATTTCTCATGGATAGACGGGGCTGTCGCGCCTAAAGAAACAAAAATGAATGAAATGAAAAAATGGACAGGTATAGTTGCGCTTGATTCAAACAAATTTTGTTCTTGAAACTAGTCTATTTCTCATTTTGAGAATCAGAAATTTGCTGTGTGTTCGTTTGTTGATGAGCAACAGCGAAAGCATTGGCTGATTGGCAAGAAATTTAATGAGTTCTGCTTGCACTGTGGGATCTTATCGGTATGCTTTTTGGAGCTTCGCTTGTCGCTCATATTGTTGTGAACACTAATGCGCTCTTCTGGAGTCCGTAGCTACCTAACGAGAGTAAAATATGAAGAAAGGAGTTAGATAGTAATAAAGTAAAGGAATTACCTAGTTTTTCTTGAAGCATTGCGACATGTTTTTCAAGTGTGATGATTCGAAGGGTAAGTTCTGTTTGCATTGTCTTGTACTGCCTTGTCAGATCTAAAAAATTATAATTAACTTTCGACAGAAGCTGTAATAGTCTGATTTTATGAAACTGATTTGATTGATTTCATCTTTATATCAATAGTAACCCCTCAGCTGACAGAAATCGATAATTTATAATGAATACAACACAATGCCATATATAACTAAACTAAATCACATATTGCTGAAAAATAAACAAAGGAAAACGGCAAAATGTTTAAGTGCTCATCTTGTTACCTCCTTTTAATCAGCTTGATGTTTAAGGAATGAAAACATTGTGGAAGGGATTTCGCTCCAGCTGAAGGCATCAAATGCATCTCCTTCCTACCTACTTGCCTACCTATATAGTGAGTTAAGATTCAGGAATGTTGTAACAAAAGAAATTATTTGAGCATACTATCAAAATGATTAATGCATCTGAGATATTTACAGCTTGGTACTCACTGCAATCTTAAGTGATCTTACGCGTGTTTTCTGTGCGAGTTTAAATTTGCAGTGAGTGTGACGCGTGAGTTAAAAACTATGAAGTTAAACGCATTTTAACACAATGAAGATCACAAAGAGTAAAAACCACGGATAAAAGAATTTCTTCACGGACCAGAGAACGCTTCCCGATCTGAGTTGCAATTGTATTAAAAGTGCGCATAATTTACTAAGAATGATAAAGATATCTTTTGTACGATGCCTAACTTAGATATGAGTACTTGTTTCATTTCTGAATTTGGGCTTCATGATTTTCAATAACTATTTTCCTGACAAAAAAGAATACCCGAAATACTCAAGAAAGAACTAAAAATATTTCATAGATAAGATTATTAAGCCCGCAGCTCAAAATCCAAAGAAATTCTGCTGAAGTAAAGTACCAGGCTTAAGCTCCAAAAAGAACCCAAACAACAATCGCATTCGTCTTTTTGCTCGTAAAAAGTACAGTTTTGTTTGATGCTCGAAGAAAATGTGTACTACATGAGAGAAGGTCTTGCAGTCTGCAGGTTAGCATATTGCCGACTTTGACTACTAACTAACCTTTGAAACTAGCAAGTGGCCGAACACCTTCAGGATGTAAGACATCGAGAAAATGGAACATTACTCTATCGCTAGACGAATGTCCTGGGTACGACGTTAAACTGCATCCGACTGGAGGGACTGATATAACGTGGTGGGACCATTCGTGGCGTGGTGGTCCCTACAAAATACCACAAAGTTGCAGCCTCCAGAGTAAGGCGAGTTATGGGCGCCTTAAAACCCATGCCCCCACTACCTTATGGGTACTTCTTGGCTGAAGAAAGGCTCCGGGACTAAACCCTAAGGAAAAGCGCCCATGCTGAGGCAATAGGCAGTTGGCTTGAATTTATCATTGCCTTCTGGCAGAAGCTACAGCTGACGTGACACCGAACGTCCAGACCCTGTCTGGCCTTTGGATAATGTAAGCAAAGCCAAAAGGGGGGATGGAAGGTCTAAGGCAGCCCCCATCTTCCATACTCAGTGCCTAGGCGTGCGCGCCGAAGGTTTTGGTGTGATGGTCGCAGGATTCCGTACGGGGCAGAAGGAAACCTGAGGCAGCTACAAAGATATCCAAGCAGCCCTATTTAGGGATGGCCTGCTTGCCTCAATCAGAGGACGGCCCTAGAAAAGGTGGGCTAAAAAAGCTATGCTCCAAAAACACATCCTGAATCAACTGAAATTAAATTTCTTGCTTGTTGGAATATACGGACTTTGACCCCTGGCTTTAATACGGACTCAGATTTAAGGAAAACGTCTTTACTGAATCATGAATTGGATCGGCATAATGTTGATATTGCTGCATTATCTGAAACCCGCCTACCAGAAAGCGGTTCAATCAAGGAGAGCTCTTACACCATATTTTGGCATGGGAAGCCACAAGGGCAGAGACGCGAACATGGAGTTGGTTTTGCCATACGAAATAACATTGTACCCTTTTGTGAAACTCCAGTGGCTATAACAATCAGACTTATGACTTTGAAGGTTCATACTACCAAAGGCCCTCTAACGATTTTCAGTGTATATGCACCCACTCTCCAGGCTGACGACGAGGATAAGAATAATTTCTACCAAGAGCTTGAACAAGAGATAGAGAAAGTAACAGAAACAGAAACGATTATAATACTCGGCGATTTTAATGCAAGAGTTGGACATTCTTTGAAAGCTGGACAGGAATACTAGGGAAACATGGCATTGGAAATATGAATTATAATGAACAGCTATTGTTGGAAGTATGTGCAAACCAAAATCTGTGTGTCACTAACACCTTCTTGGCAGGAAAAATATCGAGGAAAACATCTTGGAAGCATCCAAGATCTGGGCATTGGCACCAATTAGACCTTGTGCTGACCAGACGTTCTCATTTAAAGGAAATCTTACACACGAGATCTTATCAGATTGCTGAATGTGACACTGACCATTCTTTGGTTGGCTGCAAGGTTAGAATTTGTGTGAAGAAGATATATCGCAACAAAAGTCCTAGTCGTTCTCGTATAAACGTCAGTAACATAAAGGATTATCAAAAGTGCACTACATTTAATAATGAACATAACAAACTGAGGGTAGATTTTACATCAGCCAATGAGGCATGGTGTGGTCTACGTGATGGGATTTACAATGCTGCTATTGCAGCCTTTGGCAAAAGTGTAAAGAAAAATGTTGACTGGTTTGAGGAAAACTCACAATTATTATTACCACTTGTTGAGGAGAAGAGATCTGCATTGATCGCATACAAAAACTCTCCAAGTATTGGGAATCTTGAAAATTTGTGAATGGCACGTGGTAGGATGCAAACAGAAGCAAGGAAATGTGCTCAGATTTACTGGTTTAACATTTGCGATGAAATTCAAAGAGCAGCTGGCATGGAAGATACTCGTAAAATGTACGAAGGAATCAAACGTTGTATTGGTCCTGCAAAAAGGGCACTTGCCCCACTGAAGGATCTTCAAGGAAATATTTTAACAGGCAAACAGCAAGAGCTTGAGCGTTGGGTTGAACATTATGGGATTCTGTATACAAGAACATCTGATATCAATATCAATGAGGCTGTATTTGCGACATTACCTCAGTTTGAAATCATGGAGGATTTAAGTGCTGAACCAACACTAGAAGAACTGCAGCAAGCTATAAATTCTATCCCTGTAAATAAGGCATCGGGAAATGATAGCATACCAGCTGAAATTTATAAATGCGCTAACAAAGAGTTACTTACCAAGATTCATCAAGTTTTACTTTTATGCTGGCGTGAAGATGACGTCCCACAAGATTTTTAGGATGCGCGATTCATACAACTATATAAAAACAAGGGTGACAGAAGTGAATGTGACAACCACAGAGGTATCTCTCTGCTGAACATTATTGGTAAAATATTTAGTCGAATCCTGCTTCCAAGAGTACAAATTTTAGGAGAAAACATTTACCCAGAAAGTCAATGTGGCTTTCGACAGGGGCGTTCTACCACAGATATGGTATTTTCAGTACTACAGCTTCAAGAGATATGCAGGGAAAAGCGTGTCCCTTTACATATTGCATTTATTGACCTCACAAAGGCCTTCGATTCTGTAAGTAGAGAGGGTTTAAACATTGTTCTCAGGAAACTTGGCTGTCCACAGAAGCTACTAAACTTAATTTGGTCGTTACACATGGGTATGATGGCAACCGTTGCCTACGAAAACGAAGAATCTAAAGCATTCCCAGTCAATAACGGAGTAAAGTAAGGATGCTTCCTTGCTCCTGTTCTATTCAACATATACTTTTCTTACCTGATAAGACATGCTTTCGAAGGAAACGATGAAGGCATCTATCTCAGATCCAGACATGATGGGGGACTGTTTAACATTTCTAGATTCAGAACAAAGACCAAAGTGAGAGAAATGACTGTACGTGAACTACTCTTCGCTGACGATGCGGCACCAGTTGCTCACAGTGAAGAGTCGCTGCAAAGGCTTCTGGACAAATTTTCAGAGTCATGCAAGAGTTTTGGGCTCAGGATAAGTTTAAAGAAAACTGTGATAATGCATCAGGGATCTGTGGGATCCAATTCTGAAATTACCTTAGATGGAAATAGTCTTAGCAGTGTCGATAAATTCTGCTACCTTGGTTCCACAATAACGAAGAACTTAGATCTAAACG
The DNA here is from genome assembly GCA_964019985.1 of Aurelia sp. 4 Dawson et al 2005. NCBI lineage: Eukaryota > Metazoa > Cnidaria > Scyphozoa > Semaeostomeae > Ulmaridae > Aurelia > Aurelia sp. 4 Dawson et al 2005. The sequence goes on from OZ026495.1 coordinate 10,530,758, forward strand.
ATGAAATATCAAAACGAATCAGTAAAGCAGCCATGAATTTTGGATAACTAAAGAAACGAGCATGGGAGAATAATAGACTTTCTACCAAGGTCAAGATTCGCATATATGAGACTTGCGTGCTTTCTTCGTTGCTATACTGCTCAGAGACATGGACTACTTATGCTAGGAACATTAAAAGGTTGAATAGTTTTCACATGAGGTGCTTACGAAAACTGCTAAAGATAAAATGGCAAGACAAGATACCTGATACAGAGGTACTAAAGAGATCAGGGCTAACACACTTGGGAACGATGATCATGCAGAAACGGCTGAGATGGCTGGGGCATGTCAAAAGGATGGACAATAGCCGTATTCCCAAGACCATTCTTTTCAGTGAAGCTCGTGACGGCTCTAGGAAACAAGGACGCCCGCTGTTGAGATATCATGATAATTGCAAAAGTGACATGAAATCGTTTGATTTGAATGTAGATAATTGGGAGGTGTGTGCAATGCAACGTTCATCTTGGAGAGAAAATGTGACCATGGGAGCAAGGAGATATGAACAAGCCCTTATACAAAGAAAGGAGGAGAGTAGAAAGAGAAGGAAGCAGCCGTTGACAAACCTGGATGCGAACGATGATGCATTTATTTGTGAACACTGCAACAAGCGCTGCCGTTCAAGAATTGGACTGTTTAGCCATATCCGGACTCATCAGGACTAAGACTTTATTCAATGCGTACACCATGATCTTTAAGATCGAAGGTTGCCTACTACTACGAGACGTGTGGCCTTTTCAAACGTATCTCCATCGTAAGACTTTTGCAAAATTTATATTTTTGAGGCCTTTTGATGAGCAAAATAATGAGGAAAGATAATCTGAATCCAAGTAAGCCTTTAACCAAGGGGTCACCATTTACATCGATCAAAGCGAGGCAGTGGTTGATATTCTGTAACTGCTCAAACACAGAAAAAATTTTTAGGACACCTGGTATTTCGAGCTGTAGAATTATCACCACACCACGAAAATGTAACAGGTGAGCCAGAAAAAAGTTCCAGCTTTTGAAAATTTATGGCATTTAGAGCAGTTCACAGATCCGAATGATTCAAATTTTAACTGAAAGCCGAAAGACTGAAGTATTTTTGTGATTTTTTTCTCGCTGTTTGCCAGAACTAAAAATGTCGCAAAATTTAACTTAACAAGAATTTCATGGTACCAAAATTACTTTAAAATGACCTGATCAAATTGTAAGGGCTCTCCTTACACATAACAATGCGCAATGGACATTGCATCTCTCTTAAGTGTTATACCACAACAATTTTCAAACAGATACTAAAAATTGTCAGTCCCATGGCAATAAATGTGCAGTGGATATCTATCAACCATGAACAATCGAATTTTCATTATTGATACGTGCAAGGAGTCCTTTTTGATTTGATAAACGTTTTAGGCCATTTTTCAGTCATTTTGCAACCATGAAATTCTTGTCAACTTGAATTTACCTTTATTTCTAAAGTTGGTAAGACAGCGAAAAGAAATCACAAAAATACCTTAATTTTCAGCTTTCCACTGCAACTTGAATCATTCAAATCTGTGAAGTACTCTTGGTGCCATGAATTTTCAAAAATGGGAACTTGCTCTGGCTCAACCGGTATGTCTACATCATCTGACTTAAATTAATCAATAGTAATGTTGCTAAAATGAGAAGCAATTGATAAGTAAAAGTTATTTCGTGTCAGCCATTGTTTTCTGCTTTTTCGTTTGTTTTCTGATTCCTTTTCAAAATTTCTCCGGAAATTCTTGAGGGTTACGGGTTCATTCATTGTTCTTGGCCTCTCAAGAAAAAATACAATCTCATTTAGCGATGTTACTATATATTACATTCCTCCTCTTGTTCGCATGTTGCTTACTGCCCAAGCTGAAACGCAAATATTGCAAAAGGATATTTTCCAGGCAAAGCTATTGCTTAAAAGAGTGTACCACGTTCAAAAGCTATTGCGTTTGAGGTAACAGAGTCTGACTTACATCAGCAGGAAAAGCAGATCCAAAACTTTTTCAGTGTATCTGGGATGTTTAAAACTCCTGCTCCCTTTGAAACTACATGCTGTCAGAAAAATTATCAAATGATTTTTCTGCCCTCCAACAGCTGTATTTGGCTATAAAAGACGGACTAGGACACATACAATGAATTAGGGACACATTCTCCAAGCTCCAAGTCTGTCCTGGCCATGTGCAAATTTTTTAGGCATTAGATTTGCTCAAAGGGTACAAAATAGTTTTTCCGTACCTGCACCTAGTGGATTTGTGAGCCAAGTGAAAAAGGGATTTTACTCATACACACTCACTGGGCAGAGTACACTTTGAGATCACATAAACCACACTATTCCAGATCAAGCCATTTAACCCTGGTTTCTAAATGGCCGTAAGGTGCCATGAGGTTGCTGGCGGCAGTCTTCTGCCATCTTCCATCTGCTATGTCTCAGGTACCCCAGTCGAAAAATTTAAATGGAACGTCTGAATATTGCGCCGCAACCATCGTGAATAAACTGCCGTAAGATACCGGTATCTATTTTTTCTCCTTATATAACAGCAAAACATAAGGCGAAGGTAAAAACAGAAATACTATTTACATGTGCCATTCATGGAGGGGAAACTCACAAGGTCGTGTGGCCCCCACCATGAATGACACTCACAATTCAACTGTTAATCTCAAGATAATATGAAAAAAACACGAAACGAAAACAACAAAGAAAGAAAACAAAGTCAAAACAAAGACCACGGACAAAACCCTCACAACAAGAAAATGACACAGAGAACGCAACAAAAACAAGCTGAAAAAAGATGCTACTCGGGGTAAATGTTAGATTGCTGAGAAAAGAAATGGAGACGCTTCGTCTTTTCGATGAACGAAATTGTAGCTTCCAGAATCATTCTGCTTGAGACAATGTTTCATTTGTCATCGCCAAGCAACAAGAAGTTACTGAATGCCTCACTGTCCAAAGCTGAAAAGTCCAATAGCAGAATGTCTTCAAGCTGACAAAAGAGATCTCTACGAGCATCGTTAAAAAGTGAGCAGTGCAGGAGAAAATTTTCATTATCTTCTTTTCCAATACATGTGACTTAAACAATCAAAGTAATGTCTAAATCAATGCTCATTAAGAGGACTAAATCCAACTCTAAATCGTGTCAGGTTTCTTATAACTGTGGTACTATGGATATTCTTTACAGATCTACACGGAGGACGCATTTGCACAAGCAATTTGCGTTTAAACTCCCCAATAAGACAGAACTTCTGGTATTTTATGGTTGCGGCATGCCGAGGGCATGCCGGTGGCAATAGTTCCGGCAATGACTGCGGCAGCCTTGCGGCTATATAAAAACCGGGCCTAAGGCTTAAGATCAACTAGAGTCTTCAAATGATTACCTAATAAACAAAACCATACCAGAACATGCAATGCTACTTCACAGAAAACACAAGGACCGCGGGATTATCGGCTTAAAAGGTCAAGTGATTAGGTATCGAATTTGAAGACCACAAACAAAACTTTGATCAAAAATTATTAAAAATTTACATGAAATTTCTTCCATTTTCAAACTCCTGTTGGCTTCAAACAAGCTATCATTGTGTGCCTTCAAAGTTTGGGTAAAGTATATGACGACATGGCAAAACTGATATGTTCACCCAGAAAACGTTTACCATAAGCTTAATACAAATATGGTATCTTGTCTAACAAAGAAATATATACACCAAAAAAATTAAAGTATACTAGGTTCGTCAGAGGTGCAGGAGAGCTGATCTTCAATTCATTGTATCAACAACTTTGAGGAAACCTGTAGCATAATTCGAAAAGCATAGAGCGAAAAAATCGCAATTGAAGTATACCCGACGATATCTCTAACTTGGTCTGCTTTTCAGCCTGAATTGTCTCCTTTGCCTCGAGCATTTTATCCCTCATATCATCTGACTTTGACTGAGCTCTTCTAGCAATTTCTGTCCTCAGCGCTATGAAAGAGAAAAATTGAGTGATGGAATTTTAAAATCATTGAAAGCAGGATTTTTTCCATATCGTATTGGTGTGGAAAAGTTAGTATTTCAGAACGTGCAATATAAAAAGTACCCGTATTTGATGAGATAAGCTAAATTTTACCCTTATACCCCATTCACACTGCATGTTAAGACAGCTTAACCTAGTTATCAAATGAGCATTTTAATAGATCAGTTCAACAAATCGAATGCACTTGATTGCTCGAGATATAACCTGCTGTAGATAAAGCTGCTTTAACTGTGTCAGTATGAATGGGGCATACCGTGAAAGCTCTATTAAGCCCTCGGGGGATTTATTCAATTTCGGACCTATCAGAGGGGGAGGCTTGATCAAGAGGGGGGCTTATTAGAGAGGGGGGCTTATTCACAAAACCAGGTGACAAGGATACATTTGGTAGCTTTTCAGTTCTTTATCCCATATTTTGTGGAATCAACATACGATTCTACGACTCAAGTACATAAATTCAACACAGTTTTTATCCCAAACCATATCAAATTTAACATGCAAGGTTGTGTCACTAAGTAAATGAAAATATTTGGTAAATTCTAGAGCTTTGCATAAGTGGGGAGGGCTTAATAGAGAAGGGGAGTTTATTTCAAAATTTGACTAAGAGGGGAGGGCTTATTAGAGAGAGGGCTTAATAGAGAGAGGGGGCTCAATAGAGCTTGTAAGGTAAGTCAAGGTTTGAAAACTGATGATTCAATTCATCTGATGTTTAAAGGACATTATCTAGAGCAATTTTCTAAAAATAAAGAAGAGCATTTTCCTTTTATATACCGGGTGCACCAAAATAAACTAAGCATTTGACAGGCCACCATCAATACTGGACCGATTTTGATGATTATGTGTTAATCTGCAGTTAAGAACCGCAACTAGATGCTAGCAGTTTTTGTAGATTTTTAGTCGTCTATCTATGGAGCTATAAGCCAATTCCTTAAAGTGTTCAATTTGAAAAACATTGACAGCGGTCAAAATAAGTTGATCAAATTTCTATAGCTTCAACATGAAAGGACATACAGGGTGTCTCAAAAAAGTACCACAATTTGACTGGAAATAGGAACGAAACGATACGATATCAATACTCTGCGAATGAAGAGCTAAATTGATCAATCTTCAACTTGGATTCACATACCTTGCATTTAAAAACCAGACACCAACCAAACACCGGAGACACAAGCTTGCGAATTCAAAATCTACAGTGCACCCGAAACCAGAGGTTTTGTAAAAGGGCCTAGCCATGATTTGAGATCACAGGCATATTGCAAAAGGATTTCAACTTTGACTTTTAGCTTAGCTTTCTTTGAAAATAATCATACGTTGAAATGCTTCAATCGTTCTACAGATAATCATCCCTTTGAGGAAAAAATCCATGCATCGCATTCCACCTCAAGTGTCAAAGAAGAGGAAAACGAACACATGCACGCTCATTGTGGCACATTCTTACCACATTTCTATGTTTGCTTAATCAGGGTGATGTCAACGAGTCTTTTATTCTTTTCAAAAGCGAAAAACTGAAAGTTGAAGTCAGGGTGCTTTGGAGAAATCCATGAAACGAACCATGGCTAGGCCCTTTCTCAAAACCTCTGTTTTCGGGCCCACTGTAAATTTTGACTTTGCAAACCTTTACCTCCGGTGTTAAGTGGACGATTTCTAAATGTAAGATACGCGAATCTCAGTTGAAGATTGATGAATTTAGCTAACCACTTGAAGAGAAAAAATATCTTGTCGATCTTGTCGTTTCGCTCCCTCTTTCAGTCAAAAGGGGGCACTTTTTTGAGACACCCGGTAGAGTGAACGTTTTCGTTGTGACTTGGGGGTACCCAGGAATTGATCAAAACTCCATGCTTTTTTCAACTCCATTCTGGACCCTTCATTACTGTTAGTCCTGTGATACTCAATCAAATTTCAGGAAAAACACTTCCCTTAATCATCAAAAGTACTTTTACTATCCATCAAATATAAAACCAACACTCGTGCATTGGATAATAGCGGATCAATTTCTAAATTTCCAAATCATCACGAAAACGTTCGTCGTTTTTCCATCCATCTTGAGTTTCTAGAACATTTAATCAACGTTTTTTCTACCGTTTTCAGTGTGTTTTCGAAATAGTTTCATAAACAGAAGACCAAAAACTGTACAAAAAATGCTAGCATTTAATTGATTTGATTGAGGATCTTAGCTAAAGGTTAAATCTAAATCCAAAATCTTCAAAATAGGTCCAGTATACGATTTACAGTGGCCTGCCAAACATGTATAGTTTATTTTAGCGGGATTTTGGCGCACCGGGTATTCAATAAGTCTCCGTATATACAGATCTTTTGCTCTTTCAAGTTGACTTCTTGCAAACTCTTGCGCTACATGAATATTAGCAGCACGTGTTAATGTCATCAACTACTATTGGGTTTCTTTTTTACTTGGCCCAAACCAGCATTTAACGATGTGGATTTCATTTAACAGCTCAGCCTGCTTTAAAACCAACATTTTTCACGACACCTACCCACGGGAGACCCAATCCCGTACTATGGGGCTTACGTAACTTTTCCACTGAAGCAATTTATGCTGCTGCTGCTGCTGCTGCTGCTGCTGCTGCTGCTGCTGCTGCTGCTGCTGCTGCTGCTGCTGCTGCTGCTGCTGCTGCTGCTGCTGCTGCTGCTGCTGCTGCTGCTGCTGCTGCTGCTTCTAACTGCAACATAAAGACAGCAATACCTTTTCCTTGAACTGAGCAAAATTGAAATTCATGCCATGGAATGGCTATCTATCTGTCTTTCTTCATGCTCCAGAATCATTACAAATACAGCATCCTGCCGCAATGGCAACATCGGATATTCTTTGCTGTTGTTGTACTACAATGACGTAACATTAATGGCTCTTTGTGTTTTGTACACTCTATGGTATTAAGTAACAAGGACTGCAGCTACTTTACTTGCCTTTATCTAAGAACAGTTTTGTCCTCGCTTGATCTCGGCGAATTTTGCATTAAACGCCCATTTCTTTGCATCAAAATGTTCCTCAGCAGCTTTTAAACTTTGTAGTCGATGCAGTCACCTTCACTTTCCTTCGTGAGATAATTGGAAACAAACGTGAAATAAAACTTATCTCTGCGACGGTTTGAAATCTGCCGAAGCACGGTCTCGGCCAGGCTCCCACTCGACCCAATTATTATTATCATTTTATTTAAAGATGGCAACTTACATAGCAAAATATAAAAATGCTAATTCAAGCCAACAAATTAATTTACAATAATACAACAAAAAAGTAAAACAAGTCAATAAAATTACAAAGTTCGTAAAATCTATATATACAGTCTAAAAGAGGTGTAAAACTATAAAAAATCGAGCTGAGGTATGTATTGTTTGCAGAGTCTACAGTCACAGTCTACATATTTCCAAAATTTTATTCTATTCAATTGTTGCACAAAAATTTGCATCTTTTATTTCCTGTCGAAGAGTGTGCCAAATGCGCTGTCCTCTATAACGGACTGTTTCAGTACCATATTTAACAGTATGCACGATAGGAACTGTGAATGTATTTGAATTTCTCAAATTATAAGCAGCATTTCTTTGAGGAAAAATTTCATTCATGAATGTGGGAGATTGATTATTTATTGTTTTGAACATTTCAGTCATAAGCAATTGCAGATTTTTCTCATGTATTACGGATCTATCTTTTTCCAACAAAGTTGCAAAACTAGAACAAAAGTCTTTATATGCTATTCTGAGGGCTCTCTCGTGCAGCCTATTGATTTTGTTGTTCATTTTTCTGCTATGAAACATCCAAACCAATGGACAATACTGGAACTGACTAGTAACAAATGCTCTCATCGAAAGTCTCAATTTATCAGTACCTAGATATGCAGACATTCGTGACAAAGCAAATAGTTTATTGCCAGCCTTTTGACAAATATGGCTGATGTGCTTTTCAAAGCTAAGATTTGCGTCAATTAAAATTCCTAGCAGCTTCTCCTCCTTTGAATTATTGACGGAACAGCTGCCAATATTTATGCTCGCCTCTTGATTTGTTCTTTCACCAAATATCATAAAATGGCACTTGTCTTCGTTCAGTTTCATATAGCTGTTTCTTAACCAATCGATTATAATTTTAGAATCATTTTCTAGCCTAGAGATTACATTTTCGAGACGAATATCGCATGTATAGATGGTTGTATCATCCGCATAGTTACATATCTCTGTTTCTTGAATCGATAACAGAAGGTCATTGATATAGATATTGAAAAATAGAGGTCCAAGTACGGATCCTTGAGGAACGCCAAACCTTAGATGTTTATAGCTGCTGAAAGAACCATTGATCTTTACTCGTTGTTGCCGATTTTCCAAATAGCTGTAAACAAGCAATAAAGCTTCACGGCTGAATCCATATGCGTGCAACTTTGCAATCAGCAAGTCATGTCGAATACAGTCAAAGGCCTTCGAAAGGTCCATGAAGATAGCCCCTATTTTCCCACCGTTATCCAGGCAAGCTTTCCATCTTTCAATTGCGCGCATCAATGCATGCTGGGCATTGTAGCTCTTGCGAAAACCACAAAACAGGCATGATAAATACGGAGCCATGTGTGAAGAAATCTGAGTATCCATGAGCCTTTCCAATACCTTTGATACTGATACTGGTTCTATTGAGTTATTAAAAATGATTTGCAAAGGTGTCGAGACTAGATCGGAGTCATTTTTCAACAGTTTTGGAGGAATACTCTTTAAAGTGGTTGACTTGAAGGGGTTTAGTCCATCAACTTCATTTTTCATATTTTGAACTGACACCTTTTCAAATGAGAAGGAACCAATGTTCACATTCAAGGAACGAATTTTTGGATACTTGGGTGCCTTGAGAACCTACATAATATTTGATCAATAGGATCGCTAATATCTTCAGAAGGAAGAACAATATCTTCGTTTTCAACAATTCCCAGAGAATCGGTAATAGTGACAAAAAAGTTATTAACAGTTTCAGCTACTTCTGAGTCGTTCGACATAATTTTCCCTTCTTCGATCAATGTTATGCGAGATTTTGAAGAGCTCTTATCCGAAATAAAAGGTTTGACAGTCTTCCAAAATTTTTTGTTGTCTGTAACTTCAGAAATATCAAGTTGATTATAAAAATCTCTCTTTACCTTACGGGATAATTTAACGCAAAAATCACGCTGTCTACGGAAAGCGTCCCAGTCATCAGCCGTTCTATTCTTATTATATCTATTTTTCAGCCTTGTGCGTAGCATGAACGCATTGCAGAGAGTACGGTTGATAAATGGACTATCATTAGCACCAATGTACCTCTTTTTCATTGGCGCATGTTTATCTAGAACACGTAGAAAGGTGAACAATTTGAACAAGATGAACAAAACAGCTTTTGAAAATGCACTGGAAGCAAATGCTCCCAAGAAAACAAAGTTTGTAAGGGGAAATAATAAACCCCATGTGAACAGGGAATTACGAAAAGCTATAATGAAAAGAACAAACCTGAAAAATATTGCAAATAAAAGTAAGCGAGAAGTTGACATTAAGAATTACAAAGAGCAGAGGAGCCATGTTGTAAATTTGAACAAAGAAACAAAACGAGAGTACTTTAAATCTATTCAATCGAAGACGATAGAAAACGACAAAAAATTTTGGAAAACTGTGAAACCATTATTTTCAAGTACAAATGCTATGAGTGAAAAAATCACCCTGATTGAAGACGATAAGATACTCTCGAAGGACGCAGAGGTTGCAGAGTGCTTCAATACATATTTCACTAACATAACAGACAGTCTGGATATAGCTCCTACATTTAGAGAGGTTCATGAGGCGGCAGAGGACACTACGATCGAGCAATTGACAACGATGGCAATCCAAAAATATAATACGCACCCCAGTATTATAGCAATAAAACAGAAATATGGAACCAGTGGCGATAAATTTGAATTTTCTCATGTGAACCCATGGGAGGTCGAAAAACAACTTGATTCTTTAAATGTTAAGAAATCGCACAGTGGAATTATTCCAACATTCTTGCTAAAATCAACCAAAAATGTTATCTGCCCTTTCCTGACAGACTGTATAAACTGTGCCATCCACGAATCAGCCTTTCAGGATAAATTAAAAGAACCTGATATATCCTCAATATTCAAAAAGGATGAGGCAACTCTTAAAGAAAATTATAGGCCCCTAAGTGTTCTTCCTTCAACATCTAAGATTTATGAGCGACTCTTAAAGGATCAAATGATCAAATTTCTTGACAACAAATTCTCAAATCTTCTCTCTGCGTTTCGAGAAGGATATAGCACCCAGCACTCTTTAATCAGAGTAATTGGAAAATGGAGGAAGTGTTTAGATTCCGCTGGAATAGTGGGGACTATATTGATGGATTTGTCAAAAGCGTTTGACTGCTTGCCTCATGATCTTCTAATTGCTAAGCTGGAGGCCTATGGATTCAGTGCAAATAGCCTGTGCTTGATCTACAGCTATCTAAAAAATAGGATGCAAAGGGTTAAAAATGGATCGGTAAAGAGCTCACAACAAATTGTTAGAGCGGGAATTCCACAGGGTTCTGTTTTGGGACCAGTTTTATTTAATATATTCAGCAATGACATCTTTCTTTTAAAATTAGGCTCAGACATGTGCAATTTTGCAGATGACACTACACTTTATGCGTGTGGCTGTAGTCTGGACGAAGTTGTCCCAAGGCTGGAAAATGACCTTAGCGCACTTATAAAATGGTTTTTTGAAAACGGAATGGTGGCAAACCCTGGTAAATTCCAAATGATGTTTCTTGGATTGAAAGAAAAAAATACCTTGCGTCCATCGCCGTTGTTTGTTGGATGGAACAAACGATCGAATGGGAGTTGAACGGTTTATGAAATAGTTAGAAAAGTTGAAATGTTGTGCAAGCTTTAAATGAATACATTTCATATCCATCTGTGTCTTCTTCTTGGTCTTTCTCCACAGCAAATATTTCGTTGCTAGGCAAACCTAATCATCGTTGCTCCGTTGCTACGTCAACGAAAACGATCTCGCATATCACATTGCAGACAGCCCCAGTGGCCGTTTCTTCTCCCGTCTTTACCTCCCTGGTCTCAGCATCCTGTCCAAGTCTAAGAGTGCTGACGTCCGATATTCGAACAAAATTCGTTGCAAATCGCAGTTTTATCCCCAAGAACTCTGGCAGGAGTGCTTGCAGCCAACATTCATCGATGGACAAGATCCGGGGGATAAAGCTGTGATTTGCAACGAATTTTGTTCGAATGTCGAACGTCGGCGCTTCTTGACTTGGACAGGATGCTGAGACCGAGCTTCAGCAGATTTCAAACCGTTACAGAGATAAGTTTTATTTCGCGTTTGTTCTAATTATTTCACGAAGGAAAGTGAAAGTGACTGCATCGACTACAAAGTTTAACAGCTGGGGAACATTTTGATGCAAAGAACTGGACATTTAAATGCAAAATTTGCCGAGATCCAGAGAGGACAAAACCGTTGTTAGATAGAGGCAAGTAAAATAAGCTGCAGTCCTTGTTACTTTTACTTAATATCAAAGACCAGCATACAGCTCAAATCCTTACTGGTTGCTAAAGCACACGGAAATCATCCAATTTCACGGTATTCAGCCAATCAAACAGCCCCTTTCCAACCACGCGATGTCAAATTGACCGTTCGATGTGAATTCTTGAGTACCCTCACAAAAATTAAAATGGCTACTAAGTTACAATAATTACATGGAATTTTCTTTGATAAATCAGTAGAAAGGGTGCCCCTCCACAGTTTGTAGCGTGCTTGGAAATCATTTCATTTGGATCCGAAATTACATTCATTTTCCGGTCGAAGAATATTGACATTCGTTCAAACATCGATAAAAGTCGCAGTAAATGAGATATGAGGACAAAGATCTCAGCTATCATGGATATTGCCCGAGGCAATAACATAAGCGCTATCCCTTCAAATATATCTCAAAATTGCAAGTGATTTTCAGCGATTTCTGCTAGAAATGTGATCTGGGCCTAAGCCTCTTACCGATTAAAACTCATTCGTTGCTCCCAAAAGGCCTTTGTTTGTATTACTGAGCTGGATGGTTCCTTACCAACGGCTAGAGGATTTCTTTGGCTTCATTTTGTATTTAAAATGTCTCCAGATTTCATTTAAAACATCCAGTCTTGAGTGACTCCCTGCAAATTTGTTTCGTTCTATATTTTCTCTGCAAGCGCCAGTAATCTCCAAAAAAACGTCACATCGATAGGCTTTGCGCCCTTTGTGCTACGGATAATGCGATTCGCTACTGTTCACACACTCGTGAATAGATATGGCATGCTGATTTTGTTCAATTAATTCAGATGGAAACAAAAGGGATAAAACATTTTCGGCTGTTTAGTTCTCCAATGAATAGATCTTACACAAAACAACAAAATTTAATTTTTTGTTGAGCAGAAAGTTTACTGCTTGCTCAATTTTGTTTGATTGCGTTGACTCATGAATAGATTTGACACATTTCCGGCACAAATCTTCGTTGCTGTGTTGCTTTGTGTAAGATCTATTCATTGGTGAACAAAACAGGCAAAAATGTTTTATCCCTTTTGTTTCCATTTGATAAATTGAGCAAAATCAGGCATGCCATATCTATTCACGAGTGTATGAACTGTATGCTTTGACGGATCCACTTCCAGCAAAGGCAGCATTGAGTGTGGTATTCCACAGGGCTCGTGTTTGGGACCTTTACTCTTCATTCTATACATTCATGATTTTGAGAATTGTCCAAAAACCACGATCCTAAATATGTATGCTGATGATAATTGTGTGAATATCGCATCAGAGAACCTGAATGAACTTCTAAAAGATTTGAAAAACGAACTGGAAAATGTATCGAGTTGGATGAGGATTTATAAACTCAGTTTGAATGCCAGCAAAAGTGAATATATGGTTATAGGCCACAGGCGACAACTAAATAAAATAGGTAATGATTTGCCAGATCTTGTCCTCAATGATGAAGTTATCAAAAGGGTTGACAAGGCAAAATACCTAGGGATCAACATTGACGAAAGCCTTTGTTGGAAAGAGCAGCTCAAAGCTGTGCAAAATAAGCTGAAAGGGGGCTTGAGCTCCTTAAGAAAGCTAAAAAATATCCTGCCGCAAAGGAAAATTTATCAAGTTTAAAAGCTCTCTTTGAAAGCCGTCTTCGCTATGACAACATTGTTTGGAGTACTCTTTCCAACACCAAACTATCCCAATTGCAACGATTACAAACAAGGGCAAAGAAGCTAATAGCGAATGCCAAGCATAAGGACGGATGGACTTGCAAATAGCTCTCTGCAAAGTCATTGATCTCCTTTGACCAAGGAGTCATGACATATAAAATCTTACAGGAACTCTGTCCTGAAAATCTTCGCCATAAGTTCACTGAAAGATCCATGATTTCATAGCACAGAACCAGAAACCGTGGAGATCTTGAAATTCCTAAAGTTAGGTTAGAATATGCAAAGCGCAGTTTCTACTTCTCTGGTGTCAAAAACTGGAATGATATCCCTGACAACGTTCGAGAAGGAGATTCAATCGCTCGTTTTAGAACAGGCCTTAGAGATCATGTTTTGAACCTTTCATAGGATCAAACACAATCCCTTGGTGGAGCAGCAATGAATATTACAATTTTTTCTTTCTTTTCTCATATTTTCTTTGAAGAAATATTGTCAGTACGTTGTTAATTTCCTGAAAGGACCTCGTGTATGAATATTGATAAAATGAAAAAATGAAAATCGAATCGCATTATCTGTAGCACAAAGCAGGGAGCACCGCACAAAGCCTATCGATGCGACGTTTTTGAGGAAATCACTTGCACTTACGGAGAAAATATGGAACGATACGAATTGGCAAGAAGTTGCTCAAGACTGGATGTTTCAAATGAAATTTGGAGACATTTGAATGGAAAATGAAGTCAAATTCATACTTGAGTCGTTGGTAAGTGAGAATCATTTAGCTCAGTAACACAAACTGAGCCCTTTTTGGGAGCAACAAATGAGTTTTAACCCTATAGTTGTTGGGCTATTTGATAGTCCTATTTTGGTTGGGGGCAAAAAAGCACCCCCCCCCCTCACCTAACTCTTGACTAGTAATAGGCAGAACGACCAAATTTGGTGTGCTAATAGCCCAAGGCATGTACTTTTTGTAAATATAAAAATTAACTTGAAATTAGTCATAATTTTTGCTCACGTCAGCATATTCCTTTGTGTGGTCAAGAAGAGCGGCAAAATTGGCCAAAATCAGGCAAATCCTGACAAAATCAAATCTGGACCAAATTTTCTACCCAAACATGATAAATGTGATAGAATGCATCAAATAACAGTACATTACAAAAGAAATTTGCAAATATTCAACTTATGCTCCTTTTTCGCGATAATTAAGTTTGAGAATTTGCGACTCTTTCAATGTCAGTCCCAGAAAATTGTCTCCCGCCCCCTCTATTTTCACAATATTTCAATGAAACTTTTTGAGAAGTTGCACAATGAGTAGTTACGAAAAGTCAAGAAGTTTCGTGGCTATGAATATCTTCCTGGCTGAGTTATTAAAAAAATCTACTAGGGGGGGATTTGCCCCCCCCCAACCAAAATAGGGTTAATCGGTAAGAAGTTTAAGCCCAGATCACGTTTCTGGTAGAAATCGTTGAAAATCACTTGCAATTTTTACATGCAATTTGAAGGGATAGTGATTGGGTTATCGCTTAGGGAAATATCCATGATCGCTGAGATTTTTATCTTTATATCCCATTTACAGTAGCCTGTGCTCCAGACCACTTGAAAAGAAAAGTGGTCTGTGTAACTGAGCCCAAATTCGTGTACAGAAATTTTCCCCAGAATCTGAGGAAAAATTAGAATATGTAATGAATAATTTGCATAATGTCCATTTATTTTGTTATGGGATAGAAAAGCCTGTCTTTTGCAAATAGCTACAGGAAACTCATATCACAATACAAAGAATAGGATATTTCAATGCCTGCTAATTCTATTGATTTTTACGTCTGTAGTGAGTTATAACGACCGGCTCGTATTGTTTCAAACACATAGATTCATAAAGACATCCGTTGTGTTCAGAATTGAGTTAATTGCAGCCAATCAGCAGTGTACGAGATTGCCTTTAATTATTTCGCAACTCAATTCATCGTCTGAACACAGATTTGCGCTCAGTTGCACAGACCACTTACTTTTCTTTTCAAGTGGTCTGGAACGCAGGCTAATTTGCAGCGACTTTTATCGATGCTTGAAAGAATTCTTCGACCGGAAAATGAATATAATTTCGGCTCCAAATGAGATATTTCTCCAAGCACACTACAAACTGTGGAGGGGCATCCCTTCCACTGATTATCAAAGAAAATTCCATGTAATTATTGTAACTTAGTAGCCATTTCAGCTTTCGTGAGGGTAGGCTCAAGAAGTCTTTTCGAACGGCCAAATTGGCATCACGTGGTTGGAAAGGGGCTATTTGATTGGCTGAATACCGTGAAATTTGATGATTTCCGCGTGCTTCAGCAGCCAGTAAGGATTTAAGATATATGCTTTAATGCCTAACATTGACCATAAAAACATTCAAATTCAGGAAAAGGGGCCTTAGTTTTGGTCTCACCAAGATGTTCCTTTAATGACTCAATTTGAAACAGTGTCTTCTTGTACTTATCTTCAACAGAGAGCTCATCCTTATCTGAAAAGGTAACAAAAAATTAGCAATTGCCACAATGGAAACCATGATAAGTGTGCATTGAAAATTCCTTCTATTGTTCTGCATCTAAAGTATACACCTACACCGTTCTGATGGCTTTACTGCCATTGACGTAATGGCTCCAAATTGGAGGGGGTACATTGCATTTCCTCCCTTCAATACTGTGATTGTTGCCTGTTGCGCAACGGACCAACACTTTCCAGAGCTACTCATTTCTAATTCAATGCATTGAAAATAAACAACGAAAACTACGCAACAAAAATTTTCACTGGGATGGGAGCCTCAATCTAAATGTTAAGGGAGCAACCAAATATTGTGGTTCAGAAAGCACCCTGAGAAGAGTGATTTTAATTGGGGCTCTCAGCCAAAATTTATTGATGTGAAAATTAACCTCGTTATACTTTCCATTCAATTTACTCTTACAGGCACACCTCAATCCATAAATACTTACATATTTAGCGATGATACTGGGTGTCCCAGAAAAAAGTATGCAGATTTAGTTGGATCCAGCATTATGAATTTAGCGTTTGAAATGAGCATAGGTAACAGCAAATGGCTTTGCAAAGGAATTTTGTGTAATGAAAAATCTCAGGTGAAATCTTATTTGAGATGGACGCTCGCAGCACATCAAATGAAAAAACTGAAATGAATGAAAAACCAGAAGGAACTGCCCATTGAGTGACTTCTAGCAAACAAATCATGATTTAACACCATCTTTACTGGGTGACCCAAGAAAAAGTTTGAATGTGAAAATGAATGCATGAATGTTATAAATGAAAAATGTATGAATGAACGTATGCAAAAAAGTGACCCAGCAGCAACTGTAATAGAAAACTGAGTTAAAGGCCGATTGGAACGCTTCAAATGTTGTTCTGTCGCTAAAAAACTACCCTTCGTTATGACGATTTTTGCTATTTTCTTGGTACAGTAAATTTTCCAAATTAAGCATTTTGAAGAAAATGGCAAGCCTGAAATCCTCAAAAAGTCGTCGGAAACAGGGGATTGATTTAGAGCCATTTCAGACCTTCAAAACAACGAGTAGCGTCTTTTACTTGAGGAAGGGAATAGGAAACTCAGTCGAAAATTTTCAGAGCAAGTTTATAGCCCGACATACATACAAAAATTCTTTTTTCGAGGGACAAAGATACTACTGCCTTTCTGCAAAGAATCCTTTAAGATTTCGAATTGCGGGGAACATTGAATTCCTCTGACATTCTATGAGTTTACAAGGAACAATTATTCCAAATTCTTAGGTATCTGGGGACTACAACCCTTCTCTGAGAAGTTTTGACTGAGTTGCCTATTCCTAGGCTGAGAAAAAACTCATTCCTCATTGTTTTGAAGATCTGAAATGGCAGTAAATTGATCCCCTGCTTTTGACGACTCTTTGAGGGACTCCGGCATGTAACTTTCCCAGTGGTGCACACTTTGCCTATTTCAGGAAGTAAGCTATTTTTTCAGGAAAAAGCATTGTTTATTTCTATTGCTTTCAAACAAAAGGTCGTTGTTCTAGCAAACAACTTGCACCTACTGGTGTCCGCCACTGCCTTTTCCTCAAAATCCTTAACTTGCAAAATTTACCTAGCCAAGAAAAGTGCAAAAATACTCATAATGTAGCCTAGTCTTTTAGCAACAGCACAACGTTTGAAGCATTTCTATTGACCTGTTATTCATTTTTCTACAAAGGATTGTGTCCGGTCACTATAAAGGGTATTTCAGAAAACACGCAACCCACTTTCATTCAAATTTCTTCAGGAAATCGTAGAATTTGAATCAATATGAGGCACACCAGCTGACAAAAACAATTTATCTTCTTTCCAATGATATCCAGGTTGGGTGGATAAATTGAAATTTTCATTGCTTAATTGAAGTTTTCGTAAGTATGGCCTATTTTAGATGCTGGAAAGTGATAAGGCGTTTACATAAACAATAATCCACCTTTATGAGAGCATATTTTATCATTATCCACAAATGCATCTTACGAATATGAAATTGTCTTTTCCCCTCCTCAAAGCATCCCCTCGAGTGCTTCTAGGCCTAAATACCTGGGAAAAATGTTTTTCATAGTTTTTACGAGAAAAGGGGGTTAATTTTGCTTTTGCCGGATGCTGTATTTGAAATTGGGCATACTTACTAAAATATAAATGAAATGATTAGGGCATCCAAACTGCACATAATTGGAAAGAAGAAAGATTGTACTTTCAAATGGTATGTATTGAATGCATTCAAATCGTGGCAGTTTTAGGATAATGACCACAGCTAAAATATAGATAAGAAGGATATGATATAACCTGGTTGGAAAGTTAGCAAGCGTATCGATATGAAAATTTGAGAAAAATATGCGTGCTAGTTTCTTTGTTGTTATTGCACCTGATCCAGTTAACTAGGAAGATAAGCACTCGCTTCTCTAGCGCCTCAACATTCCTAGCTCCTGCAGAGAGCGTTCTAGCAACATTAGATAATTCAACTTGAAGTACAGTAACTGAGGCGCTATAGCATAGGTTCCAATCTTTAAAGAGCTGGGTGTAAAATTCAATGACCTATTCCTTTGAACTGAAGGGTTCAAAGAAACTTGAACTACTTTACAGTAAATCTGCCGCTGGTCTTTTCTGAAATCTTCAATATTTTCAGAATTACAATGTTTTTCTTCTTTTCAAAGAATTCAAGAAAACTTACGAAAAAAAACTTAAAACTGCCGTAATTTCTAAACCTGTTGACGAAGGGTCAAATGATTTTCAAGAAAACCATCGTTCATGAATGCTTACAATATGGTATCAAGCAAAACTCTATGTTTATTTTCACCAAGCACCGGTGACAGAGCTGGAAATTCTTGTTTCATTGCACCTTCAGTTCCTTCTGATATATCTGATATAATCACTCCCTTAAAATCTGGAAAGTCTTTTGGACCTAATGGCCTTCCAATGAAAATTCTAAAATCTCTTTCATAAATGATCTCTTCGCCACTTTCTCAAATTATAAGCGAATCATGTTAAAGAACAAGTCCCGGGCTGGTATATTGATTATTCAAGAGATTACACTGTTGTTAATGGTATGCAGTACTTTTTAAAATTTTTTTCTCTTTTAATCTGCGAAACTAAACATTTCAATCTGCTAAGAAGTGCAAAATGATGTCATTTTATATGATGTCACTTCACGTTGACCTGAACGAGGCTGCCAAATGTGTTGATATTATACCACTCACATTGCTAGCCTCTTTATTGTGCCTTCACACACTAGTACAAAATACAAAACGGTGATGATATTTGGCCTAACTTGCGAAGATTCATTGATCAATTTATGAAATTCGGAGGCATCAAAGCTTTGAAAGAACTCACGATTAGTGTTCAACAGTTGGTAAGGTTGCTTTTTGACTATAATTTCATAAACCCCCAGACTTATCTTTTAATGTGGGACATTCCCTGACAAGATGAAATTGGCAAAAGCAATTACACTCTTCAAGAAAGGTTGTCAATAAAAAACATCAAATTATAGACCTATTTGTCTTCTTTCTGTTTTTAGCAAAGTCACGGAACAGGTCTGTACATGTTCCTTAAGTTCATGAAAAGCATTAAGTTTGTTGTAACCCTACAATTTGGCTTTCATGGTAGCCAATTCCATTAACCATGCCCTTGTATATAAGTCTAACAGAAACAATAATAACTTCATTAGACAATAGAAAATATTGTTGTGGAATATTGATTGACTTGAAAAGAACATTTGATACAGTGATATTCTTTTGATGAAGCATGAACATTATGGAATTAAGGGAACTGCTTAAATTCTATCTCTCAGATAGGAAACAACATGTCGCTGTGAATGGATCTACTGTAACTCGAGTTATCTCAATGTCACCTGTGAGTTTCACTTTCTTTCCTGCAATCTATGGTATTTGGTTTGGGGTCTCACCCATGGGACATATATCAATCCAGTGTTATTGTTACAGAAACGAGTTGTAAGGGCTATTTCATCTGAGCAGTCTACTGCACCTTCTATGCCTATCTTCTCTGATTTGAAAATTTTAAAACTTCATGATCTTTTTCAGTTGAAAATGCTTGGTTTTCTCTATGATTCTATAATAAGATCGCTCATTCTTATGTTCATTGTTTCATTGAATTAGTGGATTCCGTTCACCAAAAATTACACGGCAAATTGAATGACATTCAGCTTATTCTTCGCACATAGCGAGTGCAAAATGCAACTGTTCTGTTTTAGGCCAGGCCATGTAATCCTACACTCGTGAAATAACATGAGATAAGAAATCCAATGAGTTATTTCACAGCATACGGCATTTCATGTACCTCGTAGTGCCATGGGAAGTGCAATTTCACTTGGCATTTCAAACAACATGTAATGAAACATGTCATTTCAATAGTGAAATCCTACTGTATGTTGTATTTCTGAGCCGACGTTACTAAAACACGGAACAAGCGGAACAAGCCAGTAACAAAGCGGAACAAGCAAGGAACAGGTTAGTAACAAGAGGAACATGCCAGGAACAGGCCAGTAACAAGCGGAACGAGCCAGGAACAGGCCAGTAACAAACGGAACAAGCCAGGAACAGGCCAGTAACAAGCGGAACAAGCCAGTAACGCATTGAACAAAGCGTGGAATTAGCATGGGTACATGGCTGAACCCCACGAGATAACGTTAACATTGCCGCAAGGGCCGTTCATTCCAACGGAAATTTCCAAAAATTGTTGCGATGTGAAATGAACAAGTAACCGTATTTTCTTGCTACAAGAAACTGGTTATGCGAAACAGATCGCCATATAACGTTAAGAAACTCCAGCACTGGGAAAAATATAACGTAAGAAAGCGACTTGCGGATTTTTCTTGAAAAGAGAAGGGTTTTTGCCGAAGTTGAACGGGATATTTAGAAAATAAGGACCCTAAAGGGGTGTGCGAAGACTTCCGGCGCATGTAAAATATTAGGGCGAGAATCGAGCGAGAATGAATTTCTGTGTTGTCCATTGAGTAGTGTTGTCAAAGAGGACACTACTTTTTTGTTGCTGTTGTATTTTATATTCTTTTGATAATCGAGGGAGAGGTTTGGAATTAAACTTCTACCCCAAAATATCGGTTTTAGTAAACATACAATTTCCAGAGAACTCTTTTTTCCGACAGGCTTCAAAAACGACCTAAGCCCCCTTGATCAACTTACAAGCAATTTCCTCCCGCAGATAAATTTCCACTTTTTGCAAGGGTAAAGGCTGAAAGGAGTGGTCGAATTTTCAAGTACTTGCTTTGGAAAAGCGCTTAATGAATGAGGAAGGAAAACGATTGCACATACACACCACTCCAAGAGAGAAAATCATTCAAATTCCTTTCCTGGTGAATGGCAGTGGGTACAGGTTGGTAGACGATTGTCTTTTCTCGCTTACTATTCTGAGCTGCACTAACTTAACTTTGTTAACAGCTAATTTTCATCATAAATGACGCTGTCAAGTTGCCAGATAAATTTCAAAATTATCTAGCCTAATTGTAGCCTGTGTGCAGACAATACCCAAGGAAAGGGTATACGTTTTTCCTGGGTATAGTCTGCACGCAGGCTAGCCTAATTGAGGCTCTGATGACAACTTCAATGGTCAAACTATTTCAGGTATGCCTACCTATTGTTACACTTTTGGCAGGGGCGAGACTGGGGGGGGGGGCTTGTCTATTTTATCACTCTATTTTATTTCGACAAAAATTATCAAAAAGTGGCATAAACTTAGTTGGGTATGCCTTTAGGTTGAAAAATTACGTCAAAATCCCCCCCCCACTTTTCCGATTTTTCAGAGCTGGCGCCGCCACTGTGTGATTCCTGCTTTCTTGGTATCTTTTTCTGGTTATATTATTACCATTTGCCCTTACTTGTTCATTTAACATCGCGACATATTTTGAAATTTCCGTTGGAATGGAGGACCCTTTTCTTCTTATTGTTGCGGCCATGTTAACGTTATCTCGTGGGGTTAAGCCATATATCCATGCTAATTCCACGCTTTGTTCAATGCGTCACTGGCTTGCTCCGCTTGTTACTGGCCTGTTCCTGGCTTGTTCCGCTTGTTACTGGCCTGTTCCTGGCTTGTTTTGCTTGGTTACTGACCTGTTCCTTGCTTTTTCCGGTGTTACTGGCTTGTTCCGCTTGTTCTGTGTTTTAGTAACGTCGATTTCTGAGCATGTAATCACACGCGGAGTTACAAGGTGACAAGTAATCCTATGCTTTGTGAAATACCCAACTACATGAAATCCAGTAAGTCATTTCACATCATAAGATATTTCAAGTACCTAGTAATACCCCAGATAGTGCAGTTCCATGTGGTATTTCAAACCCCATGTAATGAAACATGTCATTTCAAGTATGAAATCCAATGTTGCATTTTTGATCGTGTAATCACCTACACAGAGTTACAAGGTGAGAAGTAATCCTATGCTTTGTGAAATACCAAAGGATGTGAAAATTCCATGTATTTTGTAATGCCCTCGGAAGTGTAATTCCACATTGCATTTCAAACTCCATGTAATGAAACATGTCATTTCAACCATGAAAACCTATGTCTTTCTTATGAATGTAATCACACACACACACACACACACACACACACACACAGAGTTATTAGGTTATACACAAAGTCAAGTGCTCTCAAAATACAGTACCAAAATTTATGCAACTAATGAGTTATTTCAAATATTGTGATATTTCATATATTTTGTAATGTCCTGTGAAAAGTTATTCCAGAAAACTTTATCCACAGAAACACCAACACATGTAAATTGTTCTACAGTTCTTTGTTAATGACTTGCTATTCCATGGGTTTTCCCCAAATTGACTGTTCCCGACAAAGAGCAATCTTTGATATCTCTCAATTGCCCATTTCAATGAACTCATCTCAGTGTAACAGAGGACAGGCTACTGTATCTCTTGCGTGTGATTTCTATCACTGCAGTGTAAAAGTAATTACACCTGTTGAGGAAATCCTAACAATAGTAAATCCTTCATTATGCCTTTTGTAGCAATGGTCCCAGGACATGCTATAATAGACCAATCAGAATAATGTCTTCATAACTGATTGACCAATAACAGCTAAGCAGTAAGATTTGAATCAGTTTTTTGAATAACATAAAGGCTGCTTTCAAGCCAACTGTCATTATTTTTCATGCTGCCTATGCAAGTTGTGATGGATCTGTTGAGATGGAAACTATTAGCAAATTAGAGGCTCCTGTAGAAGACAATTCAAGAATCTGAAAGCCAAACATTTTGATAAAGGGTGACAACATACAGTAGTAGGCTGTTTAGGCCCATTGCATAAAATTTGGGAGAAAGAAGCTTGACAGCAGCATGAACATGGAAACATGGAAATCTGTGCAGATTCATATAAGTATGGCTTTATGTGATAATGGACTTCTTAGGTTGTCTGTATGATAATAAAGGATCAACAGTGACTGCAGCCATGCAGAAGTTAAGCCTACAATATTTTGTTATTGGCTGAAAAGCAGTTGAAAGTCCAAGGAGCAAGCTTTACATCACAAAGAAAAGCTCACATACAGTAGAGGCTCTAGAGAGGGAAACTTTTTGAAGATCAAATCATGGACCAGAGAAATCAAAGAAATAATAACAGCAGCATTGCAGAAACTGATACAGTATATGATCATGAAAAGTAGATATTGGACACTATTTTCAAGCTAGTTATCATCAGCAGTTTAACTCAAAACAATCATTATAATTTTCATGGAGACACGCAGGGATAGATTTAGTCAAGGGGCATTTCACTCATTTGAAAAAAGCATCCTGAAAGATTTTGCAGAACAAAAGGATTTTTATAGATTTTTGATGGATTTTCCTTGCAAACAAAAGGACTTCTGCCAAAGGTGTATGAGATTTTTTTGAGTGAAATGCCCCTCAGATTTAGTCTGCCTTAAAATAAAGTTTAAGCTAAACTTTCAAAAAGGTATGAACGACTTTCTTCCTCTAATGCAGTCAAATTTGACTGTTTAAACAGCTACAGATCGACATAATTTCATTGGGTTTGAATTCTGTAATTCCATTTCTCACACGATGAAAAATTTCAGAGGTACTCCTAGATTCCATGGTGTGCATTTTGTTGTGATTAGCCAAAAAGCTGGAAAGGTCACTGCAGCCTGTGGAAATTCTATACAACGCATCACTTAGAGAGGAACTTCTCATTGAATTAGTGGCATAGGCCTGTTAAGAATTAAAAAAGCTCTGAACTTTGATGCATATTTTCTACATGACATTGTTGAAAAGAAAGTCAACTTGCATAACCAAACAGTGAAGCAAATCTGGGCATAGGGGTTTACAGGTTCCCAATAAAAAAGACATTGTTTACAAAGACTTCACCCAACTTAAGGCTGATTTTCTGGTGGATTATGGCAAATTTTTGCATATTTGTCCATTGTTTGACAGCCCCCCAGCTCCCTATCTCCTACAGTTATGAATACTGGGAAAATATGTTATAAGAAACTATAGGTAGAGGATTCACTTGTTTCCTGCATCATATACCGATTTTCATACTAAAAGCGATTTGGTTAGTCATGTAATGTAACTGATTGTTTTTGATTATTTACTTAAAAGAAACATGCATATACTGTACATTATGCAATTACATGTTTTAGTTTCAAATATGTTTTAATATGTTATTGAAAAGCTCTTGAAATATTTTAAGGCATTATTTCTGTTTTTCACTTACATGGTCATTTCACATTGGATTATGCAAATTGGGAATTTTCACTCTCTGGATATTTCGCATAGGATTACAGAAATGGGGGTTTCCACTAAGTGATTATTTCACATAGGATTACACAAAATTGGGCTTTCACTATTATGGCTATTTCATGTAGGATTACAGTGACTGGGTGTTTCGTATTCATGTGGAATTACATATCCATATCCTGGGGTTTTTCATAAGATGTGTGATTTCATATAGCATTACACAAATCTATGGGATTACACAAAGGGAGGGATTTCATGTCGAATAAACGTTAACGTTTAACTAAAAACGTTACATACAAGAAGGATTTCATGTCGTATTTCATGTAGGATTTCTTGTCTTTTTTACCTTTCGGCCTATCTAGGCCTATCTAGGATTGGAAAGATCAAAATTACCATCTTTCTTCTTCTTTTTTCCTTTCCCCTTCTTCGGCTTTGGAGGCATGGTTGCAACGTCCTCACAATGAAGGAGGTGTACAGTTGGATGAGATACGGAGCTCTTTTCGCTGTACCCTTTTTCTGCTGCTCTGTTTCCTTGGTGTTGTTTTTGTTTGCATGGATGTTCTTACTTGTTCAAAAAGAAAGGCGACATTTGTCAGAGCATGCGCGAAGCTAGCAAATATCTTTGGGGATGTCCGAGGGCAATTTTGCAAAGTGGTTTGGGATCTGAGATCAGCAATGGTTACTCAATGGTTTGGCAAGATTCAAATGTTGTGTTTTCATCGTGTTTTACAAAGAACGGTAAATAGTAAGAAAGCTCAAAAGCAAAGATGCGACACAGCCATTCCAACCAAAAAGGCGAATATTTTCTCTGCGATGATGGCTTATCCAACCTAGGCATTTTCCGGCATTGTTTAGGCCGATCGAAGCTAAGTGAAATCGTGAACGTGAATCACTACTACGGAAAGGCTGAAAATATAAATATGTTGCTATAAGATAGTAAAGGGTACCGAGTAATCAGCTACCTTCAAGGATATCATACAGGAGGGTCTATTGGGGTAACAGGAGGGTCTATGTGTAGGCTGCTGGGGGGCAAAGAGGAGTGGCTACTGTTGAATTGCTGGAAAACTGTACAAGCAGTAGGCTTTTGAGGCCTGTATGCACGTGCCTGTATGTACTGATAAATCAATATTCACACTTTTGTCAAGGAGGGAAGTTCATGTAAGTTCAAGCGACTCTGGCTAGAGGAAAGCTCTGAGCAAAGAATTGGGCAGAATTTATCGTAATTTGCCAGCCTACCCATTTTACAACCCCAAAATTACCCATTTTCCCCCAATAGACACTTAGTTGTTTGGATCTCTAGTCTATCTCGTTCAGCCAAGGGCATGCTTTTATTTACATTTATTTTGGCCTAGGCCGAGGAAGCAGTAAGGTATACCTTTTTTGGTAGTTTTGGTGGTTTTGGTCTAGCAATGGCCTACATTTGATAAACCTGTGCCAAAGATAACAAATATTGGTGGTTTTGGCATAAAGAAGGCCAAAATTGTGGCAAGCTTTGTCCAGAAACACAAAATTTAGGCACTTAGGGAAGAAATTAATCTAGCTGAGAGTGTGATGTCCACAAAACTTGGTCTTGCAACCAGTGTAATACCAGTATGGAGTCTCAAAGTAGTGAGAAAATCCTTTTGGCAATGAGAAAAATGTCTACGACAGGGCATTATTGAAAAGTTTGACCGAGAATGCCCTGTGGTAGCCATTTTTCTCATTGCCAAAAGGATTTTCTCACTACTTTGAGACTCCATGAGGACAGCACATGCAACAAACATGAGTAAGAATTGGACAGAAATAATACAGTGCTACTTTCAAAATCTTTGTTTAATTCAGATTACATTCATATCTTAAAGTGGTACAAACTTTCATGTCATCTTTTGGTAGCTACCCTTAGTAAAATATGCGGTAGTTTGGAGCATCCTTCAAGCTTGATTTGAGTAAGAATTTTACACCACTTGTGCCAGCTTGCAGCATGTATTTTGGAGCTGGAAGGCAAACTCACTCAAGCTTGATTGTGGTGTGTTTGAGAATGACTTTAGCATGTCAATATTTTCAAGCTTTATCAAGCTCTAATCATCATGCAAACTGGCCAAAATTGTGTGAACACACTTATTTCAAGCCCATCATGCCTTATGCTCCTTTCAAGCTTGTGCAAGCTTGTTACAGGCTGAAATTTTTTTGAGGGTACAGGGAAGGGTTGCACTCATTTGAATCTAAGATATAGACCAGCGTGCAGCTTTCAAAACAGATTGCTGCAAGTACTGCAAGCTAGGCAGGGAATGTGTCAAACAATTTCAAAGACCTTGGGCTGAATAAAAAAACCATACTTCACAAACATGGAACTTGCATATGGCATCAGTGTGAGGCACCCACTGCATGCCCTTTGACATGTCTTCACAAAATTTAGTCTTTTGAAGGGTGATATATTTAGTGCAAGTGAAGTAACAGAACAAAATTAACATTTACTCCAAAAACTTAATTCTGATTACATTTCAGATACACTGAAACTTCTTTGTTCAAAGAGTGAAGTTGCAAAACTAAGGCAGGTTTCCTTCATTAGTTACGTTAGCCTAAATGCATGGCAATTCTCAGTTGACTGAAAATTAACTGGGAATGAATGTTCAGCTTCACACTTGTTTGCTAAATATCTATGAAACTACTACAAATACCAAGTGAACCAGAAAAAGAAAAAGTTCCCACTTTTTAAAAAAATTCATAGCATCAAGAGTTGAATGATTCAAATTCTATTTAAAAGCCAAGAGATCAAAGTATTTTTCTGATTTTTTTAACCTTCATTTTAGCACTAGAAATCTAAGTTCAGTTTTACAGTACAGAAAATTTCAAAGGCAAAATGACTGAAGAGAGCCTAAAACATAGATCAAACTGTAAAGAATTTCCTTGCAGAGAACAATGCACATAGGTATTTCATCTCCTCATAGACATAGCAACTGGGGGCACATGCCCCCCAAGATTTTGCAATAAAGAAAGAAGTGCCCTTTTCACTTTAAAAAATGCCCCCTTTTTCTTAAGGAAAAGTGCCCTCAAAGTGTCGTGCCCCCAAGTTTGAGATGCTTCCTACCTCCCTGCATCTCCTCAAGAGCTTATAATACCTCAAGAGTTTATAACACATAGATTTGCAAACAAGATTTTCAATCCCATGATAATAAATGTGCTGTGGATATCTCTCACCCGTGGAAAATCTAATTTTGTTTACTGTCCTCTGCAGGGAATCTTTTATTATTAGATCAGTGATTTTAAGCCATTTCAGTCATGTTCCTGCCAATATTTGGGACAATTGCCCCGCCCACTTTCATCAAGGATGGTCCCTGAGATTCCTTTAATACCAAAAAGAAAGTGGTAAGAATTTGTCTGAGAAATGTTGGAAGAAAATTGCTTACTGTAACTGAAGTGCCAAAATATGTTTAAAGTTGAATTTACTTAATATTTCCAGTACTCTTAATAGGGCAAGAAAATCACAAAAAGTGTTGACCTCTTGGCTGTCAAGCAAATATTCATTATTCTAATCCACCTAGACTCTTGATGATAAGGAGTTTTCAAAAAAGAAAACATTTTCTAGCTCACACATAATGAACCACACATAATTCAGATTATTTTGGGCATTTGCCAAACCTGGAGAAAGCAGATTTTGTACCAGAGCAGTTTACAACAATTTGTTTTGCAAAAATTAAAAACCAGGTTAAACAAATTCAAAGGCAGCATGCAAAGTCAAAGAGAACACTAAAGCAACTCTGGTGCAAGCACATCGCAGAGTTTGTAGAAGTTGAATTTTTCACTGAAAGCTGAATCCAAGATACATCATCATCATCATCACAGCATGATAATAATGCACTACCTAATTACAGGCATGGCTGCTAAAAAATACATGCAGGAGGCAATTTGCACATCTCCAATATATGTCAATCTATGAAGTATGGGAGTCTTGGGGCTGGATCTTGAGCTGATGCATCTACTTCAACTTCCAAACTTGGCTTCCTATAAAAGATAACAGAAAACATAACATAAAGCTGGGCAGAAAACACACTGTAAGTGTTCCCATCATCATAGATGGGTATTGGGGAAAACTGCCCCCCCCCCAATTCCATCAAAGGATGCTCCCTGAGATGCCTTTAATACCAAAACGAAAGTGGTGGGGTAATGGGGGTAAGAATTTGTCGAAGAAATGCTGGAAGAAATCACTTACTGTAACTGAAGTGTGTTGTCAAAGCTTCCATTTATTGCTATACAGTAGAATGAAATCCAAAAGGACACCATGCAATTTTTTTTACATATCATTGTGTCATAAGTTTTGAATACAACATTCCTTCCATGCAAAAAGCACGATAAATTTTTCAACTTTTTACTGAAACTAATTTATCTACACCAGAAGACTTCTAGATTTTCTGTATCACAAAAAAAGATAACAAAATATTGGAACATCTTTGAAGGGGGCCGATGCAACAAATTCTCAGGCTTGTCGGCACTCATACCAAAAGGACCCTCGGAAAAAACAGTGAGTCTCCAGGGCATACTTTAACCCTATTTCACACGGGGTATTTTTTAGTGATTTTGGCATGGGGGCGTTTTTCGCCCCCTAATTATCTCTTAAACTATAAAAGATACGACAATGAAACTTGGTAGTGATTATCACCAACTAATGGAGAATCTATTGATAGTATAAATCTTAAATTAGTGACGTGCCCGTTGCTAGGCAACTGGCTTTCTAAAGGTGGGTATGAGAAAATTGAGCTTTTTCTTGACAAAACTTGTGATTATCAATGTTTTCAAGTCTAAAGTGGTCAATTATCTTCTTAAAGCATTAAGCTACTATATTTTGATAATTTTTTAAATATATTTTGACAAATTGTAAGAATTTATAGCTAGAAAACAATATTGTGCAGCTATGGAACCCCGGGGGGGGGGTAACTTAACTTGTCTATGGTACGGGGTTGTGCCATTTTTTAGGGTACCTTTTTCATGATAGTTTCCGGATTTATGGGTATGGTTTTCAACAATTTGTTGCATCTTCCGGATTTATGGGTATTGTTTTCTATCAGAATTCATTTATTGGTGAGCTTTTTTGGCATTCCCGGATTTATGGGTATGATTTTCAGAAATTCTCCAGATTTATGGGTATACTTTTGAGAAATTTCTCCGGAATTATGGGTATACTTTTGAGAAAGTTTTCCGGATTTATGGGTGGTACTTTTACGATTTGAATGGCCCAACCCCGTATCTTGGAAACTCAAGTTACCCCCCCGGGTATGGAACTTGAAGCTACATACACTGAAAACGGGATATTCAATAACCATTAAATCACATCTCATAATTTTGATGAAATAGCCATCTACATTAATCTTTCTTTGCATATCTGAACTATTTATTCATTATTTTATACAAAAAAACTTGTTTCCCAAAATTTTTTAAATTTCCATTAGAACAATGACGTTATATTGAAGTGTGACGTCATAGTTCTGAAAAACTACAAATGAACAATAATGTAAACAAAATATATATCAAATGAAAGGTCTTGATGAGAGGAATTCAAATATATAATTCATATGATAATTGGTTGGAAATTGCAAGAGCTACAGCCAAATTTGTGTTTTCTTTTGTGACTACTCTCCAAATAAGGGCATTCTGTGATCATGTGACCAATTAGAGCTAATTGAAAATTTCATTATCTGGTAGCGTATTAATTTTTAGGAAAAGTCAGTGAGTCTCAGCCTCTTTGAGCCGGTCGCCTAACTGCTATATTGAATTGTTCAGTTGGGGGGGGCGGAAAACGCCCCCAATGTGAAGTAGGGTTAATTTGCTCCGGGCTCCCAAAGGTAAAGTTGCAGAGCTCCAGGGCTCCATTCCATCCTTTTCAGAGCTCCACGGGCTCTATCTCTCAAAAATCGAGAAAACCACCATGAGAAATGTTTTGGGCTCCAGGGTTCCAAGCTTTCAAAATAGCGGGCTCCAGTAACTCCCACTTTTGGGGGCCTCACGCATTACCCTCGAGTACCGAATAGTCCCCCCCCGTTTATCAATTTTAGAAAAATTTTCCGACCCACCTCCCCACTTTCATTCCAGCCCATCCCCTCCTTTTTACTAATTTTTGGAGAAATGAAATGATAGTAAACATAATTTTTGAATAAACGCAAGGAAAAGTCTCAAGAAGTGCATTCAACGGAACCAGAGTAAATAGGGACCTTTAGCTGCCAGGACGGCAACGCCAGCAAGAACGTCATCTTGTATGATACAAACTGAACGTCATCTTGTATGATACAAACTGAGCATAGTTTTCCACGTTACCTTCACATGTTCTAAATATAAGACGAGACATAATTTCCTTCTTCACCTAAGTACTTTGGAGCCTTCTTTTTCCTTGATAATTAAGATTTAAAATGACAGACTTCCACTTTGAAGATCCAGATCTGAAGAACAGGATGTTAGAAATAGGATTTCCAAGTTGTGAAATTGGAAAGAAAAACTTCACAGACTCTCTCAAGCAAATTCGAACGGAAAACAAAGAGTCTTTTCAAGCCGAAGTTCGGAAACAAAGGCACATTTGCGTTGTCGTTGCAGTCGCCGTCCTAGTTGCTAAAGGTCCCTAATGTATCAGACAGCACTTAGCTTCAAATTCATATAATTCAATCGAAAATAACTTTATTTACTACTGATACAAGGATATGTATAAGCCCCTTGCTCCCTGTTGTAGTATGCGTCAGTGATCAGTCTCAGCAAATTGTGTGGCGACACTCTGAGCAAACAAGAGCGATACTACAGGGTGCCATACAAAGCACATTCATACTTCTTTCTTGGGAGAAGTAATTGAAAGAAAGTTCGTGAAAATTCGAGGACAATTTTGATTCCTTGCACGCTATTTGAAAGCGTGCAGTACTTACAGATTGTAAGCCAAAACTTTTAGTCCTTTGTCCCCTTAATAAATTCATTGTCCACTTGAATACATAAAAAATATGTGTGTAGCTAAGAAAATGACTATTTTCAATACCTCCAAACACCCCCAATTGTTCCAGTCCCCCCGATTACTGTTATATCAAGCCATTTCCAACCTCCCCCATTATATGGCATGAATGAGCATATCCACTATAACTGTGGCTCTTCAACTCTTAAAAAATCAAAAACAAGTCTATTTTACAACGTTAAAGCGATTACATAAAACAACGAGAATATTACAAAGTCAAGTTCGTAGATAAAAAGATTTTAGTTCTGAGAATCCTTCGCTTTCTTCATCAAGAATGTTTTAACATCCGCGCAAAATTTATTAGAATTAGTCTGTTGTTTGATATCACTAGGAAGAGCATTGAAGCTACTTGCAGCTGCATCTTGAAAAGTGTTTCGAATCATCGAAGGTCTTATACGGATCTCACAACTACTGCGTAACGTTCTACTACAAGTTTGCATGTCAAGTTTGTTCATTTCGGGCCATTTCCTATGATTCATCGCGCCATTATTTTCACTCCCCCCTTCTTTTATTCGGACTCCGGATGGGTGACCTCGGACTACGATTGCTGACTATCGCACGGCATATGGGTCAAAATTGGCTCTTCATAATGGTAGGTCGTCGTAGCCTTACGACCCTGCTTTCTAGAATGCATCGTTGAGCAGTATTACGACCATATTACGATATCCTAGAAAGCATCGTCGAAAATTACCACCATGAATTGTAGAGTGCATTGTCCCACAGGCTTTCACGCCTGACGATCACGGTATAAATCACTCAATCATGAAAACCCTTCTTTCTTATGGGATTTATTCACAAGGAAAGAAATTAATTACAATCTGAGAATCAAAGATATTCTCACTCTTCCCAAGGCATCTACTGCGTCGTTCTGTACAAATTCGATAGCGTTCAGGAGTAGCATACTTTGGAACAGTACACCTGATGTGATTAGAAACAGCAATACAGTCTCTGTTTTTGGCAAAAACATAAAAAATTGGACTGGGGAGGGTTGCAATTGTAATATTTGTAAATAGTGTTGCCGTAAATTAGTTTAATTTAGTTGGTATTTATTAGTTTGTACTTTTAGCGCAAGCTACACCTTATCCAACTTTAAATAAATTGGTTATTATTATTATTATTATTATTATTATTATTATTATTATTATTATTATTATTATTATTATTATTATTATTATTATTATTATTATTATTATTATTATTATTATTATTATTATTATTATTATTATTATTATTATTATTATTATTATTATGCCTTATAGTGAGTGGTATAGTAGTTCTTAATTTTTTTTTTCCTGATATCTTTGCTTTATATTGTATTTATAGTGGAATTTTTAAAATGATGAGATGAAGTTTAAAAAAATTATTATTATTATTATTATAATTATACACTAATTAATTAATAAGTCAATAAGTCAATTAGTTAATTATTAATTAATTAATGAGGTCAATAAGTGTATAATTATAATTATAATTATACACTAATTGACCTCAAGAACGCTTTTGGGGAAGTTCATCTAATAAAGGAGGTCAACAACTATCATAAAATTCCTCAACCGATCTCTGACGTCATTGATAGCCTCTACAAGGAATTTAACACATCCATCATCACACCTGAATTTCGTACACCATTCATAGAGGTAGGCCGGGGTGTTCTGCAAGGTGACTGTTTGTCCCCATTAATATTCAATATGTGTATCAATACCTTTATTCAATATATCAAAGCGTACGCGTTTCAGCAGATGGGCTACAGTAGTAGTGCAAACTTCACACCAAGGCACTGGTTTCAATTTGGTCAATTTGCCGATGACGGTTCCGTAGTATCAGGATTAGAAAGTGAAAATCAAGTTCTTTTAAATGCATTCACTCGTTGGTGTCAATGGTCAGAAATGATAATTCGAATTGACAAATGTGTCTCCTTCGGCATGGTCAAAAAGGGCACCAAATGTCAGCAATTCCAACCAAAGTTATACGTAAATAATTCTCTGATACCACAAGTGAAAAAGGATGAAAATTTCAAGTATCTTGGAAGGTACTACAAGTTTGAAATGGAAGAATCGAAGCACAGGGACAAGGCTAAAATGAAAATCGAAGACTTGATGACCTCCATCGATGCTCTTCCTCTTCACCCAAAGAACAAAACGCAATTATACAAACATTACATCCTTATCAAGATATCGTGGGATCTCACTATAGCAAATTTAGGCCTTACGTGGGTTAGAAATAACTTAGATAATGTCGTTGCTTCATATTTACGACGCTGGATCGATATCCCCATCAACGGAACCCTTGATATTTGCTTACTTTCCAAAGATAAATTTGGTCTAGATATTATGATGCCGTCTACAAAATTTACTCTCTGCCAAACGGTGTTGAGAAATTGCTTGAAGAACTCTCCAATGAGGACGTTAAGAAAATCTACGAAGAGTCTAACAAAGGAACAAATGTCCAGTTTGATAGATTCAATAGTACACGGGAAGCGCTAAAATCGATCAGAAACGAAAAAGAACAGAGGATAGAGAACAAACTTGTGAGTCAAGGGATGCTTTTCAATTTTCTTGTTAGCAATATACAGCCAAAATTTATCAGGCTTTGGTCAGATGTTCATCACTCGATGCCAAAAAATATCTTTAACTTCGCTATTAGATTTCTAAACAATACTCTGGCCAATCGGAGTAATATGGTATTATGGGGACAGACGGATGATTCTCGTTGTACATTTTGTAAAGAACATGAAACATTGTCACATGTTATTGCTGGCTGTAAGGAATATTTGGACCAAGGCCGTTACACCTGGAGACACAATTCTGTCCTTAGTTTCATAGCTAGGACGCTGAGCTCTGTGAAGGATGTATCGCTCTATGTAGACTTGGATGGCTGGGAATCGCCATGTGTTATTACTGGTATGGAACTAAGACCTGATTTGTTGGCTGTCAAAGGTGCAACGTTGTACATAATGGAGTTGACAGTTGGATTCGAGGCAAATATTGAAAAGAACGCTGCAAGGAAGGAAGCCAAATATGAAGAACTATCTCGCAGGTTAAACGATGAATATGATGAGGTAAATTTTGTGAATGTGTCAATGGGTAGCATTCGAGTTTTTGGTAAGTCTTGTAATTCATTTTTAACCATGATGTCAAGCATTGGTATAGGAGAAAAGAGCTCAACATATATAATGAAAACGGCAGCTAATATAGCCTTAAGGTGTAGTTACTATATCTTTTGCCGCAGGAATAAGCAGTGGACAGAACAGTCATTACTCCAGCTTTAGACAATTTTAATTGCTAGTGAACAATTCTTTTTCTTTTAGAGAACGATTTGAACTTTTAAACATGTAATTTGAACTTTTAGGCATCCTTCTTTTTCTTGGTATCCAGCAGTCGTATCTCTGCCTGTCATTAGAGAGGAGGTCGACTGGTATTGTATTAGTAGTTTTAAATTTTGTTGAAAATATATGAAGTTCCATTATTATTATTATTATTATTATTATTATTATTATTATTATTATTATTATTATTATTATCATTATTATTATTATTATTATTATTATTGTTATTATTATTATTATTATTATTATTATTATTATTATTATTATTATTATTATTATTATTATTATTATTATTATTATTATTATTATTATTATTATTATTATTATTATTATTATTATTATTATTATTATTATTATTATTATTATTATTATTATTATTATTATTACGCTACGCTTAGGAGAAAGTGCCTTCGTAAACTCGTTTTCATTTTACGCTACGTTAAGAAAGTAGACACGCCATCCTTTCCTATTGGAGATTCTGTTATTGATCTCGTCAAAAATGTGAAATACTTAGGAGATCAACTTGAGAGTAAACTTGATTGGAATCAGCACATAAAAGTTTTATGCAGCAAGGTATCTCGTGCTATTGGCTTTTTGCAGCATTTAAAGAAATTCATACCAAAGAAACTCTGATACAAATGTAAAGAGGCATTGTCGAGTCACATTTTCATTACTGTTTTCAGTGTTGGGAAGTTGTGGTGAAACAAGATTGAGGGTATTGCAAAAACTGCAAAATCGAGCTGCAAGGATTGTCTCCGATAGCAGTTT
Source organism: Aurelia sp. 4 Dawson et al 2005 (assembly GCA_964019985.1). Lineage (NCBI taxonomy): Eukaryota > Metazoa > Cnidaria > Scyphozoa > Semaeostomeae > Ulmaridae > Aurelia > Aurelia sp. 4 Dawson et al 2005. Next base: position 10,566,222 of record OZ026495.1, read on the forward strand.
TGACACATCAGCAACCCTTTTGATTGAAAACCTTAAATGGCTTACTTTCACCGACATGATTAAAAGTGAAACAGCTGCGGTGACGTATAAAGTAATAACTGGTCTGACACCAAGCTACCTTTCTAATTTGTTCACAAAAATACGGACCGAAATATTGATGTTAAGTTCCGAAATGCAGCAAGCAATCTTTATATCCCCAGAATGACAACTAGGAAAGGACAAAAAGCGATATCTTTTCGTGGCGCTAAAACTAGGAATGAACTTTTCACAATTGGTACAACTTTTCTTTTCATTCTTTGGAATTTTATTTTCATTAAAGTACTGGAGCACAGTTTTTCCTGTGGTAGCTGTTTTATATAGCTTTGCCATGGTGCAACTACCTTGGACCACAGTTTTAACAGAATCCTTCCTCAAAGTACAATTTTGTGTCTATGTTTCCGTTTTTTCAGTTTCAGTTTCATATATTTTAACTTCACTACATACAATTTATATGTAATTCACTAAACTAACAAATAACTAAACTACAATGAATAATATTACAGAAGATTAATACATTGATACGGAAAATTATTACAAAATACAATACATAGGAACGTGATAAATTGTATGGAGCGAATTACTTAAAGGAGGAGCTCTCTCAATAGGTAAAGTAATCGAGGAGAGAGCCTCCCCCCCCCCCTATCCTTCACAAAAAATGTTCAGAGGGAACTGTGAAAATTGCCTCAAATTAATATGTGCAAAAAAAGTTTTCTTCATTTGGTTCTAATTTTCAGATAGATGAAAGATGAAAATGCATGGAATATGCATGAGTCATCGTATATTATTTCATTTTTTTTCTCATGTTTTCATTGACCAACCAGGGTCACTTTAGCCAACCAGGGTCACTTTAGACACCTCTTCCATAATTGATCATATAGCTACAACTTGTGCCAGGTACATCATAAAATCTGGAGTGCATGAAGCTTCTATGAGTGATCATTATACTGCATCCGTAAGTTTAATGGGGCAGAAGAAAAAGGCCATAAAATGATCAAAACTCGTATAATGAAAAATTTTAATAAGCAGGCATTCCTATCTGATGTTGCTGGCATAAACTGGGAGCAAATGCTTAACAAAACTGATGATATCAATGTGCTTGTCAACCATTGGACTAACATATTCTCTCTCATCATTGACAAGCATGTTCCATTATGTGAATTGCGTGTCTCCGAAAAGTACTGTCCTTGGATTGATAGGGACTTAAGGGATCTTATGCGGACAAGAGATAAACTAAAAAGATCTACTGTCAAGAGTAAGTCTGCACTGCTGAGGGACTCATATAGGCAATTTCGCAACAAGGTCAATTCTCTAAATACCCAGCAGAAGAAGGAGTACTACAATAATAAGATATTATTATGCAAGGGTAATATGAAAGGATCATGGAAAACAATCAATGAACTTCTTAATAAGAGGTCTAAGTCAAGTAACATTGATAGTCTTAAGGAGTCTGGTTCAGAAACTGTTCACAGGAAGGACATTCCAGATGTAAGGAACAGTTACTTCTGCTCAGTAGGTAAGGATCTAGCAGATAAAATCAGTCAAGTTCCAAATTCCCTTCTATCAGGTGACTTTGAAATGATTAAAACTGAAGCAAAGTTCCACTTCAGGACTATTGGGGTGCAGGAAATCAGAGATACATTTGCCAAGGTTAAAACAGCAAAGAGCTTTGGAATTGACAATATTCCTAGCTACTTCTTGAAGCTCGCTTTACCCTTCATTGAAAATTCCCTTGCTTTCATGTTTAATACATCAATTGAAACAAGTATGTCTCCAGACTCAAAGAAATTTGCTAGGGTTACTCCTATTTACAAAAATGGAGATAAGGCTGATACGTCAAACTATCGCCCTATATCAGTCTTACCTGTCATTTCAAGGCTCTTTGAAAAAACTTGTATCCAATCAGGTGTACCAGCATATGGAAGGTAATGGTTTGTTTTCATCTGGCCAATCTGCCTACTTACGCCTCCATTCTACTGTAACACACTTACTTAAAAATACAGATGATTGATACAATGGGTTGGATCTTGGTACGCTTGTAGGTCTAGTTTTCATTGATCTTAAAAAAGCTTTTGACACTGTTGACCATGAGATTCTCTACCAGAAATTGGTGCACTACGGGGTCCAACAGCGAGAACTCGCATGGTTTAGATCATACCTGTGCAATCGAAAACAATTCTGTCGGGTCAACGGTGTCAGCTCAAAAACTGAGGGTATAGATATTGGTGTTCCCCAAGATTCATGTCTGGGTCCCCATCTTTTCCTTATTTATATCAATGATCTACCGCGAGCTGTCCAAAATTCAACCGTTTCCTTGTATGCTGATGACACAAGTCTGTGCTACCAGTCTTCGGACATATGTGTGTTGAATGAGGCCATTAATAACGACCTCAAACAACTGGATACTTGGCTTCAAGGCTACAAGCTCTCCTTAAATGTTGCAAAAACAAATGCCATGCTTGTTTCCACGAAGCAAAAGCATAATATTCTCAAAAGTCGAAATGAAGACTTCGATTTCAAAATTCGTGACAATGAGCTCGAAATAATCCAAAAAAGACTGTCTCTACCAAAGTCTCTAGAGCTATTGGCTTTTTAAAGCATGCCAAGACTTTCCTACCGCAGGAAACATTGAAGACTCTTTGCACAGGTATTGTCGAGCCCCACCTTCGATATTGTTGCTCTGTTTGGGGTTGCGCCGGTTCGACTGGGCTTAATCAGTTGCAAAAACTTCGAAACCGAGCTGCTAGAATTCTAACCAACAGCAGCTTTGATACCCCACGCAGACCACTTATCGACTGTGCCAAATTTTGGAAATTAATTCGTTAGTCTCTCTTGGCACTGATATTAATTACATCCTTTAGTTGATAATGGATTTTGCTTCTGCTGATTATTTGCGTCAGAGACATTTAATTAGAGCTGTTTTAGTTGTTTACTTAGATTTTGATTAGAAAGAGTTTGGAGAACTGGATTCTACGGACGCGCGCTTAGAATAGGCTTAGGCCACCAAGATTTTATCTAAGCAGCGAAAAACTAAGTAAGACACAGATTCTTTCTTTGTGTTTCGCACATCGACCAACTGGGCTGGAAGACCATTGAACAACTCGTCGCTAGTGAATCTAAAACAATGGTCTTCAAGTCCCTGCATGAACTGGCTCCCCAATACTTGTGTGACCTTTTCACCCGAAACTCAAAGGGCTCTTCCTATGTCTTGCGCAATTCAGAGACAGATTTAAGACTACTCTTGAAAAAGTCAAGTAATGGGCGAAAATGCTTTTCCTATCGAGGAGTAAAAACGTTGAATGAACTTCCTGCCAATACCAAACAGGCATCTTCCCTTAATAGTTTTAAAAAATCTATTTAAGAATTTTCCCTTTTCTCTCTTTTTTTTATGTTAGATTTTGTAAATATTGTATTAGGCTTTTATGATAGGGTTTTTATAATGTAATTTTTCTTTTTCATTATGTAATTGTTTTTAGTGGAGGGCCCCTTGTAAAACAACTCTGGTTGAAGGGCTACCCCCTTAATAAAGTGAAAAATGAAAAAAAAAATGAAATGAAAAATCTTTCGTCGGATATATAAGAAGCAAATTCGCTTAATTCATTTAAATGCAATTCGTTAAACATAACATGCAGCTTACTGTTTGAATGTAATATTTCGTTCCATTCATCAGTTTTGATTTTACTCCTTTTTATTTTTTATCAGATGTACTTTAGTTTGACTTTTTATGAATTAGCACTTGTAATTAGGTTATCTTAGGTTTTAGCTCTTATACTTAAGTTATTTCAGCTATGTAATACTAATTTTGTAAGTTTTTAACTTGGCCCCCAGTAAAGCAGTCTTAGATTGATGGGGCCGCCGTGTATAAAGAATTAGAAATGAATGAATGAATGAATGAATGAATGAATGAATGAATGAATGAATGAATGAATGAATGAACGAACGTTTTTTAGGGGAAAGCAGCGTCGTATCCTCATTTTCATTTTACACTTTTAGAGGAAAGCAGCGTCGCAAAGTCGTTTTCATTTTACGCTACATTTAGGGGGAAGCATTCTCATGACCATCTTTTCTCCAGTCTATGCTGTACTTGGAGGATAACATGGATCTTTCAATGTTGTTGTATCAAAAGATAATATGCCTTGATAACTTCAAAGGAAACATTGCAATGAGTATGTATAGTCTCCACTTTTCTAAAGCCTGTAGTAGTGCCCGGGGGGGGTGCACTTCATAGATTTTGGGTATGGGGACGTGCCTTCGGGAAGGGTATCGATTTTCCTGATATTGGTATAAGGAACGGTATCAATTATTAAGATTTTGCTATGAAGTATAACATCGGATATACTTTTTCGGGAAATTGGTTTGAGGAAAGAAAAGAAAAGAAAACTTGATCAAGTTTACAGGCAAAGAAAAGGCTTGATTACAGGCTTGATCAAGAAGGCAAAGAAAACTTGCTCAAGTTTACAAAGGTCTCTTTGAAAGCCATCTTCGCTATGGCAACATCGTTTGGAGTACTCTTTCCAACACCAAATTATTCCAATTGCAACGATTACAAACAAGGGCAAAGAAGCTAATAGCGAATGCCAAGTATAAGGACGGATGGACTTGCAAATGGCTCTCTGTAAAGTCATTGATCTCCTTTGACCAAGGATTCATGACATAAAAAATCTTGCATGACCTCTATCCTGAAAATCTTTGCCATAAATTTACTGAAAGATCCATGATTTCAGAGTATAGAACCAGAAACCGTGGAGATCTGCAAAATCCTAAAGTTAGGTTATAACGTGCAAAGCGAAGTTTCTTCTTCTCTGGTGTCAAAAACTGGAATGACGTCCCTGACAACGTTCGAGAAAGAGACTCAATCGCTCGTTTTAGAACAGGTCTTAGAGATTATCTTTTGAACCTTTCACAGGACCCAAACACGACCCCTTGGTAGAGCAGCAATGAATATTACTATTTTTTTCTTTCTCTCAAAATATTTTTGAACAAATATTATCAATAGGTTATTAATTTGCTGAAAGGACCTCGTGTATAAATATTGATAAAATGACAAAATGAAAAAGGTCAGGTATACATTGACGGACAAATTGGTATAAAGTAGGTTATACTTTCTCGAAAGTTGGTTTAAGGAACAGGTAGAATTCTTAGGCCTCAATGGCATGTCCCCGACCAAGGTGAGGTCAAGTGCACCCCCGGGTAGTAACGTTTCGACATGAAAAATTCCACGATAATATATTTTGACTTGGCTTGACGCGCGTCACCTGCGGCGCCGCGATGGCCCGCCTTAAAACCAAGTGATTCCTTAAGGTGGATGCTACCTGTTAATATTTTTGTTCACATTCATGGCTGTTAAACATTTGAAGTGATCAAAATAGTGTCATAAGGTTCCCTCTACAAAGCCGCCATTCATTTTAATGTACGACAATCTTATAGTTTTCACTCTTGAAGTTTCAGAGTGCTGGGGCCTCTCTTGTTTAACATCTACCTGAATGACCTGTTTATGTTTGTGACAGACTGCAAAATATACAACTATGCTGATGATACAACGATCTATGTCTGCGATGGCAATCATGAAAACGTAATCAATAAGTTAGAAACCGAAACCCTACTTATTTCTGAATGGTTTCGGAATAACTACATGAAGCTAAATGACGATAAGTGCCACTTAATGATATTCAGCGAAAAGAGCAATGATTTTTCGATAAAAATCGGAAGTACAACTATCACAGAAAGAAAAGAGGAAAAATTGTTGGGCGTGACTTTGGACAAACAACTTTCTTTCAAGCCACACGTTCAATCGTTATGCAAGAAAGCAAGCCAAACGCTTCACGCTCTTTCGCGTATTTCCTACTTACTTGACACTGAAAAACTCAAGCATATCATGCGGGTTTTTCTCCTATCCCAATTTAGCTACTGCCCCCTTGTTTGGATGTTCTGTGACAGATATTTTAATAACGAGATCAATCACATTCACAAAAGGCACTGAGAATCGCATACAAAGATGATGTTTCTGACTTTGATACACTTTTGACGAGAGATAATTCTGTGTCTGTACATAAACGGAATCTGCAGTTGCTAATGACAGAGATTTACAAAACTAAATCAAATATCACCCCAAGCTTTATGACTGAAATTTTCATACAGAAGAATCCCCCTTATCATCTAAGGAGCAGCAATATTCTACAAATGCCCAAGGCCCGGACAGTTCGGTATGGGCTATCGAGTATTTCTTTCCTTGGATGTAAACTGTGGCATGGAATCTCCACTGACATTAAACAGTCACTTAATATTTCCATCTTTAAAAACGTATAAAGGAATGGAAGGGTGATGACTGCAACTGCCGATTATGCAAGACTTTCATAGCATAGGTTGGGTTTTTGAATTAACCTTGTTCTTATCTCAAGCTGAAACGAAACTCGCCTGTAAATATGAAACATATGTACAGATGTATATTTTTAGGAAAATCGTTTTTATGATAGATTTGTAGGCTCTTTTTTACTTTTGCTTTTGTTTTAGTAGGCTTCAATTAGTTGTAATTTTGCTATTCATTTAAGCGCTTACTATAAAGAAATTAATAATAATAAATAATAATAATAATAATAATAATAATAATAATAATAATAATAATAATAATAATAATAATAAGACAACAGAACTGTTTTATATCATACGTTTCGATGTAAAATCTTCTTCAGTGTATTTACAAATCCAGACAGCCAAGTATTTATACTCTAAACCTAAAATTTGCATAAAAATGTATTTCTAAAACCCAGACAAATAAAAGAAAAATTATCATTTTAAAATCCTATTGAAATAAAAAGAAGTTTTTGCATAAGAACAAAGCAGTTTCGAAACAAGGAATGATTTTCGTGCACAAAATTCCCCCAAGTGGCCTTCCAACGTTTTCTCCTCCCTGTTTTTCTCTTTTGGATTTGGACTGGCTAGAAAGGGAGTGAAAGCTCTGCGTGACAAGAACTTATACAACCCGAGACAGAAGGCAAGGAGTGTAAGCCAGTGACCCTCCAAGGATTTGCAGGATAGCTCGATGGGGAATTCCACCCCACCACTACGTGCAATTTTGCACGAAGTCAGCCAGCCAACATCTAGACTAACTACCTCAGTCCCAGTTTCCGCTTCGTTCATTGAATTGGATGCCACCACTGCGCTTCATCTGGGCCTGATAATCAAACTAACTGAAAATCCAGCCAAAATCGCCGCAAAAATGGTGCGACCAATCAGATCGCAGGACCTTCTACTTGTGATCTGATTGGTCGAGAGAGGATCAGCGTTGCGGCCTATGCTATACGAAAAGTCGATTCCACAAAATGATTCTGTTTTCCGAGCCCATAATGAATGCATGAAAGAATGCCATCAAGAGATGGGAGGACTAGGGAGTTATATGGCAAGGAAAGAACAACACCACAGATCAAAAAGCATGCTTGATAAGTTGCCGACCATGAACACCCGCTTTATGTGTATTCCGCGGAACCGGAATTATCATTATGAGGCTAGCCTCAATTAGCCTCAACTGGCCGATTTTTCGAATAGCTCGATCATGAGTCGTAGTTATAGCGATAATCAGCTTATCAAGGAGCGCAACTACGACATGTAATCAGTCTAGCCAACACCCCTGCCATTACGCTGCCCATGATTTTCAATGCAATGGTAAGAGAACTAAGCAGTGCCGCAAGCAAATATATCCAGCTCAACATCGGCTGCCCTCTCATTTAGGCCATTTAGTGCAAACAAACTCAATTCGTATTGCCAAAAAATAATAATAATAATAATAATAACGATAATAATAATTATAATGAAAAAATAATAATTGTGACAATTTGTGACATATTGTGAAATTGTGAATTGTGACATATTGTGATAATAATGACAATTGGTCATATGACAATGTTCCTCACTCTTGGATCAAGGAGTGTCTACGTATATTTGGAATAGCCGATAACGTAGTTAGTCAATTAGATCAAAGCATGAAAACCTGGAAAACCGAATTAACATCTGGAAATGAAGTACTAGGTGAAGTTGAAATCAAGAGGGGAATTTTCCAAGGTGACACACTGTCACCTCTACTGTTTGTGCTTGCCATGATTCCCTTAACCCTAGTTCTAAGAAAAGCAAATGATCACTGCGAATTTACAAATGGACAGGAGATAAATCATCTGTTTTTTATGGATGATCTTAAGCTGTTCGCTAGAAGTGAGAAGGCATTAAACTCTTTAGTGCAGACAGTCAGGGTTGTAAGTGAAGATACTGGAATGAAATTTGGGATTGAGAAGTGTGCCATGTTAGTGCTGAAACGAGGAAACATCATAAAGTCAGATGGGATTGTACTACCGGATGATACAGTCATCAAAGCAATGAATGAAGGAGATAGCTATAAGTACCTGGGAATAATGGAAGCAGACCAGATCTTGCGAAAGGAAATGAAGGAAAAAGTAAACAAAGAGTATTTTAGACGGACAAAGAAATTTCTAAAATCAAAACTGAATGGTGGAAATAGCATCGCTGCAATAAATACCTGGGCAGTGTCATTACTCAGATACTCTGCTGCTTTCTTGAAATGGACAAGAGAAGAATTAAGAGCCATAGACAGACCGACAAGAAAGATGATGACCATGTACAGAGCTCTACACCCGAGAGACAGTGTTGATAGGCTGTATCTTTCCAGGAAGGAAGGAGGTAGAGGGCTTATTTCGATAGAAGATTGTGTTGATATTGCAGAACTGAGTCTCAAGGAATATGTAATGAGAAGCAAAGAGAAAATTATATCAGCAGCCAGAGGAAACGTAACGAAAGAGGTAGAGAGTGCAAAAGCTTACAAGAAAAGGCGAAAGGAAGAGAGGGAAACAAGTGTCTGGGAAAAGGAACTTCACGGACAGCATTTTAGACAAACGAAAGAAGTAGGAGCAAAGGAGTCGTGGACGTGGCTACAAAGGGGAGAACTGAAGAAAGAAACCGAAGGAATGATAATGGCTGCACAGTCACAGTCCCTTAGAACGAATGCCATAAAAGCAAGAATTGATAAAAGCAAAGGAATACAAGCGCCGGCATGACTGCGTAGCCAGAGCACTTCACTGGGATATTTTACGTCAGCGAGGATTTAAAATTAGTGATAAGTGGTACCAACATCAATCTGAGAGCGTTGTTGAAAATGAGCAATTCAAAGTATTATGGGATTTTACAATACAGACGGATATTGAAATACATGCGAGGAGGCCAGACATTGTGATAGTGGATAAAAATTCGAATGAAACGATCATTTTGGACATAGCCATACCAGTTGATGTGAACATACGAAACAAGGAGCAGGAAAAGATCGTAAAGTACCAAGATCTAGCTAGAGAAATCAGAAAGATTTGGAATGTATCAACCAAGGTCATCCCAATTGTGATTGGTGCCCTTGGCACGGTTACAGACAGACTTGAACAGTACTTGAAGGACATAGGTGTAACAACAAGGATCGAGTTAATCCAGAAGTCAACCCTTCTTGGCACGGCGAGGATCATCAGACAGGTTCTTGATATCTAAGGAAACTAGATGTGACCCGATATCATGGACGTTAATTCCAAATGTAATTCATTTGAGCGTAGCATTCATAATAATAATAATAATAATAATAATAATAATAATAATAATAATAATAATAATAATAATAATAATAATAATAATAATAATAGAGACCTTGAAATAGAGACCTCCCCGAGACCTTGAAATTCCGGGTTGGCGTCCGGCGGGGGCTAGTCTGTCTCATGGGTGGGAGGGACTCTTTAGCTTTGGTTGGCAACCCTCCTAGAGATGGTGTCTCGATAAAAACACTGGTGGTTGTGTCACCTTATCACCACAATCCTCATTATGAGTGTTATGACAGATGTTAATCTAACTCACAACTGCGTTAATGAGACTGGAACCCCAAGTGAAGGTTTCTCGCACGGCAGGTGTTCCATTGTACAGCAGGATGGACCCGGTCGTCATCAAGCTACTGCTGCCAGGATCAGAAGGAGATGGTCTCAAAACGACAATAGAACTGTCATGGAATGTTATTATAGGAGTGAACCACGAAAAATAGGTTACAGAAAAAGGATGCATCAACTATGGATTGACAGAGAGATGTTCCCAGTCACAGAGCAAAGAATGCTAGATCAGAAGAGCCAAATCGTGCGGAAGCAATGGCTTTCTAGATTAGAGCTTGAAGAAATTGCTAGAGCAGTGGAAGATGGGGAATATGGTAGCATTAGGGGAGATTTAGAACATGAAGAGGCTGAGAGATCAATCAATCATCAAGAACCGGACATCCAAACGGAAAGAGATAGAACCGAGAATGATGTGTTCGCATTAAAAGATAGAGTGGACATTACAGAAGAGGAAATCTGTTTATTGCAGCGCTTGAACGAAATAAGAAAAATGGATAGAACAAGGTTACCAGCCTTAAGAGGGGTTGAAAGTGAAAAATTGCGGAAAGCTGTTAAGAAACTTGATGTGCTATTGGAAAAAATCAAAGTAGATGATATAACAGATGTGAATGACCTGATATATTGTGCTTCAGCTGTTGTTGTAGAAAATCTTGGAGTTAAGCGTGAATGGGGAAGCAAGTCAAAGGAGCCATGGTGGAAAAGAAGACTAGAGGGTCAAGTTAAACAGCTAAATAAAGATCTTGGAAGGATTAATGCCATTATTGAAAAGAAGTCAGTAAAAGAGAAATACAAGGATGAGCTTGAGAGGAAGTATAAAATAAAACGAAGAGGACCACAAGTTGCGAAAGAAGAAATACGTCAAAAAATCAAAGCTAAGACTGGTAAAATTACTAGGTACCAACAAAGAACAAGCCAGTATCAACAGAACAGACTTTTTAGAAATAATGAAGGCAGATTTTATCAACAACTGAATAATGAGAAAGAACATTTTGAGAATGTTGCTGAGACGGCAAAAAATTTTTGGTCAGATATTTGTAGCAAAGAGGTCCAACATAATAAGGAGGCAAACTGGCTACACGAGTTTAGAAATGAAATAGAAAATATGTCAATTCAAGAAAGCATCGATATTACAGATGAGAAAGTAAAAAATATGCTTAAGAGGATACCGAACTGGAAAGCTCCCGGACCTGATGGTGTTCAAGGATTTTGGTTAAAAAATTTCACAAGTATGCATAAGTATATTAGTTTGTACCTGATTGATTGTTTAGAAAACGGAGCACCAACATGGATGACAAAGGGGAGAACAGTACTTATACAGAAAGATAAAGATAAAGGAAGAGATGTAAGTAATTATAGACCAATTACATGTTTGCCCTTGATGTGGAAATTGCTCACCGGTATCATAACAGATCAAATGTATAACTATCTAGAGACAAATAACCTGCTACCGGAGGAACAGAAGGGATGCAGAAAGCGCTCAAAAGGAACTGCTGATCTATTGTATATTGACAGAATGATCCTTAGAGAAGTCCGAGCGAGGAAAAAGAACTTAGGCGTTGGTTGGATAGACTACCAAAAAGCATACGATAATGTAGCACATTCGTGGGTTTTGGAATGCCTGCCAATACTCGGCATTGATGGGAAAGTAACCACCTTTTTAAAGAATTCGATGAAATCCTGAGAAGTGGAATTGAAATGTGGAAATGAATCATTAGGAAATGTGAAAATCCGCAGGGGAATATTTCAGGGAGACACGCTGTCTCCATTGCTTTTCGTGATCGCATTAATACCTTTAACTTACATTTTGCGAAAGTGCAGACCTGGATACGAGTTTGCTAAGAACGGGGAGAAAATGAATCATCTACTGTACATGGATGACCTCAAGTTGTATGCCAGAAGTGAAAAAGACCTTGATTCTCTTATTCAGTCAGTGAGGGTCTTTAGCAAAGACATTGGTATGCAGTTTGGGGTAAAAAAATGTGCAGTGTTGATTATGAAGAGGGGTCGACAGATTAAATCTGATGGAGTAAAGATACCAGGAAGTAATGTCATCAGGTCACTTCAGGAGAATGATGGGTACAAGTATCTAGGGGTGCTGCAGAATGATGAGGTGAAAGAAAAGGAGATGAAAGAGATCGTCACAAAGGAGTACAAAAGAAGGGTTAGAAAGGTGCTTGAAACTAAACTAAACGGAGGTAATATCATAAAGGCCATTAACACGTGGGCGATTCCAGTACTGAGATACTCCGCTCCTTTTTTGAAATGGAGAAAGACCGAGCTACAAGAACTAGATCGAAGAACACGAAAACTTCTTACAATGCATAACGCACACCACCCTAAGAGTAATGTTGAGAGGATCTACATACCAAGAAAGGAAGGAGGTAGAGGCTTATTGAATGTAGAAGATACCGTAAACACAGCCATTTTGGCTTTGGAAGAATATGTTGTTGACAGCAATGAACGAATATTATCTGCAGCGAGAAACATCGAGGAAGTTACTGAAACAGCGAAAGGCTTCAAGAAAAGAAAGAAAAATGAAAGAAAAAACAACTGGAAAGAGAAAGAATTACATGGTCAGTATCTGAGACAAACTGAAGAGGTGGCAGGCCCTGAACGCTGGGTGTGGTTGAAAGATGGAAACTTGAAAAGGGAAACTGAATCGTTAATAATATCCGCTCAGGAACAAGCTATCAGAACTAATGTCATAAAAGCAAAGATCGATAAGACCCAAATCGACAGCAAATGCAGAATGTGTGGAAAAGTGGACGAAAGTATCAGCCATGTACTTAATGAGTGTAGTAAATTAGTCCAAAAAGAGTACAAGCGCAGGCATGACTGTGTGGGTAAAAGAGTGCATTGGGATGTAAGCAAAGTCTGTGGATTTAAGGTCAAAGATAAGTGGTATGAACATGAACCTGAGGCTGTCATTGTGAATGATGACTATAGAATTTTATGGGATTTCTCCATAGAGACTGACCATGCTATCGAAGCAAGAAGACCAGATATGATCGTCGAGGATAGAAGGAACAGACAGTGCAAGATCATTGACTTTGCAGTTCCGTATGACAATAGAGTTGACAACAAGGAAGCTGAGAAGATCGACAAGTACCAAGATTTAGCCAGAGAGATAAAGAGACTATGGAACACGCAAGTGAAAATCATCCCAGTTGTAGTTGGTGCACTTGGCACCACGCCAAGGCTGCTGCGGAAGAGACTAAAAGACATCGGAATAGAGACCCGTATTGTGGACTTGCAAAAAAGTGCCATCCTTTGCTCTGCAAGGATCCTAAGAAAAGTCCTTGAGGTTTGAGGAGACTTGGTGTCACCAAACCTCAAGGGAACATCTCTGCTAGATATATTAGCATGTATTAGCCAATAATAATAATAATAATAATAATAATAATAATAATAATAATAATAATAATAATAATAATAATAATAATAATAATAATAATAATAATAATAATAATAATAATAATAATAATAATAATAATAATAATAATAATAATAATAATAATAATAATAATAATAATAATAATGGGGAGGTAAGCGTCCCCTACCTCCCTAGCTGTCTTATCCTTTCTCTGTATATCTTCTTATTTCTGTGTCCAAGACTGCCAAGGGCGGTAATTGGTATGGTGGTTCATTGACGATATAGATCTAGGTAGAGGCATCTAGCTCCTGGAAAGATCAAACTTCAAGATAGCAAAACGGGGCCCTTCATGGCTCCCTTTGCTGGGCTAGATGTAACCCCGTACTTCGGTTCGGGACCCTTCGGTCAGTCTTGGCAATCCTTAATAGGGTAGGTTGAACTCGTAAACCTTGGTTGGTAATCAGCCTAGGAGAAGGAAAACTCCGAATTAAATCCAAACTATTTGACGAGGGTAGATAGGACCCTCTGAGCTTCTTTAAGCAATCCTGTCTAGTGAGATGTCACGAACAACATCCCTTGCCAGTAAGGTTAAAATGGAAAACCCACAAATGAAATGAAAACCAGATCAGAATCATACCGCATCGGTCGTCGCGCGGGTTACCAAGGACCGCGTCCCTCAGTAGGCAACCAGGCTGAGGTCAAAAAATTGGCTACTGGAAGAAACTCCTCTGAAGAACGATCTGAGGGAAATCAGAACCGAGAAATCAACCCTGACACCTCAAGTCAAACATCAAGAAATGTCACCAAAAGAACTAGAAATAAATGGACCCGTGAGGAGTACAAACAAATCATGACAGCATTCTATATGGCACTGAATAAACCAGAAAGAAACATCACTGACCAATGTTATACCATATGGAGAGAGGCCGTCGGAGAAAACTTCCGTGAATATAAAGATGCAAACAAACTAGCAAATTTGCGCAGAGACATCATGCGCAACCATAGGCTTACTCCTGCTGAAATAGAAGCAATAAAGACTTCGACTAATACTAACTTAAATGACCAAAACGAAGAAAATATGGAGCAAGTTAACAACATAGTCCAAAGCGACAAACACACAGACGAAGGCTTTCAAGGCCGGGAAGCTAATAGGCCAGAAAATGAAAATCATCAAGAGTCAGGTCCTGCAACGACATTGAATGATACGTTTGCAACTGACAATGAAGAGAAAATATGTGAAGCAAGAAATGACATCCTCCGAGAATACAGCATTTCACAACATACAGAAATGCATGAAAGAGAGCAACTGCCAAAGTTTCAGAGTAAAAGATCTAAGCTACTTACCGTAAGAATCTACGATTATGCTCTAATGCAACTTCTACAAGAAACTGAGAACGATTTAACATCGCTAAATCACTTTATATATGCAGCATCGCTGGCAGCTACCAAGAAAATGGGGATTAAACTGAAGAAAAAGGCTGCTAAAAGAAATGTTCAAAAGCAACCAAAATGGAAGGAACGAATGACCAAAGAAATTGAAATGCTTAGGGGAGAATTATCGATCTTAGGTGAATTATCTAAAGGGAATATCATAAAAACTAGAAAAGCCAGAAAAGTCAAGAGGAAATATAAATTGCTCGATATGGATGAAATAGTAAAATCAAAAGAACTAGTCAAGCAAAAACTACAAGTTAAGGCTCAGCGTATCCGTCGATATGAAAAAAGAAGTAATTTCTATAGACACAACAAGATCTTTAATACAGACGCGAAGAAGTTCTATAGACAACTGGGAAAAGAAACTATAGAAATTAAAGACCCACCTCAAATGCAAGAAGTAGAAACGTTTTGGAAAAATATCTGGAGCAACAAAAAAGGTTTTAATGAGAACGCTGAGTGGATCACAAGAGAAGAAGCAAGAACGAGGGCAATAGAAGAACAGGGCTGGGAAGATATCACAACCAAAGAATTAAGCCAAGCCTTAACTAAAGCTCATAAATGGAAATCGCTGGGGCATGACAAGGTTCCAAATTTCTGGTTAAATTCCCTAACATCCGCACACAAGCAACTAACTACGTCATTTTGTACTATTATGAGAAGCCCAGAAAATACACCAGAGTGGCTGATGCAGGGGGCAACCTATGTACTACCGAAAAATAGCGAAACAAGGAATCCAAAGAATTACAGGCCAATTACATGCCTAACAACAATGTACAAGTTATTGACATCAATCTTAACAGAACGAATATACCATTTCCTCGATAAGCACAACATCTTACCATTAGAGCAGAAAGGCTGCCGAAGGAATTCCTATGGCTGCAAAGATCAACTTCTTATCAATCGTATGTTACTGGAAAACTGTTCCTCCAAAAACCGCAATCTTAGCACAGCGTGGATCGATTACCGAAAAGCATTTGATATCGTCCCCCATCCATGGATTGAAAAGGCTTTAGACATTTACAAAATTTTGCCAATTATAAAAGGTTTCCTTCACCAATGCATGAGCATGTGGAGTACCAAACTCATTCTCAATCATAGCAACGGCACCGAAACATCCGGTAACATCAAGATTGACCGTGGCATATTTCAAGGGGACTCTCTGTCCCCACTATTGTTTTGCTTAGCTCTCGTACCTTTGTCCAGTGAATTGAACAACACAAAATATGGCTATAAGATCTTTGATAAAACCATCACACATCTCTTCTACATGGATGATCTTAAACTTTATGCAAAAAATGATGGTGATCTGGAGGGGCTACTAGCAACTGTGAAAAGGTTCAGTGATGATTTCAACATGGAATTTGGTCTGGACAAGTGCGCTAAAGCCACTTTTAAGCGAGGTAGACTTACTTCAACAACATCCATTACATTGAATGATAACACTAAGATCAAAGATTTGGATCAAGAAGGGGCATACAAATACCTGGGAGTCAACGAAGGTAAAGGGATCCAGCACAATGCCATGAAAGAGAAGATCAGAAAAGAGTACTATCGGAAAATGAGATCGATTATAAAAACAGAGCTATACTCCCGGAATAGGATTCAAGCCATCAACTCACTAGCTGTACCAGTGGTGCAATACAGTTTTAACATCATCAACTGGAACTTAAGTGACCTCCAACGCATGGACAATAAAACAAGAAAATTGATGACAACAAATAGAATGCATCACCCCAAAGCTGATATTGATAGAATCTATCTCCCCCGCAAAGAGGGCGGCAGGGGCCTTATCCAACTAGAAATGTCTTACAAGACCACTACCATAGGACTCGATACTTACATCCAAAATAACTACGACTGGATGATACAGTTAGTAAACCAACATGAAAGAAATAAGAAACTCCACTCAGTCACAAAAGAAGCACAGCGATACAGAAGAGAACTAAACTTAGAAGATAATGACAACGTAGAAGCCACAATACCAACAAAAGCAGCGAAAAGTAGCAAGGGAAAAGCTAAACAAGAAATTCTAAAAGGAATGTTGAACCACTGGCAGGAAAAGCCACTTCATGGCCAATACCCTAAACGTACCAAGGAAGCTCATGTAGACCAGGAGAAAACACATCAGTGGCTATGTAGCTCAGGACTGAAAGCAGAAGCCGAGGGCTTTATCTTAGCGGCACAAGATCAATGTTTGCTTACAAGAAACTACCAGGCTAATATCCTACACAATGGAGTAGATTCCAAATGTAGACTCTGCGATGAGAAAGTTGAGACCATCGACCACATTATTTCTGGATGCTCTAAACTTGCCGCAACAGAATACGTAACTAGACATGACAGAATAGGCCAGTATCTGCATTGGAACATTTGTTCTCATTACGAAATTCCACACCCTAAGAACTGGTATGAACATCACCCACAGCCAGTTACGGAAGGAGATAATGTCATCATTCTCTGGGATTTTACCATCCATACGGACAGGCAGATTGATGCGAATAGACCCGATATTGTTGTCAAAGATCTGAAACAAAAAACTTGCTTCCTGATAGATATGTCTGTGCCAGCTGATCGAAACATCTCGGTGAAAGAATACGAAAAGTTAGCAAAGTACAAGGACTTAGAAATAGAGATAAACAGGATGTGGCAGCTAAGAACAATTACATTGCCAATAGTAGTTGGAGCATTAGGAATGTTAAAGAAAGGAGCCGGTGACTTTATTGATCAAATCCCGGGAAAATCAAACATCTGTGAAGTTCAAAAAATTGCACTAACATCGACAGCCCATCTCCTGAGGAAATTTCTTTCAATGTAGTTATCGATTTGCGGAACCATCAAAACATTATGACACTTGGTCAACTTTCCAGAAGTAATGTCATGACATAGTTGCTAGCCTTAAGTCTCTGGTAGTGACTCGGCTGGTAACTAAAAATTACCTGAAATCAAAGCTAAAAATTCAATTCATAATAATAATAATAATGATAGTAATACAAGTAATGATAATATAACAAATATAATAATATGATAATATAACATATGACAATATTAATACAAGGGAAGATGATACATGTAGGCTGTGTAATGAATACAAAGAAACGATACACCACATTGTTAGTGGATGTCCAATGTATGCAAATACAATTTACCTAAGGAGACACAACAATGTAGCAAAATACATTTACAATAAGATATGTGAGGAAAATGGTCTACCATCAATGAATCAATGGTACGACGTCGAACCACAACCGGTTGTCGAGAATAACGAAAGCAAAGTACTATGGGATTTCACGATTCAAACAGATAAAGAAATAATGGCGGTTAGATCCGATATAGTATTCATTAACAAAAAAGACAAAATTGCTTTGTTAATAGACATTGCAGTACCTAGAGATGACAACATTGTTGATAAACGTATCGAGAAAGTCGAGAAGTACCAAAATCTTGCTATGCAACTCAAAGAAATTGCAATAGTACCTATCGTTGTTGGATGTACAGGTGTCGTTGACAAAATGTTCCCGAAATACATTGAACAGATACCAGGAAAGATCAATATCTTCGAAATACAAAAGATAACATATTGGGAACGTGCTACGCAGTAAGAAGATTCTTAATGAACTAGTGAAAACATGGAATTAGTGAAGATTGGGACACAATGCAAACAGTGATACCTTACCCCACAAATGGGGTGGAAACACTTTCAAATTGGAACTCGCTGTAAATAAGGACAAAAAGACATAATAATAATAATAATAATAATAATAATAATAATAATAATAATAATAATAATAATAATAATAATAATAATAATAATAATAATAATAATAATAATAATAATAATAATAATAATAATAATAATAATAATAATAATAATAATAATCCCCAGCAGTAGCGTGGTGGCCAAGGGGGCGGGGAGAACGTGCACCCCAGCGACTTGTTAAGATAGGGGCGCAGAAGGCACCCGGCGTTTTGAGGGACAACAGGCACAACATTTGCATGTTTCCAAATATCGGGAAATATGCCCTTACTCAAACAGTTTGCAAATATTATCTTTAATGGTACGATCAGTGCAGAATCACACATTTTTATCATCCTGACGGATATTTCGTCCCAGCCATGCGCTTTATTAGGATTGAGTGATCTGATAATTTTCAGTATCTTTTCATCAGACAAATGAAATTCTGTCAGAAGAGTGACATTGACAAGAAAGGCGACATTTGTCAGAGCATGCGCGAAGCTAGCAAATATCTTTGGGGATGTCCGAGGGCAATTTTGCTAAGTGGCTTGGGATCTGAGATCAGCAATGGTTTGGCAAGATTCAAATGTTGTGTTTTCATCGTGTTTTACAAAGAACGGTAAATGGTAAGAAAGCTCAAAAGCAAAGATGCGACACAGCCATTCCAACCAAAAAGGCGAATGTTTTCTCTGCGATGATGGCTTATCCAACCTAGGCCTTTTCCAGAAATTGTTGTGATTTAGGCCGATCGAAGCTAAGTGAAATCGTGAACGTGAATCACTACTACGGAAAGGCTGAAAATATAAATATGTTGCTATAAGATAGTAAAGGGTACCGAGTAATCAGCTACCTTCAAGGATATCATACAGGAGGGTCTATTGGGGGTAACAGGAGGGTCTATGTGTAGGCTGCTGGGGGGCAAAGAGGAGTGGTTGCTGTTGATTGCTGGAAAACTGTACAAGCAGTAGGCTTTTGAGGCCTGTATGCACGTGCCTGTATGTACTGATAAATCAATATTCACACTTGTGTCAAGGAGGGAAGTTCATGTAAGTTCAAGCGACTCTGGTTAGAGGAAAGCTCTGAGCAAAGAATTGGGCAGAATTTATCGTAATTTGCCAGCCTACCCATTTTACAACCCCAAAATTACCCATTTTCCCCCAATAGACACTTAGTTGTTTGGATCTCTAGTCTATCTCGTTCAGCCAAGGGCATGCTTTTATTTACATTTATTTTGGCCTAGGCCGAGGAAGCAGTAGGGTATACCTTTTTTGGTAGTTTTAGTCTAGCAATGGCCTACATTTGATAAACCTGTGCCAAAAGATAACAAATATTGGTGGTTTTGGCATAAAGAAGGCCAAAATTGTGGCAAGCTTTGTCCAGAAACACAAAATTTAGGCACTTAGGGAAGAAATTAATCTAGCTGAGAGTGTGATGTCCACAAAACTTGGTCTTGCAACCAGTGCAATACCAGTATGGAGTCTCAAAGTAGTGAGAAAATCCTTTTGGCAATGAGAAAAATGTCTATGACAGGGCATTATTGAAAAGTTTGACTGAGAATGCCCTGTCGTAGCCATTTTTCTCATTGCCAAAAGGATTTTCTCACTACTTTGAGACTCCATGAGGACAGCACATGCAACAAACATGAGTAAGAATTGGACAGAAATAATACAGTGCTACTTTCAAAATATTTGTTTAATTCAGATTACATTCATATCTTAAAGTGGTACAAACTTTCATGTCATCTTTTGGTAGCTACCCTTAGTAAAATATGTGGTAGTTTGGAGCATGCTTCAAGCTTGATTTGAGTAAGAATTTTACACCACTTGTGCCAGCTTGCAGCATGTATTTTGGAGCTAGAAGGCAAACTCACTCAAGCTTGATTGTGGTGTGTTTGAGAATGACTTTAGCATGTCAATATTGTCAACAAGCTTTATCAAGCTCTAATCATCATGCAAACTGGCCAAAATTGTGTGAACACACTCATTTCAAGCCCATCATGCCTTATGCTCCTTTCAAGCTTGTGCAAGCTTGTTACAGGCTGAACTTTTTTTGAGGGTACAGGGAAGGGTTGCACTCATTTGAATCTAAGATATAGACCAGCGTGCAGCTTTCAGAACAGATTGCTGCAAGTACTGCAAGCTAGGCAGGGAATGTGTCAAACAATTTCAAAGACCTTGGGCTGAATAAAAAAACCATACTTCACAAACATGGAACTTGCATACGGCATCAGTGTGAGGCACCCACTGCATGCCCTTTGACATGTCTTCACAAAATTTAGTCTTTTGAAGGGTGATATATTTAATGCAAGTGAAGTAACAGAACAAAATTAGCATTTACTCCAAAAACTTAATTCTGATTACATTTCAGATACACTGAAACTTCTTTGTTCAAAGAGTGAAGTTGCAAAACTAAGGCAGGTTTCCTTCATTAGTTACGTTAGCCTAAATGCATGGCAATTCTCAGTTGACTGAAAATTAACTGGGAATGAATGTTCAGCTTCACACTTGTTTGCTAAATATCTATGAAACTACTACAAATACCAAGTGAACCAGAAAAGGTTCCCACTTTTTAAAAAAATTCATAGCATCAAGAGTTGAATGATTCAAATTCTATTTAAAAGCCAAGAGATCAAAGTATTTTTCTGATTTTTTTAACCTTCTTATAAGCATAGAAATCTAACTAAGTTCAGTTTTACAGTACAGAAAATTTCAAAGGCAAAATGACTGAAGAGAGCCTAAAACATAGATCAAACTGTGAAGAATTTCCTTGCAGAGAATAATGCACATGGGTATTTCATCTCCTCATAGACATAGGAACTGGGGGCACATGCCCCCCCAAGATTTTGCAATAAAGAAAGTGCCCTTTTCACTTTAAAAAATGCCATCTTTTTCTTAAGGAAAAGTGCCCTCAAAGTGTCGTGCCCCCAAGTTTGAGATGCTTCCTACCTCCCAGCATCTCCTCAAGAGCTTATAATACCGCAAGAGTTTATAACACATAGATTTGCAAACAAGATTTTCAATCCCATGATAATAAATGTGCTGTGGATATCTCTCACCCATGGAAAATCTAATTTTGTTTACTGTCCTCTGCAGGGAATCTTTTATTATTAGATCAGGGATTTTAAGCCTTTTCAGTCATGTTCCTGCCAATATTTGGGACAATTGCCCCCCCCCCACTTTCATCAAGGATCGTCCCTGAGATGCCTTTAATACCAAAAAGAAAGTGGTAAGAATTTGTCTGAGAAATGTTGGAAGAAAATTGCTTGCTGTAACTGAAGTGCCAAAATATGTTTAAAGTTGAATTTACTTAATATTTCCAGTACTCTTAATAGGGCAAGAAAATCACAAAAAGTGTTGACCTCTTGGCTGTCAAGCAAATATTCATTATTCTAATCCACCTAGACTCTTGATGATAAGGAGTTTTCAAAAAAGAAAACATTTTCTAGCTCACACATAATGAACCACACATAATTCGGATTATTTTTGGCATTTGCCAAACCTGGAGAAAGCAGATTTTGTACAAAAGCAGTTTACACCAATTTGTTTTGCAAAAATTAAAAACCAGGTTAAACAAATTCAAAGGCAGCGTGCAAAGTCAAAGAGAAAACTACAGCAACTCTGGTGCAAGCACATCGCAGAGTTTGTAGAAGTTGAATTTTTCACTGAAAGCTGAATCCAAGATACATCATCATCATCATCATAGCATGATAATAATGCACTACCTAATTACAGGCATGGCTCCTAAAAAATACATGCAGGAGGCAATTTGCACATCTCCAATATATGTCAATCTATGAAGTATGGGAGTCTTGGGGCTGGATCTTGAGCTGATGCATCTACTTCAACTTCCAAACTTGGCTTCCTATAAAAGATAACAGAAAACATAACATAAAGCTGGGCAGAAAACACACTGTAAGTGTTCCCATCATCATAGATGGGTATTGGGGAAAACTGCCCCCCCCCCAATTCCATCCAAAAAAGGATGGTCCCTGAGATGCCTTTAATACCAAAACGAAAGTGGTGGGGTAATGGGGGTAAGAATTTGTCGAAGAAATGCTGGAAGAAATTACTTACTGTGACTGAAGTGTGTTGTCAAAGCTTCCATTTATTGCTATACAGTAGAATGAAATCCAAAAGGACACCATGCAATTTTTTTAACATATCATTGCGTCATAAGTTTTGAATACAACATTCCTTCCATGCAAAAAGCACGATAAATTTTTCAACTTTTTACTGAAACTAATTTATCTACATCAGAAGACTTCTAGATTTTCTGTATCACAAAAAAAGAATAACAAAATATTGGAACATCTTTGGAGGGGGCCGATTGAACAAATTCTCTGGTGCGTAGGCCTTCGTACAAAAAGGACGCCCGGAAAAAACCCTTCTTGAGTGCACAATGCACGATAAATTTTTAAATTTTTTGTTGAAACTTATTCATTTGTGTCAGAAGATGTCAAGATTTTCTTATCGTGAGGTATCACGGGGCTGATTAAAAAATATTGGACCACCTTTGGAGGGGGCCGATTGAACAAATTCTCAGGCGCGTAGCCCTTCATACAAAAAGGACGCCCGGGAAAAACCCTTCTTGAGTGCACAATGCACGATAAATTTTCAAATTTTTTCTTGAAACTTATTCATTTGTGTCAGAAGATGTCAAGATTTTCTTATCGTGAGGTATCACGGGGCCAATTAGAAAACATTGGACCACCTTTGGAGCGGGCCGATTGAACAAATTCTCTGGTGCGTAGGCCTTCGTACAAAAAGGACGCCCGGAAAAAACCCCTCTTGAGTGCACAATGCACGATAAATTTTTAAATTTTTTGTTGAAACTTATTCATTTGTGTCAGAAGATGTCAAGATTTTCTTATCGTGAGGTATCACGGGGCCGTTTAGAAAATATTGGACCACCTTTGCAGGGGGCCGATTGGACAAATTCTCAGGCGCGTAGCCCTTCATGCAAAAAGGACGCCCGGGAAAACCCTTCTTGAGTGCACAATGCACGATAAATTTTCAAATTTTTTGTTGAAAATTATTCATTTGTGTCAGAAGATGTCAAGATTTTCTTATCGTGAGGTATCACGGGGCCGTTTAGAAAATATTGGACCACCTTTGCAGGGGGCCGATTGGACAAATTCTCAGGCGCGTAGCCCTTCATGCAAAAAGGACGCCCGGGAAAGACCCTTCTTGAGTGCACAATGCACGATAAATTTTCAAATTTTTTGTTGAAACTTATTCATTTGTGTCAGAAGATGTCCAGATTTTCTTATCGTTAGGTATCACGGGGCCGATTAAAAAATATTGGACCACCTTTGGAGGGGGCCGATTGAACAAATTCTCAGTTGCGTAGGCCTTCGTACAAAAAGGACGCCCGGAAAAAAACCCTTCTTGAGTGCACAATGCACGATAAATTTTCAAATTTTTTTTTGAAACTTATTCATTTGTGTCAGAAGATGTCAAGATTTTCTTATCGTGAGGTATCACGGGGCCGATTAGAAAATATTGGACCACCTTTGGAGGGGGCCGATTGAACAAATTCTCAGTTGCGTAGGCCTTCGTACAAAAAGGACGCCCGGAAAAAACCCTTCTTGAGTGCACAATGCACGATAAATTTTCAAATTTTTTTTGAAACTTATTCATTTGTGTCAGAAGATGTCAAGATTTTCTTATCGTGAGGTATCACGGGGCCGATTAGAAAACATTGGACCACCTTTGGAGCGGGCCGATTGAACAAATTCTCTGGTGCGTAGGCTTTCGTACAAAAAGGACGCCCGGAAAAAACCCTTCTTGAGTGCACAATGCACGATGAATTTTTAAACTTTTTGTTGAATCTTATTCATTTGTCTCAGAAGATGTCAAGATTTTCTTATCATGAGGTATTAGAAAGCAAATCCAAATGATTTTGGGCCTGCCCCCTGCAACATGGTTTGTCGAGTTGGAGCTTGCTTATTAGGCCGTGTGTGTATTATGTATTAATCAGGAAAGATCAGGAGTAAATTATACGCTATAGATCACTCACCTTTGCCTCAGTTGTCTGCCTTATTCTAGCGCACACTCTGTTGACTGAAGAGGCCCTTGATTGTCATGTTCTTGCTTCGAAAATTGCTTATTAATAGGACGCCGCTCGATTGCTCGATCCCACAACAAAATCAAACCACGAGGCGAGGGATGTTGTTGTTGATTCCACGATCCCTAACCATTTTGGTCAGCGGTATAACGAATGTCGCCTTTCTTTTGACATTGACTGGATTATTTCGCAGAATTTCGCTACCGGTATCAATTGTTGTGTACTGAAGTATGAAATGATTATTAAATATTTGGGCCTTTTCGGTAAAATCCATCACGAATATCCTGTTTTCCAAAAGAGGTGGTATTATAGGAATCTTGGCCTTGTTTAGCACAGAATTAAGCAAAGACCAATATGTTTTGAGGCCAGTCCCAGGATTCGCCAAGGTTTTACCAGCTTTTAGGAAATATTTTCGCTTGGCATCCTCGATCATTTTTGAACATTTCGACGTCATGTTTTTCATTTCCTCCAGCTTATCATCTGGCTGACCTTTCCTCACAAAGTTTTTATACGCACGATTCTATTTTCGCAGAAAATTCTTGACATCTTGCGATACCCATGGTGCCCGGCTAGGCCTAATTGCTTTACCTTATTCGGTATGGAATTGGAAGAAATATTCAGAAGGACCTCGTCGAGAAGTTTAACTTGCTCGTTTGGACATGACATTGTCTCCAGATGCTCCTCCCATTGGAACATTTCAACACTCTTCTTAATGCCCACTACGTCAGCCTTATCATAATACCAGATTTTACGAGTGTATGGAGGTGGAGCTAGATTTGAGATCGCTAATTTTCCATAAACGATTTGATGATGACATTGCTCGTGCAGTGAGGAATGCAGGGAATGGACACCAGATTCGATAAAAAGGTTAGGCTGATCAGTGAATATCAAGTCAATACAAGATTTAGAATCACCCATAAAATGAGTTGGTTCTGAAATCAATTGGTAAAGGCCAAGGTCAGACGTTAATGGCTCAAAATGCTTCCCCTCATTGTTTTCTATTTCATTTTCCCACCACTGAGAAGAGCGGCAATTGAAATCACCGGTAATAACGACACAGAAAGGATTCTCGGCAGCCATTTTCGATAACAACAATTCAAAATTCATTGTAAAATCATCAAACTCAGTTTGATTCTGACTTGGACTTCTATAAATCACAGCAAAGAAATACTTTTTCCTATTAACTTGAACTTCACGCACAATACACTCCGGAAAAGTCACGAGGTCTGACAGGTCTCTTGAAGGAAGAGAATCTTTAATGTAAAGCCCTACACCACCTCTCTTCACATTTTGTGGATGGTCACTTTTAACAAATGTATAGCCGTCTAATGCCAGTCTGCCTTCGTCGATCGTGCTGTCAAGGTGAGTTTCAACCATACCAATTAGGTCGTAGTTATACACCGAGTTGTATGCTTCAATTAAAGAAACTCGCAGAAATTCATGTGCTGTAATGTTGTTTAGATTCCAGCAGCAAAAGTCAAGGGTATCTGGGCCAGGGTTTGTCTCAACGTCACCACTAAGCAAGATTCTCCTGAAAACCCATTGAGTATAAATTATGTCACAAGTCATGCACACTGTACAGAAAAGAGCGTAGACAAATACTGTTTCCTTGATAATGCCATATCCATAACGAGCAAGCCCAACAAGATAAAGGAAACCAAGTGGCATTCGCTTAGAGAGCTCAAAAGTTATGTAAATGACTGCCTTGCTAACGCGGTATATACGGGAAAATGTGGGCAAGAAACTGGATTGTGCTTTCAAACAGTGCACGGAAAGAAACTGTACCATTATTGCCAAGGGCAGGACCAAAACTGAAATTACAATGAAACTGCAGCAAAGCCAGTACAGCTTAATGATTTGAGAAAGAATTGAAATTGGCCAAATGATTTTGTGCGTTCGAACGATGTTTTGCATGGAAGTTTGGAAACCACCTATTGCTGCTCGCCATTGATTGATTTCAACCGTCATCACGGAATAGGAGCCCTCCCGCTGGAAAATGATTAGCTGTGACTTTTCCAACACAAAAACCTTCACCACCCATAACAGTCTGGTTCCCTGACGTCATTTTCGACTGGGGAACTGGGCTCCACGGAAGCGGTCCAAAATAACGTCTGGACAAAAACCGCAACCACGCACTGTAACTATGGCTCGGACTTCTGTTTTCATCGTGGCATGCTTTAAATCAAGCATGCTTTAAGTCTTGTCAGACGAGAAAACGAGGCTTAACTAGCCTGCGTGCAGTCTTTCTTTTGCAAAGTTGAAAGTAAAGATGGTAAAGCTCTTTCAATTTAAACAAAACAATTCAATTTACACGAAAGAAAGACTGCACGCAGGCTACGCTTAACCAGTTTTCCAAATAAGGATTGAGAAGTTTGAGAAGTTTCTCTGGTTTTTGTCCAGGCGTCAACAAATCGCTTCCCTGGAGCCCAATACCCTCAAACGAACGCGGTCGAGTTGACGCAGGGAACCAGGCTGCATCCATAAGCCTTAGGAACACATAAACAGAACGAAAAGACTTACAAGTACAAAGGAAACAAAAACGAAAAGTACGAAGCAATAGAAATAAAAACAAGATGTATTGAATGCAAAATACAAGGGCATTCTGGCTTTGAATACATGGACATTTGGGTAACTAAAATTTTCACTATTCTGATGCGAGTATTGCATTTTCGTAGTTGCTATGAGAATTTATTTTTGCTTGCTATGTCCCCGTTGTCCACAAAAAACCGTCCCCGCCGATCAAGCTATTTCTCGTAGCGTTTTCTTTCGAATACAAGCCAATTCACTCGGGATTTTGAAATCGAGCTGAACAGAAAATCTAAAGTCAAGTCGACTGTGCCAATTCAAAAAAAAAAAATGACGTTATAAGAACGAGTTTTGTTTTTCTCAGAACCATCCCTAGAGAGAAAATCTTTCAATCATCTGTTGTTCTTAAACAGTTCTATTTGAAAGACAGGGCTCAACCAGAACAGCTACTACTTTTAAATTTGGAGTTCTAATTTCTTGTAGTCCCAAGTGAAAGAATTCACGTTGATCAAAGGGAGCAAAAACTGGTAAACAACGCTGCCGAAATATCCAAAGATCTTTGCAGGGGGAGAGCTGTCCGGCCGTCCGCTGCCTCAAGCCTTGCTTGGCAAAAAGAACACCCATTCATAAACTAAAAATAAGAAATGTGGAAAATTTTCTGGATACCATTCCACTGATTTATAATCGATTTGGAGCAGATTCCGAAGGTCTACCAACCAGGGTATAATTGCCAAGACAGGCAAGGGGCCATGACGAACCAGGCAACACCGATCCCCCGCACAAAATAAAAAAAGTTAACCGTTAGTGAATGCAAAAGAGACATGAAATGGGGGTGGCAACAACCTAATAAGGGAAACAAACATCGATAAGTTCTACAAATTAAGTTCTACAAATATCAATAAGATACACGCTTTTTCCTTATAAGAAACTGGCTTCTAAGAACCAGCACTATGAGAGAAGTGCTGCGAATCATTTGAAAGCCTTTTAGTACCAGGCGCTTATCCAAGTTTCTTATAAAAGAAAAAGCATATAATGCATGTCCGCCGAATAACGCAACGAGTTGGTTTCAAATACTCTCGACAAAAATTAAAAGAGCATTTCTACTCATCGTCATCTACGGGGTCTTCTCCATTATCTGCATTTGACTCTTCCAGTATTTCTGCATTTTTTTCTGCAGCATTTGAAATGAGTTAAAAAAGACAAACTCTCCATTTTGAAGCTTTGCAGTCAAGCTGCAATTTATATCAGCAAAGATAAAGTCCAACACATCACTGTTTTGAGCTGCAAGTGCTTGTGCATCAAGCAGAATACGCAATCTAGTCTTCGTTAGATCCAGGCTAACTTTCACATTTGAAGTAATCTTTCTCCGCTTTCTGTACACCTTGGTGCGCTCAGTGAAGGAATTAAAACGCACGATGATTTGCTGGGTCGTGATTCCATCTTTGCCTGTTTTCCTCGGCCCTATTCTATGCGCTCGATCGATTGCTTGCTTTCCAACACCACATTTGGTCTCCTTCATAATGTCACTTATTATTTTGACACAATCTTCCTTTCTGCCATCTCGAGACACTTCTATGTTATCAAAACGCAGGCACATTCGTCGGCCGTATTGCTCTACCTCGTCGATCCTTCGGTCAAGGCTCTCGAGCACTTTCAACTGGCTTTCAAGGATGTCCACCCGCTCCTGGAGAGGTTCCAGCGCTTCGACACGTTTCTCCGAACTTTCCACAAGCTCAACTCGCTTCTCAAGGCTTTTTATCAGCTTTTCTTGTGCATTGATTTTCTTTTCGAGCTTTAGAAGTTTGGCAATATCAGATTTTATCGGGTTCAGTGCATCGTCGATTATTTTCTTGATCTCACTCGCGGTCGCCATTACAGAGTGCGATCTCGTCGTACCACTCCAGCACCGCTCCAAGGAAGTCGTAGCTTCAATCATACATCAAACGAAACCAAGAGTTCCAATTTGATCAGAAACTCAAGAAAGGTTGTACTGTAAGCAATGCATCGAAATTAATTAGTATTTACCCACAACATTCATGTATTTGTAATGAAATTCACCTCATTTTTGAGAGCGTGCAAACACACGTCCTGTCGCTGAGGTGTCAAAGCCATAAAAAGATGTCGCTTACAAAAGGCTTTGAATTTTTTGCATCAAACCAATAGAAGGAGTATCAAAACTGCTTTCCGTAACGATTCTAGGCACTCGATTCTGCAGCTTTTGTAAGGTTTGCAGCTTGGTCACCCTACAGCACCCCCATACCGAACAACAGAACAGAAAATGTGGCTCGACCATACCCCCATACATTTTGCTCAGTGTGTTTCGAGGTAAAAGCGACATTTTAAAAACTCATTGGCACGAGAAACCTTCGTACGGACATTGCTAATGTGCTCTTCCCAATCTATGTTCCTATCGAATATTGCACCCAGGTATTTTGTCCGTAACATGGACCCTGATAATGAAACAGTGAAAGGTTGCCCAGTTCCTAGATCCCTATCTTCCGGGGCATGGAGACCCATCCAGATGTCCACAACATGTGACAACTTCAAATTCAGCTTTTTTCCAAGAACGATTGTCGATTGGAACCGACTCACAAATGAAATCATAATGATAGAAGACATGGAACGATTCAAAGCCGCAGTAGCAAATCAAGTACTTACAGACTGAAATGTTTACAATTGTTTTTAAATATATATGAATACAGAAGACAAAAAATTGATTTAGATAATGTTTTTACATAAAAGAGTAAAATAATGTATTCAAAAGTTTTCCCTTTGTCTACTGCACAATGTGACGATGTGGGCTCGGAGAACCTTGAAATTTAGCTTGCCTCGGGTGGAGAATTCTGGCATGACAAGTTGCTTGCTGTGTAAGAATTCTTCACTGGTCGGGGCGGATAAGTGTTACTGGTTTTAGGGTGATTTTTTCTGGTTATCCTTGCTGACATCTCTCCCACCTTCACATTTTGTAGTGACCAGTTTATAGTTTTCTTTATTTAGTTGAGCAAAACGCCTTATGCGATGCTCAGTATTGGCGTTAAAGTACAGTTAAATTCATCAGTGTGGAATTATGATGGAATCACGGCTTCGGGTCTCGATCCCTTGGGAGTGGTTTCAGTTCTTCAAATTTTATCCCATTTACACCGTATTAACAGTAATTCACAAATCACGGAGTTTGGGCATATAGGGCCAGGGTTTTCAGTGTAATATTATGAGTCTTTATTGACCGAAGTGCCATAATCAAGTCAAAGAGAACAGGGAAACAAGAAAGCCAACCTATGTAGAATGTCAATCTGTTTCTCGACGAATGTTCGTTTAGCTTTGAATGGTGGAACAAGCTCCCTGACATAACGGCGGGCAATTTGCAGTAACCCCTGAAAAGTTGAAGGGACAAGAAACAAGGTACAAGTGAGCTCGAAGAGGTATTTTTTTATCATATCCATATACGAATGACTAGGATTCCTAGGCTAAAGTGTGTCTCAGATTTTCAAATTCCTTCAAAATAGGGTCACACCTCCATCCATCCAGGCTCCACCTAGGCTTTTATTACTAAACCATCGCACTTCTAGCCCAGGGTAAATCGGGGTAATTTGGGACTGTTTTGTCGTTTTTGACGTAGGGACGAGTGCAGTTTAGCGGGCGGCGATCACAGGGAAACAAGATTATCGTACACAATAATACAATAGCTTATTAGCATTGAATCAGTCTAACCCTAACCCTAACCCTAACCCTAGGTTGTTTCAAACTGACTTTTGATTTGAATTCGAATCCTGTCAAATACGACGTTACTGCGCAGGGGCCGCCCGCTAAACTGCACTCTAGCCTTGACGTATAACTACTTGGTTGCATATTTGAATAAGACTAATTCACCTTTTTTATATACATTTGAGTACTAAGTAATTGATATTGAGAAAACCTATAGAAATTACATCGAAACAAACAATAACAAGCTTTAGAAGCTCACTTGAAGCAATTAAGTTAGTGGAAAGATATCAATGAGGATATTTAGAAAAAGGGCTTCAGTTTAAAACAACATTTTAAATGCAATATAATTTAAAAAATTATTTTTATTTTTTTGTTTCTTTTTAAATGTAGTTATTTGATATTTATTGACAATTGGACACCCTAATATACTAACCTGGACTTGCATGTAATAACCTAATTGTAGGCTGATGTGCAGTAAATTTATAGATAGATAGAAGCATTTTCTTCATTCATGCTGTGGTTGCTGATATATTAGCACATCAATGATGCTGTCCCAAATTACCCCAGATGGGGTGATTTGGGACACCAATGATTTCCACCTGCAAATGATACATAATTATACCTAAGACAAATTTCAATAGAAAATAATTGTAACTGCCATGGTTCACTTGTATTTCATCAAAAATGGCCTCTAAAATAAACTAGGCAATCTTTGAAAGATATTAGGCCACTCACTTGTCGTTCTGGGGGCCGGGAAATATATTACATTTGTTTGTTAATCGTCAGTTTGATCAAAATTGATCAAACTGATGATTAACAAACAAATGTAATATATTTCTCTCAGCTAATGAAAAATTGTGCAATTTTGAGCAATGTCCCAAATTACCCCATTGGTGTCCAAAATTTCCCCTGTCTCAAATTACCCTGGTTTACCCTGCTACATTTCTTATTAAAGAACTTCATTCCACTAATACAGCCATGCTTAGATTGCTACAAGTATTACTTTAACACGAGAACAATCGTTGAATGGAACATGCTGAATTTATTTAAGTCAACATTAATGCAGCTTTACTTTTCTTTATGCAATTGCTGAGGGGTCGTCCAAAAATCCTCTTGTGATTGCTTACCGGCATTGGGCCACTAACTTTGTTACACCCCTTGCCCCCCCTTAGCACTGTGATCCACGCCATGTAATTAATGTGAAAAAATGAACTTTTTGGATTTCCACCGAATGTTTTTTCCTTGTTCTCCATCAGACAATTTTCAAATCAAGCTGCAGGAGCCGGAGAAAACATTTTTTGAAGTTAGGTCTAAATTGGGTAGTGTAAGCTTCATGAATGCTGGATTATGCTTTTTTAATGTTTTGAAAATTTCAATACAAAGTGTTCTTTGATGAGAGACCAGCATTGTGCATCTATGTATTTGATTTGAGAAGTAAGAAATGTCAGCGAGCGTTTGCATCTTTTCAATTTTCTGTACAGTAATGATTTAGATGACGAAAAATACCAAACCAAAGGACAGTAGTTAAAGTTAGAGTTTACAAAACTCTGGACTAAGATTTCCTTCTCGGCAAAACCAATGAAAGACTAAAGACATTTCAGGACATTTAATTGTGATGCAGCTTTCTTGCAAATATTTGATGTATGTGGATCAAAGTTCAGTTTGTAATCCAGTGTTACACCTAGGAGCTTTACGTTTTCTGCGGACTGGATAGATTGACCCAGAAATTCAAGATTTAGTCCTGAAGTATCTGTCTGATCTTTTTTGACAAAGAGTGCATGAAATTTGTTGGGATTAGCAATGATTTCATTTTGATTCAGCCAAGAAAGGGTGTTGCTTGCTTCCAAGATGCACGAGTGATTTACGATGAAACAACAGAGCAAGATCTGTGTACACATACGTGAAAATTCGCAACTAAATGGCGCTCCAAGTTCTTTATGGAGGAAAAGCCTTTTTGAAGAACGGCCAAGGCGAAGCAAACACGGTGTAAAGAACAAAAACGAAACTCTAGATATTATGTTTTACGATTTATCTTAGCAAAATGATGTTAACAAGGAACTTAGAGAACTAAGAAATGCAGAGGAAATACTGGTCCTCGACAATCAGTCCACATCTTCCTTGCTGTATTTTGCAATGGTTTGCATTAGAGATCCTTCTTTGTGGACCCACAACTACCTTCTTCGTCAAAGTTTCCAATTTGACTGCAGTTTTTTGAAGATGAAGAATGCTTCAGTCATCTTACTTTGCTACAAAACATTCTCCTGTTAAACTTTTGAAGCCCTCCTCTGGTCTTTAAAGTAAGGACTGCTATGAGTTTGGGTAGAGTGTTCTGATGAAATTTTAAAAGACAAGAGACTTGGTTGTTTCATTTCATCCCTTTCTCTAATCTGTTAATGAGTTTTGTAGTATCTCTATTGGTCTTGAATAGATCTTCATACTCAATCAAATGGGGCAGCAGGAAATTTGTTGGCCTAACTGATTTGACCCCTTCCTAAATTTGGCAAAATAACAAAGCAACGAGGAATAACATTACAAACAAATGGAATAAAATCTGTCGCAGCTTTTTATCGAAAAAGTTTACTGGTTGTTCCAGTAGGCTAATTGTGTGCTCAGGCAGTCCTCAATACAAAAACAAAACCTTTTAATGATTCCATTGCCAATCAGTAAGACAAAGCATAAACACAAGAATATTCTACTGTATGGGGCAATCGCCGTTACTGTCATATTTACATGGGCGATATGACGCCTTGGTGAAAATTTCCTTACAAAAAGGACTGATTCGCTACAAATTTTCCCTGGAGCGCATTATTTCTTCCAACAATTTAACCATTCCTATCATACAACCATACTTTGCAAAGTGCAGTGATTCAAGTAAGCTCCGTATTGAAGCCAGAATTAATGAAACAAATCAATCATGATAGCCCAGAAGGGTTGGGCCTAAATTGTCTCATTTACACAGGACATCAAAGCGCAGAAGAAACAAATGGAAAACATGTATCCGCAGATTGGAGATGGGGTGTGTCAGTACCTGGTTGAACTTTAACCCCCTTGAATCCTGAATATGAGGTGGAACCATTAGAACTTAAGTCTTCAAAGAACATCAACTGTTTCAAGCATAAGATCAATGATAAATTCTTTAATGATCTCCAAAGTCAAGATGATAGCCCACCTACATATATTATTGAAAACCCAATATTGAAAACCCAAAATCAGCCTATGAAAAGGTTTTGAGCATTTTCGGAATAATTTTCTTAAGAAATCCTTTTTTCCAGAACAAATTTCTTTTGTTGGTGGCGGCGCCTCCGGAGGGACCATAAACAAGGTCAAATTGACTTTTTAATGCTATCCCTGCCATTTTTAACCTGAGTTGTTTTTAAAAAGCATTGTTAACTTTTTGCCTGTCAATGATTTATTCCTGTACAGTAATGTGAATACTTTTCTTTTATTAGATCAAATTGTAATTTAATTCTTATGGCAAAATTATACATACATACATTCATCGGAATATCTTTCAATGATTTGCAACACAAAGTTAAAATTTACTGGTTTCTTGATGGATATTGGCATATAAAGGATTATGTAAAGGCATTTGCCATATAAAGGCTAGCAAGTTTTATTTGTTCAAGAGATGATCATCGTTACCGATAAAATTCTTGAAAGAGATTTCCAAATGAGTATACAGGGTGTCTCAAAAAAATTGTTCGACGTTTGATAAAATATTGAAAAATAAGGACAATGTGAACAAGCTCGTGGAAAGATAACCCTGTTGCTAAGATTATGAAATAATTTTGGAGACTAAAATCGTGCAAAATGGCTGAAGATTCACTGAGTTACGAGCTCTCGAAGATCAAAATATGCGATAGCTGAAACCAGAGACCCCCCAGATTACTGGTATTGCAAAAAGCTCGAAGATGGAGGTAAGAGAAGCTTATCCAATGTCATACCTCTCGTTGATATCAGAGCACACCAAATAGGACTTCTAAAGTAAATTATTTCTTGCGATCATTCTCTAAATTTCCTTTCATTGCGTAAGTCCAAAAGCAGTGGCTCAGAGCATAATCGGCGAGAGACTGAATCTGTTTCCTCAAAGCATCTATATGCTTGACAGCTACGTTATCGAAAACCTGTTTGAATCCAACTTGGCTCGTCCTGAAACAATCGAGATATAACAGAAACGACGGCCTATGGAGCTTTAACCAAAAATGCCATTTCGAGGCCTCTGGTTTCAGCATTCGCACAAGTTTGAACTTCAAATGCTTGTAACTCTATGAATTTTTAGCGGATTTGCAAGATTCTTGTGTCAAAGATTAATCTAAAATCTCAGGAAACGGGTGACTTAACCAAGGGTGCATTCAGTGTATCGTTATTTTTTAGTATTTGATCAAACGTCGAACAATTTTTTTGAGACACCCTGTAGAAGAAAGTTTAACTGACCAGAAAAGTGTGTGGATTTACGGTCTTTTTTATTGTCAAAATCCAGAGTTTTTGCTTGTTATCAGCTGACTGGAGCTGTCAGCAGACTGGAGGTATGACCCTACAAGTTAATTCAACAGTGAACAGACAATTTTATGAAGATTTCAGTCAAGACATAGTTGCTATTTCTAAAATGACAGTCATACTTTCAATTGGAAATAAACTCTGAGAACTCCAATGATAACCAAGGAATCAGTGAAGGATCCCTTTTCAGTTTCTTAACCACATTATGTGCTTATGTGTAATCCAGTGAAGTTGCAGATAATGCCATGTGCGTAATTTTGCAGTATACTTTGCACAAGCTGGCAGCTCTGGTTTGCCCTGACAGCAAATTTAAAGTTGTTGGTTTTTAACTCAGCAACAAAGTCACCAAAGATTCTAAAAAATATATCAAATTTTAATCTAATCATTGCAGATTTAGAGAAAGGTAATTATATATTTGATTGACACATCTTGTGTCAGAGTTTTTTAAAATCTGTTGCTTTTTTTGGGACACCCGGTACAGTTCATTTTTTTCTTTTTAGTATTTGTTCAATTTTATTTATTTTCCGTAATATTGTCTGGTATCACTTTGTATTTTGTTTGCATTATTATATGATTTAATTGAGTTTGTACATATGCAATTTAAAATAAAGCTGAACTGAACACCCCATACTCTATCGCATACAAATGCCCCAAAAGTATACTTTGTTGCAGGCCAGGTCGAGAACTCGGACGTCTCGGACATTTTGGACTTCTCGGGCCAAACTGTCCGAGCTTTCCAAGTCCGAGTTTTCCTGTTAGCCTTATGCTCAAAGTTGAAAACTCGGACTTCTCTGACGAAATTGTCCGACTTTTTCTTTGTCCGAACTATCAAATTTCTCCTATGCTCTAGAAGAAAACTTGGACATATCAGAACTCGAAACACAGACATCTCGGATGAAAAGATCCAAATTTTCTTTCTGTGCAAATCATTGAATTTCTTAGCTTTTTCCGAAAAGCGAAATTCTGTTTTGTTATTTTACTTTCCGATAGACTTATTACTTATTACAGTTGATGATATAGACTTGGGGCAAGTCTACCATGCTCTAGGAGAAGACTTAGGGTTTTTATAAATATCTTTAATTTTTTTGAAAATTGTAAACAGGGTTAGGTTTGTTGGCGTTAATTATCTTCAGCTATATTTTTTATGTTGCCAACTGTAAACAAATTGTTGATAATAATAAGAAAATTCAGACATTTCAGACGTAATCATTTCACGAAGGAACAGGTAGTGAACTTGAAGACTGTTATTGAACCTTTAAGAACCTGGTAAGAGACTCTGATTACTCAAAATCTGATAATTCATAAACTCTCAGTACTGGCCCAAATTCTTAGATTTTTCAAAAATATCGATATTGCATCTCATGTCTCTTTTTGGTTTAATGATGCAAAGACAACTTCAATGAATCTGAATTTTGTCATTTATGAATCTGAAAATGGTTTTTGCCGAGATTCAGTGTTAAACAGCTTGTCCTTATCCTCTTTGTCTGTTCTAAAAAGTCATAAACAATGTATTTCACATTGAACTTCGTTGCGTACAGAGCACAGTCGATCATTTACGTCCTTTTCACGGAAGTTTAAGGAGTTAAGCAACTCTCTTGAGTAAGAACTGGGTCAATACAAATTTTCAAAGTCTAGAGATGCCAAAAAGGTTTCCGCGGAGGTTCTGAAAGTTGTTGTGTCCGGGCGGGGTCCGGTCATTTGTGTTCGCCCTTCGCCCCTTTGGTATTTAATTATCTATTCATTTCCGAGAATGGTCATCTTTACTACTGCCCACTACTATGTCTGGCATAAAACTTTGAAACCAAGTCGACACAAGTTCCAGTTGTGACCCCAGAGGGAGCTGTTTTGGTCACTGACTAGTACTCCTACCCTAGTTTAGTTTAGATAGCCCTGGACAGGAAATAAGTGATAATAGCTGTGGTCAACTGAAACTGTATCCTTATTCAAATAGTTGACTGAAAAATTGTATAGCTAGAATGCTGAAATGGAAGTGAAACTTATTGTTTTCCAATAGGTTTTTTAATTGATGTTTTGTTGAATTGATGTTATGTTTGTCTTGCAAGCCCCAGTTTAACTTCCAGATGTCGAGGATGGGTTTTGAACCTCAAAAATCTCTATGGGTCACAACATGTGAATATTCAACCAGAAGTGTGTAGCTTTTTGAATTGCAAAAAAGCTTTTCAAGATTTTTAGTTTCGTAGTTGGATTTTTGTCGTCTTATTCCTGAAAATTGGTGTGTGGTAACTGTTCCTTTCATTTATGTACCTACGACAGGAAATAAAACTTGATTTCTTGTAAGTTCAACAGGAATTTTCGCCTATAATTGATTGAAATGGGTATGAAAATCCCCGGGGTTGCACTTGACCAGATTTTAGTCGGGGACGTGCCATCGAAGCTTAAAAAAATCGTATAGTATAGACTAGCTTATTACATCGATATAAAATAAATATACAACAACAACAACAACAACATCAACAACAACAAAAACATACCCGTTCCTTATACCAATTTTTTGAAGGAGTACCCGACCTTATAACAATTTTTGGAAAAAGTATATCCGACCTTATAATTCACACTAAAATCTGGAAAGTCGGTACCGTTCCTTATACCAACATTTTAAGAATTGATACCGTTCTTCATAGCAATATTTGGAAAATTGATCCCCTTCAAAGCAAACAAAGTTTCTTGAAGAATGTGTTCCATGACGTAGCTATGAACAGCGCGTCACTTTTGTGAATGGTTGTAAGGAACGTTATGATTCAGTGAATAAACGCTTCCTATTCGGTCATCCTTAATTAACTTATAAGAAACGGGAGGCTCAATTTTCGAAACTTAAGAATTGCCCTCTGACTTTAAACCGCCAACAAACTTTTTGTAAGTTGCAGTGTATCCCAAGATCTAAGAAAAAATTGATACTTTTGAGAAATTCATTGAGAAATTCGATGATTTGGAGGAATTCATGAAGAAACACAATAATTTGGACAGAAAGGAAATTTGGATTTTGTCATCCAAGAAGTCTGTAATTTCGAGTTCCGACATGCCCGAGTTTTCTTCTAGAGCATAGGAGAAATTCGATAGTTCGGACAAAGAAAAAGTCGGAATATTTCGTCCGAGAAGTCCGAGTTTTCAAGTATAGGGCCAACAGGAAAACTCGGTCTTGGAAAACTCAGGCAATTTGGCCCGAGAAGTCCTAGATGTCCGAGACGTCCAAGTTTTCGACCTGGCCCGTTGTTGTATAAACATTTTGCCATAAGTAAACATGATCAATGGTTCCAAGAGACTTAAAAAATTTTCCTTTCTACATAAACCCTGTCACATAATTTCTTATCAATTGTGATATCCTGCCGTACAATTTTTGTCAAAAAGACACCCTGTCGCATAATTTCACCACAAAAAGACACCCTGTTGAGTGGCACGTCCTCTCATGTAGGGTATGGGATTGCCCCCCCACAGGTTGCCTCATAGCTAAACAAATGGTTTTCTCTCCAAACAAGACCACAAATCAATCATATTTGCGAGGAAAATATTCTTCAGCTCCTTGCATTTTTACCAGAATCAAAAGTTGAGTTGACATTGATGTTTTTCTGGCTTTGTTTCTCTGAGTTTCTCTTAGTTTTCTCTCATTCCACGGAATGAATGCGTGTTGGTCTGACTTCATTATCGTTTGAGACAGTGGGTGGGGAGATGAAGAGGGATTTTGTGAAATGCAATGCCAACAGAACTAGACTGCAAGAACGAGGGGTTGCGTGACAGGATGGAGGGGGGGGGGGGCAAAGGCATCTTGTAATGTCAACAGACTGAGAAAAGCCTATTACTTTTTGTTCCATTCCATATTTTGGTGCAGTTTTTTCCCATTTCCCAAAACGCCCCACTCACTAACTAAATATTGCTGGTCGTACTTTTGGCATACTGGATATCGTGATGCTAGGATGCCAGTTTGCCAAAGCTATTGTTTGCGAATAGGTGTTTTGTTGTTTCTAAAATAATATTTTCATCATTTGATCCCATATCGTACTCTGTTGTATCTGTACATGAAGCTAATTTTTGTGTTACTGCACACCAAGCCAAATGGCATGTATTATCTACTAATGGCAAATGCCTTGTTTTCTTTAGAAGTTGCCAAAGATTTCAGACATGGGTGACCATTTCACAAATGTTGTTCTTAATGGAGAAGGTTTGGAAATTCCAAGAGACCTTGCTGAAAATGTATGTATACATACACCTTTTCAATTAATGGTCTTGTTTTGGAAATCTTTGAAAATTTCTTGCTGTGAAATTTCTGGCCACAGATTAGGATTCAGCATCCAAAGTTTGGTCTAATGGCAAATTTTCATATTCCTAGAGTTTGCAATTTCAATTACACTCCAATGACTCTATGATGTCACTTCCTGCAGTTGGTCGCTAGGCCACACTGATGAACAGCACGTTCCAACCTCGTTTTGATTTGGATAAATGCTCGCGCAACCTTGCGTTCATCCTTCTTTTTGTTTGCTCGGTCACAAGAATGAGCAGCGGCGGAACGTCAGGAAGTCGTGTTCCGCTTAGTCCAACCTCATTTCATCATTTATTTGGAACTGACTCAGAAGACGAAGAGCAAAAAGAATTCTTGGGTTTCGAAGTCATGTCGAGCTATGAAGTTGGAGAAAGCTCTTTGCCCAACCATGAACAACGATTGGAAAAGATTGAAAAGATGCTTGAGGTTCTCATGACACGTGCAGCCGATAGGCCTATATCACGCCCACTACAAGCCCACGGTGGAGACCACACTGGCAACCAGGAGGTTGCCGACAATGGTCACGGGCAGTCACCCGAGCACCACCTTCCAAAGAGAAAACGGGCACATTCAGAAAATGCTGATTCAGAAGAGGCTACCACGACAAAAAAGAAAAAAAAGGAGTATGATACCGATTCTTTTTTTAGGCCCTCTTCTCAGCTTACTCCTACGTTCGAGGTGAACTCGGCTATTTCTGAATATGCAACTCCTTTCTTTTATAAAGAGCTATCAAGTGATGATTTTAAGGATCTGCAAAAAGAAATAGGAAAACCAAGTTGCGAATTCTTTGCTCCTCCAAAGCTCAACGATAGTATCGTTCGGAATTCGGCAATTAAAGAATCGAAGGGTCTCCAAGAGGGAGATACACATTTGTCAAACATCCAATCTCTCATTTTCTATGCCTCTTTCCCCATTATGCAGTTGTGGGATGCTATAGTGGATGAAGAACCTATTTCAAAGACTCAGGTAACTGATGTTATCCAACGTTCTTTGGTCCTCATGGGCAGTGCTGTTGCAGGCCTAAGCTCTTTCAGGCGTTTTCGTTTTCAGAGATCTTTAAAATCTGAATACAAGCCCATTTGCAATGATATCTCTGAAGAGGGTAAACCATCGAAATATTTGTTTGGTGATGAACTCTCCAGTCATATCAAAAAGCTTTCCGAGGAAAACAAGATGTTGAAAGATATCTCTTTCATAAAACATCAGAGCTCAAAAGATTCCAAATTCAAGAAGAACCAATCACAAAGGTGTTTCTCATCCTACTCAAACAACAAAAGGTCTTTTCGTCAACAGTCCAATTATCAGAAAAGATTTTTCAACAAAAGGAAACAAGGATCATCTTCTACTACTTCATCTCCAGTTAAAAAAAACTGAATGAAACCCTGCACACTGCAGGGAGGACTAAACATTTTGTAAATACCTGGTTGAGTTTAACAAACAATGAATCAATTTTAAATACAGTTGAAGGTCTCAGAATTCCTTTCATATGTGAGCCTAAACAATCACATGTACCAATAACGGCTCCCAAATCTACGTCCGAGAAAGAAGTTGTCGAGAAAGAAGTTAGTTTGTTGTTGCAGAAAGATGCCATTGAATCTGTTGATCCATGCTCAGTAAAATATGTCAGCAGATTTTTTACGGTACCAAAAAAATCAGGAGGTTTAAGACCAATCATTAACTTACGACCACTTAATAAATTCATACCCAAAGAAACTTACAAAATGGAAGGTCTTCAACATTTGAAATTTCTTTTACATTGTGGAGATTATCTAACAAAGATTGATTTGACAGATGCGTATCTTACCATCCCAATTGCAGAGAAATCCAGAAACTATCTAGCATTTGCTTTCGCTCATAGAATGTATCGTTTCAAAGTGCTACCCTTCGGGTTGAATATTGCTCCAGGGCGCTTTACAAAAATTTTCAAGCCAATAGTAGCGTATTTACGTTCAATGTCAATCAGAGTTATCATTTGGTTGGATGATCTGTTGGTAATTTCTTCAGACATTGCGACCTGTGTAAAGCATACCACTTTGATTGTTAGTCTTCTTCAAAGTCTTGGATTCTCAGTAAACAAAGAAAAGTCCTTGCTTCAACCAACACAAATCATTGAATGCTTAGGAGTTATAATCAATTCTAGAGAAATGACATTGTCGCTTCCCACTGATAAGGTCAAAAAGATCCAAAGTAAAGCAGATTATCTTATCCAGACCAAATCTTTTTCTGCAAGAACCTTTGCAGGTTTCCTTGGACTGTGTACTTTCAGCCGTATTGCTGTTATGGAAGCACCATTACATTTTAGATCTCTTCAAAAAGATTTCATTTCTTGTCAACAAATTGTGAGTGGACCTTTGGATTACAATATGGTTGTCCATCTTAGCCCTTCTGCTGTTGAAGATCTCTATTGGTGGAAAAATCAGTTTCCGCTCTGTAATTCGAACAGTATTGTTCCCCCTCCAATTGATTTTCGGTTATATTCTGATGCATCAGACAGAGCCTGGGGTGGCTGCGTTGATCATCTTCAGGTTCAAGGGGTCTGGACTCTAGATCAACAGAATCTTCATATTACTGCTCGTGAACCACTTGCAAGTTTCCTAACATTAGAATCCCTTTTACAAACGCAGGAAAATTTTCACGTTCAGCTTCAAATGGACAACAAGACAGCAGTTTCTTATGTGAACAGGATGGGAGGTACCAAATCATGGACACTGTGCAAAATCGCATTGGATCTTTGGCATTGGTGTCTGGAGAGAAAAATTTTCATATCAGCGGCTTACATTCCAGGGAAAACAAACACTATTGCAGACGATCTGTCCAGAATGAAGGCTATGACAACAGAGCTTCATTTAAACCCCACTATCTTTCGCGCCAAATAGTTGCAGTCTATGGCCAGCCGGAGATAGACCTCTTTGCCTCCGAAAGGAACCACCAAGTAAGTGCTTACGTTTCATGGATTTGGGATCCAAAAGCAGCAGGCACAGATGCTTTTTCAATAGATTGGGGAACATTCAATCTCAGTTACATGTTTCCCCCCTTCAGTCTAGTCTCAAAATGTCTACACAAAATCCAGCAAGAGAAGGCATCAGCTATTCTAATAGCCCCTTTTTGGAAGTCACAACCATGGTTCCCAATAATGCTGGAGATGCTCTCAGACTGTCCAGCTCTTCTACCAATGGAGAGAAATGTTTTTCTGACTCAACAATTTCCAGTGAACCAAAAGAGGGGGGCCCCATTAAGATTAGCCGCTTGGCCTGTCTCAGGACAAACACGGAAATGCGATCAGTTCCAGAAAGGGTGTCCAATATTTTACAAGCCTCAGGGCAGAAGAGTACGGAAAACCATTACAGCTCTTGCTGGCATCAATTTTGCAGCTTTTGTTGTGAAAAACAGGAGGATCCACTTTCTTGTCCTTTAGTCACAATACTGGACTTTCTGGCATACTTATATTATGAGAAAGGTTTGAAATACAGAACTATTAATGTTTACAGAAGTGCTATTTCTATGACACATGTACCAGTAGATGGATCTCAAATTGGATCTTATCCATTAGTATCTCGTTTCATGAAAGGAGTCTTTGAACTTCGTCCACCCCAACCAAAATACTTGGAAACTTGGATGTATCAATTGTGTTAAAATACTTGTTGTCTTTGAGTCCTAAAGAGTCATTATGAAGGCGAAGGTGAAGTTGCGTTTTTCAGCGCCAAGCGCTGGGATCGCAGAAATAGAGCAGACCTAATCGAGTCCGCGACCCCTTGTCATGACGCTCAAGTGGTGGGGCCCTACCGGGACTCGAACCCACTCCGCCTGACTGTTCTGGCTGCAATGTCAGAGGATTACACCACGGCGCCACAACACCTTCAAAATTATCTCTGAAACAGTTGAGTTTCAAAGTACTTACACTAATGGCACTTACATCCATGGGTAGAGCCAATTTGCTGCATAAACTTGATTTAAGATTCAGATACTACAAAAGTGAAGGAGTGCTGTTCAAATTTCCATCTTTGCTGAAGACATCCAAGCCCGGAAAGATGATTAATGACTTATTCATTCCAGCTTATCCAGCGGATCGTCGGCTTTG
The DNA here is from genome assembly GCA_964019985.1 of Aurelia sp. 4 Dawson et al 2005. Taxonomy (NCBI): domain Eukaryota; kingdom Metazoa; phylum Cnidaria; class Scyphozoa; order Semaeostomeae; family Ulmaridae; genus Aurelia; species Aurelia sp. 4 Dawson et al 2005. Next base: position 10,609,860 of record OZ026495.1, read on the forward strand.
TTTAGTCAATTATTTGAGACATTATGAGGAACAAACAAAGGTTTATCGTGAGTCAGATGACGATATGAGACTATTTTTGTCAACGGTGGCACCTCATGAGCCAGTACAAACATCAACACTCTGTAGATGGCTTAAAACTGTCCTTAAAGATCCGGAGTAGATGTATCCATATATCAAGGACATTCGACTCGCTCAGCCTCTTCTTCAGCAGCTTTAAATACAGGAGCAACAATTTCAGACATTTGGGAAGTTGGCAAGTGGTCCAGGGAGTATACCTTTTGCAAATTCCATAATCGTTCAAACACTTCGAGTTTTACTGCCCAGAAAATTTTGCCATTCCATTGAACTCTGCAGGAAGTGACATCATAGAGTCATTGGAGTGTAATTAACAATTATACAAGGTACCTGCAGTGTAATTGGAATTACACTCCAATGCTATATGATGTCACTCCCACCCAAACAATCATATTCTAATTGCATGCTCCAATTGAGTTTCAGTCCCACCCAAGTGACAAAATCCCTGGAGTCCTCGCAATCAAACAGAAGGATGAACGCAAGGTTGCGCGAGCATTTATCCAAATCAAAACGAGGTTGGAACGTGCTGTTCATCAGTGTGGCCTAGCGACCAACTGCAGGAAGTGACACCATATAGCATTGGAGTGTAATTCCAATTACACTGCAGGTACCTTGTATAATTGTTAATTTTATGGTGATGATAAATTTGATAATTTATATGGGATTGGACCGTATTGTTTGGAGTGTAACTGTACACCCTCAGTCACTATTCACGGTCTAGTCCCTTATAAATTTTCAAACTTGTTACCCTCATAAAATTATGATAGCTAACACTAAACTAAGATTATGGAAATTTGCTATCATACCATAATTTGGTACTGAATGTGAGTCTGAGGTTAGAAATTTCATTAGACGCAAGCTAAAGAAATTTTGAAGAATTCAAGGATGAGGCCACTTAGGTGAAAGGTGTGTAGCTGAGACATTTTTTAATTTCTTGAACTGCAAAATGCAAACTTTATGGTAAACAACTGTATGAGGATCATCTTTCCATGAATGTTTTCAGGTTCTTGTAAAGCATTTATCTTGTAATTTAAAATTACGGAAAAGAGCAGTCAGAGCTATCTTCTTTCAGTCCCGCAAGTCTCCCTCTCTTCGCTGATGGACTTTACTTGAGAACAAAAGGACTTTTGCCAGAAAGTGTAAGAGACCTTTGGGAATTAAATTTCCCTCAGCCAAAATTGTTTAACCCTATCACTACTGGGGGGCACATAGTGCTCGTGGCGCAGATTATTTGATGCAGTGTCGTCAGTTGGAAAGATACAGAGCTGATTCTTGGTGGCTTTTCCTCAAATTTAGTATACTAATTAAAAATCTAAAAAATTTTCAAAATGGTAGACACTGATCACGTGACCAACATCTTTTCAACACGTGGTCAGCAGTAAAAGAAAAGAAGGGACTTTTTTCCAGAATGATAATAATAATAATAATAATATCAATATTTACACAGGGTAACCTCTTCAAAACATGAAGTTCTGTTATCAACGAGGGCCCTGTATCTAAAAACTATGATGTATTACAATAAAATTTTATTACAAAGAAATACAATAATTAGGTACAACTGGTCAAATTTAGAAGCATAAATTACTTTCTAGTTGTCCATATAAAATTGTTTAAGCTTATGTTTAAAAATAATAAATGAGTCCAACTGGCGAAGGCTGCTTGGAAGTTCATTGTATAATTTGGGACCTTGGAACCAAAAAGCCTTTTTTCCTGCTTCTGTTCTTACTCTCGGGATTCGGGCTGCATATTTATTGTTACGAGTGTTCTGATTATGATTCAGGGGCTCAAGACATGTGTTCATAACTTCTATAGATGTTCTCTTTAAGCATTTAAAGACCAATAGACAAGCTTTGTATTTCTTGCTGCTTTCGATTGACATCAATTTGCAATCTTTCTGTTGTTTTCCGTAAATAATCTTTAAAGCTCTGTTCTGAAGTGATTCAAATTTTCTACAGTCTGTTTCAGCAATTTTTAGGACTGGAGTAGAACAGTAAAGGATTCCCGGTACGATGACGGCTTTATAAACACTCTCAGCAGCTGATCTAGTCAGTAAAGGTCTCATCCTCGAGAGAAGTTTGAGCTTGCTAGATGCTTTCTTATATACCTTATCAAGATGTAATCTCATGTTCAGGCTTTGATCCAGGTATGTTCCTAGGTACTTGTATGAATCTGTAACATTTATTCGCTTATCTCCAAAAAATATATTCAAACCATCTATCATAGAGCGGCGTTTAGCTGTTCCAAATAGCATGACCTCAGTTTTCCCTTTCTTTAGATTTATTACAAGTCTATTGTTATCGAGCCATTTCGAAATATTTTCCATCTCATTGGTCAATGCTCTTTCAATTTCAGTGATGCTTTGACTTGAAGTGTAAATAACTGTATCATCTGCGTACATGAGAACCTGGCAATTTTTCACAGCCTTTACCAAGTCATTTATATGGAGAAGAAATAACAGTGGTCCTAAGATAGATCCTTGTGGCACACCATATTCTACCTCTAAGACGTCAGAGCTTTCCCCGTCATAGTGAACAAACTGTCTTCTTTCTTTCAAATAGCTTTTCATCCAATTCAGTTCAGCATCACGGATACCATAATATGGTAATTTTTGAAGTAGAATTGAATGCTCGACAGTGTCAAAAGCTTTCCGCAGGTCTATAAACACTGCACCTGTCATTTTCCCCTGGTCAATGGATTTTCTGATACTATCTGTAAATACTGTAACTGCAAGCTCGGTGTTGTATCTTTTCCTGAAGCCAAATTGTGTTGAGACGATCAGTTCGTTATTTTCAAGGTGTTCTGCAAACTGTTCGTAAGCAATCCTTTCGAAAATTTTTGACAATATGGGCAGAATGGAAATCGGTCTGTAGTTATCTAAGTTCTTTCTTGGTCCTGATTTGAATAACGGAATCACTTTTGCAATCTTGAGTCTTTTTGGAAAGTTGAATGTTTAAATGAAAGATTTATCAGATGAGTCAAGGGACCTGCAAGGGCTTCAGCAGCATCTTTCAAGAGTCTTGGAGGCAGATTATCTGGGCCAGCTGATTTGGAGGCCTTCAAATTATTAAGATTGCGAAGAACTTTTGCTTTAGTGACTGGTCGAAAATTGAATCTATGAGGCGTTTGGACGATATCGCTGGTATTTTGCCACTTGAATTGATTAGGTAATAATTCACACAACCTTGCAGCCTGTGATACAAAAAACTCACAGAAGGAGTTTGCAATGTCCCTTTTATTATCTATCAATTTCCCAGAAATTTCGAATGCCTTACAATTTGATGGGGGCGTTTCTTTCATAGGATACACCTGTTTGACAGCCTTCCAAAAGTTTTTCGGATCCTTTGCATTTTCACTTATCAAGCTTCGATGATATTTGGCTTTCGATTTTCTTATTAGCCTATTTACTTTGTTTCTTGTGTTCTTGTAGAGACACCAATGGTTATCGGCCCCAGACTTCTTTGCCTTACGAAGATAGTAGTCCCTTGTTTTGATGGCATCAGTTATCTCAGGTGTTCTCCATGGACATCGGCTTGCACGGACTTTCCTTTTCATCATCGGTGCATATTTATTTACTGAGTCAGAGACAAAAGCTTCAAACTTTTCGTATGCTGCATTCACGTCTGAACTGTTATAAACATGCTCCCAGGGGACGCTTTTTAGATCTTTTAAAAACAGTTCCTTGTTGTAATTCCTGTAGTTTCTACAATAGATTTCTCTTGGCGGGAGACGAAAAGCGTGCATTTTTCTGACTGCACCAATCATGCAGTGGTCGCTGAGACAACTGTCTATCACAATGGATTTAGCAAGATGATTGCTGGCATTTGTAAGAACGACATCAATGAGTGATTTTGATTCTTTTGTTACTCTCGTTGGTTCAGTTATTTTTTGTGAAAAACCTTGTCCCATCAGGATATTTTTCAATGAACGATTATGGCGCTCTTTCAAATAATCACAGTTCAAGTCCCCAAGCAACACAGCTTCTTTCCCTTCAATGTTGATGTTGATCACAAGTCGATCAACATCAATGTCGATCGAATGTTGATCACAAGTCATTGAGAACACTACCATTCAATAGATCTTGACGAGAGCTTTCAGATGATATATAGTTTTATTCATTTTCGATGACATCAGTAATTTTAAACTTAATGACATCATCACTGTTTATGACATCATATAAATAATAACAAATGTATTAGAAAAATTTTGATGACCAAAAAGGATTCTCTTAATTACTATACATCGTCTTGAGGCATTTCAGAGTATTGACATTGACAATTAGGAGTTTAAATCAAACAATGAAAAACTTGTGTGTATAAATAATGAATATATAATATATATAATAAACTTAAATATGTATTATACTATGGATTTTTACTTATTAATGCTCTGTGATACATTCTAGTTTGTTTAAAAAGGGATAATCAAATAAAAACTTAAATATTGTCAATTTTGCCAACAGCAAGCAAATACTGGAATTTTCCTCAATTATGACATCATTGCGACATCATGGATTGAATGTAAAATAGAAAAAGTAGCCTATTGTGTAGATTTTGTTACTGTACACCATTATACCAAGTTTCGTTCTCATATCTGCAATATTGGGGAGGCACATCGTGTAAACATCAAGGGATCCTTACGAAATTTGAATATTCAAATAATGATAACTTTTAGAAAGTTGCAGAAAGATCATGGCCTTCTAAGTTGGGTACTTCAAGCATGTTTCTCAAGTCAGGTTATTCTCAGCTAATGCCATGAGTCCACATTTGTTTTCCCTAGCCATGACTTGATTTGTTGACTTTGTTTACGAATGCAAAAGGCTGATACCTTCAGGACAGAGAAATATTTGGGTTGAGCTTTATGGATTACTTCAAATAAATGCTTTTGGCAGTACAATTCAAATGAATATCGTAAAGCGCAGTCACATAACCCTCCTGATGAGTTTTGCATGCCTTGTTGTACATGTGCAATATCGATGCCAGTTCCAATGCCAATTCCAATGCCTGCCAGTATTCTATGATGCTGGTGTTTACAAATGGCCTAGGATTGAGAAGATTCACGAGCAAGCACATAGATTCCTTTGCAATAACCCTACTAGTTTTCATATTAACTGTCTCAGAATGGGCTGGTGTAATCTGCATACCGCATATTGCATAATGCAGGTTGCATGTCATGTTTTATGGCCTAGGGCTGCATGGCTGTACCATGGGGCCATCTTCTTGATGACACTAAGATTTTTAGTTTCAGGGGGTCAGGTTTCAAAGCCTACCCTTGGACGTCAAAAATTGGTGCTCTATGGTATGATATTTGTCAGAGTTTCTTATCAAGCTGGAATAAATTCAGTAATTAAGAGAAAATTCTCCTCAAACAGTCATAACATATTCATGACAATGCACAAGGTTACTGAGGATGCCATTACAATTGCATCATGTTAGGTATGCATATTGATTATGAATTTTATTTTCATTTCATTTTATGATATTTATACAGGTTTAAAAGGTTCATAACTATGTTTATTTTTTCAACCTGACCTGTTTAAAAGATTAAAATACGTACCAAAACAAAAGAACTACTGACCTAACCGAATTTACAATATCATACAAAACTAAGGCAATAAAAGAGAACGCAAAAATTAAATGAACGTCATCCCTGGCCATAGCCGTTGAATAGAACGTTACTTCATTGATTCCCAATTGATTTGATAAATATTGTTTGTAGTTATCAAAATCTGAGTCAGAGGCAGTTGATCACTTGCAACCAAGTGACTTAATTTATGATATTGATTTGTTAATCCTGTGGCATGTTCTTTTAACAGGAATAGCAGTACTTACATACCAGCAATTTGCAATCCCTCTGAAACAGAAATGTTAGCCTTCTGTGGGTGACAGCCCCTCAGCACAGCCATACTACCTTTGGCTAGAAAACGTAACCTGCAACCTGCATTATGCAACCAGCGTTACGCAGATTACGCCAGCCGTCTCAGAACTCTTTGTGTTGAAATTTACAAAACGATCTCAGAGCTAAATCTTCCTTTTATGCAGGATATTTTCAAACTAAAACAAACAACAAGGTCAGCAAGGAATCCTAATGAATTATTTCACCATAGACCAAGCGAAGTTACATTCGGCCCAAAAAGTCTCCTATCGCAAGGGTCACAGATATGGAATGCTTTACCAAAAGAAGTTAAATTAGCTGAGAACATTCAAACATTTGAGAGACTAATAAAACAATGGGATGGGCCAACCTGCGGAAGCAATGTTTGGAACTATAGCTGAAATGTGAATTTTACATAGATAATGTTATTAATTTATTTCGCTAGTCATTTCGATTTAGATTGGTTTCGATAGAAGCTATAGCAAAATTGAATTGTGAATTTTACATAGATAATGTTATTGATTTATTTCACTAATCATTCTATTTAGATTGGTTTCGATAGAAGCTATAGTAAAATTGAATTGATTTAAGATGACAAACAAGCGAACAAGCGAACAACCAAACAAATCAGTTGTGACAGTTGTGACAAACAAAGCAGCTGTGACAGAATTAACTGAATCACTATCTCTGGCATAACGCATACTTTGACGAAAGGAATCATGAAGGGAAAAGGTTCCGTTGCATATCCCGATGGTGATAGGACGGGGGGGGGGTGTTCTTCCATAGTTAAGGTACCTGGGGATGTGCCGCCTGCAAGGGTATACTTTTCCGGACTTTTGGACTAGCTGAGGGTATACTTTTTGGAAATTTTCTTCAAAGAAAAGTCAGATGTTGTTAAATCCGGTGTAGAAACCCAAAATTTTGTCGAGTTTGGTTTAGAGAAGGCGAAAATTTGGCAATCTTTGTCTAGAAAACACCAACTCATGGCACTTTTGATGCAGCAGGCTATTTAGTCTAGCCAAGGGTATCAGTTTCACAAAAATTGTTCTAGCCAACGGTACCATTTTGAAACTATGGGAGGCACACCCTTAACGAAAATTTGAGTGGTAGTTATCATGATTTGATTACAACATATGATTTAAAGAATTATTGACCTTGCAGTTTGCGGCAAAAGAATAAATGATGCTTCACTGTTGTGAGCATTTCTCCATTTTTGCAAATATTCTTGTTTCTTGGCCCAACAATGGAGTTTGTGTTTTTGCCATGTTTTCGTGAAAATTTTCATTCCCAAATGGTGGTACAAAGATTCTTAGGAATAGATTTTTCTGATAGATAGATAGATGATTTACTAGACTTGCTCCTAGTCTATCCCGTGGTATATCAGCACTAAGGAAATAATTACCTCTACGGGGGCGTAAACTATGAAGAGGACGCTGCCCCGTAATAATCATTACTTTCCTCAATACTGATACACCACGGAATAGACTTGGAGCAAGTCTAATGATTGACATGACCGCTGACCCTGGACTTGAAGGCCCATGAAATTTGATACTTGCTAATGTCATCATCAATAACGTCAAACCCGAGTTTCCCATCGATTGCACCAGAGTTTCTCCAGCCTAAACTGTTTTCTCTCTCATACCTTGTTGTCATGCAATATGTTGTTATAATTGTCTAAAATGCTTAATTGGATTATTGACATAACGAAGGTAATAAGTTGGCATTGATTCAGTTGTCTGTCAGACAAAATTTGGCTTTTGGAAACCCCTAAACGAGGCGCTTTTGGTGCCTGATGTAGCATACAGCTCAAATCCTTACTGGTTGCTGAATGCACGCGGAAATCATCCAATTTCACGGCGGCCAGCCAATCAAATAGCCCCTTTTCTAGCCACGTGATACCAAATTGGCCGTTCGAAGTGAATTTTTGAGTACCCTCACGAAAGTTGAAATGGCTACTAAGTTACAATAATTTCATGGAATTTTCTTTGATAAATCAGTAGAATGGATGCCCCTCTACAGTTTGTAGCGTGCTTGGAAAAATATCTCATTTGGAGCCGAAATTACAGTCATTTTACGGTCGACGAATATTGACATTCGTTCAAACATCGATAAAAGTCGCTGCAAATGAGATACAAGGATAAAAATCTCAGCGATTATGGATATTGCCCAAAGCAATAACCCAAGCACTGTCCCTTCAATTACATCTCAAAATAGCAGGTGATTTTCAACGACTTCTGCCAGAAATGTGATCTGGGCCTAAACTTCTTACCGATTAAAACTCATTCGTTGATCCCAAAAGGGCTTAGTTTGTATTCTTGAGCTAAATGATTCACTTACCAACGACTCAGCGATCTATTTGGCTTCATTTTCCATTAAGATGTCTCCAAATTTCGTTTAAAACATCCAGTCTTGAGCAAACTTCTTGCAAATTTTTCTGCTTCTATATTTTCTCTGCAAGCGCCACGCCAGCAATCTCCTCAAAAACGTCGCATCGATAGGCTTTGTGCTATAGATTATGCGATTCGATCATTCGTAAATAGATATGGCATGCCTTATTTTGCTCAATTCATTCAAATGGAAACAAAAGAGATTAAATATTTTTTGGCTGTTTGGTTCACCAATGAATAGATCTTACACAAAACAACAAAACTAAATGTTTTGTTGTGTTGAAAGTTTACCGCTGGTAACCTTTTGTTTAACTTTATTGACTCATGAAGAGCTTTGACACATTTCTTACACAACCGAAATGTGTTGCTTTGTTGCTTTGTTGTTTTGTGTAAGATATGTTCATTGGTGAACCAAACAGCCAAAAAATATTTAATCTCTTTTGTTTCCATTTGAATGAATTGAGCAAAATAAGGCATGCAATATCTATTTGCGAGTGTATGAAGTGTATCGAATCGCGTTATCTATAGCACAAAGCCTATCGATGCGACGTTTTTGAGGAGATTGCTGGCGTGGCGCTTGCAGAGAAAATATGGAACCAGAAAAATTTGCAAGAAGTTTCTCAAGACTGGATGTTTTAAACGAAATTTGGAGACATCTAAGTGCAAAATGAAGTCAAATAGATCATTGAGTCGTTGGTAAGTGAATCATTTAGCTCAAGAATACAAACTAAGCCCTTTTGGGGTCAACGAATGAGTTTTAATCGGTAAGAAGGTTAGGCCCAAATCACATTTCTGGCAGAAATAATTGAAAATCACCTGCGATTTTGAGATGTAATTGAAGGGACAGTGCTTGGGTTATTGCTTTGACGAATGTCAATATTCGTCGACCGGAAAATGACTGTAATTTCCGCTCCAAATGAGATATTTTTCCAAGCACGCTACAAACTGTAGAGGGGCATCCATTCTACTGATTTATCAAAGAAAATTCCATGTAATTTTGGTAACTTAGTAGCCATTTCAACTTTCGTGAGGGTACTAAAAACTTCACTTCGAACGGCCAATTTGGAATCACGTGGTTAGAAAGGGGCTATTTGATTGGCTGACTACCGTGAAATTGGATGATTTCCGCGTGCTTCAGCAACCAGTAAGGATTTGAGCTGTATGCTGCCTGATGTCATTATATTTTAATCGTCATATTTTTGGGCGGCAAACATTTGCCACAATGTCTTAGTTGGTCATGTGCAGGCCAGTGTAAGTGTGGCATTGTTGCATGACAGCAAGTGAGATTGATAGCAAGGGCACAACAAAGAATGTTTGCTGTGATTTCAAACAGTCGCGTCGTTGGAGAATAGTTCTTGGGGGGGGGGGTGAAGGTCAGAATTTTCCGAGAAAGAGACATTTTTTCCGATAAAGTTAAAGGCAATCTGTCTCACTCATAATTGGCTGGGATTGTAAAAAGGGATTAAATATTTGTATAGCAGGATTATCAGACAGAATTGGAAAGAGATTGTTTTGCGAATTGAAATGAATTTTTATCATGCGATTAATCTAAAGAGTCTTGGTTCTAGGTCCTTCCCTTTGTCTGAACTTTGTTCTCTAAACCAATCACCTGCGTGACAGAGCTCCTTTAGTTAGGAATATAACGGATGGCAGTGGCCGAAATTCTTTAAACTGTCGTCATTTCGAGGTGCCATAACAGTGAAGAATTTAAGAAGAATCTATAAAAGTACAGGGCATGAGATCAGATTCTTGTTTGGGGTGAGGCTGAAGCAAGGTGGGAGCGGGGGAAGAAAAGCTAGGGCACGGGGGCTTGCCCCTTGGGAAATCAGTTTTGACTACACCCTTTAGATCATTGGAAAATGCCCCTTTAGTGAATAATTGTGAGTATCTTTTCCTGGGAAATTTGGAAGATAGTACACTTCAAAATCAGCTATAATCAGATCGCTTTGAAATTTTGGGTTAAAAATGAGCTTATGCAAGCATTTTTTGACAAGAAACTGCTTGTGAGAAACTCAACTCTCAGATCGCCAAATTATTAAGAAACTCAAGTACTCGGAAAATATAAGTTAAGAAACTATCTGTTTTGACAAACGAAATCCTTAACATACTGTATTTTGACTTGTTCTACTGTACAGGTATATGTGCCTCAAAACATGCAAAGAATTTACTTTTGACATAGAATCATACGGAAGACATATTTTTGCAAAATTTTTGTTTTTCTGCATGTTCCTAAGCAGTAAAATTTCTGCCCAAGGGGTTTTAAAGTTGTAAGATCAAATATCCTGCCGTAGTTCATTGCTGAAACTTTTGGTTTTTGTCAATGCGTACCTCAGCATACGGCTCAAATCCTTACTGGTTACTGAAGCGCGCGGAAATCATCCAATTTCACGGTATCCAGCCAATCAAATAGCCCCTTTCCAACCACATGATACCAATAGAAAACAAAGTTGTTGAGCTTGTTGTACGTCGATTGTATCAATAAAAGTATAAATTTGTCATCTAATATTCGACATTGTACAAAGATAATAATTTAGTTACAACGTTTCGAGCTTAACTCGTCATCAGGTTAAAGGAAAACAGCAGAATCGAGCGTAGATCAATAGATTCGAAGGGTAATATCGAAGGATAGATAGGTGATTAGGAGAATGCCAGCAGAATAAGGCATAGAATGCGACGTGGAAACACCGTGACGTTGAAGAGAACAAAATAAATAGGATAATAAAGGAAGAAGAAGAAGAAGAAGAAGAAAAAAAACACATGTGAAGGAAGAAGCAACGGAAAGAAGGAGCACTGGTGTAATATTAGGAGAGATATGAAAATTGCTTATTGAGTCCTGTAGGCATGAAAGTTCCAAGCTTAAAAATGATACGTTTCTCCAAAGTTTTGCGTTTGATTGAGTCCAAAGGTGCATTGCAAAGGCCGGTTATTGTCATGTCTGTGATGGAATGACTGTAAGGGTTGAAATGCTGTGATACGCTGGAATCAGGGCCATCTTTGCGTGATTCCTGGAGGTGAACCTTCTTTTCTACGCTACGAAGATGTTCTCCAAAACGGGTGTTTAACTGACGAGATGTCTCGCCAATGTATATCATGTCACATTGTTTGCAGCTGATGCAGTACACTAAACAAGTAGATGAGCACGTGAAATTAGCATTGATGTGGAAGGAATTGTTGTTGTTGGTAACTGTTGTTGAGTGATTAATGTGTGTACATGTACGGCATTTCGGGTGCTTGCAGGGTGTTGTACCAGATCTTTCAGTTGTTGATGGCAATTTAGTGCGGACGAGGATATCTTTGATATTTTTGTTGCGTCTGTATGCCATCAGAGGCAGAGATTGGAAAATGTCAGCAGTTTCATCATCATCAGTAAGAAGGTTGAAGTTGTTGTAGAATATGTGTTTGACTTGTTGGCTGAGTGAGTGGAAGGTGAGAGTTATTGGAATGCGTTCGTTGGTATTTTGTTTGTCGGCAGGCAGTAAGGCGTCCTCTTGTGTTAGGGGTGAAACTTTTTCTATGGCAGAAGTGGTGACTGTGGTAGGGTAGTTGCTGTTGTTGAAGAAGGTGGCCATCTCTTGGGCTTTGGATTCAAATTAAAATTAAAATTCATACCCAGACGACAAACCATTGACGAATTTCAAGCAAAGCATGATGCAGAAACTTTCTTTCGCCGACTTCGTTTGAAGGCACATTTCCATGATAAAGAGCCTGCAGAAGAACAACAAGAGGTCTCCCCATCCCCTGATGTCAACATCATTGATAATCTCTTTCCCAAGAAATCAACATGGACCCCACGACCAGGAGAGTATTCTGCCCTTGATTTATATATAGATCAATGCCGATGCGAGATTTCTAAAATTGATTTTAAGAGGAAAACAAGTAAATCAAACATTTCCAAAGCTGAATGGAAAGTACTGAAATCCTTAAAATCCCGTCCAGACATTGTCATTAAACCAGCTGACAAAGGAGGCCGCATCGTTGTCTGGCGCAAAGATTTGTACGTGCAGGAAGGTCATTCACAGCTGAATTCTCCTTCTTATAAGAAACTAGACAAGGACCCCACCAAATCTCTCAACAACCAGATCATCAACACTGTCAACGAAGAAATCAATTCCAATAACCTACCACCTAATGCTTATAAACTCTATTCTCAACATCCCAGAACTTCCCTCTTCTACATGCTTCCAAAGATCCACAAAGCCAACAATCCAGGACGTCCAATTGTCTCTGCCGTATCATGCCCCACATCTCAAATAGCAACGTATCTCGATCACCTTCTCACACCTATCGTCAAGCAGCTGCCTACCTATGTTTTCAACAATTTTAGATTCACTAGAGCACACCGTTATCTCTTCACCATGGATGTAAAATCCCTGTATACAGTCATTCCACACAAAGATGGCCTGCTTGCTCTCAAACACTTCCTCGACAAACGTGAAATACAAGTCCCTCCAACTGCCACTCTCGTTCGCCTGGCTGAACTAGTTCTGACTACTAATGCTTTCCTTTTAAACGACGAAGCCTTTATACAGACGTCTGGTGTCGCAATGGGAAGCAAATTGGGCCCAGCCTATGCTTGCCTTTTCGTGGGACATCAAGAACTCATCGCACAAAGTTATGATGGCCCCCTGCCTTGTCTTTTGATGAGGTACATTGACGACATCGTTGGCGCTACATCACTTCCACTCAACCAACTGCAAGATTTCATCAACTTAGTTAATAATTTTCATCCAGCCCTTAAATTCACCCACACAATCACAGAAAATAGCTTGCCATTCCTGGATACCCTGCTTTCAATCTCCGATGACAAAATCACCACTTCCATTCACTACAAAGAAACTGACGCCCATTGCTATTGTGATTATAATTCTTCACATCCACATAGTTGCAAAAATTCCATCCCATATTCACAATTCCGCCGTTTACGCCGCCTCTGCTCCGAACAAGACGATTTTGAATCCAAAACCCAATAGATGTCCACCTTCTTCAACAACAGCAACTACCCTACCACAGTCACCATTTCTGCCATAGAAAAAGTTTCACCCCTAACACAAGAGGACACCTTACTGCCTGCCGACAAACAAAATACCAACGAACGCATTCCAATAACTCTCACCTTCCACTCACTCAGCCAACAAGTCAAACACATATTATACAACAACTTCAACCTTCTTACTGATGATGATGAAACTGCTGACATTTTCCAATCTCTGCCTCTGATGGCATACAGACGCGACAAAAATATCAAAGATATCCTCGTCCGCACTAAATTGCCATCAACAACTGAAAGATCTGGTACAACACCCTGCAAGCACCCGAAATGCCGTACATGTACACACATTAATCACTCAACAACAGTTACCAACAACAACAATTCCTTCCACATCAATGCTAATTTCACGTGCTCATCTACTTGTTTAGTGTACTGCATCAGCTGCAAACAATATGACATGATATACATTGGCGAGACATCTCGTCAGTTAAACGCCCGTTTTGGAGAACATCTTCGTAGCGTAGAAAAGAAGGTTCACCTCCAGGAATCACGCAAAGATGGCCCTGATTCCAGCGTATCACAGCATTTCAACACTGACAGCCATTCCATCACAGACATGACAATAACCGGCCTTTGCTATGCACCTTTGGACTCAATCAAACGCAGAACTTTGGAGAAACGGATCACTTTTAAGCTTCGAACTTTCATGTCTACAGGACTCAATAAGCAATTTTCATATCTCTCCTAATATTACACCAGTGCTCCTTCTTTCCGTTGCTTCTTCCTTCACATGTGTTTTTTTCTTCTTCTTCTTCTTCTTCTTCTCCCTCCTTTATTATCCTATTTATTTTGTTCTCTTCACCGTCACGGTGTTTCCACGTCGCATTCTATGCCTTATTCTGCTGGCATTCTCCTAATCACCTATCTATCCTTCGATATTACCCCTCGAGTCTATTGATCTACGCTCGATTCCGCTGTTTTCCTTTAACCTGATGACGAGTTAAGCTCGAAACGTTGTAACTAAATTATTATCTTCGTACAATGTCGAATATTTGATGACAAATTCATACTTCACATGATACCAAATTGGCCGCTCGTAGTGAATTCTTGAGTACTCTCACGAAGTTGAAATGGCTACTGAGTTACAATAATTACATGGAATTTTCTTTGATAAATGAGTAGAAGGGGTGCCCCTCCACAGTTTGTAGCGTGCTTAGATGAATTATCTCATTTGGAGCCGAAATTAAATTCATTTTCAGGTCAAAGAATATTGACATTCGTTCAGACATCGATAAAAGTCGCTGCTAATGAGATATAAAGATAAAAATCTCAGCGTTTATGGATATTGCTCTAAGCAATAACCCAAGCACTGTCCCTTCAATTACATCTCAAAATCGCAGGTGATTTTGAGTGATTTCTGCCAGAAAAGTGATCTGGGCTTAAACTTCTTACCGATTAAAACTCATTCGTTGGCTCCAAGAGGCCTTACTCTGTGTTATTTAGCTAAATGATTCACTTACCACAGCCTGGAGAATGAATTTGACTTCATTTTCCATTTAAATGTCTCCAAAATTCACTTGAAACATCCATTCTTGAGCAACTTCTTGCAAATTCGTCTCGTTCCATATTTTCTCTGCAAGCGCCAGTAATCTCCTCAAAAACGTCGCATCAATATGCTTTGTGCTACACAGTGGCGTGGTGGCGTGGACTTGACTAAAAACATAAAAGAAAAACCAAATCCACTACTTTCAGGGGAATACGAAATCAACAAAGAGGGTAAAACCTTTAGATTTGGGGCAGTTAGTAAGCAGAACATAGGAGATGCAATTGGAAAGATCAAGACTGCGAAGAGTTTTGGCCATGACAATATCTCAAGCTATTTCCTCAAGCTAGCATTACCGTTCATTTCAGGGTCCCTTGCACATCTTTTTAACATTGCTATTGAGATAAGTACATTTCCTGACTCATGGAAAATTGCTAGGGTAACACCAATCTTTAAAGAGGGATAAAAGTGTGAAAGGTCTAACTATCGTCCAATTTCTGTGCTACCAGTAATAGCAACACTTTTTGAAAAGCTTGTTTTTGACCAGTTGTACCAGTACTTAAATGAAAATGGATTTCTGTCACCAGACCAGTCTGGCTTCAGAGCCCTCCATTCGAATGTCACATCTTTGCTTAAATGTACAGATGACTGGTACAGCTGGTTAGACACAGGTCAGATGACCGGACTTATCTTCATTGATCTAAAAAAAGCATTTGATACTGTTGATCATGAAATCCTCTGCCAAAAACTCTATCTTTATGGTGTTCAAGACAGAGAGCTTGCATGGTTCAAATCCTACCTGTCCAATAGGAAACAGTTTGCACGAGCAAATGGTGTAGATTCAAAAATTGAGGAAATTGATATAGGTGTGCCTCAGGGTTCTTGTCTTGGCCCTCTGCTCTTCTTAGTCTACATCAACGACCTCTCTCTAGCAATCAAGAACTCAGAAACATCTATGCATGCTGATGATACCAGTATTTACTGCTGCTCCAAGGACGTGCCTCAGCTAAACAGGGAGATTAATGAAGATCTTGAAAAGCTAGATGAGTGGCTTATGGGCAACAAGTTGTCCTTGAATGTAGCTAAGACACATTCAATGCTAATTGCCACTCAAAAAAAGCACAAATCTCTCGCACATTCAGACATAAGATTTGATCCTAAAATAAGAGAAAAGGAAATTGAGATACGCAGCAAGGCAAAGTACTTAGGTGTTCAAATAGATGACAACCTTAATTGGAAAGAGCACAGAAGGACAGTTTCTGCTAAAGTCTCTCGTGCTGTTGGGTTTTTGAAATATTCAAAACAGTACCTTCCACTTACAGCCGTGAAGACTCTGTATACTAGCATTGTTGAGCCTGATTTTCAATATTGCTGCTCAGTTTGGGGTTGCTGTAATGCTGCAGAAATTCAGCTTTTGCAGAAGCTCCAGAACAGGGCAGCTAGGATCGTTACAAATAGTAGTTTTGATGCTGATATCAAGCCTATGTTTGAAGTTTTGGGGTGGAAAACCATACAGCAGTTGATAGACACACAGTCAAAGATTGTAACTTTCAAGTCCCTGAAGAATCTTGCCCCAAAATACCTTTGTGAACTTTTCAATAAAAACATTGCGTATTCTTCCCGCAACCTCCGCAACACAAATACTGATGTCAGGTTGCCCAAGAAAAACACAGCCAAAGGACAAAAAGCCTTTTCCTTTCGAGGTGCCAAGATATGGAACAGCCTTTCCACTGAGGCAAAACTGGCACCCTCCCTTTACAAATTCAAAGAACATTTGGGTAGATAGGTTTCTCGGATGATCTGGGGGCTGCCTGGCCTTTGGTTTTGGGCTTGGTTTCTGCGGAGTCGGCCATTGGGATTCAGAGTGGGCCTGGTGGCATGCGGTGGGAGATGGAGATGCTACTGGGTCTGTTCTGGGTCTCTCTGGTCGATTTGGTGGGGATCGGGCCTGGGGCTGGGGGTCGGTGGATCCCTGGGTCGTCTGAGAAGCCTACCTGCCCATCATATTTTCTTTACTTTTTATCCTGCACATAATGTAAATATTGTATTTTATAAACATATTAGCTTTAATTTTCTTATTAAGTATTTGTTTTTGTAATTATTGTATTTATTGTATTTTTAGATGGAGGGCCCCTTGAAAAACAACCTTTGTTGAAGGGTCACCCTCCTTAAATGATTGAAAAAAAATGAAAATGAGTGGCAGGGGGGGGGGCCACGGCCCCCCATAGAATGAATAATTCCATAGTATAAGTCAAAAGAAACGATTTCTTGGCATACTCTGCAATTTTAACTTACCGTCCGAAAACCACCACCTGTGTTCGAAAACCACCGCCGAGCTCCGCCGGAAAGAAATCGACCCCAAAGGTGACTCAGGCAAAGTCGAAACCAAAAGTCTTTCAGAAAATATGCTAAAAGGGCTGCTCTTTTACTGGATGATTTTAGTTTTTCTCTGCGATGTATTTTTCTTGTCTAAAAATTCAGTTTCCTTAAAGTGTCCGATTACCACCGCCGGCACCCTTTGCCATATGTATTCACGAGTGTATGAACTGTATGGAATCGCATTATCTGTAGCACCAGTGGCATGGTGGGCCACTGGGGTGGCCAGATCCTTTTTGGCGCCCCCTGAGCATGGATATAAAAAGTGGTGGTCGGGAATTCTATAAATTTTGGAGTTATTTGGGGTCTGGATTCAAGAAATCAAGAAACAATAGTTATTTCTCTAATCTGTCAATGCAGGTATTATTATTATTATCATTATTATTTTTATTATTATTATCAATATTATTATTATTATTATTATTATTATTATTATTATCATTTTATTTAAAGTTGGCAACTTACATAGCAAAATATAGAAATGCTAATTCAAGTCAATAAATTGATTTACAATAATACAAGAAAATAAGTAAAACAAGTCAATAAAATTACAAAGTTCATAAAATCTATATATACAATCTAAAAGAGGTGTATAACTAGGGTTCTGTCCTTATTAATAAGAAATGCTCAAATAAATCGTAAACTTCGTGAAGAATAACAACATCGTCATTGTCATTTAAAGCAACGTAGGTATATGTTTATATCAGGGCCTTTTTATAAGTTGTGAATATATCTTCGCAAATGCATTGATTGTCTCATCTTTATTCAAAGACAGCAGAATCTTTCTTTCAATCATCATCACAAGTATGACTCAAGACGATCTTGCACCATCGTTGAGCGAATTCTTGCCTTAACTCTTTTCAAAGCAGAAAACGAGCGTTCTGCAGATGCAGAGCTTGAAGGTACAGCTACTGCAATTGCATAAACTTGAAACAATGTTGGATACGCATCAACAAGATGGTACTCTGGAAACGAAAGAAGCTTCAAGGCATCAATGAAAGAAGGAATCTTTTTTCCGTCCTTCTTTTCTGTTGACATCTTATTCAGAGGAGGATTATCGGAAGGGTCCTCTTTTTCATCACAAACATTCGCATCACCACACTCTTCATCTTTTTCACCGCAAAGCTTTCTCGAAAAAGGCTGGCCGTTGCAACTACTTTTTTCGTTTGGAACGACGAATAAAGTCCCTGTGCTGTTGCTCGCTGATTTTCTTCAAATGATCTACTCTCAGCAACTGTATGCAGCACTTGCAAAATGCAGTCAAAGCGCAAGAGAAATATTTTCAGACAAAATTCTCTGGCATTCCAACGAACGGTATTAAGACGCTTTACTGAAAAAACTTGGAGCTGTGCACTCTATCGAACTGACTCGAATAGTTCATGCACCTTTAGGATTACTGAACAGAACATACAGCTTTTCAAGGTTGCTGAACATACTAATGACATTGATGGAGACACTAGCTGAATCTGCAAGGACCAGATTTAACGTATGGGCATAGCAATGGACATAGATGACATGACTCCCTATCTTCTCTTTTATGATGGCCTGCAAGCCGTTATAGCATCCGCTCATGTTGTACGCACTATCGTAGGCCTGGGCCACTAGCTTCTCAAAGGTCACCCCTTGGGACTCTAAAGCTGCGGCAATGACGTCGTAAAGTGCAACTGCGCTTGTCCTGATACACGCTGGCACGAAAGGATGTGCTCTGAACAATCTCCAACTTCATCCACTATCCTTACACAAATGCTCAATTGCTCTTTGTGAGTTACATCGGGCGTTGTGTCAGCAGTCAATGACCATGCCCTGCAATCTTTAATCCTTCGTACGATTTCAGCAGATATCTCAGAACCAATTACCGCAATGAGCTTATTTTGCGAGTCGTTGCTATGAAATGTTACGCTTGAGCCACGTCCTATGGGGCCAGGCTTTTCGCTACATTTTGCAGCAAGCTGCTGATGCTGTGTGGTGACTTTTTCGAGTTACTCTTTAATTGTTGAATCGTTCTGAGACAAAAATTTCAAAAGTTCCAGAAATTTACCAGTGTTTTGGTATGGGCTTGCAAGAGATTCGCGATGACCCCTGAATGGGAGTCCATGTCTTCCTAGAAGTATAACTGCATCCACAATACGATTCATGACATTTCTGTTCGAAATGACTTGCTGCTTTCTCCTTTCAGATGCTAGTGTCTCTTGCCTTTGAAAACTTGCTGCTATGGTCCCTTGTTGCAGAAAAAGAGCCTCCGCAATTTTGGCATTCAGATGAGCGTCAGACTGTTCATGTTTCAGAACACTATTGTGTTGCTTCTTCCAGTTGCGGAAGCCACTGCATGTGAAGGCATTACCTTGTTTTTGCCTGGCAGATTCACCCCTAGATACTGCATCGGTAAACAATAAACACGGTAGGTAGAAAAGCCATCTGCGTCTTGATTTGTCTTCGTGAAAGAAAACTTGTTGTGAACAGAATCGCGAGCGGTCCCCCTGTTGTCCTCTTCGCTTGCTTAAAATTGACTCTGGTGGTTGACATGGATTCATCCTGACTAAATCGTCCTTTTCATTAATTCTGATTTTTAGACCAACGAGAGTTGCTTGGTTAATGGTGTCAACATTTTTCTTGATTGTTTTGTAAGGATTCCTCATAACATGTGCAGATGCTTCGATGTCAGATTTACTTTTATCATTTGCTCGTAGTTCTGCAACAACTGATCTCACTTCATCCTCTGTGGCAGCAAAATGACTGTCTGTGTCATGATTTTCTTCCAAATTTTTGTTATCGCCAACGTCATGGTCACTGTCTGCTTGGATATCTTGAGAATCACTGCAACAGTGCTCTAAGCTTTTGGAATGGTCAAAAGAAATGTTTTCATTTGTATCAACTTGCAGTTCATCCACATCCGGGGGAGCATGTGTTACCTGTTCATTCTCAGAAACATGGGACTTGCAAGTGTCACTATCCTTTTACTTCAAGTACTTCAGCATAAAGCTTCCCAGTTTCTTATTCTCATCATCTCTCGATTTCTTTGCCTTTCTAAATTCAGCACCAAATTTTTTTCTTTTTCTGACATTGCTAAAGAATAAAGTATAGATCTTCCTAGTACTTATTCAACTAAGTACAGTAGAAAGATAAATTTATGATCATGCTGAATTTTCTCAATCGAGGAGGGCAACCTTTTGATTTTGTGGATAGGCCTTTGCTCGTCAATAAGAGATCGTAAGCATGAGAGTGCCATTTGTTTCAACTCACTACACAGATGAAAGGTTGGCAGAAACTCAAATCTTGATTCTTGGTCTCATAGGGCTAGTTTTGATATTCTTGATCCTGGAAACAAGACAGAAAAAAGTATTTCTGTGAACAGTGGTTTGCCAGTAGGAGTACCGTATACATAAGCCTCTCTCTGGGATCCATCTGTTCGCCCCTTTTGAATAAATGTCACGGAGAAAGTGAAAACAACACTCAATTCAACCAACCTGCAAATTCAACGACAAGTAAGCCTGCCGTTTCTCTTCATCAGCTATCTGTTTATTTGCCAAACTGTAACAGTTGCACGACGAAGGAAGCTGACTTCTAGTAAAGTAGCAATATTGTGTAAATTCCAGTTGAAATTTAATCCTCCAAAGAACAGCTGGTTTAAGTTTTAAGTAAGAAGCCTTCAATGAAGCCATATCCTACCTGAAACAGAACGGTAATAACGGAGGTGCAGATTCTACATTCATCCTTTTTCGAAGTTGCATGGACTGTGTAAGCTTTTATTTATCATTCAAACGAAACCCCCGTCGTGAAATATGAAACAAGTCTTCACTGAAATGAAAACACCGGATGGAATGCGGTCACTATTGCAATCATATGCATTCAATGTAATGACAGCTATTCAGTTTATGGCATATTAGGGCTAGAGAGGGCATACACTTTATATTAGCTAATGGAAAATAATTTTCTGTTCAGTCATTTTTGCGCCCCTCTTTCAATTTGACGCCCCCTGAAAAACGCTCGCTGGAGGGCCGTGCCCCCCGGCCCCCCTGCCACCACGCCACTGTGTAGCACAAAGCATATCGATGCGACGTTTTTGAGGAGATTACAGGCGCTTGCAGAGAAAATATGGAACGAGATGAATTTGTAAGAAGTTGCTCAAGACTGGATGTTTCAAGTGAAATTTGGAGACATTTGAATTGAAAATGAAGTCAAATTCATTCTCCAGGCTGTGGTAAGTGAATCATTTAGCTAAATAACACAGAGTAAGGCCTCTTGGGCCAACGAATGAGTTTTAATCGGTAAGACGTTTATGCCCAGATCACGTTTCTGGCAGAAATCGCTGAAAATCACCTGCTATTTTGAGATGTAATTGAAGGGACAGTGCTTGGGTTATTGCTTAGAGCAATATCCATGAACGCTGAGATTTTTATCTTTATATCTCATTAGCAGCGACTTTTATCGATGTTTGAACGAATGTCAACGTTCTTCGACCTCAAAATGAATGTAATTTCGGCTCCAAATGAGATAATTCATCCAAGTACGCTACAAACTGTGGAGGGGCACCCCTTCTACTGATTTATCAAAGAAAATTCCATGTAATTATTGTAACTTAGTAGCCATTTCAACTTCGTGAGGGTACTCAAGAATTCAGGGTATTTTTTAAGGATTTTCCATTAGTGGGGCAAACAGCCAAAAAGGCCCCAAATTTTTACGGGCAACTTCTGCAATTCACTTACCGGGACGGCGAAGTGCAAATGCTTATATACAGTCTATCCAGTTCTAGAAGCATGAAGTTACGAAATCAAAGTTCACAAAATAATCTACAAACAGCCAGGTTCATTCCTAAAATATTTTCTAACAAATTCACGTTCTTTGTAGAGCTCTTTGCCCGGCTCTGTATTGCGCCTGTTTTTCTTTGTCATGAAAGCAAACACAGCTGGTCTTGGGTCATACAGGGCAGTTCCTTTGCCATTCAATGATATGTGCATAATTATATTGATGGTAGATTCTTTTAACCTTGACCTCTGTGATATTTTGATATTGTTATAATGAGATACCACTCTCTCAGTTTTGAGGTTTCACAGTTAACACTGCCCATACATGACAGGAATGAATCTAATAAGCCATCAGCTCCTGAAAGGTCACTGCTTGATATTCCTAGAAATGCAGTTTTGACACATACTTCATCAACAGGAACATATCTAGCAGTTATAAACTTTGAGTCTATTTGTTGCTTGTCAGTACTTCCATCAATCTGGACTGAATAGCAAAGACAGTCTTTTAAACAGTCAGCTACATGCTTCATTTCCAACTTTCCAATTATTTCTTGCATCTCTCCATATGTAACTGGATCTCTTTAATGAGGCAGGTTGATTATATGGAACGAATTTGAGTCCCATCCTTCTTTGCTGAATAAGCGAACCAGATGGTTACTATGCTCTCCTGCAAGGGATCTTGAAGGCCAACTCCTAGCACTTATTGTTTCAACTTGTGCATCATTATATGCATCCACTGCAAGATGGATTAAGAAATTCGAAGTCTCTGCTTTGCTCTTCTTCATTACACGTGCCCAAGGATGGCTATTGACATGGATCTCCATGCTTCATCATTTTCCTGAAGTCGGATTGCTTCTTCATGTGCTGATGATTGCAAGTGATCTACAATGGACTTGAGCCTATCTTTGCCATCTGCACGAATTCCATTAGCAATTGGAAGCCGACTATTTACTGTAAATTTTTTAACTTCCAGTTCATATTGCTGACATAGCATACATGTAATATACTGTCTTGCTCTGTCCTCTTTAAATGTTCTTTTGGAGGCCTCAAGACAACTGTTAGACAATAAAAGCCAGTTAATCTCCAATTTATTACCCTTGTACCAACTGCAACCAGGATTTGATGAGGAAGGTGCATCATCATTCTTTGCCCTCTTATTAGGCCCATTATTGTTGGCATCTGCCTCTTCTGCTGTGCAGCTAATTGGCTCCTTATCGATCAAATCCTCTGTTTCAAGTTCTGCAATAGGAACATTCTGGTAATCACTTTTTTCACCAGTATCACATGCCTCTTCTGGCTCTGGGCCTAACATATAACTTGCGCTTGCCTGGGCAGCTTCACCACCACTACTGCATTCACCATCGTTCCTTGTTCTGTCGTTCTTCTCTTCAACAGGTTTCTTACCAAACAAATTTAAAAGCGATGTCTGCCCCTGTGCTGCTGCTGCCTGTTTAAGTTGATCTCTCTTTTTCTCAATACGCTTTTCACTCCCAGACTTGTGCCTATATTTTCTTTTCATGGCGAATATTCTTCGTGATCGTGAGCACGAGCATGAAACGAATGATCAAAGTTCGCTCGCGCCAAACACAGAATGGTCGATTGTTCTCATGCAATCCAATTCAATGAGAACCGAATGACCCAGTAGTCAGTATGTTAAAAAATACCCTGCGAGAATTCACTTCAAACGGCCAATTCGGTATCACGTGGTTGGAAAGGGGCTATTTGATTGGCTGAATACCGTGAAATTGGATGATTTCCGCGTGCTTCAACAACCAGTAAGGATTTGAACTGTATGCTGACAGCAAATAATGACAAGCATCTTGACGGGAGGATTAAATTCTTGAAGAGATTCTCTAGCTAATTTAAATTGATAAAGCTCATTTGCATAGTTGACCGAATTTTTTCGAAATTATGATTATAATAAATTACAGCTTGACAGGTGTGTGAAATAAATGACTGATTTGTTTCTGTCTACCGTTGTAGGAGGCTATATTCAAGAACGTATTGAGCTATGATACATGGCAAACGCTATCGTCAGCAGAAAAGGCACATTTACAGGTAAAGGATACATTGCTGTGGCTTTGCACAATTTCGTAGGCTAAGCTCATCTGATTTGTTTTTGCAGATTGTTTTGAAAGAGTGAACTGAAGCCAAGGCTGATTCTCGGTTACTGATATATTTTTACATTTGACAGGCCAAAAATTTTTGCTAGTGGGGGCTGGAAAGTAAGTTGCAGGGTCTCCAAAGTTTCAATAGCAATTTTTTCAAACGAGTTTTCATTTTTCTACCGGATGAGTCAAAAAACACGTCCGGCGTTTGAGAGGCTACTGCTCCCTGAGCATATAAGCAGTGATATTTTGCAATACCTGATTGAATAGCTAACATGTTCAATTATTTTTAGAAATTTTTCTGACTAAAATTGGTCACTTCGTTTGGATTCTGTAAGCGATTTTTGAAATCCTTTGCTAAACATAAAAAACATGCTAAAATTGCAAGCAAAAGTCCCTAATGTGTTAACCTCACAGCGATGACTTTCAGCACGCTTTAGCACGTGCTTTTTCTTTGACGAATCGAAAAGTCTTCCCACTAGTGTGAATAACTCTTTCAGGGGGATTCCATTCTCTCATGAGGACAAAGTTCATAAAATCATTCAAGAGTCAATATTGTCAGGAAGGAGAACAAAGGGAAATTTTGCTTGCTGTTTTCGCTCGTTTTTGCAGGTTTTTGAAAGGGGCTTTCTACAGAAAATTTCCTATTTCGACGGGAAGTAATGGCCGATTAAAACCGGGTGAATTACTGGACCTAATTTGACAGATCGGGGATAAAATAAGACATTTTTCTATTTCATTGCTTTGATATTCAGGGACCAGGATTTTTTCAAATGCCGGGCGTTTTTTTGACTCACCCGGTATGTAGTTAAATTATGTTATGTAAAACGTTTTCGTTTTGACTGTGTATGCAGGGTGTCCCAAAACTATCGTTCGATCTTCATTTAGATATTGAAACAATAATGATACATTTACTGAATAACTCTTTTAGCTAATATCTTAAAGGGAGTAGACATATATATATATATATATATATATATATATATATATATATATATATATATATATATATATACACATATATATATATATATAAATATATATATATATATATATATATATATATATATATATATCGACAAACTGCTATAAGTTGGCTTGAAGAAACATCCTTAAACCCATTGTTTTCTTCGCCAAACAATTAACCCTCACGTGTCGAAGTTGTCGAATACAATACCGGGTGTCCCAAAAAAAGTATACAAATTTGGTGGACCCTAGCGACTAGAATATAGCGTGAATCAATCCAAAATGATTTTCAGAACATACGTCGATAGCTAACTTGAACATGGATACCTCGTTTGTTGATATCGGTGCGTTGAAGAACCTTAGGTTTAGTGGGAAATGAGTTTCTAAGACTCTTTTTTCCTCACCTTTTTTGTTTGCACTAGGAAAGAAGAATTTTGCCGGTCTCGTGCTGTTTTACTGCTAAAATCACTTCTTGAAAAATATGTGCCAAATTAACACTTAAATCGATATGAATTCACAAAACTCATATGCTCTTTAATTGTGCAGACATTGAGGTTTAATTTGAAAAAAGTTTATTGAATTCGGATGAATACAACTGGAGAAATGAAGATTTGAAATATTTGGTTTAGGTCCATTTCAAATGCGATAGACCGGAAATGTAAACAAAAACATGACCTAACAATTTCGGTCAACTTCAAACTGCAATTTCTCTGCATTCGTTGGTCCGATTTAAATACGAATGTTTGTTCTGAATAGCTCGAAGTGTCCTCTTTAAGATGAACCTAACGGTTTTTGCATTTAAAAGGTTTTGTGTTTTGACATTTTTGCCTTAATTTCTAAAGAGCTGGATCACAGTGCTTGGGCCAGCTTTAACAATGTCGATTCCCTTTCAACTAATTGATTTGAAACCCGAATCGTGCAAAACTGCTTAAAGGACAAGTCCGGCGTTGATAAGATTATTGTTAAAAAGCAACCTTACCAACTGCTGAACACCAATCGTGAGTTCTTTCTAAGTTTTGATGCTTCGAACTTTCATGAATTCGATGCTGAATCTTTGTTAACGTTGGCCAAATATCTTCGCCATTTTGTATTTTGTACGGGTGTGCGAAGGCTCGCTTAGGAGGGTAGCAATGTGAGTGGTATGATGTCAACAGATTTGGCAGCCTCCATCAGGTCAACATGAAGTGACGTCATATAACATGACGTCATTTCGCACTTCTTAGCTGATTGAAATATGCAGTTTCGCAGATTGAAAGAGAAAAAAATGAGCAAAGTACTACACACCTTTCATAACAGTGTAATCTCTTGAATAATAAACAATTATAAAAGCCCCGGACTTTTCCTTTAAAGTTCACTGAGATACGAGCTTTTAATGATCAATGCTAAGAGCAAGTTGAAAGACCGCTACATGATTCTTTTTTGCAAAAATACCCAAAATGTAGATAGAACGAGGTCATCCAATGCCATACCTCTGGTAATATTTGAGCGATCTAAATAGGGCCTCGAAGTTTACTAATTTTTTGTGAGAGTGGATTAGTGACGGAATTGAAGAAGCGGCCAAGAAGAAATAACATGCAATAAAGACAGACGGTGCACATACACTATAAAACTCGAGTCTGTGAGGCTGAAACAAAGGTAGACAAGACAAACTCAGACAAACTCAGTCAGCTAAATGATGAATTTGGTGAACCGTCGAAACTATTGCATGAAACATGATAAGTGATTCTTTGCAGCTGCTAAGAGACTAAGAAGACTGATCATTTCTAAGAAACAAAATAACTTTCTGTCCACTCTTTATCCTTTGACTTTTGGGGTTTTTCTTTGAATCTGTAAACAAGGTGTTCAGGTTCTAAACCGAAGCAATTTGGAATTGTGGAGGGTGGCTTGCATCGAAACGAGAACTTCTCTCTCACTTAGTTGATGAAGTCTGAGAGAGCTACCTACTAATGAGTTATAAGGATGCAAAAAATGTGGTGAATAAGCGTGCAAACTCGTTGCTACATATATATCTTGATGGTGGCTTGTCGCATTAAGAGATTTTTTACATATCTAAAGTGCTTCGAATTTAAAGACCAAATGTGAATCGTCGATGTATCAGCATTAATGCCGGTTTATATAGGTACAGTACGCGATGCATCCTGATTTTTTATTTCCTTTCAGAAATTTCTCCCAGTAATCACCGTTAGTAATCCAATATTGCAAGATGAAACTGTCAGGTTTGTAGTTTCCAGTTAAAGGGCCTGTTTCATCCAGCATTCCTTGCACTTGCTGTCTCTTAGTTGGCCATTGTTGTCGCCATTTTCATGGCCCAAAAATGTTAACAAGCTGCAAGAACATTGATTGAAGTTAAGGACAAGTAGAATACAATCCTGGACAAAAGGTGTTGAGAAATAGCGATTTTCCTCTATTTTCTTTAGTTGACACGACAAAAATAGGGTCAAAGACTTCGCTTTTCCCCTCCCGACATCGCAATGCTGCTTTTTTGTCATCAGTAGTCATGACAGGTATCAGTTTTTAGGATATTTTCGCAAGTGGAGCAGGGTGCTATCAAACGTAAACTAAATTTACACTTAAGGTACAAAGGTATGGAAACGATGGCCTAAAAGATGACGGCTCTGAAGTTTTATGGCCTATGAGTCTCGTAACAAAGAGGAGATTTTTCTCCAAAACGCAGGCCTCAATTTCAACACCCGTGCCGGAAAATATTCGTCTTTTCGCCCTATATTTTTGAAACCAAAAAGACCAAGTTCCTAAGAAACCATTTATGAATTTCGAGAGGATTACTTCGAAGTAGGGTTGCTGTTTGAGATATAAAGTTGAAAAGTTGTCAAAACATCAGTTCGCTTCAATGAAGAGTTGGCTGAATGGCTTCATTTTATGCTGTTTTTACTTGACACCTTTATTGCGGCGGAAGGTCGCTTACTAATCTGTGTGTAGCTGAGTAAATTTGAGATTTGAGCGCATACCTTGCTTATTAGGCAATTGTTAAAACAATGGCAGTCACATGCAATGACTTTACGAGAAGACCGTTTGGAATAGGGGAACAAGGTTGTACCTTTCAGACGATGTTAGCAGTTTTAGGAAATGTGTACAGGCTTCTACCATATATTGAGTTTTAACACTAATTCTAGCAATGTGAATTTTCCCTGGTATCAAGACGCATCGACCGGGAAATGGTTGCATTCTAGTCTGTTTGAGGTAGTGGGAAATGATTTGAGACAATTCTTGTGCTCGTTTGTTTCTTTCAGGCTGGTATTCAGCGAAGATCCACATTTCAAGCGTGGTAATGCAAAAGATGTTTTATTTAAGAGAATAAAAGGTATGAAACATGTGTTTAGATCAACATTAAAGATTCAAGTAAATCTCATCCGCAGCAGAAAGATCCTAGTACAATGATCTTAGAGAACCATATGAAGGATCCTTCATTTAGGAGTTTCTTATGCCGTTAGAATATATTCGAGATATGTCTCGAAATACCAGCCATTATTTTTATTCGTTATGCTGAAAAGTTTCGTTATACTGAGGTTTTGTTAATTCTGGATTCAGTCGCGGTATTGAAAACTTGCAATAGGGGAGATTTTGTTGACATGCCTTTGAAGGGATTAGCGATTGCAGACAAATCTTGCCAGCCAATGAGTGAAAGCAAACGAAACCGCAGATGATGCCTTGAAACCAGTATGACCAATAGTCGTATTGTGCACGAGAAAGAGTGTTTTTATGATGATTTGAAAGGAGTAGACAGGAGATATGCCTTATCCCTTTTAAATTACACGCAAAGTTTGATGTAATTGAGATGCTTATTGATCAGCTCCTGTGAGGATAGCTGATATCTGCAACGCACATGTTTAGATCAATCCCAGGGGGGACTTTCTATTAGTAAGTGACAAGGGGGGTCAGACATTTTTTTGGGTTTACAAGACGCTGTCTTTGAGTTTATAGCCATATTTGTTGATTATCATCTTAAAAATGTACATGCCTTGCTGTTTAAAATCGTCATCTGAACACCGGAGATACGAGTTTTCTAAAAGTCAAATTTTGAGTGCACTTTAAAGTAGAAGTTTTGTAAAAGGGCCTAACCATGATTGAATATCACAGGCATATTGCAAAGGGATTTCTACTCTGACCTTTGGCGTTTTCTTCTAACAAGAATTATACCTTGCAATGCTTCAGTTGTTCTACGAATAATTATTCCTTTGAGGAATCAATCCGTGTTTGTTTGTTTGTTTGTTTGTTTGTCAACTTATTTTGATTCGTTTGTAACCTAGCTATACATATTTACATATATACAACTAATCTAAATCGAATATACAAATAGATAATAAGGAAATGAAAAAGTAAATAGATAAATCAGATATTTACAAGGTTTAATATATGGACAAGGTTTATCGGATATCATTAAATTGACAGGCATTGTATTTACAGGTTGGGCCGTCCCATTGTTTGATCGTGTTCTTGAAACCATTCAGATTCTCGGCTGATTTTAATTCACTTGGCAAGTAATTCCATATCTTAGGTCCCATGACTTTCAGGCTATTGGAACCAAAGGTTACTTGATTTGGCTGAAAGTGATTCAAATTGTTTGGATTTGGTAACGAATAATCTGAAGTTCTGACACTAAATATATCATTCATGAATGCTGGATTGAGCTTTCTTAATGTTTTGAAAATCTCAATACAAAGTGTTCTTTGACGAGAGACCATCATTGTGCATCTGTTTGATTTGAGAAGTAAGTCTTTATAGGAGCTTACATAATCATTATGCAGAAATCTCAGTGCGCGTTCTTGTATTTTTTCGATTTTCTGTAACGATTTAGATGTCGAAAAATACCAAACCAAAGGACAGTAGTTGAAGTTTGAGTATACAAAGCTCTGGACTAAGATTTCTTTCTCGGCAAAACCAATGAAAGACTTGAGTCGTTTCAGGACATTTAGTTGCGATGCAGCTTTCTTGCAAATATTAGATATATGTGGATCAAAGTTCAATTTGTAATCAAGTGTTACACCTGGGACTTTTACGGTCTCTGTGGATTGGATAGATTGTTTTTTTCTATAACAACAAAACCTAAAGCTAAGTAAGAAAGAAATAGGTTGGGAAAGACACAAGGTCATCTGGCCCCTACCATGAATGACACTTACAATTCAACTGTTAATGTTCTAGAAAATATGACAAAAAAAACACGAAACGAAAACAACAAGAATGAAAACAAGATCAAAACAAAGACCAGACAGGGGAAAAAACATCACAACAAGAAAATGACACAGATAACCTAACAAACAAAAGCCGAAAAAGCGAGATGCTATGCAGAATAAATATTGGCATGCTGAGAATATTAATGGAGCCGCTTCGTTTTTTCGATGAAGGAAATCGTAGCTTCCAAAATCATTCTGTTTGAGAAAATGTTTAATTTGTCATCACCAAACAACAAGAGGTTACTGAATGCCTCGTTGTCCAAAACTGAAAAGTCCAATAGCGGAATGTCTCTAAGCTGACCAAAGAGATCTCTACGAGCATTGGCAAACAGTGGGCAGTGCAGGAGGAAATGTTCATTATCTTCATTTCCAATACCGCAGATACACAAGGGACTTAAACAATCAAAGTTATGTCTAAATCGATGCTCATTAAGATGACTAAATTTGTTATTTGTTAGTATTAGCAATCATTTCATTTTGATCTAGCTAAGAGAGGGCGTTGCCTGCTTCCTATTCCAAAACCCTGACAAGTTCCGGCAGTGATTTGGAAAAGCAAGCTAGCGTATTATCATCAGCATAATTGTATATAGTCGCTTGCTTTATAAAAAGGAATAAATCATTTATATAGAAATTAAAGATAATAGGCCCTAGAACTGATCCTTGCGGTACCCCAGAAACAATGTGTTGAAAGGAGCTGTACACGTTGCTTATCCGCACACTCAGTTTTCGCTTTCTTAGATAGGAATGGATCAACACTAATGCATTTTCATCAAAACCATATGCATTGAGTTTAGCTATAATCAGTTCATGCGAAATTGAATCAAAAGCTTTTGAGAGGTCCATGAAAACGGATCCTACAAGAAAGTCATGATCTAATTTAGATTTCCACTCTTGTACAAGTCTA
This sequence comes from Aurelia sp. 4 Dawson et al 2005, assembly GCA_964019985.1. Classification (NCBI taxonomy): domain Eukaryota; kingdom Metazoa; phylum Cnidaria; class Scyphozoa; order Semaeostomeae; family Ulmaridae; genus Aurelia; species Aurelia sp. 4 Dawson et al 2005. The sequence goes on from OZ026495.1 coordinate 10,641,011, forward strand.
ATCAAAATATGTTGAGGACTGTAGGCTCTTCTATAGGCTGCGATGAAAGTCGACAGTGTTTCATCTAAGAAAGAAATAAGTTGTTCCTTAAGAATTTTTTCAAAAATCTTTGAAAACGTGTTCAGTAAACTAACTGGACGATAATTTTTCTCGGCAGTACGAATAGGTTCCCCTTTGTCTAGGGGACAAACTGCAGCAGTCTTTGCATTCTGAGGAAATATAGAATTTCGAATGCTACAATTTATGGCTTTTGTCAAAGGGAAGCCAGGTCATCACTGGCCAAACGAACAAATTTCGATGGAATTTGGTCCACACCAGTGGATTTTCTACCATCAATCATTTTTAGTTGTAGCCATACATCCTTTGTAGAAACCTCGTGGAAGGAAAAGGTTTGCAAAGAACGTTCAGTATTTTGCGCTATAGCCAATATACTTGGGTGATTCCTGTACTTATCAAGAATTAACTTAACAATTTTTCGATCGTTATCGATAGCCTTAGCTTCGTCAACTTTGCATGGTTTCTTTCCAGAAATATTTTCCACAATATTTATATAATGATCATTGACGTGTTCACACAACTCATGATCATCAGTAACTATTTTTTCGCCATTTACCAGGGAAATTTCGTTGCCAGTCAGGCCACCCTTATTTGAAAGAAACGGTTTCACGAGATCCCAGAAGGCTTTATTTGACATGAGACCGTCACTTGTAACTGTTTTAAAATGATTCTTAATAGCCTTTTTACGTATAGCAACACATCGGTTTCGCTGCTTTTTGAAAGCTATTTCATTCTCTTTTGAAGGGTGTTTATTCAACCTATTTTTCAGCCTTGTGCGGGTGTAGATTCCTTTTTTCAGTTCTGGGTTCATGAAGGGTGCGTTATTTCCCCTTAAAAACTTTGTTTTGATGGGTGCATGTTTTTCCACAAGATTTCGGAAAGTGTTGGTCAGATGGTCATATGATTTATTCGAGTCACGATCATTGCTTTGAAATTTGGCCTGCTTAACATCTTTCAAAAACTTCTCAGGGACGAAATTTTTGTAGCTTCGATACTTTATTTGTTTCGGTTTTAGCCTAGAAACAGTTGATTTCATCGTTGTAACTACAAGACTATAGTAGTCATTTAGAACAGTTTCAAAAACAGACGTTTTCTGAAAAGATCTCGGTCGATTGGTAAGAAAGACATCAATGGAGGAGCTGTGATTTTTGGTTAAGCAAGTTTTTGACTTCACTGTATTGGTCGGATCGAAGACGTCGCAAAAGGACATCAATTTTTCAAAGCCCGGATGTGCTCTGTCATGAGTATCAATATTGACATCACCCATAATGATTATGTTATCATAACTATCCAATGCTTGATTTACGGAGGAGAATAAGTCTGAAAAGAATGTTTCAATATTTGAATCTGATGGACGGTAAATACTGTAAATAACCCATTTCTTATTTGCAACGGTTAATTCAGAACACAGAAGCTCCAGGGAGGGAGCTTCAAACGCAATCATGCGATTGCAAATGATACCATTCCTTGAGTATTGCAGAAGACCACCTCCAAATCCAGTCCTATCAAGGCGTATTGGGCTTTTATAATTATTGATTAGAAACAAATTCGGTTTTGAAATCGGAATTCAACTTTGTTTCTTCAATAAGCAAAGTATCTTGGGGGCATTTTCCAGCAATTAATCTCAAGTCTATAATTTTGTTTCGGAGACTGTTGATATTTAAAAATCCAATGGGCAAATTTCTGGAGAATTCAACCCGTAGACTAAATAAAGTATCAACATCATTGCAGCCCTGTTGTGACGCATTGCTAGAGGTTGACAGGGAAGTTTTTGTATTGCTATGGGGTGGTGAAAGGACTGCTTGCGATGTTTTGGTCAGTGGAAAGGGGATTAGTAAGCACTATAGGCTCAGGCAACATATGATTGTCGACCACTTTTGAAATTGAATTTGATGCTATTCTACTAAGTCACGTGTTATTTAAAAAATCGATAAAGTTACCAGTTAAGATATTGTTCCCGCTGTAGTCGAGGTGCATTCCCCATCTGTCTAGATCGCTCGCACTGATGTTATCCTGATCAATGAAATCAATTTTGCATTGCTGCAATAGCTGTTTAAGAAGAAAATTTACTTCTTTCCTTTTTTGATCAAGTTCTATCGAATCAGTTCTGCGCCCAATACTTAACACTGCAACTTGTTCTACCCTATTGCTTGCATGCATTGCCAATTTTACAATCTTTTTTGCTACCACTTCAGGGCTTTCAGCCCTCAAATTATTGGTACCGCACAAGATGATAACTCCATCTACTCCTATTTCAATTGTAGGCTCCATGTATGAATACATATGTTCGACTCTCGCTCCTCGAAAGGTCTTGACATTTATACGATATTTAGGCACTTCTCTCGTAAGATCTTGTCTTCGGACTTTAGACAGCATTGAATCGCCTACAATAGATATACTTTGCTTCTGAAAGCAAGTTCCATCTTTCAGTCTTGGATTTGCTCTGCTCCTATTTGTGGCTGCTGAGGCTGCACTGCCTTGTTTATAATTTTGCCCTGGGGACTCCAGTGTAACTTCATTATCCTTTGTATCGATGCCTTTTCTCTCCTTTGCATAATGAGACTACGTTTCTTTTCCTCTCTCCGATGCTATTTTCTGCCTTCTGTTTTCGACCTTTCATCTGAGACTCTAGTGGGAATTCATGGACACTCATATTCATACTTTTTCGCTACTTTGATTGAGCACATTTACACTCCCCATGGACGACGGTTTTGTCCTTCACTTCTATTATGTCTTCTTCGATGTTTTGTAACGCACTAAAGCGATTCCTTGTTTCTATGGGCTCATCTGAAATTATTGCTGGTTTAGTTGTAGTCTTTTCAAAAAAATTTCCAAGTCTTTTCTTCTTAGTGAAACTCCAGCCTTGATTATTTGATTCCCGTTGGGCTCCTGGGCGGAATTTTTCTGATGTCCCATTGTCTTGGTTAGGGTTGGGTAGGATTTCTGTGCATTAAAGAGGATTTCTTTGCCTTAAAGTCCATCCCAAGTGTCAAAAATAAGAAGAAAAGGAGCACACGCACACTCATTTTGGAGTTGTAGCACAACTTTATAATTCTTACCACATTTTTTAGTTATATTTGCTTAAAGGCACACGGTCGTGGCGCTGATTAGGTAAACAAGACAACCAAGAAGGAAAGAATTAGGCAAGGTTCAGTAATTTCGCTGCACAGTGAAATTCACGAAGATGATAATGATCTGATTCCCTTTATTTTCGAAACAAAGGATGATCCTAGAATAAAAAGGCTTGGTATTACTCAAAGGTTAGAGATTTGTTATTGATTTTAACATCACAACTAGCCAATCACAACCACGATAGTTTGCCTTTAATTAGGGCATGTCCACGAGTCTTTATTCTTTCAAAAGCAAAAAACTAAAAGTTGAAGTTTACATGTGCTTTCGATAATGTCCATGATGCAAATCATTGCTAGGCCCTTTTTAGAAACCTCTGGTTTCGGTTGCACTGTAAATATTGACTTTGCATGCTTGTATCTCCGGTGTTTGGTGGACAATTTTTATTTCTATTTCTATTTCCTATTTCCAGTCAGAAGGGGGAACTATTTTGGAGACACACGGTAGTATTGCACCAAATAGAGTATTGGGTACTTTATTTGGTGCATAATCGGTACATTTTTGGGGTTGCTGGTGAGAAAATTTGACAAGCTGAGTGCTAGGCTGAGTTTTTCACCAAAATATTGCAGGGCAGTTGCCGAAAATGCTATTAAACCTTTAGTTTTCATGTACCTTGAAGCTATGAGTACATTTTTTGCATCCAAAAATGTGCAAAATTTAGTATATTTTGGGTTGAGTATATTTTTGGGGTCTAAAATGGCCTAAATTTTGTACATTTTTGGGTTTTTCAAAGATATATAGTGTCTGCCCCCCGTCGCATACAAATAGAAGTCCCCCTGGGAGATCCATCAATGTTCTTTCAATACACGCTCTTGAAATGTCAGTAAAAATTTTTCTTGTCCACAATACGACATTTGGGCAAACTGGTCAGTGCAAGAGATATTGGATGTGGTAACCTTAGGTAACCTTATTTTTTGCATAGTATGATTTTATTTTGAGGTACCTCACATTGAATCATACTATAAGTTTTTGGGGAGTCATCAATGAATCCATTAGAAAATGGAGTTCTACATGTCAGCTTGAATTTTAGATTTACTTATTACAGTTTTGCATTCATCATTTCAGATAGTTGCATTCAGTGTTGAGAGGCCAGTAAGACCTTCTCCCTCCGCAGTTTACTATGTATTCGTTAATGATTTTGCGAAGTATGCTTCGGAAACGCAGCCTGAATAAAATCGAATGGCAAGTGTGTCGACGAACAGTTTCATTTTTCTCAATTTTCGACCCCCAGGATGACATGATGAAAGGGTTGAGCAATTTCAAAATATGGCAAATTATTCGACGAATCCATGTACATTAAAATGGAAAACTTTCGGACAATCAAAATTTTTCCGAAAGTTTATTTGTCCGAAATGTGGTGAAGTACAAAAGTTTTTTCGTCCGAAAGTTTTCAATTCATTGAAAATAGAAAAGTACAAGAAAATGTAACATAAAACGTTAATAAATCAATGTTTACCAAAAGTACTTCGGTTTCTTGAAATTTTTATCTAAAAGTTTGACTCCTTGAAACGTTTCTTGCAAAAATTCACGTATGGCAGCACCTTTTAATTTGGTTTACAGCTGGTCTTATCATTGTTCAATCTAACGAAAATTACATTCAAATGTCCTTGTTGATGTGATGATCATCATGTACCTAGTGTAAATTGATATTCATGATGGAATCGCAATTATTTTGAACATAAAGTTTGGTATAATGCTTGTTTTTGATGTCGTGTTTGTCCGAAAGTTTTTTTGGCCGAAATTCCCGAAAAAGCGTCCGAAAGTTTTTTGTCCGAAGTTTTTTTGCCAAAGGTTTTCCGTCCGAAAGTTTCGTTTTTAATATAGTATGAATATTGACAATTCCATGCTACTGACAAGTCCACTCATAGTAATACAGACATTATCCGTTAATTCAGACATGATCAGTGTCTAAACGGTTAGAAAATAATTTTCAGAACGTTTCAGCACTCAAACTGATGCCTTCCTCAGCGAGCGAATCAAAACAGGAAATTGCAGAAAAGGTCAGCCTATCAAACATCAATTTCAGCCATTAGCGATTACATTAAAAACATACCATTGTGTAAATTTAGAAAATTTTACAATCACAGGGAAGACCAACAGAAGAAAACGTTATGAAACCAAGGGTGTTAGGACACGGATGTTTTGGTTGATTATTTAATTACCTCGTTTTGATCCTTGTGTCTTGTTTTGTTGTCTTGTTTTCTGTTCTGTTTCGTCTTCAACTGTGCGTGGTTAGGCCCAACCGCTCTCAAGTTGCTCGAATAGAGCTCCCTTGTATTTCTGTGTCTTAGTGCGCCTTCGCACATGAATGGTTTTTAAAACCGCAAAGCCAAAATAAAATCTTATGGGAGGGAAATCACCGCAAAACTCTCACAAAGCCTTTTCGTCCAATGCGCAACACTTTTTTATGACGTCTGCCCGGGCAAACGTCATCAGTCATGTGACAAGTTTTAGATTTTGAATTCGGCTTTCAGGAGGTTTCAACTGGTGGAGGATTTCAGTGCATGAAATTTTGAGTGGTATCCAACGCATGATTTGAGCTACAGGTTTCGGCTTTGATGGTCTGGTAAACATGGAGAATTTGACCGAATATGAATTTGCTAGCTTGCAAGCAGCGAGAGCCATATCATTCACGACCATGTTCGCTACCAGATACCTAAACTGCGACATGATATTATGGCCTTGCCAGTTTGAAACAGGACCAAGTCACCCAGCCAGTTTGATACAAGCTTCAACGAAGCAAGAACTTTTGTCTTCCATCGAATTGTGTGGGCCAGGCTCAGGCATGAAACGTAAGTTACGCTTCTATTTATCAAAGCAAGGGCCACAATATGAAGAGCAGAGTGCATATATTATGTATTTTTCATAAGAAGCTGCGTATTTCACCGGTGATGAATGTTTCCTAGATTATCAGATTTTGACGGCTCAGAGTGCTCTTCAGAATATTTCTTAACACACATTATCAAGCTATTTATTTTTATTCTCAAGGCTGATTTCAACTCAGTAGAATCTTCCGAGCGGACTGGAAATCTTTCTTTTATTTACGAGAAAAACCGTCGCTTTGAATTTGAATAAAATTTTACGTGTGACAGACCTTTTATTGTGTTTATTTCCGTCCGCCCGGAAAATTCTGGAAAAGTCCCGGAAAAGTCCTTACAAATCTAATAAGAAACTGAAGTCTTGGTTTCTCGATGCAAAATAGAAGAATCGGGAAATATCTGCGTGAATGTGTTCATCGAATCTGAAGTACATTTCCACTCATAATTATAATTTTCATTCAGTACTTGAGCATTGTATAAACAAAGGCGTGGCTTGCCGTCAAATCTGCTTTATTTTCGCTTATCAGCACAGCTGTGGTTTTGCAAGATGCAAACCCCCTTGAATGTTGTGAGCGGAAGTCGTTTCGCTATTGTCTTTTCTCCTCCGCTCAACCGTCATTGCGAAGCCCAAATGTGTTGCGCATTCTACGATGGAAAACAATAGAAGTTTGCGGTGATCAAAACAAGGTAATTAAATAATCGATCAAAACATCCGTGTCCTAACACCCTTGATGAAACAGAAGAAAAAGTCGTTTGTCATGGGAAACTAAACCAGAATATACAGGGTGTGTCTCTAAAAAATTGTGCGACGTTTGATTATATATTTAAAACATAGCGATAACATGAACAGACTCAAGGGAAGATAACTCTGCCCCTAAGATTGTGAAATAATTTTGAAGACCAAAATTTTGCAAATCTGTTGAAAATTCACTGAGTTGCAAGCTTGCAAAGATAAAAATATGCGATAGCTGAAACTAGACACCCGCATATTACTTGTGAAGCAATAACCCTTGAAGACCGAGGTAAAAGAAGCTTGTCTAACGTCGGACCTCTGGTTGATATCAGAGCAAACCAAACAGGACTTCCAAAGTAATTTAATCCTTGTGATCATTGTCAAAATTGGCTTAACATGGCATTTGTCCAAAAACACTGGTTCAAAACATAATCAACGAGAGAGTGACTCTGTTTCCTCAAAGCTTCCTTATGCTTGAAATTTGGGTTTTCAAAAACCTATTCAAATCCCATACGTTTTACTAAAAATGCCATTTTCAGGCCTCTGGCTACAGTTTTCGCACAAACTTGAACTTCAAGGCCTTGTAACTCCATGAATTTTAAGCGGATTAGCAAGATTCTTGTGTCAAAAATTAATTTAAAATCTCAGAAACAGGATTACTTGACCAAGTGTCCATTCAGTGTATCGTAATTTTTTTTCATTCAAACGTCGAACAATTTTTTTGAGGCACCCTGTTGGGAAACCGAATGAACTTTGGAAGTGTCTAGAATTATGATTTTTTTTACATTTTTTGACTGAAGGCATTGCTCTGAAATCCATTTAAAGCCGATCTAAAGGGCGTCATCGACAAAATTTCTGCTAGCTTCTCTCGCAAGGGGCCTCATTTTGGAGTTTTTTCCTTGGGCCTTCCGAAGATCTCAGCGGTCCTGGGTCGAAATCGCTCAAAGCTTCGAAGGAAATGACCCATATTCACGAAGTTCCCTTGTCTACACTAACCTTTGCGGTATAATGTATTTTTTTTTGGTAATAGAAGTCAGTTGAGCCTGAAGTTTCACCCGACCATCCTTTGCAGTTTTAGTTAATCGCTTAAGACTACATTTTAGTTAGTAACATTTGTTCGCCTAGCCAGATCGAATCCCGGGGGGGTACATGACTTTTTAGTGGACGGGGGTCTGTCACCCGATTTTCAGAAAGGTTCCCTTTTCTGATTGCGGAAACTTGCCTTTGTCCACACTTTTATGATGAATTTGTGCGGAAAACTACCCATTTTTAAAATCTGCGAATTTCAGCCAAACCAATCTGTGTCTAAGGAAAATCTGCCGAAATTGGACCCTTGTTCAGAGAGTGTTTTGCCCCCGAAACTCACCCAGATGGGCGGTATATACCCGTACTCTCAAGGTGTGATGTGCCTCCCCTGAGGATCCAATGTTACTACTCTGCCAATTTCGTTAACTTGATAAAGTTCATAGGAGTCGTGGAAATTATAGTGGTCCTGCCAGTAAGGGGGTTGACCCAAAATAAACGATCTTATTTTTTTCATAACATTTCCAAATTCAGCGAAAGAAAGTTTCGAAATATATTCTGTAAAATTTCACAATTGGAGATGACTGGTCTTCCAGGAACACGATTCAAACTTTTGTGTATCTTAGAGAAGACATATACCGGAAAAGCTCAATCAAGCCCCCCTCTTTATTAAGGCCTCCGTTTGGAAGTTCCGAGATTGAATAATCCCCCCGGGGGCTTGATAGAGCATCTACGGTAAACATCCTAACCGTGGATTTTTCACCATAAATATTTTAGCGTTTTTTCCTCAATATCTCCTCAATCTCTTTCAATGTCTAAATTGTCAAATGTAATATGGTGAAGCTGTTCCAAAGAATCATTGTTAAGTTTGCAGTAATCCTCTGATTTCGCTAATTGTCCTTCCGCGTCCTGGATCCTGGATATAATCCTCTCCCTCACGACCACCCCTTAACCCTTGTCAGCCTCCTTGGTAACGATCGTTCGGCCAGCTTTCAAGCTGTTCATTGCTCCAAGCTCCTCCCTACTATTCAAAGATCAAAGTTCAAAGTTCAAAATCTACATGGATGTTGACTTGAAACAACTCACATGAATGAAATTGGCATAGCAGTAGCATTGGATATCGTCGCGCCAACATTTGTTATCAACTAAAATGTGGTCCTACACTTTCGGCCATGACTGTGTATCTTTGCAGCTGGTCGTTGCTCACCAAGTATTGTCAGAAGACTACGCAAATGTCGTCATCTCAAATATAAAGACTACAGAGTAAGTTTCCGTTGCATTTAGTAATCAGGAATAATTGATTTGAAAAAAGGACGAATTGGTTGCTGACGAAGAACTGTTTCAACTTTGTTGCTGCACAACCCGTGCATAACCCAAGTTATTTACATCTTTTAATGAATTTTGGAGCAGATGTGGAAGGTTACATAAAATATGTTTTAAAATCCATTGAAAAATGCACAGCATGAATTATCATTACAACGGTAAGAGTATAAGTATAAGCATGACCCAATACTTCAACATGTGTCCACAGCATGAGAGTTTCATTTCGCTCATGCTGCAGGAGCGAAGGGAAACGTTTATGTTGTGGTCACATGTTGAAGTATTAAAGGTTGAATTAGAATGCTAATATTTAACAGATTTAGGGCAACCTAACTTCCTAGCTTTTCCTTCAAAGAAAGTCGAGACAACTCTTTGAATGTGGATTGCGTTTTCATGTCTCTCTTCTCATGAAAATGCACATGTAGTTCTTTGTTTGATTTCTTGACGTTCTGTCTCTGCAGATCGGCATTCAAACGTACTGGGTGACCCAAAAAACTTCAGGAGCTAGAGTGTACGTAACTAGCTCCCCGCAATCATTGTCAAACGCCTTGCATCATTAGATGATAGGCATAGCTAGCTTTTAAGATCCTGCATGGTCATTGTAAGCAATGATTTCTATCCAAAAAGCTAGATTCAAAGAAAATATCGAATTTCAGATCCCTCATTTGGAATGAAGTCATCGCCATTATTTTCCAGCCAACATTTTGTGAAAATTCAATGCAGCCATGAATTTGAAGTCCTCGCGACATTTTCCCTTTTCTAAATGATTGGCCTCTGCTCAATGATTGACCTCTGAAATTGGCGTCGAGGAAACTATATGCGATCTAGCTCGTGAAGTTTTTTTGTGTCACCTGGTTCATCTTTCAAAGCTGACTTCTACTCAGTGCAATTTTCCGAGCGGATAAAATTTTACACAATAAAATGTTTCTCAAGTACAAAAGTCTATTCAAATTCAATACGACATCTTCTCACATAAGCAAAGGATATCCAGTCCGCTGGGAAAGTTTGACTGAGACTGCCAGGATTTAAGCCGGCAAAGAGAGACAGTCACATATAACGCCAGTGTTAAACAGCTTCATTCGGTTGCCAACTTACAATGCATCAATAATCTTGCACCCGTGTATCTTGCCGAGTTAGTCACACTGCGAACAGCAGCGCGATGGACAAGATCAGCTAATGTTGACTTGACTCTCGAAACACCAAAGACAAAGCTAGTGACCGCTGGAGATGGTACATTTACAGGTGCCTCTCCTCTTTTTCGGAACAGACTGCTATTCTCGTTGCGCGCAGTGGATTCTTATGGCACTTTAAGAGTAGACTGAAGACGCATTTATTTCAAGATTGTTTAGATTGGATTTTATTTATTTTGCAAAAATTTTTTAGCATTGTTTGCAATATTGTACATTGTCTCACGTTGTTAGTTTTATAAGCATTATGTAATTTGCCTTGGAGCCGCGTGGATAAATGACGCAATACAAATGCCTTTTTTATTATTGTTTATTCTTTTAACCATTGTAGTTGAAAGAAAAGCAGAGATGCCGCCGGTTACTGCAAGGAATCCTCGTTTCACGACAAGTATGTATAACTGTGGCCGAGGGTGCCAGAAAACTGCTCAGTGCATCTATATGGGGTGTCCCACAGATCATGTGCGCCATATGAGTGGCTGGTGCGAAGCAGGCATAAATCCAGTTTTCCGGTTTTTATATTCTAATAGAAGAAGTTCCAACTTAAAGGTTGACACCGAGTTTGAGTAAATCTGATGAAAATTCATAGGAACTGATTGCAAACTATCAGCTCGATTTTCTGATGTTCACAAGTGAAACATGAAGTTATAAATCGGATTTTGTGATATCCAAGAATGCTTAAGATGACTAGAGTTGTTAGAAATGGAGATTTGCAACACAAGTGTTGCAGGCCATGGCATGCTTCATTTATTGTTTTGCCTCCCACAAAAGTGATAGAAGTCCTTCTTAACCAATAATATTGCTTTCCAAGGGCTTTTTGGGAGGTAGGTAGGTAGATAAAGTAAAGTAAAGTACAGTGTAAAGTAAAGTAAAGTAAAGTAAAGTAAAGTAAACTAAAGTAAAGTACAGTGTCAAGTAAAGTAAGGTATAGTAAAGTAAAGTAAAGTAAAGTAGCGTAAAGTAAGGAAAGTTAAGGTAAAGTAAATTTAAGTAAAGTAGAGTAAAGTAAGGGAAAGTAAATTAAAATAGAGTAAAGTAAAGTAAGGTAAAGTAAAATAAAGTAAGGTAAAGTAAAGTAAAGTAAAGTAAGGTAAGGTAAAGAAAGGTAAAATAAAGTAGAGTAAAGTAAGGTAAATTAAAGTAAAGTAAGGTAAGGTAAAGTAAAGTAAGGTAAAGTAAAGTAAAGTAAAGTAAGGTAGAGTAAAGTAAAGTAAAGTAAAGTAAAGTAAGGTAAGGTAAAGAAAGGTAAAATAAAGTAGAGTAAAGTAAGGTAAATTAAAGTAAAGTAAAGTAAGGTAAAGTAAAGTAGGGTAAAGTAAAGTAAGTTAAAGTAAAGGAAGGTAAAGTAAGGTAAAGTAAGGTAAAGTAAAGTAAAGTAAAGTAAGGTAAGGTAAGGTAAAGAAAGGTAAAATAAACTAGAGTAAAGTAAGGTAAAGTAAAGTAAAGTAAAGTAAAGTAAAGTAAAGTAAAGTAAAGTAAAGTAAAGTAAAGTAAAGTAAAGTAAAGTAAAGTAAAGTAAAGTAAAGTACAGTGTCAAGTAAAGTAAGGTATAGTAAAGTAAAGTAAAGTAAAGTAGCGTAAAGTAAGGAAAGTTAAGGTAAAGTAAATTTAAGTAAAGTAGAGTAAAGTAAGGGAAAGTAAATTAAAATAGAGTAAAGTAAAGTAAGGTAAAGTAAAATAAAGTAAGGTAAAGTAAAGTAAAGTAAGGTAAGGTAAAGAAAGGTAAAATAAAGTAGAGTAAAGTAAGGTAAATTAAAGTAAAGTAAAGTAAGGTAAGGTAAAGTAAAGTAAGGTAAAGTAAAGTAAAGTAAAGTAAGTTAAAGTAAAGTAAGGTAAAGTAAGGTAAAGTAAAGTAAAGTAAGGTAGAGTAAAGTAAAGTAAAGTAAAGTAAAGTAAGGTAAGGTAAAGAAAGGTAAAATAAAGTAGAGTAAAGTAAGGTAAATTAAAGTAAAGTAAAGTAAGGTAAAGTAAAGTAGGGTAAAGTAAAGTAAGTTAAAGTAAAGGAAGGTAAAGTAAGGTAAAGTAAGGTAAAGTAAAGTAAAGTAAAGTAAAGTAAGGTAAGGTAAGGTAAAGAAAGGTAAGATAAAGTAGAGTAAAGTAAGGTAAAGTAAAGTAAAGTAAGGTAAAGTAAAGTAAAGTAAGGTAAAATAAGGGAAGGTAAAGTAAAGAAAGGTAAGGTAAAGTAAGGTAAGGTAAAGTAAAGTAAGGTAAAGTAAAGTAAAGTAAAGTAAGGTAAAGTAAGGTAAAGTAAGGTAAAGTAAGGTAAAGATAGGTAAAGTAAAATAAAGTAAAGTAAAGTAAAGTAAAGTTTTACCCGCTGCTCTACATATGTAAGTTCCGCCCTGGGTCTTTGTAGTCACTTATCGCTGTCAAAGCCATTTGTTCCACAGACGTTTGTCCTTGCACCTATTTGAAGAGGGGGTCAATATCAAGACTATCTGTAATATTGCAAAATACACATTAAAGCTTTAGAGTGTTACTGGTTCTCTTTCCTCGATTCCTCCCGGCTTCACACTGGCCAATTTAGTTTCTTTTTGCTTCGTTTATCTATTTGACCAAAATGCTTTAAAGCGATGCTGAATATTAGCGTTAAAGTTTAAAGTTAAAAAGCCCTTTTAGCTACTCCATCGCTGCACACTCCCATGTATTAGCACCGATCAGTTGTCAGTTGACTTCTGTTTGTAATCGGACAAGTTTTGGTTTAGTTACTTTTCCTCATATTTTGTTTAAATGGCTGCAGGCTTGACATGTACTTCCATGATCCTTGCGGCATCGTTAATTGTAGTTTGCCCTTGTATCTCTATGAGAATGTATAAAAAAATTTGCTTTCCGTAGAGAATTTTGGATCAACTTTCAAGGCATTGCCCTGGTCAGCCTATACAGACTTCTTCAAGGTAATGACAGCTGATTCCATCTGTTTCCTATATTTTACGTTGCCAGTGTAACTATCTTGATAAAAGGCCTTATGTAGCCAGATTTTCCACTTTGGCTTTTTACTATCTTTGAAGTATCCAAACTTTACTGATTTCATCGATACCAAATTATGGTTCTCAGCGCAAAATTAGGCCTTCGCGCATGATGTCACAGTTATGAATGCCAACGCGGCGCTCGGTTCTTGTTGGTGAAAACCAACGCACGTGGAGCTCGCGAGGGGATCAAACGTTGTGCAATGGTTACTTCAAAACGTGGGATACCGATTTATCTGGGTTGCAGGTGTCTTCTAATCGAAGGCTAGACTCAGAAAATGAGTCTGGATCGAACAGCAACTATGGAGATATGAGATAAGATGCTTTTCCCTGCAGAGCATGAAATTTCCCTTACAATGTTGTCAGCTTCACCCCGCGCTTTTCGTACCAATTGGAATAAAAGGCATTTTACCATACTGATCCTACCCAAAACAAACTGCAGTTGCTAACTTCGTAAAACTTCTCGCTCCTGAATATTTATCAACAAGCTTCGAAAGGAAATCGGCCTTGGCCTAGAATGACTCTTATCCTCTTACATTTCTCTGTTCACCGCTCATTAAAAGTTGCACTGCCCCTCTCGCGTTTGCAGCATCTATAGTAAGGTGGAGTTAATCTGGGTCAATGAGGTAATTGGATCGATTTCCGTTTGTTGGCAGCTCAGCGGAGCGGTTGATGAAATCTATACTTTCAGGAGCTGGATAATTGGTGTCGAAGAGTCATTGGATGATTTCCAGTGCTTCACTTTCAAGAGTTTCTCCGGCCAAAGCTTTGATTATTTCAGTTTCTATTGCAATTAATGTTCCTTGGTCTGAAAAGAAGGCAAGAAGTGCGCCTAAATATTCAAGGTAGCAAAATATTAGCAAAAGCATGTCAAACCTCTTGGGATTGAAATTAACAACAAACTAAAGTTTAACGAGCATGTGCAAGCTCTGTGCCAAAAGTCCACAAAAAGACCATAACATCGAACAAACTTGAAAGTCTACTTGAGAATGCTCAAAGAGCACTTGCCAATATTTCAGAATGGATGAGAATTAATTTGCAGACTGCCAATCCTAAGAAAACTGAATACATGTTGATTGGCCACCCCTGTATAGTTAACAAAATAGATGTCCCTAAACCGCTTTTACTAAAATTTCTAATCAATCTAGTTAATTGCTAGACATTTCAATTGAAAGTTTGGCATATCGGAAGATGAAATTAGTAATCTGAAAATGAAATAATGAGCTCTGATTAAACTATCCTCTGACATTCAATGTCTATGTTCAATAAAAAACCAAAGAGATTGTACGCTTTCCTTCATCATCGCAATGAAGGGGGAATCTCCGGATTAGCAACAGACGAAGAACAAGAGTCCTGATCATTGAGCACATTCAAATCAACTTCAAAATTCCAAGATGCTACCTCGAATATGTGAAAAAGGCTTTCATTTCTCAGCTGTTACTACGTGGAGCAGCATCCCTCTCAGTATTGGGGAACTGCCAACCCCCCTGCAGTTTAAAAGAAACTTTAAAAAGTTGTCACTTTAACTCCTTGTATATATTGTTTTATAGATTGTAATCTTAATTTGTATGTTTTATTCTGCTGAAGGGTTTTGTGTTATAAATGTGAAAACGGATTTGCTATGTAACGTTGAAGCTGTTTATGGAAAAGAACCTGCTCTGGGATGCAATCTTTGATGAATATTTCAAAAATAATACAGTTCAAAAGAATTTGATTGCATATATGAATCAGGAGGACATAGGTTTTCATATGATGTGAGATTGATGTCTATGGTATTTTTAACAAGGCAGGTACTAAAACATGGGATTCTCGAATTCCTCCCAATTTAAACTCTGGGCTGTGAGATCTTTATATTGATCCCATTTTAACAATGTTTTGATGAGGAATGCGTAAAAAAGTGCTAAAAATTCCTTTCCTTCATCTTCTTTTCTTGGAATCACTGTGATACTCATAGAATTTAGCTCAAATCTTCATGTTATAGGCCTTAACAACCGATCAGCTTTTGTTTCATCCCCCAATTTTTTTTCAGGACAGAACCTACTGATACATCTGTTTGCATCGACGAGAAAGTGCAAAAGAAATTTCGAAAGTCAGTTTGCTTCTTGAGTAGCACTTCGAGCTGAATATTTCTTGCGCGAATTCATTTTGCTCTCTAGATTACCAGAGTTATCATTCAGTATATGTTTAAAGATGAAAGATCTTGAGCCTTGAAACAAAATACTTCTTAACTTGAGATTAGTTTTTTAACATTTGAAGAGTGTAAATAGTAAAAACCGAAGAAAACATCGAGCAGTAAGAAGCCGATTAAAATTTCCGTGAAGCTGCGTCAAAGTGTATCTGGGCACTTTGTTGCTTGTTCGTTTTGTTTGAATTAGTTGCCTATTTTGTTTTTTCAGTCTTTATTCTATGAAGTAGAGTGAGGCAATGGAAGTAAAGAATTTCTAGGGTGAATGTGTGACATTTCATTGTGATTCGTGTGAGAATTTTCAATGGTTGTTATCCAAGAAGTGAACGTAGCTACTGCACTGGGTGCTAAAGAACTGCACCCTTCAGCGTTTCTATTCATATAACAACCCATTTATACCTTCTTATGCCGGCATGAGCATATTATGCGCTGAAATTGGTTAACAGACGATTGCAGAAAAGATGGCATTTGACCAAGATGCATCACGTCCTATGTTGAAGTAAAAAATGATTCTGTGGAGGGTCGATCATTTAACGCATTGCATCTTGGTCAGATGCCCCCTCCCTGACGCCGTCTTTTTCTTAATCGTTTACTGATATGTCATTTGCGGTACTTAGCTTTCTTATTAGGAATATGATTGTGTCACTTGATGGCATCGCAGGCACTAGACTTATTCATCTTGTTTCCAGATATTCATAAAATATTCTAGTTTACTAAGGTGTTTCTGTTTTACAGGGTGATGAAAGATATCAAGACCGAATGCCAGGTGCACTTCGTTATATATTTTTTACATTCAGATAGAAAATTTACAATGTTAGTTACGTTCTACTTTACTTTCTAATTATGACTATACGATACTATAGGGACAATTCCAAGAGGAGCGAGATTACACGGCTACCCCTTGATTACATGAAACAATACGAGGACAATGCAAGAAACTTTACGCAAAGAAACAACAAGGAAACGAAAAACATAAACGAACAACATACAATTAAATACGGCATTAAACTTTGAGTGTAGGTAGCTTGTTACCAAGTAATTCCAGATATAAGCAAATCTGAGACTTTGAAACCTGAATAAAATTTGTTGGTTCTTCGGACCCAAAGATTTAGGTTGGAAAGAAATTTTCTTGCGAAGAAGAAAATCTGAAGAATCTCAAGTGCTTATACTTTGCTGATTTTTGCCTTGCACGATATTCTTGGGTGCGGTGACGCCAGATGGTGAACCTAACAATAATTTGTCGAGAACTCTTACCACCATTCACTTTGACTTTCCCGATGCGATGCGCTCGGTCAATTACACAATCTGGCACGTTTGTCTTCAGCTCTTTGAAAATCTTTTTCTTCTTCAGATCTAGATAAGATTTAGGTTGGAATGAAAACTTCGTTATATCTACAGAGTAGCAAAGTTACTGATGCTTAAAGATGCTTAATCTTTCGGAGGGTCTTTTGGGGATAAATGCAGAGCTGCCAGGACAGCCTGAAAGGAATAAGTTAAGCTTTAAAACGTTTCCATTCCGTTCTCAAGTGATCAGGAAGAAAGCGATTGCGTAAATTGGCATATTTTGATTTGTAAATAGAATTGTCATGTCTATTTTCATCTGTAAAAAATCTGTAAACAACTTGTATAAATTCTCGGCTGTCCCAGTAAAGTTTGACTCCGAAGAAGGTTTTTTAATCGAAACGTCAGTTCTGAAAACAGTGTTATTTTTCATATTTCATTTTCTGTTGTTGTTGAAAGATGGTTTAGTTTTCATCATATGATGATTATATTATAATTGTTATTATTAGTATTCAATATTGCAACCTGAACAATGTCATGAACAGGCCTTTGCCCTTTATCCCTGGCGATACGTGGCCTAGATCGGAAAAAAAAAAAAATCCTGAGTCTCAATATACTAGAGGCTTGGGTCACATTTAGCCAAGGATCAAGGGTGTCAGGCTAACAAGTTTTGGTAGCCCTGCTTACAACAGAAGCTCACAAAAGCTAATCTACTATGCTAATCGTTCTAATTTTAGTCCTTCTGGATGATACCGGACAATGTCTTTCTCAGCATACTCTCACTTTCGAATAGGACGGCCTTCAGCATTTCATTACATGTCCACCTTGCTCCCTCGTCGTCCTTTATGATTTTTTTCACCTGACATTCCACTTGCTTCATTCCTTCTCCCAAACAGCCAATGACAATGGGTAATATTTCAACTCTATACTCTGGTCTTTTCTCTCGTATCTCGAAGGCCAATTGCTGATATTTAGTGAGCTTTTCACGATGCTTCTCACCAATGTTCTTTTCATTAGGGCACGCCATATCCACGATCCATAACTTCTTTTCATCATCATTTTCAATCATTAAATCTGGTCTTCTTGCACTGGTTGTTTTTCTCATGGTAAACTCAAAGTCCCAGCAGATCTTCTTACCATTTTTCTCCAGCACAGTTCCTTTACTCCACTTTTGCTTATACCATACAGAATCTCTGGATAACAGACTCTCTTGCTTTGCCCATTCGACTGTGAGAACCATTAATGCATTGTTATGCCGCTTTAGATAGTCACTTCCCGCCAGGACCTTACATCCAGACAAAATGTGCATTACAGTTTCCTTATGTGCGTCACAGAGTCTGCATTATTATTATTATTATTATTATTATTATTATTATTATTATCATTATTATTATTATTATTATTATTATTATTATTATTATTATTATTATTATTATTATTATTATTATTATTATTATTATTATTATTATTATTATTATTATTATTATTATTATCAAATAAATAAACTAAACCACCATCATTGATAACAGAAAAGTAGAATAAAAACAATACTGGTAAAAGATATGTTTCGTCGGAAAGAAATTATCAGCTGGTTTTGATTACAACTTTGGTTGTTATTTGCGAGTCCTCGATGAAGCTGAGTGGTCAAGTTTTGAGGAAAAAGAATCCCAGTTTCGTGCACAGATTGCTTTGAAACGCTTAAACCATGGGGATTTCATTTGTAAGGGAGACATTCTTTGGATGCAGGTTCATAAAATCCTTCATGGCATATTTTACAAGAACCAAAACTTCCAATTTGTGCAACCAAATGGTCGTCATTGGAGCGTGGCACTGCAGCGCTACGCAGCACGCGTTGTCAAGACGTTTCCAAGAAACGATGAATACTCTATTCAAGTGAGAATAATGCCCTTGCCTACATAAACAATCAGTTGGAGTTTATCAGGGAAACAATAGGCCCTTTCTTCAGCATTAAAAACGCTGCAACGAATGATTCGAACAAAGTTTCTGCGGAAAAACTGGTTGATTTGTGGTTGAACAGACATAAGAAGGCTATCGCTGTTATAAGAAACAACGATTGTTGGCCTGCAACCGTAATTGCCCGTTCTACTGTTTCACAGAACGAAAATTATTTCAAGTCATCTCCGAAATCTGCAATTCGTGGTGAGTTCATACCATCAGAAAATCGTTATTTTGATCGAGCTTTGGCTCGCTCCTTGGTAAATCAAACCTATTTGATGTGGAAGAAATCGCAGAAATTGTAAAGCAATGCCCCAGAGGGAAATCATGCGGTATCGATGGAGTGTATTACGAAGATCTTCGAGAGTGTAATCGTGATGAAGAAATTGTGAATATTATGAATGTTTGTTTGGTTAATCAACTTGTCTCTGCATTTTGGAAACATTGTGTGATAAGTAGGATACCCAAGAAGAGTTTTAACCCCGATGACCTTTCGACCCTCCGGGATATATCATTGTTGCCAGTGTCGTACAAGGTATTTTCAAAAGCTTTGTGTAGCAGGTTGCTTCCTTTTGTTTCAGATAAAGTAGCTTTTTGGCAACGTGCATTCCTCAGCAAGCGTGACAGGCAAGATTTGACTTTTACACTAAAAACAGCATTTGATGATTTTCGCCATAAGAGCTCGAAAATGGTGTCAGTATTTATTGATTTTGCAGATGCTTTCGGCAGCGTGGAGCATGGGTTCATCTTTGAAACACTTAAGTCATTCGGCATACCCTTGATTTATTGTGCATTGATTGAGGACATTTATTGTTATTCGTCCTTCTAAGTGATTTGTGGATGTGAACTCAGTGAACTGTTTTATATAATACATGGCACCAAAACTGGGGACCCTCTTAGTGCCCTCATTTTCATTCTGGTGATTGATGTTGTATGTCGGCCTATGTATAGAAGAGCTTTAGACGAAATGAACATTTTGAACGATGAGATCGTTAATCCATTACCGGTTCAGGCATTTGCAGACGATATTAACACTACCCATCATGACGCTAAGCTTATTCAAAAGATGTTCGATGTCAGCGAAGAAGTTAGTATTCAGTCAGGACTCGAAGTTAAACCTGAGAAATGTGCTGTTCTCTACGCACGACGCTCTTGGAAATAATTGGTACAAAGGAAAAAATGACGTCACTCCGTCCATTACTGTTCAGGGGAATGTTCTAGAGACATGTGGTCGAAGCTATTCATACAAGTATTTAGGAAAATCTCTCTCGTTGTCAGGTGAAGACAGTGCTCAAGTTGAAGAATTTATTGAAACGTATCTCGATTTGGTAAAGAAAATCTCGGATTCCAGTTTACCTTTGGCACTTAAAGCAAGCGCATTAAATAACATGGCCCTAGCCAAAATCCTCCATCATTTTTATAATAGACGATTAATGGAAGAACAACTGGATGATATCGACAAGTCAGTTACTACGACTGTCAGAGAAATGTATGGATTATACACCACTACAACCAATCTTGTGATTTACTTACCGCGGGAGTATGGTGGCATTGGAGTGAAAAGAGTGTCCGATGTTTATCGGACTACAAGACTGGCATTTTTAGTCAAGATGCTGAATCATGATGTGCCACAGTTCAGAAATATGGCTCGTGAGTCTTTAAGGTTGGATATGGTCAAAAGGGGAGTGCCACTGTCAGAGAATAGTAATAACTCTCTTGGTTATGATTTGAATTCTAATGGCTTTTTGAATACGACAACGCGATTCGGGAGCCAGTCAGACTGGCCAGACATGCTACGATATTCTCGTAAGTTGGGTGTTAAAGTGATTTTTAGAAACGGAAAAGCAGAAGTAACTTACAAAGATTTAATTTTGGACGAAACCCCTACACTGCAGAAAAGACTCTTTCGCATCACGATAGATAGTGATCTTCAAAAGAGTAAAGAACTTAGTATTCAAGGTCCTTTTTTTGGACTAACTGATATTCGGATAAAAGCTTCACATTCTATATTTTACAACTGGAACATAAGTGATGATTTGGTCCGTTTTGCTATCAAAGCGCGTTTAAACTTACTCCCAACAAACTTCACAACCTATATTTGGAACAGGAAAAATGATCCGTGTTGCCCGTTTTGCTTTAGTCACACAGAGAGTATTGCTCACTTGTTTAATGGATGCAAGGAATTTCATAATTTCTACAGTCACCGCCACGATCGCATTGTTGGGAAACTTTTCGATGAAATAAAGTTGATATCATGTTCGGGGAAGAAAGTTTATACAAACAAGTTACTAGAAACTTTGTTGCCGGAGTATCGAGAAGAGCTGACCTTGCTTCAACATCGGAAACCGGATATTGTCATAATTGATGAGACTTCGCGAGTTATCATCGTAGCAGAAGTTACAGTGTGTTTTGAGCTCTACTTTGGATTCTCGTTTCCAGTCAAGTGTGATCGCTACCAGGAACTATGTGACTTTCTTCGTGAAAATGGTTGGAAACCTTCTCTTCATGTTCTGTATTTTGGTGCGCTTGGCTGTATCAAAGATGACGTTTATGAACAATTGAGGAATATTGGATTTGGAAAAGCAAAAACAAAGGAATTGTTAGCTTGGTGCTCGATTTCTAATATTATTGGAGCGAATTATATCTGGAGGCACAGGATGAAAAAATTGAATCACTGATTCTCTCCATTACATCTTTCGCTTTCGTTTTTGGTCTGCTGTTGATTACACCTGGTTGTTGTTTACATCAAGATTGATCCTTTTCATACTTGATACTCAGTGATAAATTTATTCACCGTTTGTGCCATAGCGTTTATGAACTGTAACTGTAAAACCAGCAAACATTCTGTATATTAACTAAGCAGTAGGTCTCGCCATTTGCTTGGGTGCGGAATAATTTAGGATCGTGTTATTGTTATCATCAAATAAATAAACTAAACCACCATCTTTGATAACAGAAAAGTAAAATAAAAAACAACACTGTTAAAAGCGTTGCGATAAAATCTTCATCAGGAATAACTTTTCAAGCGAGCAACCGAGTCTTTATAGATATTTTAGAAGATAAAAAAATCCAAGTTACATGAAAATAAAGGCTCAAAACTGAATTTTTAAGTGGAAACAAAAGATTACCATACCCGGTGAGAATAAAACAGTAAGCTTAAAGAATAGTGCATGTTTTTGCTGCACCTCGAGAGAACAAAATTTTATTTTTTAGATTATTGTAAACCTGTTTGGTCAATTTCCCCGGAGAGGCTTGAAACTCCGAGAAGGCAAAAAAAACAACAAGACTCATTGGGAAACCGCGCAGACCTCTCCGATGGCCTATGTACGATTCGCTCTTATTGTTATTATCATTATCATTATCATTATCATCCTCTTATTTATTATTGTCAAAATTGTTTCTGTTGCTTTTTTCTTGAGTCCTCTATACCGGGTGTCCCAAAGAATACGCAACAGATTTAAAATATTCTAACTCAAGCTGTTTCAAACTAAAACTTTAATAATTATTTTTCTCAAAATTTGTAATAATTAGATTAAAGTTTGAGATATTTTTCAGAATTTTAGGTGACCTGGTTATAGAGTTATGAATTGACAAAATCAAAATTTGCTGTCATGGCAAAACCAGACCTCCCACAATTAGTGCAAAGCATAATGAAAAATTACAAGCGTGGCATTGTCTAAAACTTTATAGGATTACAGACAAGCACATAATTTGATCAAGAAACTGTGACAAAGGGGATCCCTTAATGATTTACGAGTTATCTAGTTTCGAGGGAGCACTCAGTGCTCGTTTCCAATTGAAAGCATAACTGTGAGAATGGCCTAGTCATTTTAGAAAAAGCAACTTTGTCATGACTGAAATCTTCATACAAGTATCTGTTCCATGTTCAATTAACTTTTGTGTTTGAGCGCTTGTCAGCAATCCTCGGTAATTGCTAAGACCTGTCATTTTTATAATTTTAAAATTTAATCAACTATTGCTAATGCAGCAGCTCTGGTTTTGACCTGGAAGCAATTTTGATTTTGCTGATTTTTATCTTTACAACCAAGCCACCAAAAATACTGGAAAATATATCAAAATTTATTCTAATAGTTGTAGATTTCAATAAAAATAATTGTTTGCTAATAAGTATGAAACAGCTTCCATTAGAATTATTCAAATCTGTTGCGTTTTTCCTGGGACACCCGGTACTGCTGGCTAATGCCTAGGCAGACTATTTTTGTTGTTATTGTGTCTTTTACTAATTTTTTTTTTCTTTTCTAAGATGACATTTCAATTTTTTTCATAGTTCTATTTTCTTTCGTAAAAAGTTTTAACAATCTCGCAGTTTTGGCTGAGTACCCATTTTTGACATTGTTCGATTACTAATTTTGCCTCCTCTCCTTTACATAGTCTCTTGATTTGACACTCCAATTGCTTGCTGTAACAGCCTAGAAAGTCGAATACAACATTGATTTGATCTATTTCGTATCCAAGATTTAAGCGTTCCAGTGACTTTCTCATTTCAGAATACTTGTCCTGTTTTTCTTTCTCTCTCTTGGCAATACATCCGGGTGCACATATTGTCCCCTCTATCAAACGGATCTTTCTTCCTTCTTTGTCAATTATCAGCATATCGGGCTTAATGGCATTGTTGCTTGGTCTTTTGTCTAAATGTATCGGTACGTCCCACATAATCTTAGCATGATCATTTTCGATGCTTGCAAGAGGTAATGCTTGCTTGTACCATGGAACTCCACGATTACTTCCATCAAATTCAAACTTTGCTCGCATTAGGTGATAAATAGGTCTTAACATTCTATCGTGTCGTGCTTTGTAGAGTGTTTGTGCTAGTGCTGCACAGGAGCACAGCAAATGAACGACTGTTTCTTCTGCTTGGTTACATAGACTGCATGTTATATTTGCAGTTTCCATCTTTAACTTATACTTTGAATATGCTTTGGTAGGTAGTAACTGTTGCCTTATTGATTCATTTGTCGATAAAACTATATCTGGGATGTTTTTCCAGCTTTGAAATATGTTTCTACTGTTCTTTGATATTTCATCACTATCTAGTATTGATAACGTGTAGAATCCTAACCATGGTTGGTTTCTAACTCTTTTTTCATATAGTCGTTGGAGGATACTTCTTAGTCTTCGTTAGATTAGTTTATAGTTGCCATCTTTTATCTCCACTCTTTCCTGTTCGTACTTAAATACAGACTTTTCCTCTAAAAAGCTCAAGTCAGCTTTGAAATGTTCTTTTGCGTACCTTGTTGCTTCGACAAAAGTTGACTTGAAGTTCTTTTTGCTTTTGTAATGTTGGAACGAGCGTACCAGCTTCATTCTAGAATCTTTGCTTATGCTAATGTGATGTGCCACTTTAATTTTTGAGATCTTATAGGTATCCTCCACAGACTTGAAGCCCCTTCCACTACACTTCTGTGGCAAATAGAGTAGTGCTGTTGATTCTGATATGTGTTTTCCTTTATGCATCTCGACTACCTTTCTGCTTTTCCTATCAAGATTTTGAATATCTGCTATCAACCAGTCACTTGTCCCCATGAAGTATTCCAATGAAGGCATAGCGAAGACGGTGCTAGCTGTCAGTTTTCTTGGTACTGACAGGGGTGATGACCATATAACATTCAATCTTCGTAGATACTCTTTTTCTGCTTGATTTTTATTATTATTATTATTATTATTATTATTATTATTATTATTATTATTATTATTATTATTATTATTATTATTATTATTATTATTATTATTATTATTATTATTATTTCACATTTACCACAGCTTTTGATGTTAAAACTGGTTATGTAAAGTTCTTCATCAGGTGCAAGCACTTAAGATAAAGACTTGTCCTTCTTTCTTCTTCAAACTTCGTAATCATAAAACTTTTCGTAAGATTATTATTATTATTATTATTATTATTATTATTATTATTATTATTATTATTATTATTATTATTATTATTATTATTATTATTATTATTATTATTATTATTATTATTATTATTATTATTATTATTATTATTAATATTATTATTGTTATTATGGTCCTTTATGTAAACACAGCTTCTAGCTGGATGTTATGTTGATACCAAAGTCTAGACATCAAGTAACTCCCAGTCATTTCAGGTGTCCAGTACTTTCCTGAGTATTCTTCCTGTACCGAGTAGGCTTGCTTGTTGTATTTGTCCAATACTACAGTTGATATCGATACTCTTTAACCATTCTCCAACCCTTGCATTAACAGTGCCTAGTGCCCCAATAATAATTGGTATTATCTTTACGCTTTTACAATTCCAGATCTTCTTCAGTTCCCATTTCAAAGCTTGTTATATCTCCAATTTGACTTCTTCAACTTCATTAACGTTCTTATCAAATGGGCAAGACACTTCTAGTAGAACGCACTCGTTGTTTTTCTTGTCATGTAAGGTAATATCTGGCTTATTATGTTCCAGCTTTTTATCTGTTTGTATATTGAAGTCCCATAGTATCTTATAGTCAGAGCAAGAGTAGTGTGACCAGTATAATCCTAAAATATTTGATTTTTCAAAATCATTAATGGATTATTATTCGAATTATAATTCTAATAATGATATGACATGGGGTGTAAGGCCCTCGTACTGCTAAGTAAATGGAATGCCTTGTCTTGTCTTCCTTAAGCACACACATCCGCTGAACTATTGTCCAACCTACACAGTGTATGGATGGTCAGATGAATGAACATATTATTATTATTTGATTCTTGAAAATCAAGATTTGATTATTATACGATTAATATTCGCATAATCTATTTCAATCGGTCACACTACTCTTGCCTTGACTGTAACAAGATCATTTTCTGATACCTTCTCAGGAACATGATCGTAAAATTTTGTGGCTGCCTGTAGATCATATATCTTACATAAATTCCAATGAACGATTTGCGCGACTTTATCGTGTCTCCACTGCTTGTAATACTTCTGCGTAAGCTTCTCGCAACTTGATACTATATGAGCAACTGTCTCGTTCTCTTTTCTACACATCCTGCATAGAGGACTGATGTTTTGACCCTGTATATTAGCTTTCATGGCATTGGTTGGAAGCGCTTGGTCTTGTGCAGCCATAATAGTGCCCTCTGTCTCTTTTTCCAACGTTCCATGCCTCAGCCATGCCCATGTCTCCTTACAACCTAGTTCAGCTGCTATCTTTGCAAACTGTCCATGCATTGATTTCTGATGATATGATGCTCTTCTCTCTTGCTGCACATACTTCATTGTTATTGTTTCATCCGCTCTCTTCAGTATTCCTTCGTCTATTACTGCTTTCAAAAGATCTTCTCGAGAGCTACTTGCATAAGCAAACAGACTGCCACTTTCTACCTCAACGCAATTCTGAACACTTATCAAACCTCTTCCTCCTTCTCTTTTTTTAAAATAGAGTCGATCAACGTCTGCTCGAGGGTGTAATGTCCTGTAAATCGTCAATAGCTTTCGCGTTTTGGTATCCATCGTTCTTAGTTCATCTATCGTTCATTTAACTATTCCAGCTGCATACCTTATCACTGAAACGGCTCTACTGTTTATGGCTTGGATAAGCAGGGGTAAATTTTGTAACAATAGAAATCTCAGTTTGTTTACATTTTGCACCATAGCCAATCAACGAGCTCCATTTTAATCACATGATCAACAACTTCGCGCGTCGAGAGTGGTAGCTGTGGAGAAAACCATAAGACAACTACCCTCTCAACTTTTGGTCGCCGCGAAAATATACTTGTAAAGAAGCTTTAGAAATTTTAAATCTGTGTTGTCAGATTAATATCCTAGCCAGGGTTGCTTGCCCACTTGTCTGCCGTACCTTGTTTTTGTGAAATAATTTCTTGAAACTTCTTAGTTTCACGGACCTCTCGTTTCCTTTGATAGAGCTGAGTTCCGGCGCAATAAAACTAATCTTTGTCTTTAGGAACGACAAAATGGCACTTTAAACGGCTAAATTCAGTTCCAAAATAATAATACATTTAATTTTGATTTACTAGAACAATGTGTTGCAGCAGCTTAAGAAAAATCAGCATGGAAGGGTTTCTCTTGTGGGTGTTTTAGCAGGTGTTTTTGCCAATTCGTCGACTGATCAGAGTGTAACATGAAGAATCATTTGCTGCTTTCTTCGGAAAATAAAAAACACTAAGACAACATTAAACAAGACTTTGGCCGGTCAACTGAAAGAGTAGAGTAAGAAATAGTTGCACAACAGAGTTGTAAAACAAAGTTTTGTGTTTATTTGAATCTGGATGCTCCAAAGTTAGTGATTACGATAAATGCTCCTTTCGATGAATGTTGAAAGAATACACATTTATTTGTAAGAGATCAAGAATTTAGTCAAGTATTGAAGGTTTATTATTCAAAAGGTTTATTATCAAAATTATCAGATTTTCGGTCAAGAATCGAGTTTCTTACGCGTTCCATAAAAATCACTTGTACCCTCGTGAAAATTTCAAAACAGTACTCGTATGTTTAGACATTAACTCAAGTAGATACCCTCCGAGTAATATAAGACAGGAAACAGATAAAATATATAAAGTAAACTATGCCGAGGCTTTCCTTGACTAAACTGGAAATTTCCAAATGCTTTTTGCCAGTTCTCGAGTTTCTTAGCCTTTTAGTGATCTTCTATTGAGTTTCTCCTTATAAAACTTGAGTGTAAAACGTACAAGGAAATTTGATAAGGACCCTGTTCCAAGGTAAGAACATCTTGAATTTCAATTCTATGTCACATAAATCTTTGTAGCTGGAATGCTTCCGACCCAGGTGTGTAAATTCAAATTCATAAATTCGGAAGTATTTATAAAAGTTCGTCATTCTCCAATTTTATTTGAAAGCGAAGTTAAATCCAACGTTTAAGAGGACATGAGTTATGTGATTCATCCTTTTACAAATTAATCCACTTACCTTTCAAGACTGACTTCTTTTAACTTTTCTGCTCCCTTCTTTTATGTCACTCGTTGGGGAAACCTTCGTGGCCGTAGAGTTTGCAAAATCAAGATGTCAGAAACAACATTCTATTTCTCATCGACTGATTAATTGTACAAACTCTTCATGATCTTATCTCCTATTTTACCAGTTCTGCTGCCAAAAGGTGCCACAATCTTATTCAATTTTGTCCCAAGGTTTTCATCATTTATCGAAGCAACCAAATAATGTTTCAGTCCAGTTTTGAATAATAAGAGGGTGAATTGACAAAACTCCCGCCAAAACACTAACAAGAGAAACCCTTACATGCTAATTTTCCTTGTTATGCAAATTTTGTTGACAGGGCCAACTGCCCACTGACGGCCACTTAGGATGGTTGCTGAAATACTTCTTTCCGGTAAATCAAAATTAAATGTTTTGTAACCTTAATTTCCAGTCTCGAACTGATTTTAGATGTTAAGAGTGCCATATTTATCGTTCCTTTTCGCGCTGAACCTCGGCTACTTCAAAGGAAGTGAGAGGTTCCGTGAAATGACGGAGTTTCAAGGAATTATTTCACAAAAACCAGGTATAGCAGACAAGTGGGCAAGCAATCCTGGTTAGGAAATTTATCTTACAACACAGATTTAAAATTTCTAAAGCTTCTTCGAAAGTATATTTTCGCGGCGACCAAACGTTGAGAGGGTAGTTTTCCTATGGTTTTCTCCACAGCTACGACTCTCGACGCGCGAAGTAGTTTATCACGTGATCGAATTGGAGCTCGTTGATTGGCTATGGTGCAAAATGTAAACAAACTGAAATTTCTATTATTACAAAATTTACCCCTGCTGCTTGGATAGTTATTCCGCCATTAAGTTTTGCTTTCAAGATGTTACGTACCCTGCAAATATATTCTTTTCTTATCTTGTCCTTCATTTGTTCATGGTTTACACCATCTGCCTCTAATACACATAAGTATTGATACCCCTCTTCTGTCTCTACTGACTTTATTCTTTGTCCTTCGGGGAGGCAAATTCCTTCACTACTTATAAACTTTCCTCTTTTCATTATCAGTACAGCACACTTTTCCACCCCGAATTCCATCCTGATGTCTTTGCTAAAGACTCTCACTGTATTGACTAGGTTATTAAGTTGCTTTTCATTTTTGCCAAATAGCTTTAAGTCGTCCATGAACAATAAATGACCCACTCTGCTCTTCCCTTTGCCAAGATCATATCCCTCTTTCCCTTTTCTAGGGATTAATGTAAGAGGAATCAGTGCAATAACAAATAATAACGGTGAAAGACTGTCTCCTTGAAATAGAGCTCGCTGGATTTTTACATTCCCAAGCGACACCCCTCCAGCTGTTAATCGGGTGCTCCAATGCTTCATACTGTTAGAAATTAAATTCTGGATATCTTTAGCTGCACGAAACATATCAAGACATTCAAGAATCCAAGTGTGCAGAAGGAAGTCGAAAACCTTCTTATAATCAATCCAGGCCATTCCAAGTCCTGTGAGCCTTCGTTTATAATTTCGAATCACCATCCTATCTATTAGCAATTGATCTTTTGCCCCTCTGCATCTCTTCCTGCATTCTTTTTGTTCGTGGGGTAGCAGACTGCTGTCCTCAAGATAGTTGTACAAACTATCGGCTATCATACCCGTCAGTAACTTCCACATGAGACGCAGACAGGTGATTGGTCTAAAGTTTGATGCTACTGTTCCTTTATTCGTATCTTTCATGATCAGTGTTGTTCTGCCTGATGTCATCCATTTTGGCACTGAAGTTCTTCCTTGTACACAGTTATCTAGTTGATCCTTTATTCGGTCATGAAGGCTGTTAAAATTCTTTAACCAGTACCCTTGCACTCCATCAAGACCAGGTGCCTTCCAGTTTGGGATTTTCCTCAGTTGTCTTAAAAGCATTTCTGTGTTAATTGTCAACTCGCTTTGCCACTCAATTCCATTTAACTTTTTTTTCAGATCATTTTTTGTTATTATTAATATTAATATTAATAAGAAAACACAACTGCTAAAATTCGGACGTTTCGATAAAAATCTTCTTCAGCACAAACTTTCCAAAGGACAACCGAGAATTTATAATACATGATAAACAACCTAACTTAAAAATAAAATTACAATTACATTTTGTAAAAAAGAACCCCATCCTTAGTAAACATGACTGCTATTGAAATTAAATTCTAGTGGGAGTGAAAAATCACGTTTGAGTTCAAAGTGCTTGGTCCCCCGGGCCCCCAAGGCCGCCCAGAAGGACCCAACGACAAAGGACCCAAACTCTGAGTCCTTCTCCCCTGAGTCCCCCCGAGCAACCCAACGACCCAAGAGACCCAGTGCGATCCAGGCTCCAAGCGTAAACAAGAAAATGAAATGTTTGGCTGATTAGCAATTATTTCCCCCTTTGAGACCAGATAAATCACAGACCAAACCCCCGAGGAATACAGCCGGCAACCCCGCAGCCCTCCCATATGACCTTTCAATGATTCGCAAATTGCTGAATCTTGAATGGCTTGATAGGGGATTCCACCCTAACGCCACATGCAAAAAACATGAAGCCAAAAAGGAAGACGGCAGAGCACTGCCAACCGAACCCCCCAGAGACACCAGATTCAATGGCAGGAATTAGGCCATGCCACACGCAAACATATCGAGTTCCACATCTGCCGCCCGTTCATTCAAACCCTTGGGTAAAAAAGTTCCCAGCCTGTATTGCCAAAATAGTTCCTTACGTCGCAGCGAAATGACATTGTCAGCCCCATCGATCATTTTAACCCTAACCTCAAATTTCCCATTGTGATTCCCCTCAAAGAAATGACTAAAAAAGTTTGCTTGTGGGATTAATTTACCCCTGTCGAGTGATCCCTCGTTATGTTTGCGTGCGTAAGATCTGAAATACGATTTGTACACGTTGAATCTTTGCCGAAATTTGGTTTTGGTACTACCTACATATTTTTTGTTGCAAATTTCACATTGTAGTAAATACACAACGTTTTCTGAATTGCAGTTATACCTCCCCGAAAAGTTTTTGAAAGATCTATTTTCGTCGGAATTTTCAAAACTATCCCCCTCAGTTATGACATTGCAGATCTGGCAACTCTTCCTGCCATTGCACCTGTAGGTACCCTTAGCCAACGGAGGCTCACCAACACTCGGTAATTTAGCTCTAACAAGTTCATCTTTGAGATTTTTGGCCCTCCGAAATGACAAAAAAATCTTGTTTTGGAACACTTCTTTGTGTTCATCGTCTACCAAAAGGACTTTTGAACTTTCTTTTAGAATTTCATAAACTTTGTTGAGAGCTGGATGATAGGTAAGTACCAAAGGTATTTTCTTGTCATCCTTATTTTTAGGTTGCCCATCCAAAAGACTTAAACGATCGCGATTGCGGACTTTGCTGAATTGCTCAAGAACCTCATTCTCACCATAACCCCTATTAACCAGCCACCCCTTAAGTTCCCCTACCCTCTCATTAAAAAATCGATCCTCAGAACAAATCCGCCTAATCCGCAAGGCCTGGCTGTAGGGTATACCCTTTTTAGTGTGACCAGGATGACATGAGGTACGATGAAGGAGTTGATGAGTATCCGTTGGCTTAGTAAACAAATCTGTGATTAATCGATCGCCCTCCCTTATCACCTGAACATCGAGAAAATTTATCCTCTCCCTTGACCAATCTGCAGTGAATTTTATCGAGGGGTGTGCTTGGTTAAGGAAGTCTATAAATCGATGCAATTTCTCTTCACCGTGATGCCATATTAGGAAAATATCATCGATATACCGCCACCATAACCAAGGTCTATCCGGAGCTTGAGACAATAATTTTTCTTCCAATGCCGCCATGAAAAGAATCGCATAAGATGGAGCGCATTTTGTACCTATGGCTGTACCCCTCAACTGATGATAAAATTCACCATCAAACTCGAAAAAATTGTTCTTAAGAACAACGCGCGCCAGTTCCATGAGAGAATCAACGGAAATACTTTTATCCTCTCGATGTTCAAGAGCTGCCTCCAAAACTTCCAACCCTTCCTCATGTGGAATACTAGGATACAAACCTACAACGTCTATAGTACAGAGAATAGCGTCATTGGGAATTTCTCCTAGTTCTGAGATTTTGTGGAGAAACTGGTTTGTGTCTTTGATGTACAAAGTAACTTCTTTAGCCAATGGTTGCAACTGATGATCAAGAAATTCCGAAATATTCTCCGTAAAAAATCCGCAATTTGAAATAACCGGTCTCCCAGGGACGCTATTCAATCTCTTATGAATCTTTGGAAGCAGATAAAACCTTCCCAGTTTTGGGTTATTGACCATAAGGTAATCAAGAGTAGAATCATCAATATCCCCTCGTTCTTTTATTGCTCCTAATGTTTCGGAAATGATTTGCTGAAGTCTGTCAGATGGATCATCCTCTAGTTTCCTGTACACTTCAGAATCTCCCAATTGTCCTTGTGCCTCCCTAATATAGTCCCCCCTATCCCAAACCACTACCCCTGACCCTTTGTCCGCTTCCTTGATAACGATGGATTGGTCAGACTTCAGATTCTTACTTGCTAAATACTCTTCTCTACTGATATTCCTAAAGTTTTGTCCATTTGCTGATATTTTCATAATTTCTTCCTCTAATCTACTTATATAAAGTTCAATGGTAGCATCTTTGTTACGTGGATTAAACTTACTTCTCGGCCTAAACGCGGGAAATTCTGAGAAATCTTCTGACTCCCTAAAATGCCATTTTAATCTTAAGCGTCTTCCAAAATTTTCCAGATCTTTTTTATTTGTGAATAATCTAACTCCTTTGGCGTAACAACAAACTTTAAACCCTTCGATAAAACAGAAATTTCAGCCTCATTTAATACCCTATTTGACAAATTAATAACTTGGTCACTAACAAACCTCCCACTTAATCGATCATTATTGTCCGTTGTCACACTGTTTGGCTGTTCAACTTCACCGACTTCGTCCAGCGCCTCGGTTCTAGAATAATATATATTAATATTAATATTAATATCAAACTGAGGAAGATTTTAAATCGAAACGTTTTTAGCAAAATTGCAGTTGTGTTTCTTTATTTTAGTTTTCTGTTATTTTTAGATGGTGCTTTTTGTTTCTTTATTAATGTTATTATTATTATGGTTCGTACTGTTACACTCAGTGTTACACTGGTAGTTTTGTCCTTTATTATATTATTATTATTATCATTATTATTATTATTATTATTATTATTACTATTATTATTATTATTATTATTATTGTTATTATTATTGTTATTATTATTATTATTATTATTCGCATTTACAGGACCATTGACCATTGATTATTATTATTATTGTTATTATTATTATTATCTTCATATATCTTATTATTATTGATATAAGTACAAAATTCAAGCAATGCCAGGTTGTTATGAGGCAATGTTTAAAGAAATCTGTCAACAAAGACATTAATGAGTTAGCCCAACTTTCCAATGACAAAAGTCGCCAATACGATTCTTTCAACAGTACGAAGAATGTCCTTAAATCTATCAGGCTAAATCTTACAAATAAAGTGAAAGAAAATCTTACGACACAAGGCCTTGTCATGCGTCATGTGTGGGACTGTGTTCTTTCAAACACTAAAACAGTGTGGTCATCTGTACAGAAGGCTATGCCAAGGAACATCTTCAACTACACAATAAGATACCTGAATAATACTCTTCCTAACATGAGTAATATGCAGATTTGGGGTTATGCAGAAAATAAGATGTGCCCACTGTGTCACGATCCCCAAACACTGGGCCACGTTGTCGCAGGCTGTAACATCGCTCTTACTCAAGGACGCTATACATGGAGACATAACTCCGTTCTGAAGATCATTGCAAATACGTTGTCAAGATCATGTAAGAGCCTATATGTTGATCTGCCCTCCTTTGCATCTCCCTGCATAGTAACAGGGGGTCAGGAAAGACCTGATATTGTTATTGTCCAACACAAGACCGTCACACTTGTGGAGCTTACGGTTGGTTTCGGGACGAACATGGCGGGTAACAGCACAAGAAAGAGAGAAAAATACAAGTCACTTATGAACAGACTGAAATCATCATATAATAAGGTTGTGTACTGTAATGTCTCAATGGGGGCATGTGGCTTCATCGAAAAGATAGTAAAAGATTCTTCGAACTGCTATCTCACCTAAATGCCTCAGACACAGAAATAAAATATGTAACCAAAAGGATGATAAACATTTGTATTCGCACATCCTACTTCATTTTTTGCTGAAGAAACAAGGAATGGACAAATCCAGAACTCTTAGATTTTTAGGTCCCTGATTTCTAACTTTTACATCACCTGTGTGAGTATGTTATTAATGCCCCTTGTTGGCGAGTTAATGCCATAGATTTTGGTTTTAGTTTTGTATTGTATGTATTAGGATATATTGAATGAAAGTTTCCATTATTATTGTTATTATTGCAACTGTACACAGCATTAAATACTGGATTAAAACACAGCAAGTTCTGTCTCAGATCCTGAGATAATGAGTGCTCCATCTGAGTTTCTTTCTTGTTTCTTTTCAGTCTTTTTCTGGAGTGTCCAGCACTTTCCTAACTATTCTTGCAAATCCTAGTAAACATGCTTTCTGGATGACTTCAAGTCCATTTTTGTAATCAAGTTTTTCCAGTTCCTTCTGGAGTCTTCCTGTCACCGAGCCTAATGCACCAATTATGACTGCAATATAACGACTTTCTTCACATCCCCTCTCCAAACTTTTAGAATTTCGTATTTGAGATCTGTATAGGCATCAACTTTCTCCTTTTCCTTCTTCTGTATTCTCGTATCAAATGGACACGCAACGTCTATTACAAAGCACAGTTTTTCTTTTTTGTCAATGACAGTTATGTCAGGCCTGTTGTGCTCAATTTTCTGTTCCGTTTGGATGCTGAAATCCCAAAGAATTTTCACTTCATCATTCTCAAGGACACAATTATCTTTACTAACAAAATGCTGGTAGCTTTTTCCCCCACACTGAAAACCGTACTTCTTGCACAGGTGCCAGTGTATTGCTGCAGCTATCTTGTCATGCCTCACTTTTTTGTATTCATTTTGAGAAAGTTGTTTGCATTCTGACAAAACATGTGCAATTGTCTCATCATTCTCACCACACAATCTGCATTTTGCTGATATGTTCTCTTTGTCAATATTTCTCCTTATCCAATTTGTCCTCAATGCCTGATCTTGAGCAGCAACAATAAGCCCTTCGGTTTCCTTTTTTAGATATCCTTTATTCAGCCACAGCCAACTCCCCTTTTGATCTTTAACTTCCTTTGTTCTTCTCTCAAATTGCCCATGCAGTGCCTTTTCCTCGAACCGTGTTTTTCTTTCTGCTGTATTTTGTCTTTTTCTCTCCTTTGGGTCTTCTGTCTCCCGAAACAGACCTTCTTTTACAACTTCTTTCAAAACAATTTTTCCTCCTTCTTGCTTAGAAAGAATGCTAGGCTGAGCTCTTCCAGCTTCACAACTTCTTCCAGACATTGCAATCCCCGTCCACCTTCTACTCTCTTGAGGTACAGTCTGTCCACATCTGATCGCGGGTGTAAAGCTCTGTTCATGGTGAATATCTTTCTTGTTTTCCGATCCATTTCCTGTAACTCTGCTTTGTCTAGTCAACGATACCAGCCCCATACCGAACAAGAGACACTGCCCTACTGTTGACGGCCATGACAACATTTCCAGCATTTAACTTTGATTTCAAGATGAGTTTCACTCTTCTGAAGTACTCCTTCTTTATTTTCTCTTTCATTTCACTGTTCTTGATCTTATCGCACTCCAGAATGCCTAAATATTTGTAGCCATCATTCTCTTCCAATCCTTTTATCGTATCTCCATTTGGTAACTCGATACCTTCACTTTCAACGACTCTTCCTCTTGAAATCTTTACTGCTGCACATTTTTCAATTCCAAAAGCCATCCCTATGTCAGTACTGAATATTCGGACACTCTGAACTAACGAATCTAGCTCTTGCATGTTACGACCATACAATTTCAAATCATCCATAAAAAGGAGATGGTTGATCTTTCCTCTGTTCTTTCCCATTCTACAACCTTGATCTAAACCATTAAGCAAAGTAGCAAAGGGGATCAATGCCAAAACGAATAACAAAGGAGATAGTGTGTCACCTTGGAAGATTCCTCTTCGAATTTTCACTTCCCCAAGCTTGTCGTTCCCTGAAGTCAGCTCAACCCTCCAACTCTCCATTGACTTCCCTAACAATGTTATTACCTTGTCTGAAATCTTAAACATCTGCATACATTAAATCAACCAAGAATGAGGAACCATGTCATAGGCCTTCTTGTAATCAATCCAAGTAAGGCATAGATTGGTTAACCTGCTTTTGCAATTTTTCGTTGCCATTTTGTCAATCAAAAGCTGATCTTAATGCCACGGGTTCCTTTTCGGCATCCCTTTTGCTCTTCTGGAAGTAGTTGTTTACTCTCTAGGTGGTAATATATTTTTTCAGATATTATTCCTTGCAAAAGCTTCCATACCATTGGTAAGCATGTAATAGGTCTAAAGTTCGTCACTATGTTTCCTTTGATCTTGTCTTTCAATATCAAACTCGTCCGGCCTTTCGTCATCCATACTGGCACTTCTCCTGAAATTAAGCATGTATCAAGTTGCACTGCGAGTCTTTCATGGAGACTACTGAATTCTTTTAACCAATAACCATGCACGCCATCTGGTCCACACGCTTTCCATTTAGGCATTTTCTTCAACTGAGTTGTTAGGGTGTCTTTTGATATAGAAAATTCATCTTGTTGATCTATGCTCTTGTATTTTTCTTTTACATCTTCCAGCCACTTTGCCTTTTCATTGTGCTTGGTGCCTTGGTCCCATATATTAGCCCAAAAGTTCTTACTTTCCTCTGCATCTGGTGTTATATTATCTTGTCTCTCGCAGCCTTCTAGCTTCTCAAACAAACGTTTTTGATTTGATTGAAATAATCGATTTTGATGAAATGCATTGTTCCTGTCTTCATATTTTCTGATCTTTGCACTCTTTGCCTTAACTCTCTGCTTAAGTTCTTCAATCACAACCCTTATTCCTTTAGCATGAACTTTGTATTTTTCATTCAATTTTCTCTCGCATTCTCTTTCCTTAACTTATTTCTATTCCACTGATCTAGCTTACTAATATCTTTTCTCAATGAATCAATCTGACTTTGAATTCTTCTTTTCCACCACGGTCCTTCCTCGTTTTTGTTCCTTGGTACTTTTGTTCATATCAGATCAGCAACTACGTTTGCTCCAGCCAAAAGTAAGTTGTTCGTATCACCGATGGTTTCAGATTCTAGCTTAGCAATCACTTCGTTTGCTCTCTTTGTTTTCTCCTTCAATGTTCTTCTATCGATGTTGCGTAAGTTCACTGGTTTTAGCTGACCCACATCTTCCAGTTTCTTTTTCAAGATCGTTATGATCTCTTGTTGGTCTTCACTCACATCTTCTGTTAACCGGTACCCGCTATTTCATCCTGTTCGTTCGGATTATTCTCATATAATGGTTGAGCACTGTACACATTCGTCTGATGATCTTCTGTTGCTCTGCCATCATCCCCGTCCAACTCGGGATCATCCCTTGCATTTTCTTCATCTATCTTTCTCTTGATTTCTTCTAATTCTAAGTTAGAAAGCCATTGATTTTTCCTTATACAAAGTGCCTGTCCGGCAACCTGTTGTTGAAATGCTTCAAACAACCCTTTTTCTTGCCAAATTGCATACATCCTTTTCCTGAATCCGCGTTTTTTAGGTTCACTGCGATAATAGCACTCCATTATGATCTTATTCAGCTCCTTTGTCCACTTAACTCTCGTTCTAGCAGTAGCATGATGACGACCTGGGCCCCGCTGCTGTCCCCAAGAACCCCTGCCGAACGAGGAACTTTCAACTTGACTGGTTCCAGCCCCATTCACGTTGATTTCTCTATTTTCAATGGAATTCATTTGCTACATCACGATAAAAATCATGAGATTGGTTTGATCTAGGTTTTCCTTCCCTCGGGTGTTTTTATTGTGACACCATCACTAGGGGGGTTGCCAACCAAAGCTAAAGAGTCCCCCCCCACCCATGAGACAGACTAGCCCCCGCCGGACGCCAACCCGGAATTTCACGGTCTCGGGGAGAGCTGACAGGTACTACACCTTGCTCAAGGGTGACCTGGAGGTAATTGTGGCAAAGGGTAACCTCATTATCCCACGTCGAAACTCCACAACCGGGTGCAGTTTTAAGTCATGCCCAGGACAAATTATTATTATTATTATTATTATTATTATTATTATTATTATTATTATCATTATTATTGTTATTATTATTGTTATTATTATTGTTATTATTATTATTATTATTATTATTATTATTATTATTATTATTATTATTATTATTATTATTATTATTATTATTATTATTATTATTATTATTATTATTATTATTATTATTATTATTATTATTATTATTATTATTATTATTATTATTATTATTATTGTTATTCGCATTTACAGGACCATTGACCATTGACCATTGACCATTGACCATTGACCAGGACCAGGTTAATGAAAAGAAAAACCTATCTGGGTAATTCGGACTGGCCAGATTTGCTTCACCTTACAAATAAAATCAAAGAAAGAGTAGTATACAAAGAGGATAAGGCTACGATTATCATTCATGGAAGAGAGATAAATCAGGGAAACCTCAAGAAATTGAGAAAGAATTTGAAAAGATTGATTTATTAGGGTGTTTAGAACTACGAATGCAAGGAAATTTTTATCAAAATGGAGAACATAGAGCAGAAAATGTCACACCAAATCTATTTTAGATGGAAGCTGTGGATGGAAGCTGTCAGATTGTCTTGTTACATCTGTCCTACGTGCACGAATGAATCATCTTCCCTGAAATTAGTTAATCAACATGTGGAAAAAAGAACATGAAAAGAGATGCACATTATGCAATCATAACATCGAGTCAGTTGCTCACTTAATGAGTTTTTGCAGAAAATTTAAAGATTTATACTCTCGGCGACACGATCGTATTGTAAACACAGTAAGTGAGAAAATCCAAAAATCGAATCCAGCATCACAGTTATTTGTAAATAAAATGGCAGAGACAGTTTTCCCAGCATTTTGAAATGAAATAGAAGAGATAAGCAGCAGAAAGCCAGACATAATTTAACTGAAAGAGAATGAAAGAGTGTGAAATCATCGAACTTACAGTTGTTTTGATATGTACATTGAACAGTCGTATTCAGGAAAAGGAGAGAAGTACAAAGAGTTGATCAGACTGCTGGAACAAAATGGGATTGAGACAAACATGAACGTGCTATGTTTTGGATCACTTGGATGAGTGCACATGGAAGTAAAAAGATGTTTGAAAAAATTAGGACTACCACATAAAGAAGCAAAATCAACGATGACATGGTGCGGAGTCTCAAATATGATAGGTGGAAACATCATTTGGCGGGAGAGATGCAAGTTAGTACACAAAGAAAGGCACAGTGAGCATTGAAGATTTACCAGACAAAAATTTGACGCAGAGACTTTAATTTTGTTGCTCTCGTTAGTCAAAGCATTTTAGAAAGTATTATTATTGTTATCATTATTATTATTATCATCATTGTTATTTATTGTTTTTAATTTTATTGAAGTTGGTATTCACAATTGGTTATATACCGGGTGAGTCAATATAAACGCCCGGTGTCTGAAAAAATCCTGGTCCCTGAATTTCAAAGCAATGAAATTGAAAGCTGTCTTATTTTATCTCTGATATGTCAAATTAAGTCCAGTAATTTACCCGATTTTAATCGGCCATTTTTCCCGTCGAAATAGGAGATTTTCTGTACAAAGCCTCTTTCAAAAACCTGCAAAAACGAGCTAAAACAGCAAGCAAAATTTCCCTTTGTTCTCCTTCCTGACAATAATGACTAGGTAGGTAGGTAGGTATTTGTATTTAACGTGGCTAGCCCGCGAAAGTCTGAGAGACTTATTTCCAGCAGGGGCCGCGGATGTTTTACCATCAGTCCGCCGCAGCTACCCGCCACAGCTACCAGATTTCCCTCACATGGCTCTGGTCGACCCGGGCTAGTGTTATGGACAGCGACCAAACTGTCCAGCGTGGGATTTGAACCTACAGCCGTTCTGACCTTTGGCTTACGAGTCAGACGCCTTAACCACTCGGCCACACGCTCACTCTTGAATGTGTTCATGCATTTTGTCCTCATGAGAGAATGGAATCCCCTTGAATGAGTTATTCACACTAGGGGAAGACTTTTCAACTCGTCATAGAGAAAGCACGTGCTAAAGCGTGCTGAACGTCATCGCTGTGAGGTTAACACATTAGCGTCTTTTGCTTGTAGTTTTAGCATGTTTTTTGAGGTTTCTCAAAGGGACTCATTTTAGAAAATCGCTTACAGAGTCTGAACGAAGTAACCGATTTTAGTCAGAAAAATTTCTAAAAATAATTGAACATGTTAGCTATTCAATCAGGTATTGCAAAATATCACTGCTTGTATGCTCAGGGAGCAGTAGCCTCTCAAACGCCAGGCGTGTTTTTTGACTCACTCGGTACAATAGCTAAGTCAAACCGTTTATCTGCGAAGGAAAAATTTCCAGTAATATGAAGAAAATAAGTATATTTATTATCGATTACATGCTTTCTGTTCGCGGATGGATTTCAAAAGATATTATTTCTAACAGCAATTTTCGCATGTACAATTTTGGCCATTCCATTCTTTATCGTCCTTCTGTAACATACATCAGATTGTGAGCTTTTTATAGTGCCAGATAGGCTGTTCCAGAGAATGCTACTTCCAAAGGTCAATGAAACTGGTCCCATAAGTTATCAGTTTCGCTTGTGGCGGCATTAATAGTGAACCTGATCTTAGATTATACGTGAGCTCTTTTTGCTGGAAAATAGACCACATGAAAGACGGAGTTTTGCACGATAGGCACGTATATGTTTTTATCATCGACCAACATAGATTCGTAGTGGACCATGGTGTCATCTATCTTCTGTAGAAGCTCATCGAAGCTCGATGTATAGTCTTCAAAAGTATTCTCAAGGCTTTTTTATGAACTCTGTCTATTTCTTTGTTTTGTGCTTTACCGCAAAAAGTCCAGGTAAGTTGACAATATTTGAAAGCTGGCATTATAGATGTATCGTACGAAATCTTCCCTTTCTTTTCTTCGATATAATTTGCGACCGTTGAGAATACACTGACTTTTTGCTAACTTATTGACACAGTGTTTTCATGCGCTCGTCAAATTTCAGCTCATCTTCAACATTTATCCCAAGTATCCCAAGTAGTCACATTCATTGATTGGTTTTCTATTTCTAAGAGAAATTCTTGATGCTGCTTCAGGCCAAGAAAAATTACTTGATTTTTTAGGGATTTACCACCACTTTGTTATCTTTAAACCAGTCAAGAGCTCTCCTCAAGTCTCATTGCTACTGACAAATTTGTCACATGCCTACACAGTATTATCATCTCCAAAGTTGCAGACATGGGAGGAATTTATGGCGAAGATGAAGTTGAAGACTATTTTCATTTCATTTTCATTCTGATTCATTTAAGGAGTGTTGTCCTTCAAAAATTTGATTTTTAAAGGGGCCCTCCGATAAAGGCATTTGATTATAATTTAAGAAACAAGGTAAAAAGTTGTTAGATAAATACAAGTATAAAACCTTATTTACGATGCTCAAAAACCTATTTACAATGAAATAAGAAGTTAAAACCTACGAAGATCAAAATAAAAGGAAACAGATTTGAAATTATTTTCTTGAAACTATAATAGGAGGTTGCCTGCTTTGACTCGGCTGATCGGCCACTCCATAATTTTGTACCTCTATATGAGAAGCATCTATGGTTTTTTGATGACCTGTTCTTCGGTAGCCTCTGGTCAGCCCCCTTATTACAAAGGCTTTATGAGGAGCAAAGTGAATTTCACATCAAAAGGTCACGAAGGCATTGTGGAGGCAGTTGATTCAGGAACTTAAAGACCAGTGTTCCGGTGATCAGTTCGTCATTGGTCTTCCATGCCATCCCTTCGTTACGAAGTCTGCCTGGGGCATCAAAGCTGCTATTTGTTATTATCCAGGCAGCACGGTTTTGGAGTCGTTGCAAGTGATTATTTTCCGTTAAACCGGCGCAGCCTAGACAGGACCGCAGTATCGAAAGTGGCTATATGAAGCTGCATGAAGAATTCAGATCGAAAAAGACAAGATGCTTAGCATACTGAGGTCTTTCCGACTCGCATCTTCATCAGAGTGTGACATTAATCATTTTTGTGATGGCAGATAGTTCGAGCGGGAAAGGAACAGCAACCTGTATGTTTTCAAATTATAATGAATCCAACAAACATAAGCCCGCGAAAGAGAAGTTTGAATTACTCTAGCTGATCGCATAAAAGTGAATTGAAGAGAGCTACGATTCTGCTATTCAAATAAGAGGTTACTCGGGACATGAGCTAGAAATTATCCAATCAGAAAAAAGAAGAACAGGAAAATGGTCATGGTAATAAACCATCAACGAAATAGAAGCTTGAATTAAAAATGTTGAAGTATTTAGTTTGGAAGATAGGATATACCGGGTGACTCTAAAAATTTCCCCCGTTTGAAGAAGAAAACAAGTCAAAATGAATGAGTAAACAGGGGATATCGTGACAAGTTTAGTAAGTCGCACTCTGATGAAGACAAAAATCAGAAGGCCTCAGTGTGCTAAATGTCTTTTCTTTTTGCATCCGAATTTCTTGTTGGTATGATAGTTTAAGAAAGTAAAAGTAATGGAACTGTTTTTACATCATATCTGGAAGAAAGATTTATCAACACCAATCAGCACTGATCAGACGCCAGAACGTGAAAAAGAATAGATCAGATCCCATCGGATTGGACCTCACTTTCAAAAGCCATCTCACAGGACCGAGAAAATTAGATGTGACACAAGACCAGTTCATTTGTATCGATTTCCTTCTAGTTCTGGATAGGGATGTTTGCATTCTGAAATAACCATGTTAACTCGTCTCAGATGTTAATTGCACAAAGTGGCCAAAAATAAACCCAGACTTTAACTGCAACAGATGTCAATTCAAAGACATCTATTGAATCAAGACTACTATATTCTCAACCCTACGTACAGGAAAATTAGATTTTGACAGAGATTGTCACCAGAAACTGTCGTTGATAAGACCGTCGGAGCCGTCATTTTGTATTGACCACCCCGTAGATTTATTAATGGTTCAGCTCCAGCTAAATATCTTTTTTATGGCCCTAGGATGATTCCATCTCGTCAGATGATGAAGAATTTGAGTCGCGGATCTACGACCGTAAGTTACTCATTTAGCATCTAGTTAGCCCTCTTTGGTCAAAGGTTGGTTGATTTTGCACTGCCTCCTTTACGCACATCATCTCAAATCATTAGAATGCTTTATTAATGCTGAGAGATCAATATACTTCGATGCCTTCGTTGGCTAAGTAGAGAGAGAGCTTCACAGAGAAGGGGTCGATGGAGCTTTCA
Source organism: Aurelia sp. 4 Dawson et al 2005 (assembly GCA_964019985.1). Lineage (NCBI taxonomy): Eukaryota > Metazoa > Cnidaria > Scyphozoa > Semaeostomeae > Ulmaridae > Aurelia > Aurelia sp. 4 Dawson et al 2005. The sequence continues at coordinate 10,684,132 of OZ026495.1, forward strand.
CAGAATTTGGATTTTAGCTTAGATGGGAGGGGCTTAATGCGGAGGGGGCTAAATTGGAGCTTTTACGGTATGCCAGAATTGAATATGATCTGAGGAAGAAAGATCATGATAGATTTTTCCCTTTTCCCCAACCAGGGAGAGCTTCAAAGGGAACTTGAATGGGAGGGAAAGTTTTCTTTGGGGCACAGGGCAAAGGAAAGGTAGGTCTCATATCTTCTTATGAAGAGGGCAAATGTAATTGCTTCTTTCTGAAAATTTGCCGAATTTTGATGTCTTTGAGAATTTGTCGAAATCAGGTCGATGCATCTGCCTTCCTGTGATTTAAAACACGTCTGGATTTTTATCATGCTGTAAAGGCCATTATTTTCAATAAGTGAGGATACTTTAGCATTAGAAGTATCTAAGTTAAAATCACCAAATATTGATAAATTTGGTATCGTTTTAATATAGCCATCAATAATACGCTGTATTTGACTTACAAAATGATTCTCATTCTGCAACGGCGGTCGGTATATTGGGAGTAACAGCCACTTGCACTTTCTCAGATTGAGCTCAATGGGGATAGCCTGTAATCCCATTGGTAGCTTTATTTTTTAAGTTTCCGTGAAGGAATTTGTTCATTTACAAAACCAATAATCCTCACTAATTTCCAGAAACATCGAGGCGGTATGGGGTGCAAAACCCGATATCTGAAACTGAGCCTTGGAAAAATTGCTGTCTAATTTAGTTGCAGCGAAGACCAAGACGTCTACTTTCTTGTCAATAAAATAAATAAACTTTCCAAATTTGTTTCGTATGGAATTTATATTGATGTATGAAACAATGACATTTTTGGGATGTTTTATTCTAAGTCTGTGTAGATCTTTCAAGGAAGTTGTATGTTCATCTGAGGAGGGTTGTCTCGTGGTATTGTGCAAGGTGCTGTTACTCATATTTGAATCATCTTGCCTATCTATTGGCTGCCTATAAGTATCTGTTTCGTCGGCGGGAGAATAAGTAGTTCAATGATTATTTATTAAATCAAGAAGGTTACGTGCGGAGAGTCCATCTCCTCGTTTGCTCCAGTGTAATTGTCTCCTGCCCAGGCATTGTACATCCAAGTTAGAGTTGTCGATGATCTCTATTTGATTGTTGCGGCAAAAGTCTTTGATTTCAGAATTCAGTGCATTGACCTTCTGTTGACGACCTGGCTTATCCCTCCGCGTATTGATGCTGGAAATAACAAGCTCTGTGTCTGGTGCTTCTGCTTTTGCCAAGCTGACAAGCTCGTGCGTGTTTTGAATCGTTTTTTCTTTTGCTGTTAGATCGTTAGACCCACAATGAATAATAATAACATCGGGTTTCTTTCGCAGGGCTGGCTTGATATGATCTAAAGTATGCCCAAAAATTATGTAGAGTTAAAACGTTTTTCGATGCCATTTCGGCTCTATTTGCTTAATAGTGAAAGTTAAGGTCTCTTTCGAAAGAGGAAGAGAAGCGTAATATCTTGAAGCAGCATTTTTTAAATTTAAACTTACAGAAGGGGGTTGAAATCAAGCCTCAAAAAAAAGGGTAACTCTTGGCCCATGCAGCCGTCGAGGTTGAAAATATATGGCTGAAAAGCTCTTCTTTAGCTGTATTCAAATCTGTGCTCTGCTTATTTGTCAACCCAATAGGTTTTTGTCTACATACGAAGACTTGGCGAAGGGTTAGCAGATTTTTGTAAAATCTGGTTTTCTCAATAACGGGGGAACACTAAGTCACTACAACAACAAATAACAGGGACTTTATCACAAAAGACTTTATCTAGCATGAAAGATTGTCTCAAAAGAGTTTAGTCGAAATTCACATTTCCTTCTTAAATGTTGTTGATTTCTTTCAAAAAATTCTGTACATAAACCTATATTATGTCTACATAATATGGGTTATCGCTACATAATATAGGTTTATGTCCTGATAACCCATACTATGTGAACATAAACTAGGATTATGTTACATAAACCTATATATTGTCCACATAATATGGGTTAGCGGTTAGCATGACATGATATAGGTTTATGTCCACATAACCCATATTACGTGCACATAAACTATGATCATGTTACCTAAACCAATATCATGTCGACATAATCATAGTTTATGTAACATAATCCTAGTTTATGTGCACATAATCCTAGTTTATGTAACATAATCCTATATTTGTTTTGTGCAAATGGCGCTCCATAGACTTTTTTCCACTTGCTAAGTTTGACGTCTCACTTACTTCTGTTTTCCCTTTTGTCTCGTTCTTTTTTGTGGGAGTTTCTTTTCTTTTGTTTCGTTTCCACTTTCATCACTAATTCCCATCGGAACTTTTTACTTCAGGATGGATGTGTTTAGGCCCAGCAATAAGTTTCTCAATTATATACTGTTTATTTTCCAATTGGCATTCTAGTGATATCATCCGATGCTCCATGCTATGAAGCAATGGCTTGAGTTGATTATCTTCATTATCATCAGTAGATTTCTTTGATCTCAGCGCTGCTAATTCGTCGAATGCGTAGCGTTTGAGTTCTAGAAACTGTGCTTGCAAGTTATGTAAATCGTCATCCCGAGTTGTTTCATGGAAATCTATTTGTGTGCAGACGGGTACGGTATTGTCAAGGATTATAACCATTGGTGTGTTGGTGATATGTAAGAAACTTCATTATTCACCACTGCTTCGTGCATAAGGCATCGCTTTTTTGCTGCTTGAATGGCAATCATGGTGGTTTCTCGTTCCCAGCCATGCTCAGTGGAGCAGACATCACAGATATTGTCGAGGTATTGGCCGATATGTTTCTTCTTTAAGAGCGTTAACTACTTTCTTCGCATTTGTTTCTTCAATACTCATGACTGTGGTGCACCCATTGCGTTGTATTTCTTGTAAAATATGGATGAATAATCTAAATAGGCAGAGCACTTGAAGAACACGTCCGTCCAGCACGCGACGCGAAACCTTTTAGTGTTGTCAAAGAGGACACTGCTGGTTTGTTGCTGTTGTATTTTGTATTCGTTTGGTAATGAATTTTGAAGAGGGAGAAATCTGGAATGTGAAAGCTATGAATCTCAGAAGTGAAAGTGGGTCTATTGGAGTATACAGGCGGAATTCTCGACACAAGGTATATCCTTTACTTGCAGTGATCATGTTCACTTTGAGGATGTGAGGCAAATCAGTTGCTTTTTTCTGCCTCAGCTGGTTACTCGTCGTTGTACGTTATACTGGGAATTAAACTTATACTCCAAAATATCGGTTTTACAGTAAACATAACAATCTCTTCTCGCAGATAAATTTCCGCTCTTTCAGGAGTAAAAGCTGGGAGGAGGGGCCGAATTTTCAAAAGCTTGCTATGCAAAACCGCTTGATGAATCTTGAGGGAAAACAATTGCACTTGCATATTATTTCAAATGGGAAGAATCAATCAAATTCCCAGTGAATGCTAGTGAGTAGAGGTTGGCAGACGATTGTCTCTTCCATCTTACTGTTCTGAGCTGCACTCACTTAACTTTGTTAACAGCTAGTTTTCATCATAAATGTTGCTGTCAAATTGCCAGATAAAGTTCGAAATTATCTAGCCTAATGGAGGAGAATTTAATTTTGCGATTTATCAATGGGTCTTTCATGGCACATCATGTATGAAGACTTATGACGTGCATAGCACCATGTGTGAATCATTGTCTAACATCTGAGGTTGCGTTCACATTAAAGGCTTGTTTTTGCGTGCTTGCTTTTGTTTGCGTACATGCGCTTTCGTTTGCGGTTTCACGTTCAGATTGATGTGTCTCTTGGATCCCACATAGCAGGCTGTTTATCTACTACTGAAATGAAGGCCTCAAAAGAAGTTTTGCTTGCACGCGGGTGTAAATAATCTGTTTGCAAACCAACGAGCTTTTTCGCATGAACAAGCTTCTTTCCGAATGCAAGCATTTTGCATTCTGAACACCTTAAGGATAAGTATTGAAGAAATCTGCAAGAGCGTTTAAAGGGAGTACAAAGACCTGCAGCCTTTGCCATCGTTTGCTTTTGTCTTTGTGAATTTCGTACAGTCAGTTATTCTGGAAACTTTAGAGAGCAAGATGCTGGCCTCAGGCAAAGCATGTTGGTCTTTGCACTCCCTTTAAGGTAACTCTGCTTTCTTCTCCAGTGAGCAGCGAAAAACCACTCTCTTCAGAAAACAGTTACTTTCTCCAATACTATTCGGTCTGTCGAAAAGCTGTAAAAAGGACGTTATTCTGCATAGTCTTGGCAATCGAAAGATGTATAAATCGCAATGTTTCCGTTAAGGCTAGCTTTGCAAATTATTTTTCAAAACTTTTTGTTGATTTCAGAAAAGTTGATTTATATACAAAACTACTTGAAACATTGTTGGTTTTCTTTCGCTATATCCGTAGCTTGGTTGTTGATCTAAAACTTTACCAAGTATGATTGAAAAGCTAGGCAAGATTTGTCGCAATCGAATTTTATATTTCTGTTTACTTTTCGACAGCAAAAACTCTTACATTCTGTTGCAACAGCCCTTATGGCTAGCACCAATGATTGATACCTGAATATAGATAAAGGGAAATACACTGGTGTAATCTTTATTGACTTGAAGAAGGCTTTCGACACGGTTGATCATGAAATCCTACTGAAAAAACTGAAAATGTATGAAGTGACTGGCCTGGAACATGACTGGTTCACATCATACTTGGATAATCGTAAACAATTCTGCAGGGTGGATGGCACCTCCTCTGATGTGAAGGGAATAAATTGTGGAGTTCCTCAAGGCTCTTGTCTAGGTCCACTCTTGTTCCTGATTTACATCAATGACCTGCCTTTTTCCTTGCAGAAATCCCATGCCAGCATGCATGCTGATGATACGGCCATCTCCCTCTCTTCAAAAAGTATTGATGACTTACAAAATGACCTAAACTTAGATCTTTTAAAGCTACAGGATTGGTTGCATGCAAACAAACTTTCTCTGAACGTTGTGAAAATGCAATCACTTATAATAGGCTCTGGTCCAAACATCCGTAAGATCGAAAGCCAGCCTGATGCTCCACCATCTTTTTCTATAGGTGATCAGGAGATTGAAATGATTACCAACACAAGATACTTAGGTGTTCAGATAGATAGTAACGTCAACTGGGACAAACATATAGATACTGTCAAGACCAAGGCTAATCGAACACTTGGACTTATTAAGTATTCTAAGAAATATCTTCCATCTGATATGCTCAACAAAATGTACAGAGGAATTGTTGAGCCCCAGTTAAGTTACTGTTGCTCTGTTTGGGGCTGCTGTAGTAATTCAAAAATTGACATCTTGCAAAAAATCCAAAATAGAGCGGCAAGAATTGTAACTAGTAGCCCATACGATGCCTCTGCTGCCCCGATAATTGAGAGCCTTGGTTGGTCAGCTGTCAGTGATCTTATAAGAAAGAAGACAGCTACGCTAGCTTACAAGTCTTTAAATTCTCTTGCACCAAATTATTTGAGAAAATTATTCGCAAAATGTTTGGATGAAAGAGAGCGGTTTCTGCGCTCATCAGAAACTGATCTTAAGATACCGTTCCTAAAAACGACCAGTGACCAAAGGACTTTTTCTTATCGCGGTGCAAAACTGTGGAACAGCCTGGAAAGAGCTCCTAAATTGGCCCCCTTTTTGAAAACCTTCAAAGAACAGCTATAGTTGGGGATAACTTTTATTTCAATTTTACGTTCTCTTTTATTGCCTTAGTTTTGTATGATATTGTAATTTAGGTTAGGTCGGTAATTCTTTTGTTTTGGTATGTATTTTAATTATTTTAACAGGTCAGGTTGAAAAACATACATAGTTATGAACCTTTTACACCTGTATAGATATTATAGAATTAAAATGAATGAATGAAACTTGTTCAACAGATTAACATGTTGCGAATCACGCTTTCAGACACTCAGCCTTAGAATAGCTTGAATTTTTCCATTTGCAAAAGAATGAACATGATCTGTTGGGAATGCTATATTCAAGTCTCAATTTAGACATCCTTGAAGTTCTTATTAAAGTATCATCTCTTGAATTTTGCCAGCAGAAACTAGCAATTTCACAACCTTCCGTTTCTTGTCCTTTGAGACTTTCACGAGCATTCACAAAATATCAATTTCTCTAAGAGTCCACAATGAACAGAGATCTGAAGCTAAACTTTTTACAGAAGGGTTAACTCTTTTTTATGTGCTAATCAGTTGACCAAGCTTTCTACTGTTCCCCATCGAAAAGTAAACAGAAATATAGAATTCGATTGCGAAAAACCTAGCCTAGCTTTTTCAATCAGACTTAGTAAAGTTGTATATCAACAACCTAGCTAAAGATAGAGCGAAAGAAAACAAAAAATTTTCGAGCAGTTTTGGAGATAAATCCCTTTTTCTGAAATAAAAAAAGTTTCAGAAAATAACTCCCAAAAAATCAGCCTTAACGAAAGCATTGCGACTTATACATCTTTCGACTTCCAAGATCACAGGAAGCCCATGCAGTTAACTTGAACAATAATAAGTTAACAATCTAAAAATTTTTCGAGTAGTTTTGGAAATAAATCCGCTTTTATGAAATCAAAAAAATTTTTCTCAAAAAAATCTAAAAGTGTTAATTTTAGTTATGATACCCCTGTGTGTTGTTTGTTGCACCTTTCCACAGATGTGTTGTATTTCACGGACTTCTGCATTGCACTGCATAATTGTTCAAATGCGAGAGTTCGATATGGTTTGACTTGCATGTATTCTTGAAACTTATATTCAAACCAAAGTCAATAAACTGTTCTGTGCTCGCTCGTAATTCGAAATCCATGCTCCAAATTCATAACACAACATATCAAGATGTTCCTCAATCATCGAACTATACTTTCCGATCCTTTGTTTCTTCATCTGCAACGTTTGGAATTCAACAATTTGCAACTTTTTATGTATGTCTCGTCAGATCACGTTTCTCGCTATTCTCGGGCCATCCAACTGTCCCAGAGCGATTGAATTTCGAATGTTTTAATCAGCCAACCTCGCTTTGCTTTACATAGAATGCACACATGGACCCCCTGGCATACCATAGAGGGCAGTTTTTGTTTGAAGCGATCAACAGATGGACGGGGGATCCCTGTTAACATTCTTTGTAAAGCAAAGCGAGGTTGGCTGATTAAAACATTAGAAATTCAATGGCTCTGGGACCGTTCGATGGCCCGAGCATAGTCAGAAACGTGATCTGACGAGATGTACATAAAAAATTTGCAAATTGTTGCATTTCAAACGTTGCAGATGAAGAGGCCAAGTATCGGACAGTATAGGTCGATGATTGAGGAACACTTTGATATGTTGTGTTGCGAATTTGAAGCATGGATGCCGGATTACGAGCGAGGATAAAACAGTTTATTGAATTTAGCTTGAAAATAAGTTTCAGTCCTTGTAAATAATACATGAGAATACATGCAAGTCAAACCATATCGAACTCTCGCATTTGAACAATTATGCAGTGCAATGCAGAAGTCAGTGAAACACAACACATCTGTGGAGAGGTACAACAAAGAACACACAGAGGTATCATAATTAGAATTAACAATTTTTATATTGATAAAGGCACAAATGTTAAATCTCAATACGTTTCGATTAAAATCTTCATCAATTTTTATATTATTAACTTATTGTTGTAGAATTAACTGCCTGTGCTTCCAATGTTTTTTACCTCTCTTTGATAGACCGAATAGTATTTGAGAAGTTAATTGTTTTCTGAGGAGAGTGGTTTTGCAAAGACAGCAGCTCGCAGTATCAAAGGTATTTGAAAGGCTCATGGATACTCAGATTTCTTCACACATGGCTCCGTATTTATCATGGCTGCTTTGTGGTTTTCGCAAGGGCTACAATGCCCAACATGCATTGATGCGCGCAATTGAAAGATGGAAAGCTTGCCTGGACAACGGTTGGAAAATAGGGGCTATCTTCATGGACCTTTCGAAGGCCTTTGACTGTATTCGACATGACTTACTGATTGCAAAGTTGCACGCATACGGATTCAGCCGTGAAGCTTTATTGCTTGTTTAAAGCTATTTGGAAAATCGGCAACAACGAGTAAAAATCAATGGTTCTTTCAGCAGCTATAAACATCTAAGGTTTGGCGTTCCTCTAGGATCCGTACTTGGACCTCTATTTTTCAATATCTATATCAATGGCCTTCTGTTATCGATTCAAGAAACAGATATATGTAACTATGCGGATGATACAACCATCTATACTTGCGATATTCGTCTCGAAAATGTAATCTCTAGGCTAGAAAACGATTCTAAAATTATAATCGATTGGTTTAGAAACAATTATATGAAACTGAACGAAGACAAGTGCCATTTTATGATATTTGGTGAAAGAACAAATCAAGAGGTGAGCATAAATATTGGCAGCTGTGCCGTCAATAATTCAGAGGAGGAGAAGCTGCTTGGCATTTTAATTGACGCAAATCTTAGCTTTGAAAAGCACATCAGCAATATTTGTCAAAAGGCTGGCAATAAACTATTTGCTTTGTCACGAATGTCTGCATATCTAGGTACTGATAAATTGAGACTTTTGATGAGAGAATTTGTTACTAGTCAGTTCCAATATTGTCCATTGGTTTGGATGTTTCATAGCAGAAAATTGAACAACAAAATCAATAGGCTGCACGAGAGAGCCCTCAGAATAGCATATGAAGACTTTTGTTCCAGTTTTGCAGCATTGTTGGAAAAAGATAGACCCGTAACGATACATGAGAAACATCTGCAATTGCTTATGACTGAAATTTTCAAAACAATAAATAATCAATCTCCCACATTTATGAATGAAATTTTTCCTCAAAGAAATGCTGCTTATAATTTGAGAAATTCAAATACATTCACAGTTCCTATCGTACATACTGTTAAATATGGTACTGAAACAGTCCGTTATAGAAGACAGCGCATTTGGCACACTCTTCCACAGGAAATAAAAGATGCAAATTCTGTGCAACAATTCAAGAATAGAATAAAATTTTGGAAATATGTAGACTGTGACTGTAGACTCTCCAAACAATACATACCTCAGCTCGGTTTTTTATAGTTTTACACCTCTTATAGATGTTCCATTATGAACTTTGTAATTTTATTGACTTGTTTTACTTATTTTGTTGTATTATTGTAAATTAATTTGTTGGCTTGAATTAGCATTTTTAAATTTTGCTATGTAAGTTGCCAACATTAAATAAAATGATAATAATAATAATAATAATAATAATAATAATAATAATAATAATAATAATAATAATAATAATAATAATAATAATAATAATAATAATAATAATATAATAATAATAACAATAATAATGATAATAATAATAATAATAATAATAATAATAATAATAATAATAGTAATAATAACAATAATAATGATAATGATAATAATAATAAACTGAAGCGGAAAGCAGAGTTATCTTAGGCGCTTACCAAAGATTGTGCAATTAGAACGCAGCCTAAAGCCTGGTTTCCATATGATCGTAACAGTCGGCGACGCGTCGCCGAGGCAGGCTCAGGGACACATCGGGGGCAGTTGCATTAGATGGAATCATTTTCTGAGTGATGCCTCCGACGTCACCGATTGGACGGGGACGGTACGAGGACCCATGGAAAGAGTTGAGATGACTTTAAAGCCAGGTTTCCATATGATCGTAACAATGATAGTTTCCATATGTCGCCGACTGATCGGGGACGAGTCGCCCATGTGTCGCAATAGGTCACTGACTGTTACGATCATATGGAAACCGGGCTTTATGGAGCGATCAGACTTCATGCACATCCAATAAAATATTTATTCATTTCTATCAGAGGCTGCATTCCATTATCATCCGAGTGAAAATCAATTTGTTCATCGCTATTCTATGCCATCAGGGATGCCAAGGCGCTGTCTGCCTCCACCTGGATATCATCAGCCGTATGCATTTCCTCCTCCACATAAAGCACATGCTGGAAACCATGGTGATATCTCTGAAGATACCTATCGAGCTATGCTAGAGCGACATAGAAAACGAAGAATCTGCAACGAGGTATGTATATAGGCACTCTGAATGCAAGTATATGGATTGTAAAGTCGAATTCATGCTTGAAGTATCCTGTTTGTTGCATTTCGCACAACAATGAATTTTTGCTACAGCTATGCAGCCGATTCGCGCATAGCTATGCAACAAGTTTTGGTCAGTTCAACTTGCCGCGCAAGCCGCATCGTATTTCAACATCGCCTCAAGTCTGAATTCAGCTTAACGAGACTTAACCCTAATCTGCATAGGGGGCTGTTTTCCACCCCCTCGAGCTTTATCTTGCCGTGTTTTAAAAGACATCAACTATGTCCCCCAAACCCCTATATATCATATTATTTATCGGCGCTGCTTTGTGGTTTTCGTAAAGGGTACAATACTCAACACGCTTTAATTCGAATGCTCGAAAAGTTGAAAGGAAGCTTGGATAATGGAGAGAATATTGGAGCAGTCCTGATGGACCTTTCCAAAGCGTTCGACTGCATAAAACATGACCAAAACTAGATGCTTATGGATTTAGTCATGAAGCACTGTGTCTCGTCCACAGTTTTTTGGAAAACCGGCAGCAGAGAGTTAAGATGAACGGATCGTTTAGTACCTACAAAAACCTTTCCCTTGGGGTTCCACAAGGATCGGTTCTGGGTCCTTTGTTCTTTAATATCTATATAAATGATTTGTTGCTCTCCATCCAGGATACCGATATCTGTAATTACGCAGATGATACAACCATATACACATGCGATAAGAATCTCGATAGTGTTATTGCAAGGTTGGAGAATGACTCAAATGCAATCATCCAATGGTTTGCTGATAACTTTATGAAACTGAATACAGATAAGTGTCATTTAATGGTGCTTGGTAGAAATTCTAATCAAAAAGTTACAGTCAATGTAGGCAATTCAGTTATAGAGAACACGGAGGAGGAAAAGTTATTAGGCGTTGTAATTGATAAACAACTAAATTTTGAGACGCACATCACTAAGTTATGTCAGAAGGCTGGAAATAAACTTTTCGCTCTCGCTCGCATTTCCAAATACATGGATTCTGATAAACTCAGAATCTTGATGAGATGTTTCGTAATTAGTCAATTCCAATACTGTCCGTTGGCCTGGATGTTTCACAGCAGGCATCTGAACAATAAAATCAATAAGATACATGAAAGGGCCCTGAGTATTGCGCACAAGGATTATGAATCTAGTTTCAGTACCTTGTTAGAATGGGATACATCTGTCACTATTCATACAAAGAATTTGCAGATCTTGATGACTGAAATGTTTAAAACTAATGAGAACTTAAGCCCCCCTTTTATGAAGGAAATTTTTCCTGAGCGCAATATTACATATAACCTAAGACATAAAATTGAATTTATGCTACCAAGGGCAAAAACAGTAACTTATGGCACCGAAACTATTAAATATAGAGATCAGCGACTTTGGTTGTCCCTCCCACAGCATATAAAGAATGCTCAGTCTGTTATTGAATTTAAGAACAAGATCAAAAGTTGGAATGCTGCTGAATGCACATGCAGACTATGTAGGACGTTTAAACCACTGCTTGGATTTATATGATACGATATTTTGACAACCACTCTCTTTCCATAGATCGGATTTCCCCTTAGCTAGAACTACGTTTTGCTTCTTTCGGAAAATTTTTATGCTGTACTTGATTACTTATTTTTATCTTTTAACTATGTATATATTGTATTTGTATCGGTTTTAATAGTTGGCTTGGATTAGCTTGTGGGTAGTTTTGGCCTAACCTTTTATTGTACATAGCTATGTAGCGCCAAATTTAAATAAATTGATTATTATTATTATTATTATTATTATCATTATTACTACTATTATTATTAGTTATTGTTTTTTTCACACCATGCATCTTTTTTACGTCATTGGTGGTTTGTTGTTCAGCTAAATATCTAGTCAATACCCTATTATTAATTATTATTATTGTTATTATTATTATTATTATTATTATTATTGCTATTATTATTATTATTATTATTATTATTATTATTATTATTATTATTATTATTATTATTATTATTATTATAAACCCCTCTGACTTTTATTAATCATCTATTCGCCACATTTTGACCGATAAATATTCAAACAATAGAGCTCACAGGTCACGTGACATACCCATATTTGGTAGCAGGTAGCAAACAAATCATCATTTTTAATGATTTCAATGGAAAAATCTGATCAAATTATGAATTATTATACACCAAATGATCAGTAAACGAAGAGCTTTTATTTGATACCGGAATTTCTGGAATTAGATGATGTCAGCATTTTTTATGATGACGTCATTTTGGCCGCCATTTTGGACTAATAAGCAAATTTTTTAATTTTCCAGATTTTTCAACTGAAAACACTCCAATGATACGTTTGTAATGGAGTATTACCACTTTTCAGCTTATTTTTGTCTATTCCTGCAGAGAAAAAATTAATTGCATTAATGACGTCATTCAAATTTGCTAATTTCTGCCAAAATATCACTCCAAATTCATTAATTTCAATGAAATTATATTTTTATATCAAATTTGTAGCTAAATTGAACCAAAAACTGCTAAATGTTCATGCAAAACCTTCTTTAACTTTAGATTTAACTTGGAAACCTGATTTTCACTGATTTTTAGCTTCATGACATCACTGTGACGTCATAAGGTGTGGCAGCCTCACCCAAATTACGTTAGATGCTAGAAACTACCTGGTCTATAACGGTGCCAAGTTGCATTGAATTCTGAAGAGGCTAAGGCAGTTTTCAGAGGGGGTTGGTAGCTCATAAATGGTAGCTCGAAAAAAGCCCGTATGGATTAGGGTTAACGGTCTCATTTATGGTGTTCATACAGAAAATTCTATCAGCTATCAAACACAACAACGGAACTCTAACTCCGTAAATGCTGCAATGCAAGTAATTGGATGTATCAGTATGCTGGAATACTGTTCTTCCCCGGGTATCATTGCTGACTTGACAAGAAATCCTTCAATATCCTATTATCCAGGGGTGGAAAAAGTATCGGACCATGGGACCATTGGTCCCAGAAAATATTTTGGCTCCCAGAAAGAAACAGATCACACCTAATAATGTGCAATGTAATATGCTAACATTCTAGAAAGAAAAATTGAGAAATATGAAAGAGTGAGACAAAGTATATCAGTGAATGACTTAGCAATGATTAGTGAATCACATTATCTAATATGTGCTGCAACAGATACTGTTTAGCCAATAGCACCCGGTTTTTCTTGCCTGAGAATTCTTAGGAATTTTTGAGAAGATCAGTTCCAATGTAACAAATTTCTTAAACACTTTGATTAATGAGGAGGAATTGCACAAAAGGTGGAATTTTGACACTTGTGATGATATGATACCTGTTCAATTATATTTTCATTATAGCTATCTTCAATAATCATAAACTTGCATACTGTGGATAAACTGATTCCTCTTGAGCCATATTATGGACTTTATTCCATTGAAGTTGAAAATTTCATCTCTGAAAATCATACCTTCATGCTTAAAATACCAAGAAGTCAGTTTTTTAATGAGCAGTTGCCTTTTTGTCTTGTATGGTTTTTAGAAAATGTTTCAATTTCTGATTGCGGTCCCAGAAAGAGAAAAATATTTTCCACCTCTGCTATTATCATTTATTATTATCAATTTGTCTATCGTTGGATAATGAAATACTATAGAAAAAATAAAAAGTAGCTAATTAAGTCCAACGTTAAAAGATGTATATACAATATTAGATAAGAAAGTAACAGATAAAAGTATTTACAAGTCATCAGAATATAAAATTAAAACGGATATCTAAAAGTAATCATCATAAATAGCCCAAGTTTGGAATGAAAATGCGGCATTAGTCGCAAGGACAATTTTCTCCGTGCCAATTTTCAATCTCTTTTTTAAATTGACAAAGGGTTTCTGGATTCCGTATGGTTGGTGACAACGCCACAATTGCGGACTTTTAAATCGGACGCTTTCTGTCCCGTTGCTGACGGATCTCACTCGGGGTTGAGTAAATTCGTTATTATTTCACAAATTGTAATGAGTTGTATTTTCACGGAAGATCTCCTGCATGAATGAAGTGTTTAGCTCATTTTTGGTTTTGTACATCTCAGTCATAAGTATTTGCAAGTTCTTTGGATGAATAGTAACTGCACAGTCCTTCTGTAATAACTCACCAAAAGTAGATTCGGTGTCCTTATAAGTAATTCTCATAGCCCTTTCCTGTATTTTGTTGATTTTCTGGTTAAGTTGCCTACTGTGAAACATCCAGATTAAAGGACAGTATTGAAACTGACTGGTAATAAATGCCCTCATCAAATTCCTTTGTTTTTTTCTGATCCATATACGGGGATATGCGGGTGAGTGCATAAAGTTCATTGCTGGCTTTTTGGCAAAGCTTCGAGACGTGATGGTCAAAGGAGTGTTTACTATCAATATGAATTCCGAGCAATTTCTCTTCAGAACTATTAACAACCTCAGTATTTCCAATCTTAACTGCAACTGGATCGTCACATCTCTGCCTAAGAACCAGAAGATGGCATTTATCTGCGTTTAATTTCATAAAGTTGTCAGCAAACCATTTTAAAGCCACGTTACAGTCATTTTCAAGCGTATGAGTTATGTTATCAAGGCTCCCATTGCAAGAATAAATTGCAGTGTCATCTGCATAATTGCAGATATCTGAGTTTTGAATAAACAGTGAAAGGCCATCAATGTATATGTTAAACAACATTTATTTGGTAATTTTCGACAAATGGAAAATTGGAAAAAGTATGACGAGAGCGAGTCTCGAACTCGCAACCTTCTGCTTTCATGGCAGACCATCTACCGATTGAGCTATCCCGTCGCCGGTCCTTTCGGTATGGCTCGTGGATATCCAACTCGGTATGGTGACGTAACCTGTATAATGTCTAGCCCACGCGACCCAATGTCCTAAACGCAGACCGGCTCAATGCCCTCGACGCAACCCTGACAGAATTATGTCACCTTAACGTCATACTTTTCCCTTCCATTGTCTTACAGAATATTTGGTAGAATTTTATAACATTGATTTTGGTAATTTTCGACAAATGGAAAAATCTTCCAATTTTCCATTTGTCGAAAATTACCAAAATCAATGTTATAAAATTCTACCAAATATTCTGTAAGACAATGGAAGGGAAAAGTATGACGTTAAGGTGACATAATTCTGTCAGGGTTGCGTCGAGGGCATTGAGCCGGTCTGCGTTTAGGACATTGGGTCGCGTGGGCTAGACATTATACAGGTTACGTCACCACACCGAGTTGGATATCCACGAGCCAAACCGAAAGGACCAGCGACGGGATAGCTCAATCGGTAGAGCGTCTGCCATGAAAGCAGAAGGTTGCGAGTTCGAGACTCGCTCTCGTCATACTTTTTCCAATTTTCCATTTGTCGAAAATTACCAAGATCAATGTTATAAAATTCTACCAAATATGTTAAACAATGGAGGTCCTAAAACTGACCCCTGAGGAACGCTACGTCTTAGGTCTTTCCAAGAACTGAAGAAACCATTTACCTTAACTCACTGTTGTCTGTTTGTGAGGTAATCATTAATGAGTGTCAAATGCTTCGTGGGAAAACCGTAAGCATGTAATTTTGCAAGCAAGAGATCATGTCTGATACAATCAAACGCCTTGGAGAGATAGATCAATACGGCCCCTGCCTTACCACCCTCATCAAGGCTAATTTTGAATTTTTCCAGGAGCCTTACCAGAGCATGTTGAGCACTGTAACCTTGTCGAAAACCACGGAGAAGTGAAGATAAAAAAAGTGTAATATAAGCAACTATCTGTTGATCCATTATTCTTTCAAACAACTTAGTGACCGTTGGCAGAACGCTAGTTTTGGAGGACTTTGAGGAGAAGTGATGCATATAGATATGAATTTAGCAGCGTTAAAAGAATCTTTTATTAATATTCCTTAAGTTTGTTAATTTCAAGGTTGGAATGCGAAGTATGGCTAAATTTTAGTTCCTGGGGAGTTAGATCGGTCATGCAGGCATAGATTTAACGTGTGTTCCTGCAATTGATGTTGTTGCTGTTGTTGTTAATGGTTTTATCGTCGGAAATTTTTGGTTATTCTCCCCGCGCCCCTTCTCGGAATTCATGGCTGGTATCGGCTCTGTAGCTAAGAATCATAAATGCTGCCTGTATATGACTCCCAAGTCTTAATTTCATACTTTTTGCAGGCACATCCAGAGCTCGATGTTTCAATGACAAGTTTGGCAGACATCATCATGAGATCGAATCCAATGAAAAAAGGTTGTATGAAAAGATTGCATGTCGTATGCCAATCCAAGAGACATTTGTCCTAATTACGATGTCAGGGAAAACTTTACAATACTATTTTGCTGACAGATAGTGTCGACAAAGTCGAGTGCTTAATTCATCTTTAAGTAGGAAAGCTCTTTGCCCACGCTTCTCTGACGCCATGTTTGATGCAGTCTCCTGTTACAACAGCATGGTTTTTTAGTCACGCTTGTTTGGTTCGGTACGATATTGAACGGAAGTTGAATGCGAAGGCCACTCAATAGACAATCAATCTAATACAACTGAAAACCAACGTCCTAACGGTAGTTTTTCAAAACTCTAGCACGGACACTGGTATTACTGAAGCAGTGAAAGGACAACTTCCTTTCAGACAACTTCAGCTGCATTAACTGAGAAAGTTTGAATGCGAGTGGGGGCTTCTTGACTTTCAACTGTACAGGGTTATGCACTCCAAAAAATAATCTTTTCACCAATCAGCAAAATATAATCCAATCATATCCAATCTGCAATCTCGTGAAAACGTCATTCATATTGGATATCGAATCACAATTTAGAGTTGTATAACCTTTTTTGTGTCTCTGAGTCAAAAAGCTCCTGGAAAATGGGCCACCCAAGCGTGCGAATGACTGGTAAGGCAGAGTCGCAACTGGTTTGGCAGTTTCTGTAGCATATTTCGGGTAGTTACTTCAAAGTTTCCAAAATGAGGCAACAGTACTTGAAATATGGCTCGAAAAACTTTTGTACATTGATTTGATGGTTAATACTGGCAAGAAGTGTTTTGGATACCCTAGTTTACCAATTCATCTGAATATTTTACTAATTGTTTTTTACGGTTGAGTAGACCTTTTCAGTACCCTGTTCACATGAACTCCAAGGTATTTGAAATTACTACCGTACGATCTTCATGTTTTCATCGCCTTTAATTGAAATTTTTCCCTTGAAGTTAACAAAAAGTCAAGGAAAGTGAAGAAAATAAAAAAGAACCGGGATGAAAAGCTAAAAACGAAGAAGAAACATCGATCTCAGTTACCACCGTTAAGCGAGAAAGATATTCTTAGGATCAAGCAATTATCATCCAAGCAGCTGAACTCAGATAGGGAGAGAAGTTCTCAAGATGACAGAACAGAGGAACAGCAAGAGTCAGTATCACTAAATTATTCATCTGTCATTGCAAAAGGGTTACAGTAGGATCTTGAAACAAAGTGCTCCCGAAATGCAAGATATCTTGTAGATCAGTTGAAAAATTTCAAAGAGCGGAGTTCGTAAATTTAATTTTAGCTTATCGAACCAAGAAAAGATTGTTCTGTCAACAAGGAATCAAGATAGGAATCAAATGTTTTTGGTGATTCTTACCTGTGGCCCATGATCGAAAATCCTCGAAGCCTCATTTTCAGAGACCAATCTGATGGCAAATGAATGAAGAAGGCAAACAAGCCCCGTAAAGTTTTTGCAGTATCTTACCTTCCTTCACAAAAAACAACCAGGACAAAATGTTTTTTAGATTTTTTTGAAGTAACAAGTCTCCAGATATTATGGTATACTTGCCGAGATACTTGATCGAGGAATCTTAATCTAGGAATTCACTAACATTAATCTCACATCATTTGAAACCTCGTTTCCTATTGATTTCAAATATATAATCCTCCCATGAATTTATAGTTGTGGAAATGTTTACCAAAGATTGAATCCTAGTGTAGGTTAACCTCCCCTTGCATTTGTAATACAACGTAGAACGTTTTCTGTTACCTGTTTGCGACATATGACTTCTGACCTGAAACTGTCGCATGATGTGAGTGATTGGTCTTCAGGCATGAAATCAGGAGGAAATAGACTTGAAGATGACGTAAGGTGGATGTCCTTATGGTTTGAAAAGAGGTTGCTAGATTCCCAAAGGACTAAAACCTTATTGTTTAGCTTAAACTCAAATTCCTCTCAATTCTCAGACTAAACTCTTTCAGATATTTCGATTAAGTTTATTTGAGAATTTTTTGGTGAGGACTAAAACTTTATAGCCGAAATTTTTTTTTTGTCTATCTTCTGTCATTTGGCATGAATTTGCTCTTATTTTTTACAGATTTCACCTTTTTAAAATCTAACGATCTTAGTTTCTTCAAAACACAAAATAGAGCAGTAACTCATTTTACACGGATTAATATACGTAATATATCATTTTTTCCGGGCAACTTTTATAAGCATATATTAAAGGAAAGCATTAAACTATAAACAGTAAGAACGTAAAAATTAAGCGACAGTTACACCCTTGTCTTTTGCTGTTCTTTGAACATTCTCAGGGAGGGTACCAAGTTAGTCTCTCTTCAGACTGCTCTGCAGTTTCGTCTCACACTGATGAAAAGCCATTTGGCCACTCATCGTTTTTAGTAACGGTATCATAAGATTATTTCTGACCACCCTAGATACTGTTCTCCGTCATCCGAACATTCTATGAATAGTTTCCTCAATTTGCCTAGGGCAAGCGAATTCAAACATTTTTAAGATCGCGTGGCTTTCTCTTGTCTAATAAAATTAGTGATATTTTGGTCAGCAAATTATCAATAATCTACAAAACTGTGCCGATAGTTCTGGTTTTGTATTTGTTGTGCCAACTTATACATGTGACCTACATCCGTTAACAAGGTCTTGTTGCTCTTTTGAGGACCCATCTTAATTGCTAAAGTTTTGTTGAATTTTTCAAAAAATTGACTTTCAAAGTTATTTTTGACACAATAGATGTAGCGTGGCCATAGGGAAGACATTTCTCTGCAAGCAAATCTAGAATCGTCTACCAAGCATGGTTTGCCCGTCTGGCTGGTGCTTTAAATTTTGTGTCCATGAACCAATTTGCGCTAAAGTTAACCGACACAAAGCAAGCCCCGATCTTCGCTTTCTTCTTTCAGTTTTTTCATATACTTTTATTCATTCATTTGCTTGACATCGATTATAAATTCTGTCGTAACTTTTCGAATTTATGTTTCTTTATCCTATCTTCTACCAATATTCGGTCACTTGATATTGCCTTAAAGCTTGAAAACATTGTGCAAAGTAAAACTCTGTTCACTGTGCAATAGACGATTACGCTAAAGATGGCGGCAAGGAACTTTTTACCAAGATGCATTGCGTTCTAATTACGAATTATTAACGATTCTATAGGAATTCGATTAAAGAACGCAGTGCATCTTGTTAAAAAGTTCCTCGCCGCCATCTTTAGCGTAATCGTCTATTGATGTTACTTTATTTGTTTATCATCAAAAATGTGTTTGGTTTTTGATTTCAACAATGCGATATTATGGAACAAGAAACTAGAAACTATTTAGTTATTCCCTGACCATGAAAATTGAGTTGACTAACATTTAGTATGTTGTAAATTCGTTTGTAAATTTCGATGCATCATACCATAATAAAAATTTTCCAACACATCTTTTGTTGATAATTAGTTAACACAAGATGGTCTTAGAAACATTCCTGTCTGCCCTAATCTTAACATTTACTTGATATTTTTCGCTATGATAAGTGCTAAAGAGATATGGTAAATTCATCTGGGGTTTTTAGAATTCACCTGAAATTTGAAAAGCGGTTCCAAAAAAATGTGTTGTGCTTGGTGGGATTTCAGAGACAGTGATCGTTCGATTTAAACTCTCTGTTTTGTCTTCACTTTGGAGTGCCTGATTTGCAGTTTGTTGAAACTTTGATGTTATTCTGCAGAATCCTTCAGAACAAAGTACACAATGAAGCAGGGTTAAGGAGGACTTTTGCAACGGTGTCTTAAAAGAAATATTGTACCTTGTTTTTCGCACTTTTTAAAGATCTGCTGTAAATAGCTTTTTATGAAATGGTTGATCAGTTGTCCATCTGACACAGGATATCAATTAGGTATTTGATCTCGTTTGACCACTTTCTCTTACTGAAGTAGATTCCGCACGAGTTTTTATTATCAACAATGCTATCTTTATAGATCGTCGAGTGAGAATGATGATGACCAGGCTGAACCGTGCTTCTTCACCTTGATCAGAGGTTTTTTCTTAGAACGTGAAGATTTCCTGTGCTCTGCTGCAGAGGTCAGAATTTCTCTTATCTTTTCAGCCTTATTTATTGTTTTGCTCCATACTTTATTGAACTAAATTTTTCAGTCACCTTAGATAAGAACTCAAAACCTCATTGTTCAAAAACAAAGAAAAACAAACGATGCTGTGCTTTCTGATTAGTGTTGCTTTCCTTAGGCTAAGAAATGTTTGCCCTATATTTTCAACAGTTTGTGCAAGATTCCATGTTTAGCGGTAGAGAGTGAGTGTTGTTGCAATTGGTTTGGAGAACAGAAGTCCTAACTCATCTCTCAATCCACTTTCTACCTCTGATTGTTTGGTGAATTAGTGATTTTTGGGGAACCGACTGGACAAAAGTATCATTATTACGCACAAGGCACATTTTGATATGGAAATTCAGAAGATTCTCAAGCACCAAAAATTTGGCCAATATGGCGGCTGTATGACGTCATTTTCCAATATGGCGGAAATTCCTTACTAAAAATCGACTCGTTCAGCTGCAACTGGGGTCAGATTAAATGTATAAATGGGACAGAAATTATGTTTAAATGTCAGCTGTTACATTTCTTGATATGCAGAACACCTTTCGGACACTGTCCGATGTCACAAAATGTCCGATTTCTTTAGAAGTATGCTTTCCTTCTATGTTCTAAAATTTTTTCTTTTTTGCTGGCAAATCTGATGGCCCTGCTGGGCCAGGATGAAAACTTGGTGACTCGAGTGAACATCTATCACAACGAAAATAGTGTTTACTGGTATCATTCGGACTTTCCTTGGCCAAAGAAGTCACAAAGATCATTTGGCTTTCATAATAAGGCCTTGTCTAGAATTCATCCGAGTCACCCGAAGTTTCTTTCTAAGTCTGAGAGGGTTTGAGAAAAAAGGAAAACCCGGGCAGCTCGGGTGAAATGCAAAAGTACGATTAAACCAAAGTAAACCCTTTAAAACATTATTTTCTCACAAGAACCATCAGTAGATACTCTTATTTCTCCTTTTCCACTGCCAATCCTAATTTTAATGGCGGGCCTAAGTTTCACGGAAATCGCGAAAGAATCGGCCTAAGTTTTATGCCACCTAAAAGGTTTGCTAGATCATAAACAGATGAGGCATAAGAAGCATGTGCCAAGTCATATATTGGCCATATACCGGGTGTCCCAAAAAAAGTTCTGGCGTTTGATTGAGTGCAGAGAATAAAGTTTTGAATTTGGCAATTTTTGATCACTGTAGTTGCATGCTTGACATTTCAACTTGCAATTTGGTATATAGTACTACGAAATTAGTAATCTAGATAGGGATTTATAAGCTCTAACATATCATGTTCATGTTCGAGGCGAAACCAGAGAGATTGAGCCCTTCCTTCATTAGGGACCTTTAGCAGCCAGGACGGCAACGCCAGCCAGAACGTCATGAGTATAGTTCCCACGTTACCTTCACGTGTTCTAAAATAAGACGAGATAAAATCTCCTTCTTCTTTTAAATACTTCGAAACGCTCTTTTTCCGTGGTAATTAAGATTGAAAATGGCAGAAATTCACTTTGAAGATCCAGGTCTGAAGAACAGCACGCTAGAACAGGATTTCATCTACATCTACATCTACATCTATCGGGATAATCAGTAAGGCCCCTGCGGGGCATCACACTGATAAGGATCTGGTTATTGAATCTGCGAGCATATGCTATGTTACTTGAGTAGAAAAGAGAACGAAATGGAAGGGTGGAATTTGATCCTTAAAGACGAAACAATATATGCTGGCATATTCACTTTCCAGACCCTGAACGGCTTAACTATCACTGTACTAAAACAGACAAAATAAAATAGAAATAAAATAAACTTTCAACACAGACGTACCACATGCCGTGACAACAAAGATAACACTCTTCCAGCAGAACAACGACAACAATGATTTTGTCTATTCAATGTACTGTTTAACAGCTTGTCTGAATGAGTCAATTTTCTGGTGTCCTTTGACGTCAGGTGGAAGGCTGTTCCACTCCGCAATAGTTCTTGGCAGGAAACTGAATTTGTAGAAGTCTCTCTTGGCAAAAGGCTGTATGTATCTCAGTGCCTCTCCTTCAATACTGCAACTACTACGGCGTGTACTTCTTTCTTGTATCTTGATGTATCATGTATCATGTATCTTGACATATCTTGATGTTTCTTGTATCTTGATTTCCAAGTTGTGCAATTGAAAAGGACAACTTCAAAGACTCTTGAGGAAAGCAAATCCGAACGGAAAACAAAGAGTCTTTTCAAGTCGAAGTTCGGAAACAATGGGCACATTTGCGTTGTCGTTCCAGTCGCCGTCCCAGTTGCTAAAGGTCCCTATTATCACGCTAAAGGGGGAATCTCTGGGTAAGCAACACAGAACTACGCTCACACTTTCGATCATTACCTTGCCAACGAGCAAGAGTTTTGCTCCTTGAGCATATTCAAAGCAACAACGTCTGAAAAGTCAAATCTAGTACTTTTACCATGACTCTATTCGAGATAGCTCAATGCCGGAAAATGCACTGTTGCATTGCATCGCACGTCGAACAAAGAATTGAAAACTATGTTAAAGAAAAGAAACCGTGGAACTGTTTCTAAGTTCAAAAAGCAACGAAATGAATGTGTCTCCATAAGAAAGAAGGCTATCAAGAGCCACTTTAAAGAAGCAACTAAAAACGGCACCATGTCTAATAAAGAATTTTGGGATCTTGTCAAACCTTTTCTTTCAAATAAAGGGGGACTCACGAGTAGCGATATTTCTCTTGTAAAAATGAGACCATTGTAACTGATAACAAGGAATTAACAGAGATTTTCAACGACCATTACGTAAATATAGTGGAGAAATCCAGTGGTAAGAAGCCTAACAGTCTTGCTAAAGATACTGGATTTTCTGATGACCGTCAAGTTGTTCGATTGATTCTAGATAAGCATAAAAACCACTCTAGTGTGCTCGCTATCATCCAAAACCCAGAGCAATTACTGAACACCTTCACTTTTCCTGAAGTAGACAATCAAGAAGTTGCGAAACTATTAAAATCCCTGGATGGCAGGAAATCTACTGGTGAGGATAAAATTCCGCCAAAGCTTGTCTCTCTAGCGGCAAATGAACTTACAAACACTCTAACCATGGCAATAAACTGTAGCATTCGTAATGCCCGTTTTCCAAAAAGCGGCAGCTTGCCCTTTAGATAAGGGTAATCAGATCGCACAGTAGAAAGGAACTTTCGCCCAGTTGGTGTTCTCAATACCTTTTCGAAGATATACGAAAAAGTCTGAAAGCAGCAACTCATTCAACATTTAGACAAAACGCTTTCTGTCTTTATTGCGGCCTACAGACAAAAATATGGAACCCAACACGTCCTGATACGTCTAACAGAAGATTGGAGATCTAAACTAGATAACGACTATCTCGTAGGTGCGATCCTTAATGATCTTTCTAAAGCTTTCGACTGTATCCCACATGACTTACTTATCGCCAAATTACATGCATATGGATTTGATGAAGATGCACTATTTCTTATCTATTCTTATCTTAAAAGACGAAAACAATGTGTACGGATGAATAATACGTATAGTTCTTTTTCAAGAGGTTATATCTGGTGTACCCCAGGGCTCTGTATTGGGACCCATCCTTTTCAATTTTTACATAAATGACTTATTTCTTTTCATGAAGCAGGCAACGCTCCATAATTATGCTGATGACAATACACTTGCTTATTTTTCTGAAACCATGCCGGATCTTGTAAAAACTTTGGAAAAAGAAATAGGAGTGGCCTTATCATGGTTAGAAAACAATGAAATGATTGCCAACCCTGAAAAATTCCATGCTATATTGCTCAAGAAAAATCAAACCAATACTAGTGGGGAGACAATTAAGATTAATGCAAGACGACCAAATCTGAGGAGACCGTTAAACTTTTAGGCGTTACGTTGGACTATAGACTTGATTTCGACCCACATATTTCAAATCTTTTGCAAAAAAAGCTGCAACACAATTAAATCTTCTTAAAAGATTGAAAAATTTCATTGGCTTCAAGGAGAAAAAGATTCTTGTTCAGAGCTTTGTATACTCTAATTTTAGCTACTGTCCCCTTGTATGGTATTTTTCATCAGCCAAATCATTACAGAAAATTGAACAGTAACAAGAACGTGCACTAAGATTTCTCTACAATGATCATATCAGTTCGTATAATGACTTACTCTTGAAGTCAGATAAATGCACGATGCTTGTTACTCGCCAAAGAATTCTTTGCATAGAGATATTCAAAACAGTGAAACAGTTAAACCCACCTTTTACGCAGAACATTTTAAAATTACGGTCTTCGAATTATTCATTAAGAAATCCAAATAACTTAGCTCACGTTAGAACAAACCAAGCAACATTTGGGTCCAATAGCCTGATGTCTATTGCGCCACAGATTTGGAACGGATTACCAGACAAAATAAAGTCAGCAGAAAATTTGAAAAGTTTTAAGGATTTGATAGAACAATGGAATGGTCCCAATTGCAAATGTAGTGCCTGCAAATGACTCCCAAATTAGCTGTAATTAGTTATGTACATTTGAAAATATTTATTTATTTTGTTTATTGCTTTTGTTTTTGTAAATTCGATTTGGATTAGTTGACTTGTATATATTTATTCAAAATGTATATCTTGTTAGCTACTGTAAATAGTCGAATTGAAATAAAATTACACAGGCGCACACACACACACAATTAGTGCGCTTGTGAAATCGTCATTTGCATCTTTTGGTTAAGAGTTACTGGCTGTTAAGCCTTGTTCAGACTTAGTCATTTGGGTCATTAAGGACGTGTAGAAAGACCCAAAGACAAAGGATGCAGACTCCGATTCTTTGTTTTTTGGAAGCTTTTACATTATCCTAACGACCCAAACGATCTAGTGTGAATCACGCTTAACCAGCATCTTCCAAAACCATGCCTTGGTTGACTTTCGAGACATGAGTATTCACATGATATAAATTTCTTTTAGAGTCCACGTGAACATAGATCTGAGGTCAAACGTTTCAAAAAACGTTTCAAAGAAGGTCAGCTCCTTTTGCTGTTGACCATCGTATCGATAGACCGAATAATCTTCCAGAAATTAACTGTTTTCTGAGGATGATGATTTGAGGATGTTCACTGGAGCGGAAAGCAGAATGGCTTTAAGAAACTGAAATATAATGCCTTTCTTGAAATGCGATAAATTTTTTGATCTGAAACAAGCTTTCAAACATTTTTACTGGAGCTTTCACATCGAAATTCGGATAAAAGGTTCCGTAGACTGCGGATGCGCAGTTTTAATTTTTGTTTGAACTGTAATTTTAAATCTAAGTCTTGTTTTTTTTTCAATTTTCAGCTTCAAGAAGAAATTGCAGCATGGGAGGTAAGAGCATAGTTTGTTGTTCTTGTAATGAAAGTTGCAAGACTGTCAGGTTACGTTTCTTTTATTACGAGATGCTTTGATCTTGCCTTTTTCGAGCATTTCCTAGATTTTATGCAAGACTAATTTTTCGACTCTTTCGAATTTACCATAGGATTACTATCTTAAAAATCGCCAAAAGATCCAGAAGAATACTTGACTCTTTTGGCTATTAACAAAATAAATCCTTTTAACAATCACGCAGCTACTTTTAGTGCAAAAATTTCTCGCACAAGGAGGCATTTTTGAGTCGCTAGAGATTTCCCTCTTGTCTCTACTATCAAGCAAATTCGGTGCATCCAGATCTATCCATACCGTAGGTAACACGATTTTTCAAATGCCTTGATTTTTGGGTGTACTCCGTGGAAATATATGATCAGGTGTAACATGACAATTTGAAAATTGGATGGGTGCATTGATGGATTGAGGGATGGATGGATGGATGGATGGACGGACGGACGGATGGATGGATTCATGGACTGTTGGACCGATGGGTTGATGGCTTGCTTGAGTGATTGACTGATTGATTGATTGCTAGTAATGGATGGATTGAATGATGAATGGATTGATGGATGGATGGATGGATGGATGGATGGATGGATGGATGGATGGATAGATTGATTGATGGATCGTTAGACGGATGGCTTGATGGCTTGCTTGAATGATTGATTGATAAATAGATTGATGGTAATGGATGGATTGAATGATGGATGGATGGATGGATGGATGGATGGATGGATGGATGGATGGATGGATGGATGGATGGATGGATGGATGGATAGAGGGATGAGGGATGATGGATTGATGGATGGATTGATAGGTGGATGGAAAGAATTCTGCAGAAGATGACTACATCAAGGATGCTCTCTCTAAGGTTATGGGAATTACATAACGTTCCCTTTCGTTCATTCATTCAGTCAGTGCAGTCTATGCGATGATTTGACGCTTATGTTTCTTTAAGGTGCCCATCAAATGTTCACCTTGAAAGCACTGTTGATTAAAGAAAAATGCCATCAACAGAGCTTCGTTTATGAAAAGCAACCATTCCCTGAATCTAAAGCGAGGTGGCGTTGGTCTTTATATGAGAGAATCCTTCCCCGCTAAGAATAGACCGGGCCTTGATACCCTCCCCTAATTCAATGTGTGCGAGATACAACTCAATAGGAAACATAATTTTTGCAGTCCTCTACAGGAGTCCTAGTCAGACCTCTGCAGAATTTAAAGATTTTACGTGCAGTTTTGAACTGATGGCATGCAACAGCTCTGTCAAAAACCCATACTATGTGATCATAAATCGTTATTTTAACTGAAGATCCTCGCAGTGGTGGCAAAGTGACATTGATGATGAAGAGGATAAAATTTAGAACCATTCACTTCTGATCTTGGTATGCACCAGCTGATTTCTGAGCCCTCTCATATAATACGGGTGGTTCTAAATCTTCTTTTGATATGAACATACTTTTATCAAGATCCGCACATTTAGACATTACACAAAGGCAGTTTTTCTCGATAAACTCTGTCAAATCAAATTTCCAAACTACTTGGAATATAAAAATGTGAGGACACTGCGGAGGCCCCTATTTTTCAAAAGCGGAACTAGCAATTAACCCCCTGAAAAGAACACTTTTTTGGGAACAGAGAGATTGACTTTAGTTGGAGTGGTTGTGGAAAAGAGATCTTGTAACAAGTTGGTTATACGTTTTTGGAAAAAGTAATGCGTTATTTGGGAATTTTTTCTCGTTTTTGGATTAATTTCTCGTTTGGTTTGACTTGATTTGGTTTCACTCCAGATGTGAGTTTATTTCTTACCGAACCGGGCCACAAAAACGTTAATGCATACTCCCATTCTGTTAAATCGATCATCAATATTATCTATGCAATAGTGTGAGGAAAATTAGTCTACGTAAGGACTCATAGGAGTGGATGGACTACAAAGTCCTTGAGGGGATTAGAATTCGAGACAAATGACTAAGAAATGTTAGAAGATCTAAATTCCACTGTGTTGTGTAAACTTCAAGAAAGCGCGTAACCATGTTCAAAACTTGATCAAATAGCTGAAAAAATCGTTTGTCATTAGAAAACTAAATGAGCATACAGGGCAGCCCAAAGAACTATGGAAGTGTCTAAAATCGTTATGACTATCGTCAGGGAAAGAGTCACCCTCCAAAATTTTTCTAAGCAACAAAAGTAAGCCATGCTTTGATGATCAAACAAATGCCGGCACTCTTATTGATTTTTTTTGCAAATCTAGCTTGAAACTTAATTTGAAAGATCAAACGGTCCCCTCGTAGGCTACATAATGTGCATAAGTACTAGCAAAACCTTGAAATCTCTGAACCATTCACACTGGCTCCGACTTCTCTTGAAACTCTCGGTGGCGAAAAAAGCGATGCGGTGGCGATGACGGTGCGGTGCAGTGGCTATAGCAGAGCCAATAATTGAATTATGCAACATCTCAATCATTCGATCCACATGTCCTGTAAACAAGCGAAACTGAAACCACTCTTCAAAAAAGGATCAAAAGATGACCCAAATAACACAGAACAACTTCTCTGCTTCTGCAACTTTCAAAAAGCGTAGAAAAGGTCATTCATGGCAAGTACAAAAGTTTTTCGATGAAAATGAAATATTGTGTAAATACCAATCCGGCTTTCGCTCATATCATTCAACGGATACTTGCCTTTCCTACTTGAGTGTTAGGACCCATCAAGGATTTGAAAATGGTTTTTTTACAGGTGTGAATTTTGATTGACCCTTAAAAAGCATTCGACATAATTTACCATGAAGTTTTCTCAAATAAAATGGTATATTTGGGCTTTAGTGACTCTACCACTTCATGGTTTAAATCTTACCTCCAGGACCGGTCATTTTCTGTCAATATTGGAAAACAATACTCAACCCCTGGTATTTTGTCAGTTGGGGCTCCTTAGGGATCAATTCTTGGTCCACTCATTTCAACTATTCACTGACGACACACCGATTTTCACCATCGTCCATGATCCAAATACAGCTGCTGACGACATGAACCAATGATTTTAGCTTAACCAATCTTTGGACACTCAAACCTAAGGACGCCACTAAGCAAGCAGTCGATGTGACCTCCAAAAAGAGATGTCCAGTAAATCACTTACCCATAACTTTTTTAATGAAATCCTAGTAAAAACTTTCAAGAGGAAAACTTCTTGGAATCATTTTGTCCTCCAAATTGCCGTTTACTAGCCACATCAAAGCTGTCATTGTTAGATCCAAGCAAGGAGGAGAAATATTGAGATTTCTCTCAAAATACCTTTTTCATATCAATATAAAAAATTTTACAATACATGCTACATTCTACTATACTCTAACTACCATGCAACACTACGATGACGATACCATGAGGAGCAAGAGACAATGTCTACCCCATGGCCAACACATAAAGATATATAATTGAATAGACAACTAAATAAATACGTACAACAAAAAAAGGTACACATACGATACGATACTATAAATGGTGGAAACTGTTTCATATTGGCTGCTAGGTCAGTGGAGGCGAAAATTTCACTGCTCAAGACATTACCTCTAAGTTTTCAGGGTTGATAGATCACAAAAAACGCAGGTAAAAATGTTTGAAATTTTGTGTGGATGAAATTCAGGCCTTACATCCAATGTTTGACAGAAATTAAAGACGGGAAAAACAAATAAAAGGGAAAAAGAGGCTTTCCGATCGGGGGCGGGGGTATAGCAGCTTCTTCAAAACCACTTCAATTGAACCGGCCTGTTTTGTGAATGAAGTTTAGGGTTAATTTGAGTACATTTTTATTAACATCAATAGAAAAGTCTTTATCACCATACAGTAAAATTTGGACCAGCACGTTGTTTGGAAGGCTGTTCATTCGAACATATGGTTGTAATAATTCCGAAACTCCAGCGAGAAGATCTCGTCGTTGAATGTCATATGAAGGGCAGAGCAACAAAAAGTGCTCCGTATCCTCAATGCCATCGTTCGTTGGGCACATTGGGTCAATTGTATCTCGGAAATTATGACTGAATTTGTGAAAATTTAATTTTCTGAGACCGACCCTTATTTGGGTAAGATACGATAAGCCTAATGGGTCATGAATACCAATTACAGATTTTGCAGGGAGACGAATTATTGACAAAAGCTTTTTCTTAAAGACAGCAACAGACGATGCAAGCCTGATTTCTGGATCGAGCTTGTTCCCATTCAGATATGCAGTTTGGATAAAAACCGGATTGAAATTGTTCGGTTCTTGCCCTCATCCGCCCAACAACATCCTGGTTGCGAAGAAAGTAATTTGTCTGATGAGGTTGTGGGATTGGCTCCTTTGTGTACAGGGGTGCGAGATTATTCACAATCTTATAGAACAAAATAAGGCGTTTGCTCCATCTTCGGGAGCTTAGCGACTCCCAGCCAAGCTCAATGTACAGCTTTTCGCGTGAAGTTCTCTTCCAGGTTCCTGTTACAGCACGGGCAGCAGAATGCTGAACAGATTCTAATTTTTCCATTAAATTTGATAAACTGATGTTTTGACTGAATTCACATACTTTAGCTGGGATTTGATAGATAACATCCCCGTAGTCCAGATGTGGTCGCATGTAAAGCTTATATAGTTCGCTTAGGGTATGTCTTGGTAGATATTTGGAGAGATATTTCAGCAATCCAATGCCATTTCTCGCTTTAGAGATAGCAGAGTTTATATGAGCCGAGAAGGAAAGCTTTGAGTCTAAGATGATGCCTAAATGTTTATGTTCATTTACCTTTTCTACGGGTATGTTGTTAAAGAGAATCACTGGATGATCTGCTCCATTTCTTTTCCTTGAAAATACTACTTCAACAGCTTGCTTTTGCGGATCAGGATTAAATGACATTCTCCAATCATGGGCCCACTGACTGATCAATTGAAGGTCATGGTTCATATCATTTGCTGCCTCGTTAGCTTCTCGAACAACCGTAAAGAAGGAAGTATCATCAGCGAAAAGTTTGACATTACATTTCAAATCAGCAGTCAGATCATTTATGTAAACAAGAAAAAGTAAAGGCCCCAGAATGGAACCCTGGGGCACTCCTACCGAAATATCTCCCCAATTAGATCACTGCCCATTGAGAACAGTTTGCTGTTTCCTATCCTTAAGAAAACTTTGGATGAGAGAAAGAAGTTTCCCTGAGACACCACATCGTTTTAATTTATAAATGAGACCATCATGCCATACCCTGTCAAAGGCTTTTGAAATATCAAGATACACAGAACGAACATCAAGAGAAGGATTACAGTCAAATACCTTGAATATTGTATGCGTTATGGAAATTAGTTGAGTAACTGTTGAGTCGCCAGGACGAAAACCTGATTGATTGGGGTTGAGCAAATTACATGAAGCAAGATGCAAGTATACGGAGTCGTAAACGAGTTTTTCAAACATCTTCCCGAAAATTGGTAGAAGAGAAATAGGACGGTAGTTACTCTTAACATTCTTTTCATTTTTCTTGTGAACCGGGACAACATTTGCACACTTCCATATTTTGGGAAATACACCCTGTCTTAAACAGTTCGTGAATATTATTTTAAGAGGAGTAAGTAATGAAACATCGCTTGTTTTTATCATTCTTATAGAAATTTCATCTCATCCATGTGCCTTGTTAGGATTAAGAGATCTTATGATATTTAGAATTTTTTCCTCAGAGATTTTAAAGTCGTTAATCAAAGAAGTAGGTACTGGAATCTGTTGAGGAAGTTCATTACCGGTGTCAGTTGTTGTACATTGAAGTATGAAATAATCATTAAATAACTGAGCCTTTTCAGTAAAATCAGTTATAAGTAACCCGTTCTCTAAAAGCGGTGGTATTATAGGAATCTTTGCCTTATTCAGAAGGGTATTGATTAACGACCAATATGTTTTGCGAGATGTCCCTGGGTTAGCTAAAGTTTGCCCTGTTTTGCGGAGATAATTTTGTTTGGCATCCTCAACCATTTTGCACCGTCATGTATTATCTTTTGTATTCCTTTGAGCTTGTCTCCTGGTTGACCATTCCTAACAAAAGTTTTATAAGCATGATTCTTTTTCCTAAGGAATTTTTCAACATTGTGCGTTATCCAGGGAGCTTCACGAGGCCTGATCGTCTGAACTTGGTTTGGAATGTAATAAGAGTAAATATTCAAAAGGACTTTGTTGAGTAATTTTACTTGTTCGTTAGGGCACGTAATTTTTCGAAGATGTTCCTGCCAACGAAACATTCCAATACTTTTCATAATGGCGACGAAATCTGCCTTATCATAATACCAGATTCTGCGGGTATGAGGGGGCAGTGTAACATTCGAAACAGACAATTTCCCATAGACGATTTGATGATGACATTGCTCATGCAGTGATGGATGAACACCAGACTCGATAACGAGGTTTGGCTGATCACTAAAAATCAAATCAATGCAGGATTTTGAATCACCCATTAAGTGAGTTGGTTCCGAGATCAGCTGATGGAAGCCAAGGTCAGATGTTATTCGCTCAAATAGCTTTCCTTCATTATTTTCGACATCATTTTCCCACCATTGGGACGAGCGACAGTTGAAATCACCGGTAATAATAACAGAGAATGGATTTTCAGCATGCAATTTTGAAAGCAACAACTCAAAATTCGTTGTGAAGTTATCAAATTCACTCTGATCTTGACTTGGGACTTCTATAAACAACTACGAAAAAGTACTTTTTCCTGTTTAATTGGATCTCACACACAATGCACTCTGGAAGAGTTATCAGGTCCGAACGATTTTTAGAAGGAAGCGAATCCCTAACATATAACCCAACGCCACCTCTTTTCACATTTAGTGGGTGATTTGCTTTATGAAATGTATAGCCATCTAGTGAAAGCCTATCTTCATCAACGGTGGTGTCAATCTGGGTTTCAACAATGCCGATTAAGTCATAGTTGCACACCGAGTTGTATGCCTCAATAAGGGAAACTCTTAAAAAGTCATATGTGATGATACTATCAAATGCCAAGAGCAAAAATTAAGTGATTCCGGACCAGGATTAGTTTCTACATCACCACTCAACAAAATGATTCTTAGAATTAACCATCCTATATGAATTGCATAAAAAGCAACGCGCGCCATGTGAAAGTAAGCATAATGGGAGTGAAAGGACTTCCTACGAACAGCAACAAGGATAACTAGCGGAATTCGCTTGACGAGTTCCACGATAATGTACAGCACTGTCTTCACAAACTGATGCGCGTGGGCGAACAAAGGCAAGAAACCCGATTGTATTGCAGCAAAATGCATTGCAAAAGACTGCAGTATCAGTATGAATGGTAGCACAAAGATTGAAATTGCGATAAAACAACAACAAAACCAGTAGAGGCAAAAGACGCGCGAGATAATTGAAAATGGCCTAAAGGTTTTGCATTTGGAACATAAACCGTTAATGGTTACATGGAAACACCCTATTGTTACTCGCCATTGCTTCATTTCAACCGGCATCATCATAAGGTAACCCTCTCGCTGGTCCTATGGGGAAATACCCTCCAATCCGGAAGAAGAGATGCGTGCTATTGTCCATTTCAATACAACCCCCACCACCGTTTGCAAGCCTCAACAAAAATACATACATTAAGAAAAACGACTTACAGGAACGACAAATAGTAAGATAAACACAAGTTAAATGAAACGCTAAATACAAAGGTATTCTTGCTTCGAATGCATGGGCCTTGTTGGTTTTGACTTTTCCATTGTTCTCATATTCTCATAAGGGAGAGTAACTATTCAACATTGTTTTGTTTACCTGCAAACAAATTTCGTTGTAGAATTCCCAAAGGATAAAAATAATTGGTTCCGACCATTCAAAAAATTGGCCCAAATGTGCCTTTTGAATGTGCATTTTTTAAAAATTTTTCATTATCTTACTCTTCTTATCAATAGAAGTTGGATTGAGGAGATTGAGGAGATTCAAAAATTTAGAACTTTTATTGTTCCAGAAAAAAACAAACTTTCCAATTTGCCACTGGCATCAACTGTGGCGACTTTTGCATAGGAAACCTAAGACAAAACTGAGGTTCATAATCACGTGATACATTCAAGTAGCTGTGTAAACAACGCAAATTTGCCGTGCGAAATCGCTGCCACCGCGCGACAAATCTTGAATAGAAACCTTGTTCCGTAAACCTTATCCTAGGAGCCTATCACTCCTCCCAAAAGACGCATTCAAACCTTTCATTAGGCTCCTCAAAAATCGCAGGAAATTGCGATAACAATTGAAAGCATTTGTAGAGGTTCTATTGAGAGGATGTGAGCGAGATTTCGAGGGAGTGATTTGCCCCTATGTCCTATCAAACTGCGACAAGATTGTTAAATGATTAATAGAACAACAAGTGCAAAAAAAAGCACAAAGAACAAGCCTCAGTTCTTAATAGTTTACTCTGCATCGCTTTCATCTTCAGATTCAGAACTTTCCTTCTTGATTTGCTCTTCATTCTGCTCTTCGTTTCCATCATCTCCGTCGTCTTCAGTCTCAAATCTATTAACAAATGCATCTAGACCGTCATTTGCATTGAAATAAACAACCTTATCTCCATCTTTTGCATACAACCGACAGTTTACGTCAGCAAAAGCAAAGCCTAATTTCTTTGTGTCCAAGTCTTTTGACACCTGCACCATCGCATTCAGTCTTTTCTTGGTTAGATCTAATCTTATTTTATACTTTTAGCTGACTTTCCTTGCTCTGTATACCGCCGTACGATGGCGCCACGTTGTAAATCTAATGATCATGGTGTGGATATTGATTCCGTTCTTGACCTTCGGTTTTCCTATCCGATGGGCTCGATCTATCACTTAATCAGGAATGGCCACTTTCAACTCTTTAAACGCAGACTTAACTTTCTTTAGGCACTGGTCACCGGTCTCACTTTGTCCTTGCTTTGGAGGAACAATACCGTCAATCCTAAGACAGAGACGGCGGTTATATTGTTCTTGCTCATCAATTCCATTCTCCATATGGGCAATGTAACTCTCCATCATCGCAACTTTTGCCTCTAGCGCATCTATTTTAGAATTTTGCTGTACAATAGTATCATGAAGGTCCTTTATGCAATCCTTCGTTGCCATTTTAGCCTGGATTTCATCAAATCTTTTGTCGAAGTACTGCTGATACTTCGGCACGGTCATTGTTCGTCGGGCGGTGGCACTAATTTCCATAGGCCTGTCGAGGCAAGCGATTCCGCAAGTCAAGAAAAACGATCGTAACTTTGCTTAAGAGAAACCAATTAGCACCACATTTGTCAAAATCTTTTACGTAGCCAAAGACAAAAACAATGTATGTTCTCAAATCATGTTCACATCACTTTCAAGAGGAAAAACTAGCAAACAAGGCTGGAGCACGTTGCATACACGTCCGAGCACCAGGTTACCATGATGAAAAAATACCTTCAGCGATGCAGCCTTAACGAATGGTACCAACTCTACGTTCGGCTGCATCTGGATTACGGTGATGTCATACATCACATACCCCACACCCACAACACCTGAATCTGTCCAATACTCCGTTGCATTAGCAATAACAGGCGCCTGGAAGGGTACTTCTCGTGAGAAGCTGTGTGATTAGCTTGGATGGGAAAGACGCCTTGTCCTCTTCTATAAAATAGTCTACAATCTGACTTCAGACTACAGAAGACATTCCTCGTCTTCAAGAACACAACTACGATCTTTTCAAACGCGCTACAATATGGCAAATATGTGCAAGAACGCAAGGTTTCAAATCAATTTTCTATCCCAACGGCATATCGGAATGGGTAAAGGCTCGACCCAGAGGTTAGACTTACTAGCTCCGCAAATATTTTAAGGATAACTTGCTGTCAATTGTTCGTCCACCTCCGAAGTTGGTTTACCACATTCATGACCCAAAGGACTAAAGCATCCTAACAGATCCATGTGTCGGATCCGTAAGCTAAATTTTTCACAAAGTTGTGCATAACTTTATGTATACTTTTAACCCTTTGTGCCCAAAAAAGGATGGTGTTTAGGATACGGAGCACTATCTCGTGCTCTTTGGTTCCAATAGCCTGAAACTCATGGGACCTAAGATATGGAATTGCTTGCCAAATGAATTAAAATCAGCCGAGAATCTAAACAGTTTCAAGAACATGATCAAATAATGGGATGGCCCAACCTGTAAATGTAATGCCTGTCAATTTAATGATATCCGATAAGCCTTGTCCATATATTAAACCTTGTCAATATTTAATTTATCTATTTACTTTTTCATTTCCTTATTATCCATTTGTATATTCGATTTAGATTAGTTGTACATATGTAAATATGTATAGTTAGGTTAAAATAGAATCAAAATAAGTTGACAAACAAACAAACAAACAAACAAACAAACAAAGCCATACTTTTGATGCAAGTAGACTTGATCTTCTTGATAGTGTAAAAGTGATATTGTTGCCTCATGGTTTCAAATGAAGAGTGGCTAAAATCATCCGCTATGGCCATGGGTAATTATCGTCTGAATATAACGCAAAACTTCTCACACTAACGCTAGAATATATCCATGCATCTAAACGTTTTGAACAGGTCGGTAATGACAACATGTACATAAATCCTCCTCTCTCCTTAAATATTTTCTTTTTCGTTTATTTCTAAAATTGTTTTTTTATTGATTATGTAGCATTTTTTGTCGTATAATTAGTTGTATTGTAGGTCTGTGCTAAATGACAGGGGGTAGTCATGATATTTTGTTCCTCCTGGTACCGTCCTTGTAGTGTGGTACAGTAGCTAGCAGTTGGTGTCGTAGGTATTTCGTATTGTAAATCTTTGTATTGAAATAGAAGAAAACATTTCTTGTTTGAGCGCGAGTTTCATGCTCTGAAGGTCTAAAATATTTCCGAAGAACACGTGCGAATAGCTAACCTTTGCTTGAATGGTGTTTCTCAAATCACCACATTTATTACTTTTTATTCATCACAGCTGCTGCTCTCTTATATATTATGGGATGTTATTTTGCTCGGTTGTTTATTTTGCAGACTTCTGAAGAATCAGCTGATGTGCCATGGGCTAAAGATTATCCTTCATGGTCTAGCTTGGTTTTATCTGGTCTCAGTTACATGGCTGGACATATGGCAAGTTAGTGTCCGAATCTACCTTGTTAAGTTCTTTGTGGATACACCTATCATTAACCTGAAGCTAAAGCTGGCCAATGCCGTCCTATTGGCTTTACTATAACCCAGGTTGAAAATGATTACGTAACAGCATCAACGGTGATGGTAATATTTGTAAGAAAACTGTATGTGTTTGTACATTATACTCCTTTAGCAACCGCGCTGTCGACAATAACACATTTCTCACCGCAGTTGCTTCTGAACTCATATCTTTTTTTATCATTCCAAAGGCAAACTGATCTTTGACCTTGAGTATGGTGTTTGTGGGCCATTTTTCACTATCTGCATTTCATTGAAACTGGAAAAGTGTCATGTTGTACTTGTTTGCCGCTTTCGACTTGACACAATATTTTCATCAATGCAGAAGAGGTTTTTCGACACTTGCCATGACAAAACCTTTCGAAGGCAAACAATGATGATAGAAGTTTTATTGCCAGTATCTCAGAGCTTTCAATCAAATTCGAATCCATGATACTGATTAGCTAAATGATCTTCATCTTGTCCCAGCAAAATGGTTGATATGTAAGAAAACGAAGAAAACATGGCCTCGGTAGTAGCATAGCCCAATCTCGTAGACTTGAAAATGATGTTAGAAAATGTGATATCGCAAAGATGCTGAAAGCTCACGGAGCTACAAGCGTCTTAAGTTCACGTTTCGTTTATGGGAAAGCTACAAGCAGATGCTTACTAGTAGACCCATCACTCGATTCCTCGAGTCTGTTTTGCCCCCTGCGCCACGGTACCCCCAAAATACGTATTACCCCTCAACAAGGACTCATGATCAAATCTTTGTTGAGAAGTTATCGTGAGACTAATTTCTGGAACCATGCTGCTCCACGCGAAAAGATGTAATCATCAATAGCTCTAGTTAAGAGCCGGAATGCCCGGAAAGCGTAGCTCATTATCCAGCCCGGTATTCCCGAGGAAACTTTATTGGACGTAGCTTCCCGTGTAGCTCTCTGTCTCATTTTAAAGGTTCCTATTCAGCCAGCACGCCATGCACTTGCCATTTCTTGGCTGGCCGTTGGGGTCGCCATCTTCATGGTCCATGAAAACGGCGAAACAGAGGCCAACCTAGAGGTGGCACGTAAAATGTATGCTGGCTTAATAGGGGCCTTTAACATTAATGAATAAAGCCAAGTGGAGTTGTTCCCTTTAAAGTGTCCAAAAATACTCCTGCTTAGAAATGCATCAAAGCTTTATTATGAGACTGATCTTCAAATTTCTTTTGCGGAGCATAGCATTGATATCTTTATTGGTTACTGAAGCATGCGGAAATCATCCAATTTCCTGGTATTCAGCCAATCAGATCGCCCCCTTCCAACCACGTGATACCACAGGGTTTTGACGCGCCTGCCCTTTTGCGAGCCCCTGGTCCAGCTGACCCGGCTGGTAGTACCAGTAAGGGTCCCTTACTCAGGGTCATGAGTGAAGGCCAACGGTGAATCCAACTTATTGTGCTGAAGGAGGATGAGCTACGAGCTTAGTAGTCGATGGCTGCAAGCAGGCGGAAGAACTACTTGCGAAAGAAATGGTGCTTTCTTCAGTCCACCCAGCAGAAGGCAATGGCAAACTACTGCTGTATCTTGCCAAGAATAACCATGGAAATGCACAACTCATTTGATAGGAACAACAGCGTAAATGGGATCATCTCTTCAGTGGTTGATCCTTCGCTCGGTAAGGATGTCCATGTGCGACAGGTGGCACCGGACCGTCATCCAGCGACTGTCCGCAGCAGAAGTACCATCAAAATAGGGACTTGCAATGTAAGAATATTGCATCAATTTGGCAAATTAGAAAATGTTATACAAGAAATGAAGATGTGACCAGCAGTACCAGTACCTAGATGAAAATGGATTTCTTTCAACAGACCAGTCTGGTTTCAGAGCCCTCCATTCAGCTGTTACATCTTTGCTTAAGTGTGCAGATGACTGGTACAGCGGGTTAGACACAGGTCAGATGACTGGACTTATCTTTGTCGATTTAAGAAAAGCATTTGATACTGTTGATCATGAAATCCTCTGCAAAAAACTCTATCTTTGTGGTGTTCAAGACATAGAACTTCATGGTCCAAATCTTACCTGTCTGATAGGAAATAGTTTGTGCGAGCAAATGAGGCAGATTCAGAAATTGAGGAAATTGGCATCGGAGTGCCTCAGGGTTCTTGTTTTGACCCTCTGCTCTTCTTAGTCTACAGCAATGACCTCTCTCTAGCAATAAAGAACTCAAAAGCATCCATATGATACTAGCATTTACTGCTGCTCCAAGGGCATGCCTCAGCTAAACAAGTAGATTAATGAAGATCTTGTAAAGCCATATGAGTGGCTTATGGGCAACAAGTTGTCCTTGAATGTAGCTAAAGCGCATTCAATGCTTATTGCCTCTCAACAAAACACAAATCTCTTACGCATTCTGACATAAGATTTGATCCTAAAATAAGAGAAAAGGAAATAGAGATACGTAACAAGACAAAGTACTTGGGTGTTCAAATAGACGACTGCCTTAATTGGAAAGAGCACATCAGGGCAGTCTCTGCTAAAGCCTCTCGTGCTGTTGGGTTATTGAAATACTCAAAACGGTACCTTCCAATTACAGCTGTCAAGACACTCTATACTAGCACTGTGCGACCCCATTTTCAATATTGCTGCTCAGTTTGGGGTTGCTGTAGTGCTACAGAAATTCAGCATTTGCAGAAGCTCCAAAACAGGGCAGCTAGGATTGTTACAAAAAAGTAGTTTTGACGCTGCTATTATGCCTATGTTTGAAAGTTTGGGGTGGAAAGCAATACAGCAGTTGATAAATACATAGTCAAAGATTTTAACTTTCAAGTCTCGAAAGAATCTTGCCCCAAAATACCTTTGTGAACTTTTCAATAAAGATAGTGTCATGTTCTACCCGCAACCTCTGCAACACGAAAGCTGATGCCAGGTTGCCTAAGAAAAACGCAACGCAAGGACAAAAAGCCTTTTCCTTTCGAGGTGCCAAGATATGGAGCAACCTCTCTACTGCGGCCAAACTGGCATCCTCCTTGCACGAATTCAAAAAATATTTGAGTTGATGAGGTTTCTCGGATGGCCTGGGTCTACCTGGCCTTTTGTTTTGGTTTTGATTTCTGCTGAGTCGGCCATCGGGATTTTGAGTTGACCTGGTGGCATGTGGTGGAAGATGGTGATGCTGCCGACTCTGTTCTGTGTCTCTGTGGTCGATTTAGCAGTGATCTGGCTTGGGGTTGGTGGATCCCTGGTCGTCTGAGAAGCCTCCTTGCCCAAGGCAAAACAAAAATTAACATATTTCTTTCTTCTTTTTTTATCCTGAACATATTTTAAATATTGTATTTTATAAACAATAGCTTTAATTTTCTTTTTATCTAATTATTTATGTAATGTTGTATTTTCAAATGGAGGGCCCCTTGGAAAAACAACCTTTGTTGAAGGGTCACCCTCCCTAAATGATTGAAAATGACATGACGTGAAATGAAATGAGATGAAATGAAATGAAGATTTGAATGTCAGTGTTCTGTGAGTTTGCGAAACTAGATTAAGGAAAATAGCGATTTTAAAACAGGAGACCATAGAGTGATTTTCGAAGGAGGAGATAGTCACAATAGGGGAGTAGGATTGATATTAGGTTAGGAAAGAGCAAAGTG
Source organism: Aurelia sp. 4 Dawson et al 2005 (assembly GCA_964019985.1). Lineage (NCBI taxonomy): Eukaryota > Metazoa > Cnidaria > Scyphozoa > Semaeostomeae > Ulmaridae > Aurelia > Aurelia sp. 4 Dawson et al 2005. The sequence continues at coordinate 10,724,693 of OZ026495.1, forward strand.
TGTTTTTATGATTTTGGACACTCTAGGACAGAATGTTGCTTGTAAAATTGAAAGGCAGTCCATTCAAAATATCGATTATTGTAGCTTATGCTTCAACATCAGGAAACAATGAGGAAAGTATAAGCAAGTTTTATGAAGAGCTTGACGCGGCCAGGTTTCAGTGTAAATCCCAAGAGATTATCATTGTGATGGGTGATTTAAATGCGAAAGTTGGTTGTAAAGGAGGAGATAGCATAGGTATTTTCGGGCTTAGTGCCCAGAATGATCGTGGTTAAAGATGGAGCCAGTGGTGTTCAAAGAATAATCAAGTGATTACAAACACTTGAGCCCAGGAGGAGAAACAAAGAATCAGATTGATTACTTCACAAATACATAGAAGATTTAGAAGGGCAGAGCAGCAGTCAAAAGCGTATCCAGGAGGAGACTGTTGCAGCGATCACTGTCCAGTGACTTGCACTCTGAAAGTGAGATTGAAGAAAGTACAACGTCAGAAAACAACACCAACACTAGCCTATTAATCCTTTGTGAAATGCTCTGAGATAAAAGAATCATACGCAATTGCCGTTAAGAACAGATTTGAGGCACTTGCAAACGACAATGATAATGAAAGAGTAGCAATGTGGCATTTATTGAGGGAAGCACTCGTCACAACTGCAGAGGAGGTTATACCAAAGAAGGATGTACAAAAGAAATAGAAACGGATGACCAACGATATTTTAGAGTTCATGGCATATTCATATCAATATATGAATGTGGTTAATTGATATTCATACGTGACCTAATAAGAAATATGTTACCCCTGCAACGGAAGAGCATAGCGCAGCGTCAGAGAAAGAGACTACTTTTAAGATTAGTCAAAATGTTATGAAAAATTTTGCGAAAATTTGACCTACCTTGTTGTCAGTCCCATGCCGAAGTTGGCAAAGGCAATATCGTCACATGGGAAGAGGCTGGATTTTGCTGGTGAATGCTGTTTACCTTCTCATCTCACATAATTAGAGGACAACAAAAGAAATTTAATTTAGCAATGCTCTCTCTACCCATTCAGACCACCTAATGGAAGAATTATAGGCACTCTTGTTGTCAGAAAGAGCTCGCATGGTTCGCTTCCTATCTAACAGAACGCCAACAGTATTGCTACCTTAACGGCCAGAATTCCGAGAAACGTCTGATTTCTTGTGGCATTCCGCAAGGGTCATGTTTAGGGCCTCTTCTATTTATATTATTTACCAACGATGTTGAGGAGTCCCTTACAAATTTCGCACCCAATATGTATGCCGATGACACAAGTATTACTCTTGGTGGATGGGACGCTTACCAACTTTTGGAAGACTTAAGAAATGAGTTGCAAGATGTCATAGATTGGCTAAGACAAAACAAGTTAAGTCTAAATGTGGCGAAATGCAAATTCATGTTCTTAGGAAACAGTAAGCAATTAGGCAAGATCTCTGAAATCGGTGATCATAATGTTGGAGAAGATGAAATCAAGCGAGCTAGAAAAACGAAGTATTTAGGACTAACTATTGATGAAACACTGTCATGGAATCATCAGTATAAGATAGTAAAAGGAAAATTAAAGGGGGAAAATTAAATTAAAGGTCTTGATTCCATCAGAAAACCTCGACAATTGCTTCCTCAATCACAACTTTTTCAAGTATACCGGGCATTGGTGGAAAGTCACCTCAGATGTGGTAATCTGCTATCGGGTCACCTATCTGCAACTAAACTCAATAACTTGCAAAAGTTACAAGATAGGGCAATGACTCTGATCCAATCTGTGCCTATTAAAGACAGAATACCATCTGCAACACTAAGCGTAAATGAACTAATTAAGCTTGACCAAGCGATGATGGTGCATAAAATTCTAAATGAACAATGTCCAGAAATCCTGAAGCAAAACTTCACAAAAAGATCTCGTGTTTCACAATATGAAACAAGGAGAGCGAATGACCTGCAGATACAGTGACCTAGGCTAAAGATAACTAAAAAGAGCTTTTCTTACAAAGGTGCCAAGGTGTGGAATGGTATCCCAAACAATGTTAGAAATGTGGAATCTGCTGCACTTTTCAAAAAGCAGGTTAGAAACTATGTTTTTGGGCCAATAAGACATCGAAGACCCCCTGAAATATGACCTCCTGGCAGAATAGTTTGATTAGACATACATTCATCTTTATCTTTGTCTTATTTTATATGTATTTTTAGCTGAAGGAGTATCATGCATAAAAAAGATTGAATGAACAAAAATGAAAACTCTTTGATGTAGAAATTTCCCACAGCGATGTGCCAAATCCAAAAATGAGTTTGAAAGCACCCCTTAATATCTGACAGTGACGACCATCGAATACAACTATAGAATACATAGTTGCCACATGATCCAATATAGCATATAGCATATAATGGATAATAATAATATCATCCAATTAGCATCAACCTCAAGGGCGTAAGAAAACCATATAAAACTCGAAGGGGGATGCCATACTGCTCAATGTTTTCAAAATGCCGAAAGAAAAACATTCAAATTTTGCGAGGATAGCAATTGCTGAAAGGCAAGAGATAGAATGGAGGATCAATTAAATCCAGTATCCTCCTCAGGGCAGTGTGGTCAAAGAAAAGAGCAAAGAAGACAGCGATGAACAAACAATTCAATAATATCAAACAACAATTTCAAAATGCAATGTACCACAAGTAGCGACGCAGTTACACTGAATGGCTTAATGAATTCAAGAAACTGTATTTTAAGCAGCCATGAATGTAACAGCGACAGTCTTTTGCATGTCAAACTCTAGTTGTGTTTTCCTTTGCAATTTGCATGGATTTATTTCAGCTCTGTTCTTCATTTCTTTTAAATAATCACAACGTCAATGCCTGACCGCCTAACAGAAAATCAATCAAAAGTCCCCACCCCAAGGATCCATGCACTTTTTGTCATAAAAATGTGAATGTGAATTTCAGACGGTTGTTCTGCATTAGTTGCAACCTTTGGAGTCATATTAAATGCAATGGAACAAGTTTGAATGAATATAACATTTTTCTTAAGGAGGGTAAGGACAGTCCATGGTTATGTGCTGAATGCTCAATAAAGGAACGTGAAGAAATATTCCCTTTCTGTAGTGTGTCTGATGATGTCTTTGCTAACATCTTTCTTTTGGATACCCCTTCTTTTAGTGACATAATACCAACATTTGATGTATGTTCAAGGCTTACAAAACTGCCAAATCTAGATGACTATGATATTGATGAGCCATAGACTATGGATGAGCAGATGCCACAACATATTGACATCCATTACTTTTCTTTGCAAGAGCTGTCCAAATCTTTTACAAATCTTCTTCAAACAGGGAGCTTTCTATTTTTCATTCCAATATACGTAGCCTCTCCCTCCATCTTGATGAACTGATTGACCTAGCAATGAACTTGAATCAAAGTTTTGATGTCATAGGTGTGTCTGAAACATAGGATTCATTTGAGAATCCAATTGCAACTAATGTTGAAATTCCAGGGTATGCCTTTGTCTTCACTAGGTCTCACAGCCAGAATGGTTGTGTTGGGATGTATGTTAAATCCAATCTGTCAGCATCACCAAGGAAGGATCTTGACTGCAGTAATGATGATTTTGAAACGGTTTGGATTGAGGTGGATCGCAAAAATGAGAAGAATTTGCTGTTTTGTTGTGTTTATCGACATCCAAATTCTAATGTAGAGAGCCTAACATTTCACCTCAACGATATCTTGTTATAAGTAACTCAGTCTAATAAACTTGCTTTTATAATGGGTGACTTTCATGTGAACCTCCTCAACTATAATTCAGATACTCAAACTTGTGATTTTGTCAATAATTTCTTCTCTAATAATTTTATGCCATGCATTCTTCGCCTAACTAGAATTTCTGATCAAAAATCTACGCTAATTGATAACATATTCACAAATGCAGTCGAATTCAATATTACCAGTGGTGATATCCTGACCCAAATTTTTGATCACTTTCCACAAATTCTAATTGTCAAGAATTTAAGCCTTGATATGTTAAATGCCAGTCATTATAAACATGATTTCACTAATTTCAATGAGGAAAATTGTCTTGAAGAGTTAAACTCTATAAACCTTGACTTTATCAATGATAACACATTAGATGCAAACTATAAATTTAGTAAGTTTTTAAAAGAGATTTACTCACTATCAGAGAAGCATGCTCCGATTAAACAGCTAAATAAGAAAGCCATCAAATTAAAAGCTAGGCCTTGGATAAATGGCAAAATCTTGAAAATGATGAGATTACATGATAAAATCTTCCGCAGTCTAAGGAAAGACAACACTGATGCCAAGAAATCATTATATAAAAGTTTCGCAATCGTGTATTATTGGAATTGAAAAACAGTAAAACCGCCTACTTCCAAAACTATTTTCTCACCAATAAACAAAACATGAAACTCCTATGATCAGGTATCAAATTAATTATAAGCGTAAAAACTTCTACCTCATCTTCAGTTAGAAAGATCAAAGATAACAATGGTAATGTCACCTCTGATCCAATGCAAATGTCAAACATCTTTAATGAGTGCTTTGTTAATGTTGCAGAAAATGTTACTGCTAAAATCCCTAAAACCATTAAATCACCTCTTGCCTACATGTCAGACAGAAATCCAGATTCAATCTTTCCTTCTCCAGTCACGCATTATGAAGTTAAAGACCTTATTGCAGCCTTGAATCCTGTAAAGTCTGTTGGTCCAAACAGCGTACCAGTCAAACTAATCAAAATTCTTGGCCCCTCCTTATCTCCTTTCCTAGCTGATATCATTAATCAGTCATTTCAGTCAGGAGTGTTTCCTGACAAGCTCAAAGTTGCCAAAGTCATAACTATATTCAAAAAGGGTAATTACCAGCAGACTTCTAACTACCGCTCAATATCCTTACTTTCCATTTTTAGCAAGATTTTTGAAAGAGTAATGTATAAGCGCCTTTTTAAATTCCTAGAACTTCACAAGATTCTGTATAACCTTCAGTTTGGTTTCAAGGAAAATCATTCAATTGATCATGCTCTAGTCAGTTTGACTGAAACAATAAGACACAGCTTAGATAATAAAAGATTTGGCTGTGGTATTTTTATTGACCTTCAGAAGGCCTTTGACACTGTCAATCATCAAATCCTACTGTCTAAGATGGAGCACTGTGGTGTTAGAGGTTGCGCTTTAGATTGGTTTAAATCATACCTTTCAGAGCGTGAACGGTATGTAAGCATAAATGGTTCTAACTCTGGCCTACTCAAAATCTCTTGTGGGGTTCCACAGGGGTCTGTATTAGGTCCTCTTCTCTTCTTACTTTACATAAATGACTTGCCTAATGTATCTAAAAGGCTTAAATTCTTCCTGTTTGCTGGTGACACTAACATATATTATGAAAGTGATAATTTAAATAAGTTAGTAAAGATTGTTAACACTGAACTCAGATCTGTCAATAAGTGGCTTGATGCCAGTAAATTATCTCTAAATGTGGAAAAAACAAATTTCATGATCTTTCATTCAATAAACAATAGAATAGATGAAAATCCAATTATTAAGATTGGAAAGAAGACCATTCAAAGAGCAAAGTTTGTTAAATTTTTAGGACTACTCTTAGATGAAAATCTTAGTTGGAAGTTCCATCTGAAAGAGATGTCTAAGAAACTTGCAAGAACTTGTGGTGTTATCTCAAAGATTAAGAGCCTATTGCCTCCAGATGTGTTACTTTGCTTATATAATTCATTGTTCCTGTCTTTTGCCCAGTATGGTATTATTGTGTGGGGTAATACTTCTGCATCTTATACAGACCCAATCTACAAACTTCAGAAGAAACTAGTTCGAATAATCTCTTCTCATCCTGCTCGTTCTCACTCTGCTCCAATCTTTAAGTCTTTAGAACTTCTCAGACTATGTGATGTCTTTCAGCTTAAACTTCTCACTTTTGTCTTTAAACTGTAAACAGAATATCACCAAGCTGCTTTGATGGCTTTTCTTATTGAATTCATCCGTGCATAAGCATAATAAAAGGCAGGCTAGTAAAAGTTGATCTGTTTCTAGCACGAAAAAACACCCTGCAATATGGGCTAAACTCCATTCGATATAGAGGAGCTAAGCTTTGGAATGAAATTCCGGTTGAATTAAGAAACTCTCACTCCAAATCTTCATTCAAAACTAAGGTAAAGATCTACTTTCTGTGCCATAATTACACCCAGTGACTCTCATACTATTCTTTGCGTATACCTTACCTCATCTTGCCTTTCTGCACCTGTTTTCAATAACATCACAATAATTCAATATCTTTTTAGATAGGGGGTGTTCCCTCCTCGATTAGCCTGCCTGTTTAGGGAGCCCCTCCTTTAAGAAATTCCCCTAATCTCACTGCAGCTCTCCATACTCACCTATTTAGTCTCTCCACATTTTGCTTTAAGTATATAATCCTGTCCTGTTTTTCTTTCTATTTTGTGTGTTGTATTTAATTCTAGTTTATCATTGTTAATAAGATAGGTGGGTATGTTTAGCTGTAGTGATGTATTAGATGAATTTTAAAATGAATGAACTGAACTGAACTGAACTGATGTCAGTTGTGCGTCCGTTGAAAATACGATGAAGACCCCTGATTCAAATCTGTCATTGGCCTCGCATGCTTTCTGTTTACAAAAGTCTTTTTCAATGTTAACGCTTCTTTTTATTTCTCATTCCATAATTCTAGCAATCCCAATGCCAGAATTCAATCATCTTGTTCAGTTTATACCAGAAACTAATATGTGGCAATGGACAGGTATGCGTAGAATTCCAAGATTTTCAAAAACGTTATATCCTTTTGTTTAATTGCCTAAGCCTTCGGATTTTTTACCCCCGGTAGGCTATCAACACCGAAAGTTCAAGTATTGAGACACTGGTCTTTTTTGAATGAGAAAATGCCTCGATATCAAAGACAGGCAACTAGCTTGAGAGGCAAGATGCCATAGTAAATTAGTACACTAGTTTTATATTTGGAGTTTGCTTTCACAGGGAGAAGTTGATACAATTTCACGTTTACCTCATGAGTCCAGAAAAGTTGCAAACTCAAGCTTGAAGTAACTCAGAGATTTACATACATCACAGGAACCCATATTCTTCCCAAGAATGTCCGTTGCTTTATTTTCTTACCTATGAATTTCGTTACCGAATGCATTTAAAGATTACTTATCCCCATCAATTTAAACTTTAGTTTGTATCTTAAGCTAGTCATGGAACAAATAGAACAAATTTTTCCACTTGAGCTTTTGTTACTACTTTTTGGAGGAAACTGTTGTTTTGCATTGTGATGTGTGCTGAAATTTTGTGAGGTAGCAAGTTATGTGTGCAAAGTATGGTTTAGTTTCCATTAACCGAGAGTTACGCTGGTGTCCTGAATGTCTTTGCCATGCTCAAGGTATATAAGAAATAGATCGCTTACATCAAAACTCTTAAGAAAGGTGTCCTTTCAGAGTCTTTAGAACAATGACAAAACATTTGTCCAATAGATAGCAAACTTCTATATTTGATATCTCATAAGCTTTCTCACGTTCACTTCTTTTTCGTTTTTACCAAATAATTCAATGGAATTAGACAGAAATGGGTAATAAAAAGGGCCATACGATCTCATGGGAATGCTGCATACTGATTGCTGTTTCCCCATTCCCATTCATCCCCGACTGAGTGAAACAAAGCCTATTGGGCAGTTTAAGGAAAGCGTATGAAGTGTGATGCTTTCAGGGCTTGTATAGTTTTTCTTAGTTTCCAAATTGAAACTTATTTTATTCTTTGGCTAACAGCTTCTTACGTTTTGCAACTCCGGTGAATAACAGTTTTAGAATTCTCTGATAGGTATTGGTCATGATGATGATAGCATCCTTGTGTCCCTCTGCAAACATTGGTTTGATTTCCTAAAGACTGAACAGGAGTCTTTTATTGCGGTACGTCTTTAATATGTTCCTGAACTTTACTTTTTCCACATCGTTATGTACTGGAGCATATTTGCCAATAAACTATGGTTTTCTTGAGAACTAAAGTAAAACCCCGCAAACAAGAACATACTTTTCTAAAAGACAGACTGGCTAGGTTCTTATAAATGAGTTACGTATGACATTTACAGGGTTTGGTTCTTATCACAAGGACAGTTATGACTATGATTAATATAAAGCTACAGCATACAGTATGTGTTAAATATACTTAAGGGTATAATGACTTCTTTTCAATATCAGAGGGTATGGTATTTTTGTTATTGACAAAGCAATTTAAATCTTACAGCTAGATAAAAGAATTTGCGTATTCCTGAAACTGTTGGTTGTCAATAAATTTTTTACTGACTTGATGAAATTTCTTAATCAAGTGTGCCATCTCATAAGAACATTGAACTAAATCAGTCTGTATTTAGTTCTTATATTTGGGCATCTTTTCCACAAAATCAGTCTCCAGGTTCTTATTTTGCTATGTTCTTGTTTGCGGGGTTTTGCTGTATTTCATGTTTTTATGTTTCGTCAAGACATGCAGAGATAACGATGGCTTAAATTTGTTCAAAATTGTTCTTGAAGTCTTTACAAAGATAAATATAGCTAGCTGAGGAGTCTTTGAAGTCATTCACTTCAAAGAAATACGTCATAGAATTTTCACGAACGTTATCGAATGTTTGCAATCTTTCCTATGTACTTGATGACTTATTGATAGGAGTTATATTTGTTTGCCGTAGATTTTACTTTTTTCGGATAATTCATAAAAAAATCTATCAGAGCATTGCTCGTTTTAGAGCATGTAGCTTTAAAGTCATTCATTTATACACATTTGAAGTGTTTTGTGGAACAGCCAAAACCTGATCTATGCTGAGCTTCAGCCCGTCAGAATAAAATGTCTTAATGCAAAATTATAGGTGATTTATAGAAACGGCTACAACTCGATCAAATTCTACAACTTGCCAATCAAAAAGCAGTGACGAATGTATGTTCAGTAGTCATGGGAGTGCTCATCTTCCAGAAATTCAATTTCCGAAGATCTTTGGAGCCACTCGACTTCCAGAAAATTGCGGATGATTGTAGCACGAGACATCCATTTTCACTGGGTGAACTCCTTAATATATGCTATTGATATTGTTTACTTGGCAAAGCATTCACCATATACAGGTTGTCTCAAAAAATTGTTCGACGTTTAATTAGATACTAAAAAATAACGAAACGCTAAACGCACCCTTGGTCAAGTCACCCTTTTTCTGAGATTCGACATTAATTTTTGACACACGAATCTTGGAAATCCGCTAAAAATTCATGGAGTTACAAGCATTTGAAATTCAAATTTGTGCGAAAGCTGAAACCAGAGGCCTCGAAATGGCATTTTTGGTAAAAGCACCACAGGCCGTCGTTTCTGTTATTTCTCAATTGTTTCAGGGCGAACAAAGTGGGATTCAAACAGGTTTGTGATAACATAACTGTCAAGCATATGGATGCTTTGAGGAAACAGATTCAGTCTCTAGCCGATTATCTTTTGAACCACTGTTTTGGACTTACGCTGTGTTAATGAAATTTAGAGAATGATCGGAAGAAATAATTTACTTTAGGAGTCCTTTTTGGTTTGCTCTGATATCAATGAGAGGTATGACATTGGATAAGCTTCTCTTACCTCCGTCTTCGAGTTTTTGCAATGCCAGTAATCTGGTTTCTGGTATCAGCTATCGCATATTTTTATCTTCGAGATCTCGTAACTCAATGAATTTTCAACCGATTTGCATAATTTTAGTCTCCAAAATTATTTCATAATCTTAGGAACATGGTTGTCTTTCCATGAGCCTGTTCATGTTGTCCTTATTTTTCAATATTTTATCAAACGTCGAACAATTATTTTGAGACATCCTGTAGATACCGGTGACTTAGACTTATGACGATGAGACCCTTGTGTTCTTGCGCTAAACGTTGATCAGGAGGTACTCATAACGACACTGCGAAAAATCTGACCCCGTATTATTCATTGATCAGTCGGATTATGATCGAATCACGGCCTCGAATCTCTTATCATGGCCTATAATGTCAGATCTCGTACGTACTTTATCACTTGTTCAATCAAATCGAATGCTCCATCATAATTATCATCACCAAAGTTACTCGCAACCCGATTGGTACTCAGGAAGCTGCGAGTTTGGTCCTAAATAGGGTCAGGTTTTTCAGAGTAATATTTTGAATCTCTATTGACTGAAGTAGCATTAGATCAAAAAGCACAAGGAAACAAGAGACTCAAGGCCATAAGTCTACCGATGACCCACAATAAACTTGTGTAGCTGAAGGGCACAGCTATCTTTTGAGGTGTTGCTTAGTCAACTTAAGTTATGCCTGCCGTCCGACAGAACACTTTAAAACTTGTGGAAATTTGTTAATTTCTCAGATTCTTCCCTTCTTTTTCAGTCCATATTCTTTGGAAGATTCAAACTTTCTGTAGTTTTCTTATGAGCACAAAATTTGAATGAGGAGCAGAGGTCAATCATTTTGGAAACAGAAAATGTCCCCAGGCGACTTCTAATGCATCGCTGCGTTAAGTTTTCACAAATTTTTGACCAGAAAAGGATGGCAATTCTTTTACTTTAAATGAGAGATCTGATGTGGAAAATTTTCTTCTAATCTAGTTTTTCAGATTGCAACCATGTCTTAAGGTAATCATGCAGCATTTCGAAAGATAGCCAAGCCTTTCAACTGAACAGTGATGCAAATCATTTCCTTCCTCGTGTTCGTCTGTCGTAGAAATGTCTATACATTATTACTTGTAAGCAAATATTTTGTGATTTTCACATTTTCTTCCACCATATCTTTAAAGACTAGAAAACTCCAATAAATGCACTGAGGATCATTTCTCTTATCGTCCCAAAATATTGAGAAAGAAGACGATTGAGTTGATTGGGATTTCGAGTTACAAAGACTTCCTTTTGCCTTCAGCCTCGGGCAAGGAGCTTAGTTCTTTTGCCAGTGTGTTTTTGTTTAAAAAGCCCCTCAGTTATTCAAATTTGACCTTAAAGAACTCAAGGTTGACCGGATTTGAGCTATTTTCTCAATCAACAAGAGCAAAATACCACTCTAAAGTCTAGCAAGTGATTGAAAATTTTACGCAAATGGCAGATGTGATCTCTTGCCAGTTCTCATTTTTCTTGTAGACCGATCTTTCCAACCAGTATGTAACAAGTTTCCTGAACCGATCTATTTGCCATTGTTGTTTACAATTCTTTGAACTCCAGTACGTTTTTTCCTTGAAGCAAGTTGAAGAGCCTGAAAAGGTGCTCCAAGCCGAAAGCGAAATCGTCGAAACAACAATTAACCAGCAGAAGTAGGTTACTCATTAATTTCGAAGTAAATTTCAGTGAGAATGAAGAGAAACTAAATTTCTATAGTTTCAGTAATCATCAGTGTTGATGTCCCTCTCTGATTTGTTCTTGTTATGTCAGTGACCAACGAGTGAGTCGATAAATACAGTCCCCTCTTGTATGACTACTGCTCCCTAGATATCATTCAATAACATTGGCAAGTATTTTTAGTGGACATCTTTAAATAGAATCTACAATTTGCCGGACTGAAAATGGGCATTACGTTCTGAAAGTATATGGAACAAGCACTGCGTTTTGATTAATTTTTAAATCCCCAAATCACCACGAAAATTTTACTCTTTGTCAGCTCACGTTGAGTCTTTAGAAAATTTGCTCAACGTTTTTTGGGTCATTTTCAGTGTTTTCGAAGTTGAAAAGTTTAAAAAACTCGCTCATAGCTCATAAAAAGAGACTGAAAATATGCAAAATTTTCTAGCATTTAATTGGGGATCTTCTAATTCATAAATCTGCAAATCGGTCCAATATGCGATTTACGGTGGCCTGTCAAAAGTGCATAGTTTATTTTGGCGAATCCTCTATTTTTTCACTATCATTGCCTCGATATTTGGGGAGCCGTTGACTTGCAACAGGGCCTTGCTCTTATTGACTCACCCGGTAGTATCCGATAGATTGAAATGTGAAATGACTTTTAAAACAGTACTCTCGAGTACCTAATAAACGGGGGGGGGGTGAGAATAATCGGGGGGGTTGGAATAATCGCGGGGGGGGGCTGCTTAGAGAAATAGAAAATAGCCCTTTTCTTACGTAAACACGTATCTTTTATATGTTTACGTGAACAGTGATGTTACTGATACATTTATTTTTGAACTCTGGTACTGTTGAATGCACTTCTTGAGACTTTCTCTATCGTTTACTCAGAAATTATGTCTAATATCATTTCATTTTTCCAAATATTAATAAAAGGGGGGTTGGAATAAGAGCGGGGGGGGGTTGGAAAATTTTTCAAAAATTAATAAGCGGGGGGGGACGATTATTCGGTACTCGAGAGTACATAGTTTGGAGCTTAGAAGACCGCATGGCTCTAGAAGATTACACAGCTCTGCTAATTGCTAGGATGCAGTATCCTGCTAACCAGACCCAATTTCAAAAGAATTACTGGTCTGTGAAATATTGGTCAGATCGTGTCTAGAGCCTCTTTTTCAACAGGACTGTTTTCCAAGTTTTGAGGAAAATTTATGATCATAGTTACCCTGGATCAGAGTATTTTTTTTAGAATTTTCAAAAGAAATGTAAAAAATTTAGATTTTTGAAAAACTTTAAAATTGAAAAAATAAGGAAAAAGGAGGAGGGAAGGATTTTTCCTTGCTCCCCTTTTGTTCTCTTTTTTTCTTTTATTTTTTTTCATTTCAGATATATTTTTCGAAAAATCCTAAGAAGTACTCAAAAAAATCCTAAAAATACTCTGATCCAGGGTAGCTCATAATTAACTTGCACCTTGAAATATTTTCGTGAAAACAAAGAGCCGAATACTTAAGGGCAGCAAAGGAGGCAGTTTGATTGATTGCATAGTCAGACCCAAGTATCAGAGATTAAATTGCTATCCAAGTCAAAACAGAAAGTGATCAGATTGTATTCAAACTGCAGTATCCTTTTAAAGAAAAATTTCAAAGAGCTCCCTTAGTAAATGGTTTCTTTAGAAATACTCAGCAAATTATCTGCAGCAATTCTCAAACGAAGTTTGAAAACATTTTAAGGCAGCATTGAACATACAACTATTTCCTTTGAAATTGGATCTGGTGAACAGGCTAGAGTAAAGTAGATTGCTTGCACAAGCAATAGCTGCTTACGGAAAATTAGACAATGTTACGTCATGTAAGACTGCATATTTTAGAGTAGACAATTGTTGCCTACTTTACAAATTTATTACGCGTTACGCGTTCTGTGAATATTTGTTTTATATTCAACTCTCGCGTTTCATCTGTTTTTCTCGTTGTGCTTTCGCAGACTGGCAGTTTGAAGTTTAGTCCAAGCTCATCATGTATCTAAGCCAACAACTTAGGTGCCAATCGAATTCTTCAAGATTTAAAATCGTCAAGAGACTGTAATTGTATATCTTGTTTATTCATATTAAGAACTGTAACTATAAACTTTTGAAGCTCTTTGTATTTTGCAGGACTGACTTTGTTGTTCGTCCAAGCACAGATCAAGAAAAGGTGATCTTTCAAATTCAGGTACAGCAGCTTTTTATTATTTTTTTACACAGTGAGTCAATAAAAAAAGGAGCGGTATTGGAAAAAATTCTGCTTCCCGAATATCAAATCAATGATATTGAAAACTGTCTTGTTTGATTCCCGATTTGTCTAATTAGGTTCAATAATTTACTCTGCCTTAGTCGTTCATTCGTTCCTGTTGAAAGGCAGCAAGCTAATTTCCCATTGTTCGCCTTCCTATCAGTAACGACATTTGAATGTGTTCATGTGTTTTGTCCTCTTGGGAGAGTGGAATCCCCTTGAGTAAGTTATTCATACTGGGCGAAGATTTCTTCAACCCGAAGAGGATAGCACTTGCTAAAGTGTTCTGAAGTCGACGATGTGAGGAAACAGAGAGAGATGCTCCTAACTTTAGCTCTTTTTAAAGGTTTCTTGAAGGGACTTTTTTCAGAAAATCTCTTGCACAATTCGAGCGGAGCGAACGATTACAGCCAGGAAAAGTTCTAAAATAATTGAACATGTTAGGGAGCGGTCATTTTTAATCCTGGGTACTGGGGCGGAAGATTTCTGGCAGGGGTATGAAACTTTTTTCCATTATTTTGTGGGGATAGAAAAATTTTAAAGAGAAATTTTTTATGGGGTACAAAACTTTTTTGCTTGAAAAACTTTGGATGAAGTCATCGATCAAAGATTGAAAGAAATCTTACGGAGCATCCGGAAATGATGAATAACTTGACCAGTACATGTGAAAATCGCCTCGGGACAACTTGGTATCTGTCCATATATCCATGTTTGATGCACAAGGACTCTGGATGGGGCACCAAACTGTTTTGCTGAAAGATGATGAGGTACGAAAAACTCCTTCTACGTTCAAAATGGGGTATGAAATCTTCTCTAATTGTGCGAAATTATCCCCCGCCCTGGTACCCAGGATTAAGAATAACCGCTTCCTTAGCTATTGGATCAGATATTGCAAAATGTCATTGCTTATACTCAGAGAGCAGTGGCCTTTCAAACGTCAGGCCTTTTTTGACTCACGTGATATTTAACTAGTCAAAGATATTTTTGCTAACATTGGAGTCTTATCAATTTGGCTGCGATTTGTTGTTAACTTGTCGATCAATCGCACAATCTTCGTGTCTTTGGATTTCTTATATCTAAGCCAATTAAAGGCTTATTTTAACTTGTATTGGTGTATTCAGGTGACTGCAGTGTTCCGTACAACTCAGGACTGCTTTGTCATAAAGTTCAAGTCAAAAATAGGTGCTTCATAATTGCTCCCGACCACCCCCTTCTGACGTATGATGTGTGAAGTTCGTTTGATTTTTGCGTGCCCTTCCCTAATTCCATGTCACATACTAGCAAAAAGATATTTCGTCGGGGATGATGTTATGTTCAGCTTATTTATTGACAAAAACTTATAACAAAGTCTGCAGGTTTCGATTAATTACAAGAAGGGAAACAATTCCAGTAGCTGCCAGCCTGTAAGCCGATCTACGATTTCACATGAATACAGTAGGTCCGGCGTTCACTCGAGGCAAGGTACTTTTTGTTTTAATTCATCTATTCCGATATTTCAAAGACTATTGATATTCCTGAAGTAGCGCACATTTCCAAATTCATTTCCTTTTAATATATCACCCATTTTTACACAGCGTTGAAATTGGCGGCTCCTTTTTTTATTTTTCTCACACTGAATGTGAATGAAATGCATGTTTTCATTCAAATTTTTTTTTCCTCCAACTATCTGATGTTACGCAAAAGTTATTGTTTCTTTTGCATGGCACTTAGATGTTTTTGGTCTCGGTTTCAAAGCCGCTGAATTAGGCGTGGATCCAGTTCAGGGGCAGATCCAGGCTGAGTTATCTGAGGCACAAAACTCAGTCAAAATTTCAGATATTTGCTAATTGAAACCTTGCATTTAATTGTCATCCAAGTGGACCATTTCTATTTGAAACATGAAGTATCAAAGCTGCGTTTGACGCTCTCAACCTGGCCATGTTAACTTGTCATATGCTCACAGATCAGTGGCCGTACTCCTGGAGCAGCCAACGCGCAGGAGCATTTTACACAAGTGATGGTTTCTATTATTTTGATTTGATTGGTTGATGAAGCATCAGGATTGTCTTCACGCTCTTGTTTATTGGATAATAATAAACTGTTTCCCTCAGTAAACGATTGTTTTCTCAACTTCCTTCTGGAAAGAACTCACTTGGGCAAAGGAAGAGAATTTTCTGATGCCCCATTTCAACAGGAAGTGCGGACCAATGGCGCCAAATAATGAATTTTGCAAATTCAATTCAACTCGATCCTTTGACGTGCAGATTGAAATGGAGCGGGGTGGCATTGTTGCAAGACACAAGCAAACAAAGAGTACAACATTTATAGTGCAATGGATCTTGGAACACACAAACAGACAAATTCAAATAACTATGAAGTGAAGGATGCTCAAGCTCTAAAAGCTGTACAAGGAAGTTGATTATCAATGCTAAATGCTTCCTTTTTAGTGGGCATAAATAAATCGAGGACATGTGCTGCTTGCCAGCCAGAAGCCAGTGCTACAGTTCAACAACACGCTTATTTTCTCAACTCTGCCAATTTTTATTCAAAAGGGGCGTTTCCCAACGATCTGAAGGGTGTGGCCCCCAAAGTATTTCTGGGGCAGTGCTTCGCGCTCGCACCGGTGCTCACTCAATTTTACGTCTGGGTCTGCACCTGAAGTTCACTTTGCGATCCCGTTATTTCTGTTAGAGCAACATGTTTCTTTTCTCTTTCTCAATCTGAAGTTTCTGACTGGTCGATAAGTTGGCATTTTCTTTGTGTTGGTCACCTTTTTTTCATTTTCTAAACATAATTCATTTAAAAAACCACAGGGGCATCAGTTTAAATGTTCTTAGTTAATATTTAGTATTTCTCGATATTGTTATTTTGAATATTTTCACTATTTCTTGATACTGTCGTCTTTCTTGTTTCTGAAGAGCCGCGAATACTTTGACCAATGCGAAGGAGAGCAGAAAATGCGAAGGAAGTGAGGGGCATTTTCTGCTCTCCTTCGCATTGGTAAAAGCACTCGTGGCTCTTCAGAAGCAAGAAAGACAACTGAAAATATTCAAAATAACAATATCGAGAAATACTAAATAATAACTAGGAATATTTAAACTGATGCCCCTGTGAAAAAACATTGATTCTTGCTGTCGATCTGTGACGCCAACACCTCTGTTATTCTTATTAGTTAACGAAGCAATGCAATTGGCTGTTGCCGAGATACCCAAAGTCACTGATTGGCTCAGAACCAAATTTCACCCTGTTAGCTCACCCTGGTATGCTGTGTCCATCGCATCAAGCAAAATAACAAACCACACCAGCTTAGTGACTCACCTTGGTATGTTGTATCCATCATATCAAGCATGATAGCCCAGAATCACTCCAGAATGATAACCCACCTCTGTATGCCGTGTCCATCGCATCAAGCATAATAAACTAACACATCAGTTTAATAACTCATCCCTACATTCCGTACCATAATAAATAACCGCCCTGGCGTAATGTCCCGCCCTTTTTTTGCTTTTTTGCCATTTCCATCTCGCAAAGCATGAAAACCCACCACCCCTGCTTAATAGGTCACCCCTTTATGTCGTGTCCATCACATCAAGCATATTAGCCCACCATAACAGCTTAATGACCCAGTCCTATGTGTGTTACATCCATCACACCAAGGATAACAAACCACCAAACCAGCTTAATATATCACCTCAGTATGCCTCATCCATAACATGAAACATGATAAACCACCACGCAGCTTACTAATTCACCCAAGCGTATCTACCACATCAAGCATAATAGCCCACAACAACGTGATAACCATTCCCTGTATGTCGTATCCACCACATGAAGCCTAATCCGTCATCTTATCAACCATAGTACAGTGCAACGGTTTGCTATTTTGAGTGTTTGCAAAATTTGGCCTACGTTGGTCGATTTAGGCTGTTTCCTGGAAAACGATTTTCATGGAATCACTAATAGGTTTGGAAGCAGGCAGCCGAAGAATGGACAAAAATCGCAAAGTACTATTTGAGATTTTGGCTGTCAAGATTTGCTGTTTTTCAGAGCTACCGGTAGATTTCTATGAATGAAGATCTGTTATTCCTATTTCAGGAAAGGAAAAGATATGAAAATCCACATAAACCATTCATCTACAAAATGCATGGATTCTCGTCAATTGTGGGACCAGTAAAAGTAAGCTTCACATAGAAGATTACGCTAAAGACGGCGGCTAGAAAGTTTCTACAAAGATGCATTTTTCCAACTACGAATCTTCAACCATCCTCCATTGCTTCCCTTGGAGAAAGCAATGTGTCGTTGAATTCATTGCCGCTCTCTTTAGCGTGATTGTGTATTTCTTCAGCAACAGTTGATAATCTCCCGCTCACTTGTAATCTTATGCCCTGTTTCTGTGGCTGCTGTGCAGGAGTTTTGAGTTCCATTGGCTAATTTCTACACAGATGCTTAAAGTTAGAGTTTGAGACCTCGTTTGCATCAATTGTGGTGTCTGGTTTACGATCCAGGAAAAGGAAACTTTGTTGCCATTGGTCTCGTGAAGAATTCATCGTGTGTAAACCTTAAAAACCCCTTGATACTTCATACTTAGAAAGACATGTCAGAAACACGTGAAAAACACGAATCCCTTGGAAAACAGCATTCACTAGCAGCTGAAGGGATTACGTGTATGAATAACTGATATCAATAGAAATAATGTCAAAGTTTCAGTGTGGTATCATTTCAACAGGTCACTGAGGTTCGGTCTCTTTTATTGGATATCTGTTTAAGTTTAGTGGTTAAATCATTCAAATTTGTAGAAATCAAATCCTAAACTTGTAAAACGAAGACATTCATAGAGAATTTTTGGTACGAATTGCCACCAACATTTTGGTAGCAACTTGCTACAAAGATGTTTCTAATTTTTTTAATTGTTTTAAAAAGGATAGGAAAACACTTATTTTTTGTTTTTTCGGTATGAATTTGCAATTAGTTTTTGATGAAAGGAATTTGTTAGAAAAGAGCCATTATGCAACTGTCGGAAATGGACCAATACAGAGGCAGACTATTTGAATATGCTTAAAACTTTCTTGAAGCACACTGTTTGTGGATCAGAATAAAACTAGAATGAAAAGGTTCGATGAAGTCTGAGCCCAGAAGAGGAGGCTTTGATGGAAACAATGCCATGCCTTTGCACGCTTTGTAAACGGAGGTCTGCTTTTTAACCCCTGCTTTGAAGATTGACTCCTCTTCTTTTTGGTGACCAATCTTGAGTGTATTTGCAGCACATGACCCCCAAGCCCAAAATGAAATGGAGCCTAAAGATTCCAATTTTGGTACTTATGCTAGTTCCTTGATCCCTGTGTGGTAGTGCTTCAAGTCATGCAACTACCGGGTGTCCCAAAAACGGCTCCTCTTTGAAAGACCACGAACATTTTATTAGTAGGTCAATTTGCAAATTTTATTTGGAAAGTGGATCAAAGAACAGGTTTTTCAGGTATAGCTGATTTGTCATTGGTTTTGAAATTAGCAAATCTAGCTCCTTTTAGAGTCGCTTAATAAAACTTTAATAAATCTATGTTTGTTTGACCGTCATGGGACTAGTTTCGAGTGGTGTTTTTCTACTTAGATCCATCTAATTTCGGTCAGGTACAGCTCAGTTACACCCTTCTAGCATTCAAAGCCCTGTGTCTCCAAAACGCTAAAGGAAATGAATTAAACTGTTTTTCCGTAGTTCATGTTGACCGTGTTTTTGGTCATTTAGTATGAACTGTTTATTACCCGACTGAAGCTTCAAAAACGAGGCAATACAGAATCCCGCCACTCCTATTGGTTAATAGCACCTTTCCCGCGGGTTTCCGGTAGCTTTGTATAATACGATACAAGGACGCGTTTTTGTTATCACGGCAACTGCTTTAGGCCTAGGCCTGTGAGATTTGCAGTGAACTCAAACGACATGATCGTAACAAAATGTTTTTGATGAAATGCGAGTCAAGATTAGAAGATGTCAGGTAATAAAACTCATACTAACCGGTTTTGTCGTTGTACAGGAAAATATAAGCCCTCGGTCTTAATGCACAGACCTCGCAAGCTCGGTCTGTACTTTTAAGATCTCGGGCTTTATATTTTCCTGTACAACACAAAACCGGTTAGTATGCGCATAATATGGGATTTGTACGAGATATCTTGTTTAAGAAGCTCATTTTTTATTTAGTCTCAGCGGTATCTTTTCAGGGAACCCTCGTATTTCCTGGAAAGAAGGTTAGTCGGCATCTTTTGCATATTTTATCTCTCTTATGTCAGGGTGTATTCAACAAAGACAGTGGCACAAGTAAAGCAAGAGAGCATGCCTTGCTCATATCAAGTAGACCAGCATACGTAACAATCCTTTCTTTAGTCCGTGATGCAGTTGCTAGATTGCCGAATGGTGAAGGGACAAGGGCAGAGGTTTGTTTGTTTTTTATCATATCAAACTCTTATCTTATTTCTAGCTAACTGACATGAAATTGGAACGGCTTATGGTGCTCTTATTTCTCAGTAGCGAACTGTTTTCATTCAGTCGCGATGCCAATTTCTTGTGGTTCTTCTATCTTATCGTGAATTTTAAACACACTCCGAATGAACATCCTTACTTTGCTGCAACCTTTGCTTGCCTCATTTGTTCACATTTTGTTTTACCCTCATCTGTATCTTAACCTAGAAAAACTTGCAATTAGCTGTAAGAACTTCTACTTGTATGATTCCCGTAGCCATTCAGTGCTGCTATGGAACATTTGCCAATTCCTTTTAGTAGATGCAGCGTATTGAGAGACGCGTCTCTGAGCGATATAGCCCTTGGCTTACCTCTGATCTGAAACGTATGTTTAGATCAAGGGATATGCTTAAGATGGCAGCAGTCAAGAAAAAATCAGAGGTTCTCATGGCAGCCTACAAACAACTTAGAAATAAAGTGAATAGCGCTTGTAAAAGACTAAAAAGAGACTACTTTACTAACAAGATAAAAGTGTCCGAAGGAAACATGAAAGAAACATGGGCTGCTATTAACAAGCTAGTAAATAAGAGATCAAAAACAACAATGATTAGCTCCCTGTCTGATGGTGATGAGCGTATCTCAAATCCTCAAGATATAGCAAACAGGATGAATAATTTCTTTTGCGCTGTTGGCGATCAACTTAGTACGAAAATCCCACATGCCAAGAACTCTCTCCTCGATGGAGATGTCACTGTAAATCCTGAAAAGGTGTCGTTTTCTTTTTCACCAATATCGCCCCAAAAACTTGTCAAAGCTATGGGCAAGTTTAAGACTTCCAAGAGCTTTGGCCTAGATCTCATTTCCAGCTATTTTCTCAAAATTGGGATGCCCATCCTTGCCACCCCTCTAAGCCAACTTTTCAATCTATCTTTGTTTCAGGGGCTATTCCCCGACAGTTGGAAAATTGCTCGTGTTGCACCTATTCATAAAACTGGTCCAACTGACGATCAGTCGAATTATCGTCCGATCTCAGCTTTGCCTGTTGTTTCACGTCTGTTCGAAAAACTTGTTTTTGACCAGATGTATTCCTTTCTTAACGATAACAAACTTCTTTATTCGAAACAGTCAGGATTCAGAATGTTACACTCAGTTTTAACTTGTTTACTAAAGTGCACGAATGATTGTTATTTAAATATAGACAAAGGCAAATTCACGTCAGTGACGTTCATAGATCTTAAGAAGGCCTTTGACACAGTAAATCATGAGATTCTACTCAAGAAGCTTTACCTGTACGGTATAAGAGAAAAGGAATTTCGTTGGTTTCGTTCATACCTTTCGAACAGACAACAGTGTTGTAAGGTGAATGGGCAGATGTCTGAACTTTTGGACGTTACAATGTTGTAAGGTGAATGGGCAGATGTCTGAACTTTTGGACGTTACAAGCGGCGTTCCACAAGGTTCATGCCTAGGGCCTCTCCTCTTTTCACTATACATCAACGACCTACCCCTATCACTAAATTATTCTGATGTGAATGTGTATGCCGATGACACCAGCATCTCGTTTTCCTCGGATTCCATCCCCACCATAAACGAAAGTGTTAATTCCGACCTTGTTCATCGAAAAACCTGGTTGGAATCAAATAGGTTGTCTCTCAATGTGGCCAAAACACAAAATCTCCTCATAGGAGGTAGAAAGAAGTTGAAAGACATTGAAAATTCTGAAAAACAAAAATTACAAATAGTTATTGGTGAAGAACTAGTTTCCGTAGTTAAACACACAAAATACCTGGGAATTGAAGTCGACCAATTTCTAAGTTGGGATGATCACATTTCTGCTGTGACCAAAACGATTTCAAAAGGAATTGGTATGTTACGCTATGCGAAAAGATATCTTCCCTTAACTACGATCCAGTCAATGTACTGAAGTCTCATTGAGCCATATTTCCGATCCTGCTGTTCCGTGTGGGGAGTCTGTAGTACTACCGCGTTAAATAGACTACAGAAACTACAAAACCGTGCAACAAGGATTGCTACTAACAGCCCTTACGATGCGTCTTCGCAACCACTCCTGAAGGAACTAGGATGGCCAACAGTCAAAGAACTTATTGAAACGGAACCTGCTAGGATGGTGTACAGGTCGATAAACAAGGAAGCTCCCAATTAACTTACAGCTCTGTTCGATAGGTTGTCAGATGTTAGTATTAGAGAGCTTCGTAATGCTAATACAGACCTCAAGCTACCTCGCCTTAAAACGTGCAGTGGTCAACGGTGTTTTGCTTACAGAGGGGCACAGTTATGAAACAGCCTTAGCGCTGAAGTCAAGAAGGCACCCACCTTGAGTCGATTCAAATCTACTTATAAAAACAGCAAGTAATCTTCTCGTTTAACTTGTTAATACATAGTTTTTCTATTTTTCTACCTTTTTCTTGCTTGTAAATTGTTATGATTAGAAATGTTAAGTTTATTGTATTTATTTTAACAGGGCAGTTTGGAATTCAGTTCTATTTTAAGCTGTAACTAAACCCTGTATAAAGAAAATAAAATCAATCAATCAATCAATCAATCACATAGCCGCCAAATCTTTTCTGTTGTCCGAACTTCCCCTGGGGCGCTGACTCATCCTCTGATCAGATCGCATTTTCTCCTAAAATTGACCAATCAGATGCCGTCATTTCATTACTTCTGCGTTTCGCTGCTGGATTTAGGCCATTTGGGGTAGCCTCCAATAAAAAAACATTGCACGCTCGAGTAAATCGAATTTTTTGAAAATTTCAACGGGAAAAGGATGCATATACATAGGACCTCAAGTGCACAGTGATCCAGATTTCGAATATTAGGGAAAAAATGAGCCTTCAAAAATGCAAGTCTTGTGTCATTTTCTTAAAAAAGGATACACTGAGGGTTAACACAAAGCAAACCGTTTGAAAATCGGGCTAATATGAGCGGAGAAACATGCTTCCAAAGTTAACCGAAGTGGCAGGTGTTTGTTTACATTGAGACTTCCGGTCAGACTGCCACTACAACAACAATTTTCAAACTCCCATAGCGCAGCTTTCCGTTGTCCGATTTTCAAAACTTTTTTTTCAGTTGATAGCCTATTCTATCTACTTTAAGATCATGTAATTTCTGAATCGATACAGCAAATGGTTTCCCCATTTTAAAGGCAGTCTGTCACGTATCTGATTGGCCGCTACAATCAGAGATCAACACAACGGATTTCTTTGTGAATCTGTGTATTTGAAACAAAGGAGGGCTAATCTTCTTGACTTTTTATGGCCGTAGAAAGTCAGAGGATCATCAGCCATTCAAATTTCGTATTCTTCGTATTGTCATTATCACCCAATCAAATGCGTGACAGACTGCCTTTAAAGCATCATTTCTTTTACATATTTTCTCAAAAAAATTCCCTGTAAAAATTCAATATCTCAATTTCAAAGCTGAAACAAAAAAAGCAAGCGTTTGCAAGCGTTAAAATCCATTTTTGCATTAAACTTCAATGTCTTGGCAACGTATCTTTCAAATATTTCGTTTTAATTCGTTTTAAAAAGTTGCAAAAAAAATTTTTTTCAAAAGTACTACCACTTTATATACCTACAGTATACCTACGAGCAACATGATACGTGAGCAAATGATAATAAAGTAAGAATATTTTAAGGATTTCCTTTACTGAAATAAATAGTTTCTAAACTTACATTTTTGAAGTATCGAGGCTTCTCAATTTCTTGGCGATTTGAGAGTTGAGTTTCTCATGAGCAGTTTCATGAAAACATACCTTTACGTGGAAAATATATGTTAAGAAACTTTTAAAAATGACAGAGGAAATCCTTCGGACATTTCTACGTTATTTTCACTTATTTCGTGTATCGTATTACTCGGAAGGTACTTGAGAAAGGTCTGATTGGAAAGGCTTCATAAAACTTTTTTGTTTTGAAATGTTCAGGGCGCAAGTAGTAGACATAAAGACTGTTATGGAACCTTTGGGAAATTCTGAAGAAACTTTGAGTATCTATGTACTCAAACCAATGCCCAAACTTTTATAATCTTAAGACATTTTCGATACTTTCAGTACTGACCCAAATATTCAATTCCTTATAAAAAGGATGTGAAAACTATGCTAACTTTTACAACAAACTTGTCTGTGGGCTGGGCTTAAAGTTTCTTACAGATTTTATAATTTTTTACAAAATTGAATATACAACTTCACACAGGCACAGAAATGGCTATTAGCGGCTTCTTGTAAACAATGATATAGCATTGCTTCATGATTGCTTGTAAGCAATGAGCGTATATCGTTGTCAAAATCTCCCTTAATAAAAATTCAATAATTTGAAATGTGGTCACAGCAAGACAACATCTGCAAAGTAGATAGAAAGAAAACCCGCTTCATCGTCGTCTTCCTTGTGAATTATTTGTAATTCCATCAATTTGGTTTCATTCACACTCCATCCCAAGCGCAGGAATTAGAAATCTTGGCAGTTGTTTCGATACTTTGCTCCAACTTCAGTCGTAACCGACAATCTTCCTATTGATTTCATACTTGGAAATTGTCTGCAAAAGTCTAAAGAAACTGTTGCTTGCCTCTAAAACCGCCACCAATCGTTCATTCCAAGCAACTGCGAGGAGAATACATGAACTTTGTGATATTTTTAATCTCTCTTTAGCTACCGGTGTCTTCCCAGATTGTTGGAAAGTTGCAAGAGTTGCCCCCATGTTTAAAAATGGTGAACAAACTGATCGCTCAAATTACAGACCTATCTCCGTTCTCCCTTTTTTATCAAGAGTGTTCGAAAAGTTGGTTTATAATCAGCTTTGTGAGTATTTGGACGAAAAGAAGCATCTCTTTTTGCATCAATCCGGTTTTAGGAGTTTACACTCTGTAGTTACGTCCCTCTTCAATAATACAAATGATTGGTACGTCAATATAGATAATGGAAACTACACAGCCATGGTCTTCATCGACCTTAAGAAAGCGTTTGACACGGTCAATCATCAGATTCTTCTTGCGAAACTGAAGAAATACGGCATTGATGGCCTTGAATATTTATGGTTCCAATCCTACCTAGAAAACAGACGTCAATTATGTAGAGTAAATGGTGCATGCTCTGATTTGAAAGATATTGATTGTGGTGTTCCGCAGGGATCTTGCTTAGGACCACTTCTTTTTTTAATCTACATTAACGATCTTCCACTGGCACTCCATAAATGTAATCTGACAATGTATGCTGATGATACAAGCATTTCTTATGCTTCTAAAAATATCGGAGAACATACCATTATAAATAGGGATCTCGATTGTCTAAATAAATGGCTACAGGGTAACAAACTGTCATTAAATGCTGTAAAGACTCAGGCGATGGTTATAGGATCACAACCAAACTTGAAGAAAATTGCCGATAAGAGAGTAGACACGCCATGATCTCGTTAAAAATGTGAAATACTTAGGAGTTCAATTTGATAGTAACCTTGAATGGAATCAGCACATGAAAGTTTTATGCAGCAAGGTATCTCGTGCTATTGGCTTTTTGAAGCATGCAAAGAAATTCGTACCAAAAGAAACTTTGGTACAAATGTACAAGGGCATTGTCGAGCCACATTTTCGTTACTGCTGTTCACTGTGGGGAAGCTGTGGTGAAACTAGATTGAGGGCGTTGCAAAAATTGCAAAATCGGGCTGCAAGGATTGTCTCCAATAGCAGTTACGATACATCTGCTATCCTTTTGATAAAGAACCTTAAATGGCTTACTGTCACCGACATGATTAAAAGTGAAACAGCTACGATGACGTATAAAGCAATAACTGGTCTTGCACCTAGCTAACTTTCTAATTTGTTCACAAAAAATACTGACCGAAATATTGATATTAACTTGCGAAATGCAGCAAACGATCTTTACATCCCCAGAATGACACCTAGCAAAGGACAAAAAGCGATATCTTATCGTGGCGCTAGAACTTGGAATCAACTTTCGTCTGATATAAAAGAAGCAAATTCGCTTAATTCGTTTAAATGTAAACTAAAACACCACTTGCAGCCTACTGTTTAAATGTAATATTTCTTTCCATTCACCAGTTTTGATTTTAATACTTTTTAATTTTTTATCATATGTACTTTAGTTTGAATTTTTAGGTATTAGCACTTGTAATTAGGTTATTTTAGGTTTTAACTCATATATTTACGTTATCTTAGCAATGTATTATTAATGTTTTAAGTTTTTAACACGGCCCCTGTAAAGCAGTCTTAGATTGATGGGGCCACCGTGTGTAACTAATTTAAAATGTAATGAAATGAACACTTGTGGTCCTATGTATTAGCATCCTTTTCCCGTTGAAATTTTCAAAAAATACGATTTACTCGAGCGTGCAATGTTTTTTATTGGTGGGGTACCCCCAAATGGCCTAAATCCAGCTGCGAAACGCGGAAGTAATGAAATGACGGCATCTGATTGGTCAATTTTAGGAGAAAACGAGATCTGATCAGAGGATAAGTCAGCGCCCCAGGGGAAGTTCGGACAAAAGAAAAGATTTCGCGGCTATGTTTGCAGCGCCATCGCGTTCAACGCGAAATCTGTTTCCAAGTGCCGTACTCTTCGTTATACGGATTTTCTTAGATACACGAATTCTTCATGGATAGGATGGTTTTCCTTAGATTGAAGGAATAATGAGCAGAAGGAATAATCTAGATTTCTACGAGGAATTTTTTCAATGCCTCGAAAAATCACTACACTAGCAGATTAATTTAAGAGGTGCATCATTCGTTTCAGCATAGGACGAACTTTTTAGGTAAAAAGGTTTTGAGAGACATTTATTGTGCTTTTTCTCCAAGTTAGGAGGTGTTTCAAAGGTGCGATAGTCTTCAAAGATGTGATAGTTTTCAAAGGTGCGATAGTCTTGTGGGGTGATATTTCTTTCATAGCGGTGGATCTTGAAGGGAAGGTCCTGTAAATGTAAGAAATCTTTTAGAAACTGAGTAACTGTGAACATTGCTGTTCCACTTAAAGAATGGTTTCGCTTCTCTGCTTCTCAACTGAAAGCCTTTTTAGTCATAGCTTTCAGCTTCGTTGAATGACTTAACTGTCTATTGAGATGCTGCATGGTCATTTTAAGCAATGATTACCATTTAAAATGCCAAATTAACAGAAAATTCTGAATCCCGGATCCCTTATTTTTTGTAAAATAATCACCACCTTCTCTTGTCAAAATTTTGTGAAAGCTCAACGTAGCAATGAATTTAAAGTCATTCGGGAAAGTTTGCCGTTCGCAAAGTGATTGACCTCTATTCCTCATTCAAAATTTGTGCTCCAAAGGAAATTTGGAATTCACCCTTTTTTACATTTTCCAAAAGATCGACAGGAAAATGGGAGAGTAGTCCGAGAAATGAATGAATTTCCATAGTTTTTGAACTACTTTTTGGGACATTGGGCATACCAGAAATTGACCAAACGACATCTCAACAGGTAGATGAGCCTTTCAGCTACACGCCAATTTCATGTCTATGTTTCAATGAAATTGGCATTTGCTTTCATTACTTTGCTTTCTGCGTTTGTAGCGAGAATGGGATTCCCCTAGCAGCTTATTCTTCATGTCTCAGAAATTTAGCGTCGAGATTCGGATCAATCGTTCGACCTTCTTTGTTGCTTTTTTTGGTGGGAACAAAAGTCCCAAAAATTACCAGGCAATCACAACTTTATCATTCCAATCCTTCTTTCTAACAGGAAGGGAAGGATTTGAGATTTTTCATCCCGTTTTACAGCTGCAGGGAAGTAAGGCCTTCATGAAATTAACGACGACAACAACATAAATGAGATGTGAGGGAGAGGGAGAGGGAGATTGTTGTGTTGAAATATTGAAACAGTTTACCATACCCCTCTCATAACATGAACTAGCATTAATTTCTTCCATCAAAAGTTTCTGTCATAAATGCCTACCGTTTCTTGACAGGTTTGCCAGCTCTTGAAAGATTCTGCATTTGTCAACCCAGAGGCAACTGATGCTCAGGTAAACTGCTGATGTCTATAGTTATGATTGAAATCAGTCTGTCCCGTGATGCGTGAAAATATCGATAAAGATCTCTATTCCATGTGCGCAAATTTATGCTAATTTCCTATATTCAACAAAGGCAAAGCGTAATTTTCATCATGGGCGTTGCCAGCCCAAAAAACTGGGGTGGAAAAATGAGGGAGTTTGGGGGCGAAGCCTCCGAGAAAAAATTTCCCCACCCACGCCCTCCAGACTCTCCGAAAGGTGGACACGCCCTGTTTATCATTTTGATCCATTTCGAAATTTTTGGAAAAGCAACGTCTCAAGCAGCATTTCGCAACAGCGGAAATTTTGTACAACTAAATCGAAACAGAGAAGCACATCATGAATCGAGATATAGTTTGAAAATTAAAGTTTTTCTGGATATACATGTTTCCGTTTCCGTGGCAGGCAGACGTGGTTTTCTGGCGTGGATACATCAAAGGATCTGTCTATCGCGCGATCATGTAGTCATCAATACAACGGCTTTAACTAGTACTTTGTCTTTTATGTTTATTCATTGCTTCAATTTTACTTTTAAATGGAATAGAAACACACTTACAAGCAAACTAAGAATACGCAATAAGTTTAAACACAGTAGACAAGCATGGAGGAGTTACTAACTACGAAACTTGCTGAGATGAAGAAGGAGTTATGCAGCTTTTTTGAGAAGGAAATAAAGGGATTGCGTACTACCGTGGATTCAATCGACAGCAACCAACAATTCATTAGTGATAGTTGCGAAGAAATCAAAACAAAATTGGAGGAACTGTTGACAGAGAACCAACAAATAAAAGCTGAAAACGGCGAACTTCGCAAAACAGTAAAAGCATTGGAGAAGAAAATCCTGAACAACGAGTCCACTATCAATGATCTGGAACAGTATGGAAGGCGAGAAATGATTGAAATTGAAGGGTTTCCAGCCAAAGCCAACGAAAACATCGAAGATCTCGTCATCAAAGTTGCAGCAGCATGCGAAATCAAAATCACGCCAGATGATATAGAAGCTGCCCATCGGGTAAAATCTCGAACGAAGACCAACTTGCCCATCATCGTGAAATTCAAATCGCGCAAAACCAAACAAGGAATCATGGCAAACAGGAAGAAACTATCAGAAAAATAGGCCAGTGATTTCGGATACCCATAAAGCGACTTCTATGTAAATGAAAGCCTAACACAAAGGAACAAGAAATTACTTTGACTGACGAGACTTAAAAGGAAAGAGAAGGGATACAGATACGCATGGTCCAACAACGGCAAGGTATTTGCGAGGAAAGACGCTGAATCCATCATCTTAGCAATCAAAAATGAGGCGGACCTTGGCAAAATCAAGTAAAAACTTTCTTTTTATCTCATTATCTTTGTTTCAAAATTTTACAAACTTTAAATTTTAAATGAGGGAAACCATATGTTTTAATACTAATATACCATCCTATTGAACGAAATTGTAGCACATGCCTAAAAAAGGCACATCATTCTTCGAAGCTAAATTGTCAAATCTGTAAAAGTACGTTTCATCCAAAATGTTGCGGTGTATCCTCAGCTCATTTCAAAACCATTAAAAAGGAAGGATCCCCTTGGTTCTGTAGAAACTGCCTTCAAGCGATTTTACCATTTCAAGGCCTAGACAACAAAAAATTCAGCAAACTATTCAATGAAAATCCTTCAACCCCGATCACTCAAACCATTCAAAAAGTAACTAATAATAATACAATGTGTCAATCTAATATTTGTCCCGTGTGTGGCAAGATTTGCAAATCGCCAGCAGGCACGATTTCCTGTGGGCAATGTGAATCGTCAGTTCACACCAAATGTTCTCTAATCTCACGTCATCAACTCTTAACTGGAGGCACCCCCTTAAATTGGCGGTGTCTCACTTGCATGAATAACATTTTCCCTTTCAACATGTTGGAAGATCGAGAATTAAAAACACTCAGTTTAAACTCTCTATATAATTGTAAGTGCAAATCAAACAGCATAGAAGAACCTTTCTTTCAAATAATCGAAACACTAGAATTTAATAAATCAGTTCACAACGAAAATTCAAGAGAATCAAGCAACGATATTGATAGCCAATTACCATCAACGAATGGTTTTGATTACTACGATACCCACAAATTCCATAAACTATTGAACAATAAAGCTTTGAACATCAAAACCAATCTTAGTATCATCCATACCAATATTTGCTCCCTTCTAAAACATTCTGAAGATATTGAACAACTACTAGACAACTTGGATCATAGGTTTGGCGTCATAGCGTTAACAGAAACTTGGCACTCTGCTAAAAACAACGAAGCTATCAAAAACATTGTCATTGATGGATATCAACCATATCATGGTACGCTTGGTAGCACACAAAAAGGAGGGTGTGGCTTCTTCGTCGCCAACAGCCTCAAATACAAACCAAGAACAGATTTTGATGCAAAAGTAGTAAACACAAACTCAGAATTTGAATCTAGTTGGATCGAAATTGTAAACGAAAAGCAAAAGAACATCCGAGAAACACAGACGATGATTTCTTAGTTTACATGCAAAGCATCCTCGAAAAAGTTAATAAAGAAAACAAGCTTCTTGTTATTGCAGGAAATTTTAACTTGAACCTTCTAAAACATGACACTGATGACAAAATAAAAGACTTTCTCAATTTAATGCTTTCAAATCATTGCCAACCAACGATTATGAAACCAACTAGATTTTCAAGTGAAAATAGACCCTCGCTAGTTGACAACATGTTTATCAACTCAATCGAGCATGACACGTATAGCGGAAATGCGATCTCCAAAATTACTGATCATCTTCCCAATTTCATTTTCATAAACCATGGGAACCAAAATAAATACAAAGACCTGATATTATAGTTCGGGATTTTAAACATTTTAAACAAAATGAATTTCTGTTGGATCTCCAGAACACAGAAAAGTTTGATAATTCTTTGGATGTAAACCACAACTACAACAAATTCCAGGACCATTTCTTAAGATGCTTAGATAAACATGCCCCCCCCTCGCAAAGCTATCGAAAAGGAAAGAAAAAATGAAAAGAAAACCCTGGATCAACACAGAAATTCTCAGGTCCATTCGGACGAGGGATAAATATTACAAAAAAATCATCAAAACCAAACGTCAAGAATGGAAAGTAAAAGACATGTAGGAATAAAATAAACCATCTGATAAGAATTAGTAAACGTAACTATTACTCGAATTACTTCGAAAACTTCAAAAGCAATTCTAAGAAAATTTGGTCGGGAATCAGGAAAATCATTAACAAAAACAATAAGTCATCATCATCCAACATTTGTCTGGAAATAGAAGGCAAACTCAGTACGTGTCAAAAGGAAGTTGCAGATAACTTTTTATACAAACGTTGCATTAAATCTCGCGAACAACTTGCGAAAATCAACAAAACATTTTGGTGAATACCTGCCAAATGCGTCAACAAATAGCCTGTTTCTGACACCCGTCACCCAAGCTGAAGTAGAGGATCAAATCTCATCCCTAAACGAAAATAAAGCCCCCGGATCATATGGACTCCCAGTAAAAATAGTTAAAATTAGTAAAACGTTGATCTCTGCTCAACTATCAGACATCTTTAACCAATCATTTCAATTTGGAGTCTTTCCAGATAAGCTTAAATTTGCATGTGTAACCCCAATTCATAAGGGTAACTCCAAGTTCAATGTGACAACTTATCGCCCAATATCAATTTTACCAACTTTCAATAAAATCTTAGAAAAATTGATGTACAAAAGACTTATAAATTTTCTAGAAAAAAAATAAAATCTTATTTCAACATCAGTTTGGATTTCAAAAAAACAAATCTACGTCACTCGCTATACTCGATATCTATACCAATCTAACAAAATCCACGGAAAACGGTTCTTTTTCATGTCGTGTTTTCGTAGATTTTGCAAAAGCCTTTGACACCGTTAATCATAATATATTAATTTCAAAACTAGAACATTATGGAATCAGAGGAGTAGCAAACTAATGGTTCAAATCTTACCTCCACAATAGGCCTCAAGTCGTTAAAATCGGTAATGAAAAATCAGAAGAGCTTTTCATTCGATCTGGGGTTCAACAAGGTAGCGTTCTTGGACCCCCACTATTCCTAATTTACATTAATGATATACCAAACTCATCTAGATTACTAAAGTTCCATCTCTTTGCCGATGACATAAGCATATTTTTATCAGGCAAAAGCATAGATAAAGTAGAAAAAACTCTTAATAATGAATTAAAAAACGTTTTTCAATGGCTGTTATCCAATATATTATCTCTTAACGTCAAAAAATCTAATTTCGTAATCTGCAGATCGGCAAGGAAAAAAATACCGCGTAAAATTAAATTAGAAATTAACGGTGACCAAATTGAACAACTAAAATCCGCAAAGTACCTTGGTGTAATCTTAGACCAGAACTTAAACTGGAAGAGGCATATCAGCCATGTTTGTACTAAACTCTCAAGGTACATAGGCCTACTTTATAAACTAAGACACTTTGTGCCAAAAAACACCTTATTGTCCCTCTACAACGCGTTTATCATGCCTCATATCAACTACGCATTAATCAACTGGAGTTCAGCGACAGAAATCAATCTAAACCCCATAAAGCGCTGTCTGAAAAAGGCAATTCGAGCAATAAGCTCTGCAAAAACTCGAGCTAACAGTCTACCACTTTTCAAGAAACAAAATCTTTCATGCTTCTACGACATAGTTAAGTTAGAAATAGGAAAGTTTATTTATTCTATAGAAAATAAAGCCCTAGACACAACCTTCTTAGAAATGTTTCAAAAAACAGATAAAAGACATAAGCGATGTACATGACAAGCGTCTAGAAATGACTTCGTTCCTCCAAAAACGAAATTAAGTACCACTAAACGCACCATAATGTACACTGGTGCAATCATCTGGAATAGAATTCCCAGTGAAATTAAAATTTCTAAATCAAAGAACCACGTTTTGTAAAGCTTTTTCTGAACATCTACGAGAAAAATACGAACTCCTTAAATATCAGCAAAATGTTGTGCTTAACCAACAACAAATACTTGTTTCTACCATTCTTTTTCTTTCATTCTTCTCTCTCCTTTTCCCATTTTTAGCTCTGTATTAATGTTGTTTTGTATATATTTCAGAAAATAAAAATACTTTTTAAGAATATATGATGTATTAATGAGTTTCTATAATATGTAAGCCATTCCTTTGAGTAAGGGGTACTTGGCTCGTCAGCCCTCCAGGGTTTCTTAATGAAATAACTCCGGTTCTTGCCTTGAGTATCCAAGTATCCTGAACAACTGTATCTTTATTAAAAATTTTTTTATAGCAAACAGTATTGTAAAAGCAGCTAAAGAAATATTGTTGTTCAAATGAAATTGAAACTTGAAACTTGAAACTTTTCTCGAAATTTTAAATAACAGAATTCAAAATTAAAGAGGAAAACCAGTTATTACAAAAGTTAGAAGTCAATGCAAATTCACCCCCCCCCCGGCCCCCACTCAGAGTTTCTTTAATGGATCTTGAAAAGTTAGAAAATCGTCCTCTGGAAAAACTGCCGTAGACATGTCCACCCCACTCCACCCCGTGGCAACGCCACTGATTTTCATGGGAAATAAAATGATGCATGAATAATTTTGCACTCTTTAGATGAAGCAGATTATTGAGGAGACAGACTCTTTTGATTGTAATTCTTGCATAAGAGACTGGTCTACTGTGACATGGAATTTAGGAAATCCCGGTGTTGTGTTGGAGAAAGCACACAGAAGTATTGAAAAGGTTCACTGAAAGCCCATATCACATCAAATTAAAGAGGAATTTATTCAAAATGTTATTCTATCAAAAAGATATTTTCATATCTTTCCCACTAGTATCGTGTGTTTTTTGCCCAATGATTGTTATTTGCGACTTTCACGAGAGCACACAAGGAAACGAGGGAGCGAAATGTAAAAAAGCAAGAATGAGAAGGAAAGAGACAAGGAGTGCACCTTCCTTAGGCTGAAGTCACAGCGACAGTTTTGTTTTCGCTTATCTCTCAACTTCTTGAATGCCTAAGCCTTTCAGAAAAGCCTCAGAAATGAAAGCCTTCGCAAAACAAACCTTTCAGGTATGTTAAATGATTCTTGGACTTTGATTTTTAAGGCTTTTCTGAAAAGGTTTAGGGACTGGAGGTTGGAAGCTAAGCGAAAACAAAACTGTTGCTGTGACGTCGGCCTAAGGAAGCTGCAATCCATGTCTTTTGTTAGCTTCTCAGTCTTTCATTTTACTTTTTGCTCCCTCGTCTCCTTGTTCGCTCTCGTAAAAGTCGCAAATAACAAAAAACGATGAAAAAGGGGAAAAGAAGAAAGTGTCGTTTTGATAAAAAATAATTTTTGCAAACGCAGGGACATTACATGTAGCAGTATAAGGAAACTCTCTGCCTGTGTCGATAGTAGTACACTGAAGAATGAAATGATCGTCGAAGATGTGTGCCTTTGTTTCAACATCTAGGACAAAAATGTCATATTCCAAAAGGGGTGGTATTGTCGGAATCTTAGCTTTATTCAAAACCTCGTTTATTAGTGACCAATAGGTTCTTTGACCGGTATCAGCATTTTGGATCGTTCTAATTACAAACCGATCTCAGTGCTGCCGTTTCTGTCCAGGGTTTTCGAAAAGCTAATTTACAACCAGCTTTACGACTACCTTGACAAAAACAGGCTTCTTTTTTCCAAACAGTCTGCTTAACTGTACGAACGACTGGTATATTAACATGGATAAGGGTCAGTATACAGCGATGGTGTTGATAGACCTCAAAAAAGCTTTTGACACTAAAAGCTGATTAAGTATGGTATCATAAGTCTTGAGAATACATGGTTTGCTTTTTATCTAGAAAACAGAGTGCAATTCTGCACAGTTAATGGGGTTTCCTCAAACCTTGACAATATAAATTGTGGAGTGCCACAAGGCTCTTGTCTTGGTCCTCTTCTGTTTTTGATATCTATTAAATATCTGCCTTTTCCTACATACATATATACATACATACATACATACATACATACATACATACATACATACATACATACATACATACATACATACATACATACATACATACATACATACATACATACATACATACATACATACATACATACATACATACATACATACATACATACATACATACATACATACATACATACATCATTTATTTTATAATGCAGGTTGAAAAAATGGCAGCCTCGGGATGGCTGATGTGGACCTGCAAATTAATGTTATTAAACAAAATGAATACTTAAAATCTTAAATTACAAGTTCAAACATTAATAGTATATGAAATCTTTGCATCTGTTTCTTACACAACTGTCCCTTTTGAAAAATTTAGCATTCTCAATTTGTCTTTTTCTTCTTTTAGTTTTGTCCTAATGATCTGCCTATTATTTGTTTTTTTAATATTGTTTGATATTTCATTCCAAATGAGGATTCCCCTGTAGTTAAAAGTGTATCTTTGAAATTCAGAGTTCAGTCTTGCTACTTCTAATTTCCCTTCTCTTATTTTCGATTTTCTGAAGCCACCTCCCAATCTGTGTTCATATTCCTCCTCCAATATCTTATACATTTGAATTGCTACTTTTCTCTTGTATATGTGAATTATGGGGTCCCAGCCTACTTTATCAAGAAGTCGTTTGCTTTCAACTGTCCTTCGTATGTCTTTGGACATACCGAGGCTGCTTGGTATGTTATTAACCTTGCCGCCCTTACATGCTGGTTTTCAATTTTTTCAAATCTATTTTGTGTGCATGTGCCCCATACAAGCATTCCATATGTTACTTTTGGGATCACCATTTTATAATAGATTTCTTCAAGTGTTTGGCAGGTAAGAAACTGGCCTTTTTTAACATGGCTATCATTCCTGAATACTTTCTATAGACCTTGTCAATGTGTGCATTTCAATTCAATTTATTGTCTATATATACTCCTAGAACCTTGGATACATCTTTATATTCCACCACCCTTTTCCCTATTTCAATTGGTGCGAGAGGTCCAGTAAACCGCTTTCTTTTCATGATCATTGCCTCTGTTTTGTCCACATTGATCGTCATCTTGTTTGTGACACACCAGTTATTTATTTCTTTTGCTAAATCATTCAGCTTGCAAACACATTCATCTACACTTCCCCCTTTACGAAAGCTGTTACATCATCTGCATACAAATGTATTTCCCCTGTTGATGTTATATCAGGCAAGTCATTCATATACACTGAAAAAAGTCTTGGTCCTAACAGTGACCCTTGTGGCACTCCATAGGCAACTGCTTTCAACTCAGACTTTGCCCCATTTAGCTCTACATACTGTTTTCTGTTTTCCAAGTAGCTCTCAATCATCAGATATAATTGGCCTGTGACCCCTGCTGCTATCAATTTCTGTTTAAGTATGACATGGTCTACACAATCAAACGCTTTCCTGAATTCAATGAAGAGTATCCCGACTACTTCTCCTTCACTCATATGCCTTTTCCACATTTCAGTTACATACAGGAGAACTGACTCCGTGGATTTACCTGTAGAATAGGCCCATCGGTTTCTATGTCTTGTCCTGTCAATTTGTTTCTCCATACCATCGCATATCACTGACTCACTAATCTTGCTTGGAATGGATAGCATTGTCAGGGGCCGATAGTTTCCTCTCTCTGCTCTTTCACCTTGTTTGTGCGCTGGTTTCAGTTTTCCAATTTTCCATTTACTTGGGTACTTTCCTTCATTATATCCCATGCGACATATATTTGCTATGAGAAAACTCAACTCCTCAGATGCTGTTTTTAATTCTCTTGTTGTTATTTCGTCTGGTCCGCATGCTTTCCGTATGTTGAGCTTTCTCAGCTTCTCTGCAACGGCCTTTTCAGTTATATCAATATGTCCTGTTTTCGGAGTAACCCTGTGTATATACTCATTCGGGGATTTTTCAATTTCATCAAGATTCTTCGCCAGCTTCTCGCCAACATTTGCAAAAAATTCATTCATAAGCCCCTGCTTTTTCACTGTCATTAAACACAAGCTCTCCATCTTCATTTTTTCAGGGCCCAATAATTTTCCCTTTTTTCCCTTTTGTCTTAGTAAGTATCTTGATTGTATTCCAGAAGTTGGCGCTTCCCTCTGTTGCTTTCATCTTTTCGTTCCAGTATCTGGCCTCTGCTGTTCGGAACTCTCTTTTGACTTTGTTTCTCAGCTTTTTGTATGCGTTTCTATCATCGGGATTTTTCGTTTTGTTTGCTTTTATCAGCTGTTTGTATCGTTGATTCATAAGCTTCCTGATTTTGCTGTTCATCCATGGAAGTGAATTTGACGTACCTTGGCTTTCTTTTTTGGTTAAGTTTCTTTAACAATATCTG
This sequence comes from Aurelia sp. 4 Dawson et al 2005, assembly GCA_964019985.1. NCBI lineage: Eukaryota > Metazoa > Cnidaria > Scyphozoa > Semaeostomeae > Ulmaridae > Aurelia > Aurelia sp. 4 Dawson et al 2005. The sequence continues at coordinate 10,762,094 of OZ026495.1, forward strand.
TATAGAGCATTTCATTTATCCCAAGGTTGTCATCTACTCCTCGAAGACATTACAAGAATGCCATGGGGCCACTTTTAAATCTTGTTTGAATTTATCTGCCTTGAATTTTTTCCAGTCAATTACAAATTTAATCTTTGGTGCGATTTTGGGCCTTGTAACTCTTACCAATGCATATATCATTCTGTGATCAGCTATTCCAGTGTCCACTCCACTTTTCATGATTTTCTCCTCATTATTTACAAGTATGACATCAATTAGAGTTTCCGTTGATTCTGTTACCCTTGTGGCTTTTTTGATGACGTTTTTTAGGTTGTATCCACTCATTGCTGATTTTAATTTTTTACCATCTCCGTCTTTTTTCTTAAGCAAATCACTATTCAGGTCACCCATTATAAACAAGTGGTTCCTCTTCTCTCTAACAATTTCGACTTGTCGCTCAAAATAGCCTCTTCAAAATAGCCTGGTTACCATGTATGCAGATGATACCACCATATCATATTCGTCCAATAACATCGATGATCTCAACGATAACCTAATAGAGACTTGAACTGCCTGAAACAGTGGCTTCGAGGAAATAAATGGCCTTTAAATGTTGTTAAGATTCAAGTCTTGGTTGTAGGATCTCGACCTAATCTTAAAAAGATCTCTGAAGGAAAAGTTCAGTCTCCCTCCTTTGCTATAGGGGACTCGCAGATTGAGATTATTGAGAAAACTAAGTACTTGGGAATTCAGCTAGATCAACATCTTGTTTGGGATGAGCACACTAGATTCTTGCGTGCTAAGGTCTCTTGTTCCATAGGGTTTTTAAAGTATGCCAAGAAAATGCTGCCCCAAGAAACTCTTAGCCAAATATATAGAGGAATCGTAGAATCGCATTTCTGCTACTGTTGCTCTGTGTGGGGGAGAGCTGTGGGGAATCCAGAGGGCTTACTCAGCAGAAGTTACAAAATCGAACTGCCAGATTTGTAAACTTAATTTGAACATCTCGTCGTACGATTTTGTGGTCATACCTCTTATATAAGTTAAATCATTCACGTGGGCCTAGTTGTTCAAAACTCCTATTAAGTTAACACAGGATTGGAGTCAAATCTAGGTTTACCAACTTATTCCCCGATTTGCTGATCGGCGTATTGGGAAGCGTTGTCGTCGAAAGGCATGTTACAGTTGCGGTTAGCTAATCTCCGATTAAGCTTTCCTTATCCCTGGTTAATGTTTGTTGATGATTTAAAAATGGCGGCAAACAAAACAGCGATGCTGCGAAGGAACGATAAGCGAGGAAAGCAAATGTTACATCATCAGAACTCGCCATGCTGACAGAGTAAGTTGACGAAAATGTTCATGTCTTAAAGTCCATATTCACAGACAGTGTGAAAAAACGCCACGAAAAATGAAATTTGGGCTGAAGCAAATGCAGCAATGAATGCAGTTTGCAGTGGCAAAAAGTAACACCTCAGAAGTTCAGGGGTAATTGGTAAGATCTAACTTCGGCTACAAAAAGAGAGGTTACTAACTTCGGTAAGGAAATCGACATGTTCGACACGTTCAAGAACGCTCCTTCCCTCCTTCGTCGAGTTGAATCAAATCCTGCGGCAGATCATGTAGGGAAACAGATTAACTTGTCCGTATTTCAGCGTTCATACCCGCAAAATTTTTGATTCACTCATCATAGAATATGAATTTTCGCCACTTCTAGGGAGTGATTAGATCCAAAATCCTTTCAAAGTAAATGCATTGCACTCTAAGACTGCCAAAGAAAATGCATAACATTCCAAAATCGTTCGGCACACAAAGTTAGGGCCATTGCCATCACTTTTCGCAAGAGTTTGCAGGGGCGCACATCCCGAAAATCATTGGGAGGCTCTAAATTTGCTTGTGACCGAATTTTGAACAGTTCGGTTTGAGACCCAGCACTATGCAGGATTACCATCGAAAAGCTCGAGCATTTGTATTGGATCTGGGTTTTAGTTCCAGTGCGCCAGACCAGTCCAAACAACAATCGTTTGCATCACATTACGAGTGTAGCATGAAACTTTTCCCGAAGCCCCCTGGAAAATTTTCGAGGCCACATCCTTTACTTTGGCTTAGAATGCATCTCCGAACATCATGCATGCTTGCCAGTAGCAATGAAGAAATTTCGATAACTTTGTGACACTTATTCGATGAATTTTGGAGTGTGAGGAAAATTTTCGAAGAAACGTCTTTTACTTTGGCTTTGAATGCATCTCCCGACATCTGCTTCCCATTTGCCATAAAGAAATTTTGATAATCTTGTGAGACTTATTCGATAAATCAGAGTGCGAGGAAATTTTTGAAGAAACATCTTTACTTTGTTGGTTTAGAAGGTATCCCCTGATTCCAACTTTAGACCACATTACAATTATTCGAATCAGATAAGCACTAAAAAATGCTATTAAGTAATTCTAAAGTAGTACGTAATCTCCTTCTAGCATTTCTCGGAAAAAGCCCTACACCACGAACGTACAAAATTCCGAAGACGACTCAAAACAAACAACAACCGTACTTGAAAGTTTGATGACATATTTGTCCATGAATCGTCGAAAGAAGAAACACCGTGCAGTCAGTGTCACAAATGGAATTATTCAAAAATTGAAAGAGTGGAACGACAAACACTTAGTATGTGCAAAAAGTCAAACAGATGGGAAATTTCTGAGAAATTTCTAAATGTCCGCAAATTTCCGAATCTCCAACGCCAGGGGGGGCACATGCCTCCCCCTGCCCCCAGCAACGATGCTTCTGCTTAGAGTAATATTGACTCTTGCAAGTATCAGAAACTTTTCAAATTATAAGTTTCCAAGTCATGTCCATAACAGCAACTGCTGAAAAGTTTGATCGATGCATGCAGCAGACCCTGGGGGGGGGGGCACTCAGCACATGCACATACGGGGAAGTAAGTCCGATATTTTTGGATCAGAATGTAACTAAAAGTGATATTTTCGGTCCAAATGAAACTGAAGTTATGTTCATGATATTTTTTGTATCAAATATTTTTGAATTAATATTTCTAGGCTCGCTATAGGCAATCCTGACCTCTATTTGCATTGTTTCGGGTCATTTTATGTTCATGTACAGGTTTCTGAGTATAAAACGAGCTGTTATTTTTGGATAAGTGATATTTTTGGGTTTTTTGAAAATTTCTTGGACTGATCTTCGGTTTCATCATCATCATCAATCGTCAACAATTTATTTACAGTAGGGAAAAGAATTTTAAAATAGCAAAATTACTGCTAATCAAGGCCTACTATCTTAAAAATTAAGGGAAATATATTACAGCCGTTTAAAAATAAAGATTGATACATATCATGTTAGGTACCCAACCTGTGGTATATATATTTTGCAAACTCTACAGTTGCAGCTCTCGCCCTTCCAACATTGAATATGGTTTTTGAAAATAGAAAGTGTGCTTGCTTGTTTGAATATATTTGGTAAAGTTGACCAAAGCCTGTTTCCTAGGAAGGATATAGTCTCAATTCCATATGTTGTTGTATGCACTTTTGGAAGCTGTGAGTCGTTACCGACTCACATTCAGTGTACACTCTGAGTCCCCCCTTGATGCAAACTGATTTTGTGTCCTTCAGAATATCACTATGTGCTCAAGATCAAAATGAAGTAACACAAAAAATTGAGAAAAAATATCCAAACATGAATTAGGCTGTCTGGTTTTAGTGACATTGTCAGATGGCATGTTTTGTTGATTGAATGATTTATTGTAGCTTTTTAAAATTAGTGTATTTTTTTCTGACCTACCAGGTCGCTAAGATACTTTTTTGCCTACCTTTCCACATGCCATTGATTCCTTATTTGGCTGCCCCCTCCGACTAAGTATCATGGCTTCCGCCATGCCCCCAGCAAATACTTATTTACTATGTGCCCCTTATCTACTGTGCAGCATCTGTATTTGTTTTGTGCTCTAAATTTTGCCATGTTTCATATTCAGTCCAGAAAGACTTCACCAATTTCAACTGCTTTCAAAACTAGGTAGCATTGAGTGTGTCTAGCAACCTCATTTTGGCGCTGGTGCAGACTGGTGGTAAAATAGGGCCCTTTACAACTACTTTCATCATTTGCTATATGATATGTCTTTCCTCCGTGTATAGAAAAGGGCCCTAAAGACCACTGCTGGTGGGCCTATTCGAGCCTCAGCTCCATAGAACGACTGCCTTGTCTGTCTTTTTCCATTTCAGGCAATCCAATCTTTTTCATTTGCAATGGTTATGGCACTATCTTTGCCTCACTTGTTGCTTTGTTGGAACCAGTCTTCGACGATTAAATGGTTTTGAAACCTTTACCCTAATCTCAATCAGGATGCTCTGACAGACTTTTCAGTCAACATATCGGCCCAAAAAGTAAAAATTGCTCTTGCCAAATGGCTGTTCTGATAACAGGAGTTTTGAAAGATTCTTGAAATTCGGTCCAGAGACTCTTGAGTCCGAATTTAAAAGTTTGGGACCGAATATTCAAAATTATTGGATTGGGTTCCTTGTCGGTTTGTTTGTTAATTTGGTCGTGCATTTGGGTACAACTTTAGTGCCATTTGGAAGAAGCTCGATGGCCTTCCATCTTTTCCCTCTATGAGAGCGTGACACCCTGTAAAGCATCGTTGATCAGCTTGTGTTTTTTTGCACTTGAAAGAACGCAACAAAATGTGGCAAAGGGTTCCTGAATTTTCTCCTGCTCTGAAAGTTACCAAAACTTTCACAATGGTGTGCTGCTGTCAGGCAAGGGGCCCGCCTCCACTTGTTGCCTCGGCACCCGTCCTCGTACAGGGTTCAAGAATCGTGAATTTTATTTGGATCGATGAAAATACTATCACTTGGGGCTTATTTCAAATTTCATTCTTGAGAGCCGACAATACTGCAACAAACTTTGACTATGGTTGTCAAGTATCTAACTCGAGAACGTATCATAGATCGAGATGCAATGGTTTTCTTATATTACGATTACCGTGGGGATCTTGTTGCCAAAACACATTATTATTATTATTATTATTATTATTATTATTATTATTATTATTATTATTATTATTATTATTATTATTATTATTATTATTATTATTATTATTATTATTATTATTATTATTATTATTATTATTATTATTATTATTATTATTATTATTATTATTATTATTATTATTATTATTATTATTATTATTATTATTATTATTATTATTATTATTATTATTTCAAATACGACATGGCCTAATGCCAGAACCATACATGCCAAATGTCAAACTCTAACAAAGAGTCTTAGACAGCAAGCACTTTCCTCAAGATATGAGCTGTTCCGAGTAATGCCGATTTTTGAAATACTTTGATGTTATGCTTGACGTCGAGCTCCTTTAGATTCTCTTCAAGTTTCTTTGTGATCGAACCTAACGCACCAATAACAATAGGGATGACTTTAGTCTTTGTTTTCCACATTCGTTCCAGTTCCACCTTCAGTTCCGCGTAATTCATTATCTTCTCCACCTCCTTCAACGCTATGCGGTGATCACCTGGTATAGCAACATCTACGATCAGGCATGTATTTTTGGTTTTGTCTAGTATAACAATATCTGGTTTTCTATGCTCAATTCGTCTGTCTGTCTGAAACAGGAAATCCCATAGGATTTTTGCTTTATCATTTTCTAACGTTAATTCTGGTTTGTGTTCCCACCAATTCTGACTACACTCAAATCCGAATTTGATGCACAACGCCCAGTGGATATTCTGGCACACCTTATCGTGCCGTCTTTTATATTCTTTCTGTGCAAGCATTCCACAAGAACTGACTATGTGTGTGACGTTTTCCGTTTCTTTTCCGTTTTCCGTGCCTGCCATAATCTACTATTATTATTATTATTATTATTATTATTATTATTATTATTATTATTATTATTTTTTTTTTGGTTTAAAGTGCAGCATCGTCTTCCTAGAAACATCTTTAATTTTACCATAAGATACATGAACAACTCTCTTGCTTGTTTTTCTAATTTAGCAAGATGGGGCATAAACGTCAGTGCAAGCTGTTCATTCTGTAGGGAGGTTCAGACCACAAAGCATATTGTAGCTGGCTGTGCATCATGTTTAAATCGCTACACATGGCGACATAACTCGGTGCTGTTAAATTTAGCTACATTTTTGCAACCAATGGTCAAAAAGCTTTACTGTGACATTCCATCGTTTTTATCACCCGAAATTGTGACTGGTACTGCTGCACGACCGGATCTACTCGTTGTGGACAGGATGAACACTCTGTTTATAATTGAGCTAACAGTAGGCCACGAATCTAACACGGCGGCAAATGCTACAAGAAAGGCAAAGAAATACGAACATCTCTTAAATGATGGTGACCTAAAACGTTCGTATCGAAAAATCTGTTTTGTGAATCTCGTGATGACTACTATCGGCATCTATTCAAAACATTCAGAGGATTTCTTCAAATTGCTGAAAGATTTAAACATTGACAACACAGCAGCAACATACATTTCTACAAAGCTAACAGAAATTTGCATACGTTCGTCTTATTATATCTTTTGTATGAGAACGAAGGAGTGGACGGAAGTGGATCTAATGAACTTCTAAGTTGAACCTTACCTTACTTTTGTTAACTATTTTGAAGCACCTATGCGAATGCAGGCAGACTATGCCTACACCGTAGTGAGTAGTCTGATTCTGTTACTGTTTTTAAGTTGTATGTAATTAGTTGGATTTTATCATGAAAAGTTTCCATTATTATTATTATTATTATTATTATTATTATTATTATTATTATTATTATTATTATTATTATTATTATTATTATTATTATTATTATTATTATTATTATTATTATTATTATTATTATTATTATTATTATCATTATCATTATTTTTATTATTATTATTATTATTTTTATTATTATTATTATCTATTTATCTAAAGTAGGCGTATCATGGATAGCTATAAAAAAAGCTAATTCAAGCCTACGACAAAATAAAATTGTTTCAAAATAAAAGAAAAATACATATATATCTTACATAAGGATTAATTCAGTATTATACATATATACAGATTTTTACAATGTTTTTACAGAAATTTTTAGTATTTACAATGCAACGCATTTATCCTTTTAAGAACCCAACCTGAGCCACGAAAGGTCTACACAGTCGACAGTTACATTCCTCTCCTTTCCAGGTTTTTATTCTCCTTTTAAAGGTGGAGAGGGTATCTGATTGTTTCATGTCATGGGGAAGTGCCTGCCATAATCTACTCCCTAGAAACGAGATCGTCTCTAAGCCATAGCAAGTAGTGCGCGCTTGTGGCAGCAGTAGATTATGGCAGCTTCTTAACCCGTAAGTACTGTGCTTTTCAACAAAGATCTCCTTCATGAAAGTAGGATTGAGTTCCCATTTTGTTTTATAAATTTCATTCATCAGCAACTATAAATTTCTTGTGTGGATTGTGACCACATTGTCTCTGAGTAACATTGTGTCAAAATCTGATCTCATATCTTTGTAAGTTATCCGCAATACCCGTTCGTGAATACGATTGACTTTGTTGTCAAGTGTTCTATTGCAGAACATCCAAACAAGAGGACAGTAGTTGAACTGGGACAAGATGAATGCCCTCATTATTCTCTTTAGTGAGGGCATTCATCTTGTCCCATTTCAACTACTGTCCTCCAGTACACAATAGGAGCGCGCTGATGGTGCCTTGAAATCTCGAGTTTGATGTCTAAATCATGGGGTCCTTATCACAATTCTAATTGAATTCAATATTTTTTACGTAGTGACGCCTTTTTGTGTTTGGCTTATGTTTATATTGAAACGCAGAACCCTTTCCGTTTTACTTGCTATTAGTAATTTTCTGTAAAATCTTTATGTTTTTTTTAGGTCCATGCAGTTGTCAGTGGTGCACTGGACAGGCTTCATGCTGAAAAAGATCCTTGTGTGAAATATGACATTACTAGAAAGCTATGGGTCTATCTTCACAGAATTCGATCAGTCGAGGAGTTTGGTAAGTTGTTTAAAGCTAAATCTGTGGCAACTTGGTACACGGCACTTGAAATTTTGTCCATTTTGGAAAAAAATTTCAGCGACGTGTCGAAAGGATTTTTGTGTGCAGAGACAGCCTATAAAATCATCTAAAGTACGACCAAAAACTAAGTAGAGTTAAAACTTTTTTCGACGCCATTTCGGTTCTATTTGCTTAATAGTAAAAGTAAAGGTCTCTTTCGAAAGAGGAAGAGAAGCGTAATATCCTTAAGCAGCACTTTCGAAATTTAAACTTACAGAAGGGGGTTGAAATCAAGCTTCAAAAAAGGCAGCTCTTGGCCCACGCAGCCGTCGATGTTGAAAAATATATGACTGAAAAGCTCTATCTTAGCTGTATCCAAATCTGTGCACCGTTTATTTTTTAACTAAGTAGATTTTTGTCCATATGCGAAGAAATGGCCAAGAGTTAGCAGATTTTGGAAAAGTTGGTTTCCCCTAAATCGGGGGGAGCAACAAGTCACTACTGCAAGGAATAACACGGACTTTATCACAATAAAACTGTATCGAGCATGGAAGGTTATCTTAAGGGAGTTTAACTGAAAGTCACTTTCTCATGATCATTGATACTTTCTTTGAAAACATATTCTATTTGAATTTTCAGTTGTTCGGTCAAGCATCTTAGATAACAATTATTTCTTGAAAAAGCACATGAAATGTATCGATTGTAATCTCTCGAGCGGCTAGATTCGCAAACGAGGGACACTGCGCTACTGCAAAGGTTCTTTCAAAAACTGTAAGCGTACCAAATTTAATTGTTTGGAAGAAAAAGTGAATTTCGACTAAACTCTCTTGAGACAATCTTTCATGCTCGATACAGTCCTATGTGATAAAGTCCTTGTTATTTGTTGTTGTAGCCACTTAGTGCTTCCCCCGTTATCGAGAAAACAAGATTTTCCAAAATCTGCTAACCCTTGGCCATTTCTTCGTATGTAGACAAAAACCCATTAGGTTGACAAATAAACGGGGCACAGATTTGGATACAGCTAAAGAAGAGCTTTTCAGCCATAAATTTTTCAACCTCAACGGCTGCGTGGGCCAAGAGTTGCCTTTTATGAGGCTTGATTTCAACCCCCTTCTGTAAGTTAAAATTCGAAAATGTTGCTTAAGAATATTACGCTTCTCTTCCTCTTTCGAAAAGGAACCTTAACCTTTACTTTTAAGCAAATATAGCCGAAATGGCATCGAAAAACGTTTTAACTCTACATAGTTTTTGGTCGTACTTTAGTGATTGTAATTTATTATATACCGTTCTGCTATTATACAGTCGCGGCCGAAATTTCATGACCATGTTTTTGTCAACAACCTTTCTTGGCGTAACGAGATGGAACCCAACCGCTACATGAACCGCTCTGCCTATTTACTCCCTTTACTTGGAGGTCGTTTAAGTCACCTATCCATGTACTGTAGATTCCGGCTTTCGATGCCGTTTTTTGAATTTCTGCGCCATTTCGCAATGGAACCACAAAGAAGTCTATAGGAAATCGCGAACATTATAGTGGTTCCTTGAAAGCGACTATTAGGTCAATCCAGAAAAAACTAGGTTTCAGTTTCACGTTATCGATACTTTCCAGTTAGAAGTAGTATTTGGCAAATCTAAAACGTCTAAGGGATGCGTTACTGACGGTCTTGGTAGCTGTTTTTAAAAGTCGCTCTTTATCGCAGAATCTCGTTGTGATATTTTCAATCGTTCAGTTGCTACTGGTTGTTTTCCAGATAGCTGGAAAGTAGCCAGAGTAAAAATGTTTTTAAATTGTCAACCTGATGACTGATCTAACTGCCTACCTATATCAGTTCTGCCTGTTTTTCTGTCTTCGAGAAACTTGTTCATAACCAACTCTACCATTACCTCGACAAAAACTAACATCTTTCTTCAAAACAATCTAGCTTTAGAGCTTTTCACTCTGTTGTCGCTTGGCTTCTTAACAGCATAGATGACTGGTATGTGAACATGGACAATGGTAGATGCACTGCGGACATTTTTATCGATCTAAAAAAGGCATTCGATACTTTAGATCATGACATTTTCACTTGCTAAATTGAGGAAATATGGCATTGAAACTATAGAACTTACTCGGTTTACGTCATATCTAACTGGCAGCAAAAAATTCTGCAGAGGAAATGGTGTCTGTTCAAAAAAAAGATATTTGCCGTAGTGTGCGTCAAGGTTCCTGCCTTCGTCCTCTCTTGTTTCTGATCTATATCGATGATGTTCCGTTTTCTCTGAAGAAAGGTAAAGTGACGATGTTTGCCGATGACACAAGTATTTCTATTCTCCATCGAGCTAGAAGATGTAAATCAAACTTGAAACAGTGAACTTAATCATCTATAACAATAGTTGTTAGGTAATAAACTTTCCTTGAACATCCTAATGCTCTTCGAATTTGATTAGTTTCTTTTTATATATTATATATAATAAGAAGCTATTTATTCTTTCGAAGTAAAATGAGTCGACAACAACAACGACAACAACAACTCGAGCTCTGGTTGTGGGTTCCCAGCCCAAAATTAGGAAAGTTTTTGATAAAACTGTTGATCATCCGCAGTTTCATTATTGGTGACTCTTAAGTTGAAAATGAAGACCGGATAAAGTATCTGGGTGTGATAATAGACAGTTAAAGCTACACTCCCATAAATCTGCCCAAGGCTGCTGGGGCTTGACTGCCCTTCAGATATTTATCAACCTTTTCGTAAATCTTTCCTCATAAGCATCAGACAAACGTAAGGTTGGAGAGAGAGAGAGACCCTTCCCCTTCGCAGGGCATCCGTTATCTTCCAGAAAAGGAGCTCGCCGCCCTAGATCTCTTTGAAAAGGTCTGTTGCTTACATTATCTTAAGATCCATCGATCGAAGTAGCTTGCCATCGTGTTAGAAAAGAAGAAAATTACCAAAGAAAGTTTTTCTCAAAGAAAATTTTAGCAGAATTTCACAGCCACCTTTTTAAGATTTTGAATACTATTCGGCAGAGCAGTTGTTTGTTGTATTGTTTTGCTAAAAAATATTGCCAGATTACCCAGGACAAGGGTGTGCATGTAATTAGTAGATACATACCATGTCTAAAATTATCCAGTACCGTCTATCGTTTTCTTCCAATTCTTCTTTTCCCCTCGTATCTGACTTTTACCACCTTTCTCGTCATTCATCCTTCTCTGGAAAACAGAGATATTATTGACCGAGGTCTGATTCCATATTTTCCAGAAACTCGTTTTTTCTAAGGGCAATCATTACTCTGACTTGAAAAATAACATTGCAAGAATTAGATAAGGCATTTGTGTGATCTGTAAGCTATGGGTCGGACAGATTTCCGGAAACAAGGAACATTCTTACTCGTATGCATCGTCCATTGCACGCAGTGGACAACTGTACAAAAGAGTTGTGAAAATTTTGAACGTAAATATTAGTTGCTTTACTCTGTTCCTGAATGCAATGTTTTGCAAAGTTCTTGTAACTTTTCCTTTTTATTTCTTCTTCTCGTAGAATTCTAGGCATCTCTTCTTCAGGACAATGTTGTTCTGTGACGATGAAGTGAGGTTGACAGGGCAAGTCGTGACCCTGATAGATGTCGAAAAGGGCTTAGCCAGTGAAAGGGGATTTTATGTTGAATAGATTAACAACTTAATCAGATATATGTTGAAAGATTACAACTAGCCTCTCGTGGTTGTAAAATCGCTTTCATTGCAGAGAGAATACATCAAGCTAGTGCTGCTGCTGCAATGGCAAAGAAGCAAATGAGTCAAAAACAGAAGGTCTCAACTAAGGTATACACCAGTACTTTTTCAACGTAAGCTTCAAATCTTCAAAAGGCCGTTGTAAGTAGCTATAACTCTTTTCTTTGATTGAATAACTGAAACAAACTTTGTCTAATTTACTACAGTTTTAGAGTACAACTTTTGATATCACTATATGCACAATTTATCCTTTTTGGTGGTATGAAATATGTAAGAGGTTCATCCAAGGGAGTATGGAAGAGACAGATCCAAAGCTTCAACTAGAATTTATTTGTCAATTCTGGACTCTAAGAAACAAAGTAGTAGAATGGTCGAGACAACCTCAGTCTATGAAAATCTACAAATTTTATCCACCTAGGGTAGTAGTTTGTTCATTCCACTAATAAATTTTGCTACGTGCATGGTGTCTCATGCGAAACTTACCAGCTTTAAACTCAAATGTTTCTCGACCTGCACATCCAGCAGAGTATGTAAAACATCTTTTGAAGGCGTAGTTTTGTAGTTACCAAGCTAAATGAGAACTAGTTTGTCAGTAGACGGAGATAAATATCCAGCTCTAGGCACCATGCACGACATTTGCATGTCGACAATTAGCCGATTATGGCTGATGATGGTTTAGCTTGAGAAGCAACAGTGCTTAGGAGTTTCTTTGTTCTATTCCTAGGTTGTGTCCATTTATCTACGTCAACTAATTTTAGGAATATAGTCAACAACGGAGACTAAAACGGTGGTTTTTCCGATCTAAATCCACGTTGCAGCATTTTTAAACATTTCTTTGCAATTCCAACAGGTCAAGAGTATCCCTCCAAAGTTGTTAAAATCTCAGTTAGAACTAGTTTCCACAGCATTGCAAATCTTGCTTAATAACTCAATAGAGAATTTCTCCTTTCCGGGGAATTGAAATAAGCCGATGTATCTTCTCTTTCTAAAAAGGAGATCAAAACGTTCAAGGGTAATTACAGGCCTGTTGGTGTGCTTTCAAAAGCGTAAAAGGTATCGTATGGTTTTAGCTGTGACGCTTTATTGCTTGTCCACAGCTATCTGGAAAATAGGCAGCAAAAAGTAAATGTCAGTGGATCTTTCAGTAACTATAAACTTCTTCAGCTTGATGTTTCCCAAGGATCCGTCCTTGGACCACTCTTTTTTAACATCTGCATAATGACCTTCTGTTATCGATTCAAGGAACGGACACATTATATGTAACTATGGTGATGGTACAGCCATTGATATGTGCGATATGCATCTCGAAATTTAATCTCTGTGTTAGAAATTGACTCAAAAATTGTAATCGAGTGGTTTTCAAACAATTATGTGTGTCCTACCGACCGAAATGAGTGTCCTTGCAAAGATTGCAAATCTGGAAGTCTTCAAAGAAACAAGAGCAAGGAAGATGATGGTAATGATGTGGAAAGTGACGATGAAACAGGAGCGGATAAAGGAGCAGATGTCGAGGAGGTGGAATTAAGCAACGTTCTTCTTGGAGAGAGACAACGATTTTGAAAATATCGGTTTCCATTTGCATTTTCGTGGGAAAAAAGAGTCTTTAGTTGGCAGTGTACCGGGTGAGCCAGAAAGAAGTTCCCATTTTTGAAAATTCATAACACCAAGACTACTCCACGGATTTGAATCATTCAAATTGTAGTTAAAATCCGAAAGATCAATGTATTTTTGTGATTTTTCTTGCTGTCCTACCAGCACTACAAATATTGGTAAATTCAACTTTACTAAAAATTCATGGTTGCTAAATGACTGAAAACTGGCCCAAAACATCGATCAATTCATAAACGACTTCTCGCACAGAATAATGAAGGAAATGCAACTTCTCATGGGTAAGAGACATCCTCTGTGCATTAATTGCCATGGGATTGAAATCTTTCACATTTGTATGAAAATCGATGTCTTATAACTCTTGAGGGAGGTGAAACGCCCATGGCCTATTGTTCAGTGTGAATAGAGTCCTTACGATTTGATCAATGTTTTTCCGTCATTTTGCAACCATGAAATTTTTGTAAAGTTGATTTTACCAATACTTCTAGTGCTGGTAGGATAGCTAGAAAAATCACAAAATTACTTTGATCTTTCGACTTTTAACAAGAATTTTAATGATTCAAATTCATGCAGTAGTCTTGGTGTTATGAATTTTCAAAAGTGGAAACTTTTTTCTGGTTCACCCGGTAGATGATAGATTTTTACTTTGTTTTCTATATTGATTGCATCATAGTTCCCCTATTTACGCTCGGAAAGAGTTGTACTACCTGTGTGTAGTGGTCATCAGCTGCTAGTGTCATTTCCTTTGTTTATGTTTTGATTTTGAATCTTGAAGATGGGAGAGACTCTCTTCTCCTTATTGTCAAAAGAAGCAATCGCGCCCTCGTAGGGGACTCACTAGTTATTTTTATAGAAAATATCAAAACAAATTTCGTTTTAGGGTCGCAGTTGCAAGCCTTTCAAGAAATCTTCGAGCTTTCTTGGAAGAGAAGGCTAGATAGGGCCCTGGGTGGCATTCCCATCGAAGGCTCGAATATTTGTGTTACCTAAAAATCGATTTCCCCTCAACAAGGCAATCTATCGAGAATTGCAGCGGCAGAAAGTTTCAAAATTGACTAAACTTTGATCGAAATCAATAAAATCGGTCAAAAGTTTTACAACCACCATCAACTAAAGCGACATTGGGAGAGATGTTTTCCCCACAGTTTCCCGCAGACTCCACCATTGACGTGACGTCATGGTACATTCTGATTGGTTGAGGAGGGCGCGATTGCTTCTCTTGCGACCCTAAAAAGGAGAAGAGAGTCTCTCCCATCTTCAAGATTCAAAATCAAAATATACACAAACGGAATGACACTAGCAGCTGATGACCACTACACACAGGTAGTACAACTCTTTCAGAGCGTAAATAGGGCGTAATTTCTTAATGTCGTAGTTCAAAACTTGTACAACTCTTTCAGAGCGCAGTGCGTAATTTGTTAATGGCAGTCCGAGACTTGCTCATAGAATTGAAGTTAATTGAACCTGGAGATGATCCTATTTGTCATCTTAATAATCCTACAGAAGAAACAGTCTTCCAGTTCAAACATGTAAACGAAAGAACAGTTCTGAAATATATCCAAAATCTAAAACAAGGAAAATCTGCTGGTCCTGACAACATACCAACGGCAATTTTGAAAGACGCTGCTGAATTTCTTTGTAAACCACTAACGATGACTAACGATGACTATCTTTAACAGTTCTTTAAAGTGCCTATGAAATGAAATTTGACATATAACTTTCTTTTCAAAAATCGAAAGATCAACATGTTGCTATGGCAAAAAACGAAAAATGACTCGAATATTCGCTTTGGAAGGGTTGTTTTGGGGGCTTCGAAGACAGCTACTACGTGTGACAACTCATAAAATCTGTGACGTCACTTGGTTTGCATCTTGACTGAATCATCTTGATAAAAGCCTAACAATCGCATGTGGTTCAGTGTCGGCATCGCCAGTTATACGTTTCAAATCGTCGATTTAACCATCCTTTACTTCTTGAACATATCAGAAACTGTAGAATTTAGTTCAGAAAGCTCAAGCAATGCAAATGAAGCACAATTTGGGACTGTGAATAAAGATACGACCCCGTAACACGATGAACTTTATGCGAAGTTGGAGAATGCAACGACAAGCGCTTAGGCCTTGGACTGGACGAAATGGACTTGACGAAAAGGGGACGAAGATGAGGGAATTCTTTTCCGAGAACGATCGAAATGAGACTTGAGAGAATACAAAGTGCTGGTGAATTGGCGAATGGTGTGTAAACATTCAATGTTTTAAGATTATTTTGTTCGCGCAGTGCTCCTTGTTGTCGTGATGAAGTTAGGCCATCAAGTGGCCATCATGCCATGAAAGGTCAAAGGTTTTACATTTCCCAAAGTACCACGTAAAAGGCAGGTATTTGACGTAGAATATATTTTACCACGATAAGAAACTACGATTTTCAGCTATTACTGAAAGTTTCCTGAGATTGTTGGATTTAGATATTTCAGAGTTTCTTACCACATCCATAATAATCTTCATTTTACTTCCTCGGCTTTCTTATGAACATTTCAAAAACAAAGTGTTTTGAAGCTTTTCTAATATTTACATTACTGAAGTATCTTTCACGTAATGCGACAGAGAAAACAACTTATTATTGAGTAACATACGTTGGGAATTTCCTTGACCAAAGAGTAGAGGTTTCCAAAGTAATTGATTCTATTTTAGCAATTTGAGATTTGAACTTTTCATAATAAATTCCTTGTGAAAAATATGTGCATTTCAGGACAGAAATATACATATCGATCCTGTCTTCTTTGCCTGATACTTTCTCTATAATGGTATTCAAATCATTTTACATTTTGTATAACACAATAAGTAAAAGTTGTATATAATTTTTCTTTGCAGGTTTTGCAGTTTTACTACCAGGGCCACCGCAAGCAGCTGCTGATTGGGGGCAATTGTTCTTAAACCATAGAGAGCAGTACATCCAAATGATTCTTGTGACGCAGCACCATTACACCATTGTTTTCAATATTATTGGGGGGGGGGGTTGAGCCTGTCTTCTTCATATAGGCATACAGATTCCATGTATGTAATGTAAATTTTTGGCTGACCTCTTCCAGCATGTATTTACCTAGAGATGAGGTACTGATTCACAACTGATGCAACAGGTTATGGAAAACTGAAGAACTTGAACAGGGACACTATTGACACTGAAAACTGTATTAATTTTCATTGTTTACATCTTTTTATATTAAACTTGCACCCCCTTAATTTGTGAGGTCTATGAATTCAACCCCTGCTTCATCTTTTGATTAATATCTGACATATCATACTTTGACATGTATAAAGTGAAGGATTTTTTTTTTGCATACGTCTTGATGATTTTGGCTTTTCAATTTGGAAAGTGCAAAGATGATTACAAAAATTTTAATCTTTGTCATAAGCAGTGACACTTAGATGACATTGATAATTCACCTAATTCATTCTTGTAAAAAAAGAAACAAATCATGAAACTTTTTGCACCAAAACGTTTTCACTATTAGGAAACACAATATATACTAAAGGTTTCTTGGTTCAACAATAAGATTTTCACATTTTAGTATTAAAAGTTTCTTAATTTGTTCCTGATATTTTTAATGCATGAATTATCAATGTTATCTCCAGGACTGTTGCAGATGTATTTCTTGAAAATTAAATTCTGTCATGTTAAGGACAAAAATGGCTAATCAATATTGCTCAAGAATAAAGCTGAAATAACCAGTTTATAGTACGCTGTGTAATACTTTTCAGGCATAGTACCACAGTTTCTTAAAATTTTGGCCATCCTAACACAGTACTGTAGTGTAACGCATAGAAGACACAACATTTTCAATTTGAGGTCTGATAGGTTTCTGATAAAATGAGATATAAACTTCAGATCAGGTTAAAGTTTATTATTAGAAAAATCATGTACTATCAATTAACTAAAGCAGACACGAGCTTTATGATTGTCATACAAAACATAATATTTTCATTTGTATTTTTAAATCTTCACTACAAAGAAAGGTTACATTTATTCCAGGAAGGTGATTTTTGCTTCATTTAAATGCAAAATTCTTGTTTTCATTTGAATAGGTACAGCTTGGTTCAAATGCAAAGCTGAATTTGTCAATGTTTTTCAATTTTCTAATGCGTACATAGTTTTTTGAATAAGAAACAAGTCTTTTTCAAACCTACAATAGTTTCTTATAAGGGGATGTTATTTTGAAAATCAAGGTCTGGTGTTTCTTACATTTATGTCTCTTATATGCTGGACACCACTGTATTTTCTAAATAAACCAGTTTCTTATAAAAAATTAGTAGGATTGTCTCAAGAAAGTTGACTTTCTCTTGGTTGGTGGCATTTCTTAGAATGGCATGTCTTCCATTTGTTGCTTCCTTTTCTGCTTGGCCATTCAGCCTTTCAACTTCGAACAATCGTAGTTATTCCACCACTAAAAAGGAATTGATTTAAAAAATGTTGTGCTCTGTAAATTAGAATGAAATTGCTTGCAGTGTCATGATTTTTTGGCCCATGGACCTACAATCCCAGACAAAACTTGTGAGACACTTTGCTTTTTGGAGAACATTTTGAGTTGAAGTCTCCCAGTCCCCCTCATTGTAATGTAGGAAGCTGATGTAAATATCATAGAAAAGAAGTATGTTTCCTTCATTCTACCAGCATTGCAAAGGGAGGGGGGAGGGGCCTTTGGCAGAGACAGGTAATACTTTACTGGCAGGAAGGGCATCTTTTAGAACAAAACTAATTTGTCTCAACAATCAAACTGAAACTGAAATCAAACTGATCAAACTGATTTGATCAAACTGAAATCCTCAAATTAGCACCCCTTCAGATAGAAAAGAAAGCATCCTATCTATCATGACAGTCACTTTCAATATTTTTGACCAGCATTTCTACAGTAAATTTCTTCACCAACCAGCATCAGCATGCAATCACAAGATCATGCAGCTTTCTTCTGCCATTTCGTTTCCCATGCTGTGCGATGATTTTTTGACGTTCAGCGCTAAATTGTTTCCTTGCCTTGTCCGAAATATCTGCCACTTGCAGAGATCAACATTTCATTACTTGTGCAAGGCAGGACTAAATTAAAGAAATTGAATGTGTGAGATGACGAGCCGTCCAGCACGAATGAATGAAATGGCTTGAGCTAACCTGTCGTCTCTCCTGTCATTCGTTTCTTGTTTTCCGTGGTAACAACACTCGTACCCTCTATGTCCTTCCACTCCAGCATCTAGTGTTATTATCATGAACAGAGTTGGCTTGATATGACCACGCAGATGTGAGATGACAGTGTGTAAGTCGGTGAGTTAGGCCATAGACTATGGTTAGGCCAATGCCTGTGAACGAAGTTTATTAATTTCTTTCGCTTTTCCCAGTTTCTTGGAAACTTATGCCATTGAAGCACCATGCTTATAGCTGGTATTTTAACAAATTTTTTCATCCAAGGCACCGGAAACACCATGTTTCCTCCTCGTTTCACACTCGCTCCAAAGCGACTCCATATCGTCCTTGCATTTGACCCGCCTTCGTGCAAACCACCTGACGTCATGGGAAGCCGCGCTTTGTCACACTCAAAAACGCAAAAAATCGATTTTCAAATCCAATTTTCGAGCAGTTCCCCTTCACCAAATTCGATAAAAGACCCACCATTCGAATGAGAAAATTTAGCTCTACAAGAATTTGTCTTTAGCTGAAAAAGTGAAATTTCATTTCGTAGGCACTTTAAGGCTAGGGACCGTTGGAAAATAGCACGAATTACACCAATTTATAAATCAGGTGCCAAAGATAATACGAATAACTATAGGCCAATTTCAATTTTGTCAGTGCTATCTAAGTTATTTGAGAAGATTGCACATGACCAACTTATTGATTTCCTCCAATCTAACGAAGAACTAACGCAGAATCAGTTCCCTTTCCATAAGCTTCATTCTACAATTACCTCACTGATTGGTTTCTCAGATCATTGGTACTCAAATATCAACAACAAAAAAGCTAACTTTGCTCTTTCTCTCGACTTGAAAAAGGCATTTGATACCGTGGATCATGAGGTACTGATCAGTAAATTAGCAAAGTATGGAATAACAGGTATTGAGAACAACTGGTTTAAATCCTATTTAACTAACAGAAGTCAGTACTGCTCCATTGATTGTCAAGTATCTGACATTATGGAAAAAGAATGTGGGATCCCCCAAGGTTCATGCTTTGGACCGCTGCTCTTTATCATTTATTTCAATAATTTTGAGCACTGTCTCGAACACCCAAGAGCCAACATGTATGCAGATGATACTGAGATAACAATATCCTCAAACAGCCAAGCAGAGCTCATAGAGACAGCACAAGCTGAGTTATTAAACATCGCAGAATGGATGAGGAGTAACAAACTCAGTCTCAATCCCACCAAAGCAGAATACATGATAATAGATCATCCTCGTAGAAGGAAAAATAGAAAATTATTACTGCAAGTATTCATAAATCGAGAAAAAATTAAGCAGGTTGACAAAACAAAATATCTTGGGATAATAGTTGACGATACTTTAGGTTGGGAAGAACAGTATGAATCAGTTAAGAAAAAGGTTGCTGGGGGCCTCGCAGCAATGAAGAAACTTAAGGGCATCCTCCCACAATCAATGCTTTTTCAAGTGTACAAAGTGCTTGTTGGAAGTCATCTTCGCTATGCTGACGTAGTCGGGGGGAGCTTATCGTAAACTAAAATAACAGCCCTTCAGAGACTGCAAAATCGTGCATTTGAAATTATTCAAGGATAAGAAATAATAGATTCTTTTATTCGACCCACATTTAGCATCGATCAGATGTTTCAATTTGACCGGTCGGTTCTGATGTATAAGATAATTAACAAGATATGTCCTGAGAGTCTGCACGATAAATTTGCTGAAAGATCCTCGATAAGCAAGTACGATACAAGGAACAAAACTGATCTCCAAATCCCAAGGCTAAATCTAGACTTCAGTAGAAAACGTTTCAATTATACTGGTCTAAAAACTTGGAATTCTATTCCAACACACATAAGAGAGTCTGTCACACTCACCCGGTTTAAGAATGGGCTAAAAAGTCATTTTCTAAGCTGAGCAAAAATATGTTTTCGCACGAATCCATGGAAGAACAGTACTGGTTTTTATATGTATTATTAAACATGCTCTCTTTATTATATTCTTTTATTACACTTAAATTACACTGAATGGATATCGTGAATAAATAAGATAAATGAATGAGGTCCTCAAATGTCAAAAAATGCGCTGATTGGTTGAAAACGAAATGCTCCCTTGCTATTTTTGCTGTTCATGTTGATGATGTCATTCAAATATCAAAGGATAT
Source organism: Aurelia sp. 4 Dawson et al 2005 (assembly GCA_964019985.1). Lineage (NCBI taxonomy): Eukaryota > Metazoa > Cnidaria > Scyphozoa > Semaeostomeae > Ulmaridae > Aurelia > Aurelia sp. 4 Dawson et al 2005. Next base: position 10,782,737 of record OZ026495.1, read on the forward strand.
TTCTATGCTCACTGCATAGAAGTCATCATTGTGTCGCAGATTTGTGATGGTTGATAAAGGAGATAAGCGCATGCTCTTGGAGTGCAAATCAAGCGAAACAGGAAAGCAAACACTTGGCTTGGAAGTCGACAACAGTTTCTGGAAAATGTGCTTCGAGGAATGCGATGTCTGACGTATTCATTAACTGCTACATGTCCTAGCATTGCAGCAGCAGTTGAAACTTATCTCGTTACATGTTAAATCCAAGCAACGATCATTGAATTAAAGATTGCTGCAACTGATAGATATACAGACTAAATCACCACCCTGAGAATTCTGACAAACCACCCTGAGAATTCTTAATTATTCTTGAGAAACCTTGTTAGTTTCGTAAGAATTTTTCTTCCAGAATTACATTTTTGGCAATTTTTCACTACACCTCTTTAAGTTTCTTACCAAAATGTGAAGAATTTTTGTCATGTTGGAATATGTTTTGGAAAGCGGAGCCAGAATATGAATTTAATTGCAAGTGTCACGACCAACAGTTTCATTTTTGACCCTCAGGATGACATGTAAAACGACTGAGCAAGATGGTGGCAATTATTCGACGAATCCAAGTAATATCAATGACAAATCCATTTTAATGACAAGTCCAAGTAATGTTGACAATCCAAGTTAAGTAAAATCCAGTAAATATTAATTAAGACATGATCAAGACGTAAACGGTTAGACAATAATTATTAGAACGTTTCGATACTCAGCCTCGTGCCATCCTCAGCTAACAAATAAAATTTTGTCATGTTATTGTGCAAGGGCTTTACTGTACTGTAGTATGCTGTATGCACATTTTTTAAGCATTTCTGCAGCGAATTGGTTCCTGCACTGAATTAATTGAAAATGACAAAATAAAGGCTCTTTAGTTGGTAGAACAGACTGGACGATCAAGGTTACTAAGGAGAAGGAGCTTGTATTCATAGTTTTAGATTATTTTCCGAAATAAAGGTCTATTTCAAGGTGCAGCGTTCCGAAGAGGTCCTTCACACAGTTTGGAAAATATTTTAGTAAACTTTCTCATTTAGGACTTGAAACTGCATATGGTATGTTCAATAATATTCAAACTTCAGTACATCTGGCCTTTGAAATATTTGAAAGCCTAGGGCGCGAGACAAAACTTTACAGGAATTCCAAGTTTCAAACAAAACTAACATTCAAAACTTCACCAAAATTTATTTTACTGCCAAACTTTTTCTTTAATTTTCAATCTTCTCTTTAAAAAGCATAGCTGTTGTAGTACTGTTCCATGTTATATATTTCATAAGACAGCTTTTGACTATTTTGAGTACAGAAGGAACCTCAGAAATTATGGAATGTTGACCCTTGTAATGATTTTCATACATTTTCCATTATATTTTGATTGTATGATAAACTTGCATACTATAAATTCATCTCTCTTGGACTCTATAATGGACTATATTCTACTGGTGGTGAAAAAATCATCTCTAAACTGTACTATTCCTGCTTAAGATTTAAGCGGTCAGAAATGTTTTCTTTTTCTGACTGCGGTCCCAGAAGGAGAATAATATTTTCCACATCAGTTAAGAGAATATTTCGAACCTTGAAAGTGAGACTGAAAAATTTGTTGGTTTTTGTTGCAGATTGAGCATGTGATTTCGATTCACGCAGTTCAACATCTGGCTTTGTGTTTCAAAATGGTAGCTATACTGTGAGCCGGTGCAGTAGTAAGCAAGCCAATGCAGCGAGATCTACTCCTGAATACGAACGTGTGTCGTTATGTCTTGAAACACCCTCAGGCTATGTGGTCACGTTGATTGATGAATGATCTTGGAAACAGAATGATGTTATCTGCCTTGACTTGAGAATAATCAATAATAACACTGGGCTAATAACATAGCTTTCAAGAATTCCAAAGTTTCATTACAGAACAAAGCATACTGATTTTGTTATCCTTTTGTTCGAGAAAGAGTGACATCAAATGAAATTGCTGTTGAGTATTGTCCAACTCTGGACATAGTGGCAGATATCATGACAAAAGGACTGCCACAAGTTACCATTGAAAAATTCAGAAACTCATTGGGTGTTTACAGTATTGTTTAGTTAACTCAGGTTAGCTACATGCACGATACGGAGCATAGGTTCCAAATCTTTAAATCTACGAAAAAACTTTTTTCAAACCGGGTCTGATTTAGTAACTGCATAACTACTTTTTGGAAAATGTTGTATTTGTTTGCTAGGATAGTAAAGTCGAGAGATCATTTAGTTTAACACTGGGAAGCTATTGACACTCTGTACATATTTCTGCGCTACATACAAACTACTTTGGAATGCCACTAAACGATGCCATGATTCAAAGTGGAGCAAAAACTCCAACCACCCCTCAAGCCATAACATTATACAAACTAATATACATAACACACCACCACCAATAGACTTGACTAGGGAGGAAAGAAAGAATAATGCCTGCCAAGTCATAAGAGAAGATCACAGTCTATGAGGGTACGAAGGCATTATTTACCATCTCCGTATCCACCTTGCCCGAGAGGGCATCTCGAGAGGAAAATTGACTGCAAAGTGCCTTGCGTTTTCTAACATATTTGAGTAATGAATTTATGTCGTTCGTTATTTTTTAGAAACGACTGAGCCAAGAAGCAAATGATTGCGTTGACGATCAACTTACACCAAAGAGCAAGCATGCAAAGTCATCCAGCGAGAAGCAAAAGAAAAGCAGTAAAAAACCTAAAACCTGTCTTATCTCATCGCCACCATCGGATAATCCTGTAGCGCTTGACCAGTCAGACGTCGCAAGCACGCCATCCACCAGCCCTATGCACTCATCTTTTCATTCAGATTATTCAACTCCGAAAGAGGAAGCCCCCGTTATACCAGGTCATTATCCGGAGCATATGTCTTACTTCGCACCAGTGCATGGCTCACACACATCCTTAAGTCCAAACCAAGGCATGGGAGCGGTCCCATTGAAGATTACCTTTCCAAGAGGTGCTTTGGGATCTTTTGCATCAAGTGGAATGAGCCTGCGATCTCCTAAGCCAGCGGAACACAGTGTAGGAATTCTTTCGAGTCGACAAGAGCGAGTAGGTCATTTAAGCCCGCCTGAACAAATTATCATAGAACAGAATACTGTAGAGTTTTTGCCACAGATTGACCCGTCATTCGAGGACTCTCTGCAATAGATAGATTTTTCTCATGTAGCAACTTTTGGCAAAATTGATTCTGTCACAGTTATTCTTTTCTAATCTGACAGTGCTGTTTGATGTTGCATGTCATTCATTGAATCATTTGATTTAGGTTTCATTTCACAGTTGATATCTGCGACGAAATAATTTTGAGGTAGACTCACATCATGTCCCAGTTACTCCAACAACAACGACGCTTTCTTCATTTTTTTGATTTCTTCCCCTAGTAATTTCCAGGGTCAGTTTTTGGCTATTCCAGCATTTGGGTTCAAATGAGAAAATATCGGAAGTAGTTCATAACAATAAACAGTGTCAAAGTTGTAACCCATTTTCATCAATAGAAATGAGGATACAATGTTTTGGCCTATGTGATTAAAAGCTGGATTTATTGGCAATGCGATTTGGTCATAAGAAGCAGTTTTGGGTTGTTGGGTAATGTTACGTTGAAAATGTCTATTTCTGAGCGGAGAGAGATTTTATGTTTCCATATCATTCATAATACTTCGACTCGGTTACTGAATTTTAAATTTTTACAACAAAAAAGAGCATAAGAGTGCATTTCTTTCCGGTCCTTCTCCTTAACTCTATTCTGCTAGGGGGCTTTATGGCTCCCTATCGGCCCCCTATCAAACTTTTATAAGTAGTATCTCCGCCATGAGATTGCGACCTTCAAGCTTCTTAACTTTTAATGAAATTTAATAGGCACATTAATCAACATTTCATTGTCTATCAGTGAGTCACGTAACTTCTAAATGCCCTATTATGGTAATCAGTTATAGAGAGAATCATAAAGCATGTGATATTTTCCCCAGTAGCATTAAATCTAAAGTTGCATTCAGGATTCTTTGTAAAAAGCTTCCCAGTTATAAAATTAGATATCTCTTGACCTGCTCAACCTAGCAAAGCAAATAAAACATTTTCTAAAAGCGTAATAATGCAGTTACTACATGAGCAGCAGTTTGATGAAATTGAGCACCGGAGACAAAAATGGGGAGTCGTCAAATGCGAATCAACTTTTCACCATTTGTAAGCAGCATTTTGCAATATCAACGTGGAGATTGAAACGCTTAACAGTTTTGCACCAATGATCCCCGTCGTGTAATTCAATGATATGGGTGTCATTTGTGTTGAGATTAATTGTAAAACAAGAAGCCGAACGGCTTGAAGACGATACACGTAATTTTTTGATAAGAAACTGCTTATAAGAAAGTTATAAGAGTCCGAAAAATTAAGAAACTCCAGTACTAGAGAAACTATTTATTTTTAAGAAAGAAAATCCTTCACACATTTTACTTTATTTCACTTGTTTCCTGTATCACATTACTCGGAACATACTTGAGTGATGTCTAAACATGGGAAAATTGTCAAAAAACATTGTTTTGAAAAGTTCAGACGGGGGCAGCAAAGGAACATGAAGATTGTTATGGAACCTTTAAGAAACTCGTAAGAAACTCGTGAGTTCGTAAAATATGATAATTTTAAGAATTTCTCAGTACTCGCCCAAATTCTTAGTTTCTTATAAAAAATACGTGTATGGAGATATTTTGGATAGGGGATGTCTCGTTGAAATTTTTCCATTGAAACAAATGTAATTTATGCGTATTTTTTTGTATACGAAACTATGAATTTGGGCCAGTACCCCAGGTTAGGTACTTAGTATATTTTGCTGACGGGATGTGCACTCCTTCCCGAGTACCGTTTTTTACTCTTTCTACCGGGTATCGAAGGAGGCAATGTTCGTAAAGTCGGTTGTCAAGGACTGTTCTCTAATTATTGATTGTTGTCGGATCATTTCCTCCTGCATGCCCAGAAAAATTCTTCCTCCTGCGACTTCTCCGCTGCCGTGGTGAAAATCACGTCCTTTATTTTATGATTTGTGCCGTATTGATCATTTCAATAGCGATGAAAAAATAACAGCTTTGTTTGTCAGAATGTTATCATTTTATCGCCAGGCGAGAACAAGAGGGATTAAAATGTCTCTTGTTCTTCACTGTCATTGACGTCATATATTGAAAACCCGAGGCAAACCGCGGGTGACACAATCGCTTACGTAGCTCGGGAAAGTTGAGTTTCTGACATTCAGCCGAAATTAAAGACGCTACACTCCGTGTATCGTCAACAAAGGCAAATCATTGTGGTGTGGCCGGTCGTAAGTTTTGGTGTTGTAAACGTCGCTTGCAAATCCTGAAAAGTTGATTCATATTTGTTCCCATTGCTCAATTTCATCAGAACCAGTGCACATTTAGTAACATCATCATTACGTTTTAGAAAATGGTTCATTCGTTTTTCTAGAATGAGCAGCTCGAGAGATATTCGAGCTTAAAACTAGGAAGCTCTTTATCAGACACCCTGTACAACATTAGCAAAGGAACAAAACGATAGAATATCGGGACTGTTTGAGTTCATAGGTACATTTTTGATCTTCAACTTAAATGCACATGCCTTGCATTTAAAGTCGTCCACCCAGCACCGGAGATGTGAGTTCACAAATGCACTTGTGTATCAATCGTTCGTTTTCTGCTTCCTACTGTACACAGCGTACTATTTTCTGTTACTAATGATTAAGGATCAAGCCCGAAACCTTTCGTCTTTTAAACCCTAGGCTTCGAAGGTTTAGTCTTTTAAGCTATATACTGTTTTTAAACATATCTTATGCATTCATTTTAATAGGTTTTGCTTCCAGGTCCCATTAGAGTGTACCACTGCTTTCTTGCTCAAAATCCAAGTTATGCAGGCGGACCCTGGTCCTATGTCCTTTGTAAAATCAAAATTTTGATTGCAAATTATTTCTGTACTTGCTTACTATCAGCAACTTTCATTCAAAAAGCAGCTACGAACATTAGAAAGAGAAGCCAGGTAAATTGACACATGCACGAATTATTTTGCAACTGTAATGAGAGTAATCCATATAAAACTGTTAAAGAAGAGCATACTGTGAATTCTATTCAAAAGTCTTGAACCCTCAACTGTTCGGCAAGCTTTTGAACAACAGAATAACAGTTTCCAGATTGAGCATCATCCTTGTATTCTACGATAATGATGCATTTACTTGTTTTGACAATAATAAAGCCTGCCCTCTTCAAACAGCAAACCAATGAAAATCCTGGTTCACAGGCCAAGAAAGTATGATTCACTCCTGCTATTGATACGCCTTTGTAAAGAGAAGTCGGATCATTTGTAAGTGCCTTGTCCAAAGCTTTGACTTCTGATGCATCTACCTGGAAAATTAATGCAGATTAATATCTCCATCCTCGTTAAAATACCGGGTGACCGAAAAAAAACTTCATGAGCTAGGTCACGCATAGTTTCCAGAAAACAAATGTTATGAACACAAACAAGATATCGGCATACAGCTGAAGGGCTCAGCTATCTTTTAAGATGTTGCTTGGTTGGTTTGAAGGATGCCTTCTATCCGAAAAAACAGTTTCGAAAATATGGAAATTCCTTCAATTTTCGGACTATTCCTTCGTTCTCGATTCGATGTTTTGGAAGATGTAAAAAAGCTGAATTCCAAACTTACTTTGGAGAACGAGATTTGAATGAGAAACAGAGATCAATCATTTTGTAAACAAAAATTTTCGCAAAACAAACTCAAATCCATCGCTACGTGTTCACAGAATGTTGCTTGGAAAATGATGGCGATTATTTCACTCAAATGAGGAATCCCGGATTCCAAATTTTCTTTGGATCTTGTTTTTCGGATAGTAATCATTTCTTAACGTGACTATGCAGCATCTCAAAAGATAGCTAAGCCTTTCAACTAAACTGTTGTACAAAGCATTGGCAATAGCTCTCGATTTCCGGGAGCTGCTGATAATATAGCTCGTGAAGCTTTGTTTGGGTCACCCTGAGTTTTGGTTTCTTTGGGACAGCAAAAAAAAACAAGTTTGTGAGAACATCAAGAGAACTACAGCGCAGTGGGCCCAGAAAGTTGATTTTTGGAAATTTCATGATAGATATTTTGTAGAAGGAAATAAAGCTGATTTCGTACATGCATGGATTGAGGGACATTGTAACATGGATGTAAAGACCTCAAAAAGTTCATTTCATTTTTCATTTTCATTTTAAATTCATTTATACAGGGTAACAATTCAGAGTTGAAACCTGCTTTACAATTGGCCCTGCGAAAAAAAACACTGCAAAAAAAGTATTCAAACCTACAACTAAAAACTTTTACTTTTAACCTATTTCAATATATAAATGCCGTGCCAACTATGGAACGAAATAAAAAGGGGGAAAAAGAAAGTGTGGCTTTCCAGCATTAGAGGCCCAAGTAATTTTAGTCTCGATTTCAAACATTGAATAGAGGATGCCAGCTTTGTTTCTGAATCAAGGTCGTTCCAAACCTTGGCTCCACAAAAGGCGAAAGATTTCTGTCCGTTTGAAGTTCTCATTCGAGGTATATGAACGTCAGTCCCAGAGTTCCGAAGAAATCGTGTATGAGAATCAGACAGTTTAGAAAAACAATCACTAAGGTAAGCAGGGGTAAGCTGATTCAGATATTTGCAGGTCATTGTTGATGTTTCTCTGTGGATAAGTTGTCCGATTGTCGGCCATCCTAAGTCTTGAATCAAAGGTGCAGCCGATGTATCAAAATCACTATCCGTTAGTATTCTGGCAGCTCTGTTTTGCAATTTTTGTAATTTGTTCAACCTAGTGGTCCCACAGGAGCCCCAGACCGAGCAACAATAGTTGAAATGAGGCTCTAGTATACCTTTATACATGCTATCAAGCGTGCCAAGGGGGACATATCGTTTAGCATATTTCAACAGACCAAGAGCCCACGAAACTTTACCCTGAATGTTCTTGGTTTGGCTATCCCATTTTAAGTTATGATCAATCATTATGCCAAAACATTTTGTTTCAATCCCCAAGACCAATGTTATCGTTTGTTACATTAAACGCTGGATTTACAGATGATGAATTCTTGATGTGACTTATTTTACGTTTTGATCCAGTTAGCATAGCCTCTGGGTTTATGATGCTCAGTGAAAGTTTATTGGCACGCAGCCAATTATTGAGACAAGTAAGCTCTGCATTAACAACGGCATCCAAATCCTCAATATTATCAGAGGAGTAACGGATGGTAGTATCGTCCGCATAGATAGTAGCGTGCGCTTTTTTCAAAGCAAAGGGTAGATCGTTGACATATAGGAAGAAAAGGAGAGGTCCAAGACACGAGCCTTGTGGAACTCCAATGTCTATAGCGTGAATTTCAGAGGAGACGCCATTGACGTGGCAGAACTGCTTGCGGTTATTTAAATAAGAACAAAACCAATTATGCTCGATGCCATTGATGCCATAATGATGCATTTTAGCTAGGAGTATGTTCACGCTAGCGAACCTATACGCACTACTGTGGTGGATACGTCATACAGAGGCGGGGTATTATGCTTGATGTGGTGGATACGCCATACATTATGCTAAGGTGGTGGGTATTATGCTTGATGTGGTGGATACGCCATACGGAGGCGGGGTACTATGCTAACGTGGTGGGGTATTATGCTTGATGTGGAGGATACGCAATACAGAGGAGGGGTATTATCCTAACGTGGTGGAGTATAGGGTAAAGATTTCGATTCAGCCCACGGTGGATAAGTCTCTAAACAGCACAAACATATTTGTCTCTTATTGTTTGAAGTACAGATACGTCATGCGTTTCTCAACTTTTAAAAATGGCTTCGCAAGTAAGCCACAAACGTTTGATTGAGTTCAAAATAGAGGCATAAAATTGCAGTAGATATTTAAAAGTGGGACCAAAAATGGCAAGATGTTTATCATACACCTTTCCGCCTTCTGTCGTCGTCAGTGTGCCTTTTAACTAAACTCGTTCTTTCCAAACCTACAGTCAGAAAGGCGCCAGAGAGGGGCACTTAACTCCAAGAAGATCTCGTACTTCTTTGGCAATGTCCTTTGTATTCAATAAAAATCCTTCACAAATGCTTGATGTGAAGAAATTCTGAAAATCTCTTAGTTCTAAAAAAATCTTGTTCGCTTTTTTCAGGGAGTGAAAAGCGCAGTTCTCTGCCAGTATTTACTACCGTATGATCTAGAGAGCTTTTATTGCAATTTCTCAAAAGATTAAATATGATTTGTGGCTGATGCGCAGCAAGTATTCAATCGTTGCACATGTTTTTCAAAGACACTTCAGACGAGTTGCTCATGGGAAGCCTATATTACACATAGTCTAACTATTATGGGATGAAATTGGTCAAGTAATGAAACCTCTCTTTGTGAGAAATGGAATGAAAATATCACCAAAAAATAAAGGCTCACAGCAGATTTACCTTTCAAATGTTTCCTGGCACTTCTCTAATATACAGGGTGTTTCAGAAAAACGACGCCCAATTTCATTCGAGATTCTTCAGGAGATAATTAGATTTAGACCAATATTGACTTATCGTTGCCTAATTGAAGTTTTCGTTCGAACAGCGACAAACTTGAATGTGCGAAAGAAGAAGTTCAAGGAGTCAAAGTTCCTTCTAGAAAATATTGGAACCCTGTGAAAGTCCACCACATCAAGCATAATCCCCCACCACGTTAGCATAATACCCCGCCTCTGCATGGCGTATCCACCACATCAAGCATAATGCCCCACCACATTAGCATAATACCCCGCCTCCGTATGGCGTATCCAACACATGAAGCATAATACCCCACCACGCTAGCATAATACCCCGCCTCCGTATGTCGTATCCACCACATCACGCATAATACCCCATCACGTTAGCATAAAACCCGCCTCTGTATGGCGTATCCACCACATCAAGCATAATACCCCGCCTATGTATGGCGTATCCACCACAGTAGTGCGTATAGGTTCGCTAGCGTGATGTTATGATCCACAGTGTCAAACGCCTTTTTTATATCAATAAAGATGACAGCGTTGACTTTACTATTGTCAATGTTAACATACCAGTCATGGGTAGATTTAAGCAAACATGTCACAATCGAGTGCAGAGCTCGGAAACTAGACTTTTTGCTTGATGATAGTACGCCTGGAACCAAATTAGAGCAAATGTACCATACTGAGGCATATTGCACAAAAATCTGAATATCCACCAGAGTTTAAGAACGACAAACAATCAGAAGCTGGTTTATATCTCATTTCAAGCCTATCTTTTAATGTCAATTAAAAAATGTAAAAATTTTGCACTTTGGTAAATTTTAAAGGGGCTAACAGACTTGAATAGGATCTCTAACGGTACAATGCAAAGATTTTTCTTTCAAAAAGATGAACGAACTAATTAATGAACGAGTTAGCACCATGCCACAGAGTATCTATATTTTCCGAAAAGTGTATGATTTAAAGTTAGTCCGTTCATGCTTTTGATATGTTTTAAGATTATGGCGAAGGAATGACCGCAAAAACGTTGGAGAATTTTGAGAACATTTTGATGATTTTGGAGCAAAATCATCATGATAATGAACAGCAGACCACATTACATATGCTGGTTGATATTATCTAAACTTTAATACATTGCAGGAGTGTTTAGTTTGGATTAAAGTATCTTCAACATGTTTGAGAAATTCATGACAAAATTCATTAATTTTCAAACTAAGCTAAATTTTTGTTGAAAGGAGATCAACAAAATTTAAAAAGCTTTTGAAAGCCCAGAGACTAAGCTTTCTATGTATAACATTCTGTTTTCGAAAAAATTCATTTTGGTCAAATTTCCACCTATAGGCCCACTATGGTACAGGGTGTCTCAAAAAACTTGCGAGCCGTTTAAGTAACTGCTGCGGAGCAGCCATAAATCCAATTTTCCCGTTTTTAAATTCTTGATGGCGCTTGTTATGTTGCTATTGTGGAGAGGATAGAAGAACCTTATCCTGGTCTGAGAAGTCTTTTGGAGACAAAGGGCATGTCTGTCCAAGCGCAAGGAAAGGTACCGCTGAGAGTCGCAGTGGACCAAAGAGGTGGGCAAACCTTAAATCGCGATGCGAAGACGACCGGCGGAATAAAATATTTTGCATCAGGCAGTTCGTTCATCAGCAAGTGGACTTTGAATCGTGCTGATCAAGCAAAGAGCATAGATGCGTTGCCAAAGTTAGCTGACTTGAATTTAACAGGCAATACTTACAAAGCACTGCGCCCATCGCAAATTCTGAAGTCAGAAAAATTGGTGTCCAGTGTCGTTCATGTGCTTAAAGAAGAGTACATAAACCCGTTCGATGCCCACTTAGACAAAGATGCCCTTTTAATCTCAGCCCTTGTACACCTTTTCCTGACGATGCCTCAAATGAAATCCTTCGTATTAGAGAGATCGGTGAAGAAGAATATGACAATTTTGTTAAATATCGCATCACACGTAAGGACATTGGTTTTCATGAACCGCTCTCAAGAAATAAAGTAAAGTTGTTTGGTAATTTCAATAGAAAAATCGTCATAAAGAAGAGCTAAAAAGAAAGGAGTATTGAATCGAACAGGAATATCCTTGGGACTTTGCTTGCAATATCAGCAAGGAATGAGAGAGCTGTAAATTTTAAGACCGCCCTTTGTTATCCTCTATGCCCTATTCCGCCAAGTCTTGCTAATCCTGATGGATCTCGAAAAGCTACTAAAAAGAGCATATTGCGAAGCATTATTCTCAAGTACGCAAAGGAACCAGTTCAGCATGAGCATCCAAGGGAAATTCCACAGAAGAGCCAAGTCTCCACATCCATTGTAGATCTGATGGCTAGCATTCGCACCATCAAGGAATTGCCTGATACATATGAAGATTTCACATGGAAATTCTTGAAATCATTGCTAAATGGGTACCATCGAATTGATATTGTCGCTGACACATAACAACAATGATTCAATCAAGTCTGGAGAGCGAGACAAGCGAGGATCATCGGCGCAGATAATGATACAATCAGCCACGTCCAAGGCACCTCAAAATTTTCGTGATTTTTTTTAGAATGGGGAGAACAAGAGAAGGCTTATTTCACTTTTGAAAGAGGTTATTATTACCAATCATCTAGGGTCCTCAATATGCTCCGGTGTACTGAAATGTACATTTCTACTGAGAACACCTGCATGAAGCTGACTTTGTCTTCTGTGATAGATGAGATTCAACTCGATTCAACTAACACGGTGTTCAAATACGGTGTTAGAGGGGTTGAATAGAGTGGTTCAGTTCTTACTTGAGACAATGGAGACTCCACAAACGGCCAGAAATCTGAAATAAGGGACGTAAGATGTGGGATTCCTCAACGGTCATGTCTAGGTCCTCTCCTATTCATAGTGTTCCTTAACGACTTTGAGGGATTCTTCGATTACTGAAAAGCTAGCATGTACGCAGATGACACGCACGCAACAGTTGCTGCCAGCGACATAGGGGACTTGATAAGTATGACCAAGGAAGAGCTCTTGAATATTAGCGATTGGCTAAGAGTAAACGAACTGAGTCCGAACCTTCCAAAACTGAATACATGGTTCGTTATAGGACATTCACGAAAACTGAATTAACTGGGAACCAGCCCCTCGCTTGAATTAAACCAATGCGAAATAAAGCGGGTGAAGAAAACGAAGTCCTTAGGAATAATAGTAGATGAAGGGCTCAGTTGGAAAGATCAGTATAAATTCCTACTTGGTAAGTTGGCTAGTGGTCTATCATCCCTTAAGAACCTAAAGGATAAACTCCCACAATCAAACCTATGTGATGTATATCGGGCTCTCTTTGAGAGTCACGTCATCTGGGAGAGCCTCTCTGCAACCAACTTCCACACTTTACAGCGACTACAAAACAGAGCCATATCCATAATTGAAAGAGCGAAAATAAAGGATTACTGGCAGAATAATGTGTTAAATATCGAAACCCCCATTCGTTTCGATCGCTCAGTGATGGTGTATAAAATTGTAAACAACCTTTGCCCGGAAAGCCTCTGGGATATGTATGAGCAAAGACGCAATCTCTCAAGGTATAACACAAGAAATAGTAGAGATCTTGATATCCCAAAAGTAAATCTCCAACGGGTGTCTGCAGACCACGAAACCACGAAACGAAACAGCGAAATAGCGAAACGAAATAGAGAAATAAAGTGCACTGTGCAGCAGTAGAAATGCTACAGTGCTAAGAGCATTACACTGAATTGAGTGCTGAATTGAGAAAGAAATGGACACTCCTATAGTATTTATGAGATATTTTAGGCCATGTGTTTCTGATATGCGGTGTGAGTTTGTGGAGAAGCTAACAAAGTTGAGAAATCGAATCGTGGCGTTCTTCGTTATTTCGTCACAGAAATCGTTTGCTTCTATATCCTGGTTTCCATATAGTCGCTACAGTTGCTTGAGTCGCCAGGATCGCTGAAAAATGGGCTCAGCGACCCCAGCGGACTTTATGGGAACAAGCTGATTTACTTTGCCGGCGACCCTCAGCGACCTTAAAGCAACTCTGGCGACTCAGTCGCTGATAGACCCTGATATCGTTGACAGCGAGGGGTGTGTGTCACTATTCCGAAAGGCGTACGAGATTTTTTAAACTACATGATTCTAGGGACTTTTTGCGGATTTTTCTACCCTGGGTTTTACAGAGAGATACGCCCCTCGGCTTGCAGGATTGTACCCTTTCTCCGTGAGACTCCTCCGCAAAGGTAGTTGGTAGGGTTATGGTGCTTCTTGAAGTTCATCGGCAGAAGTAACCAAGCTAGTAAATAGTTTCTTAAATTTTTAGGCAATTTACCGCCAAAAGTATCTAATGAGTTTCTCATGCCCTTAGTGAGTAACAGCTATCACTGCCTTGTGTCAAAACACCTCAGAAAATGTTTCTTGTCTTTCTTTGCATTTCTGGTTCATATAGAGTAGATTCTTAAGTGTCTAAAAATCAAGCTTACCGTTTCTTATGAACAGTTTCTTGAAAAAAATGAGTGTGCCTCCCCTTTATAGGCCTAGGGTTTAGGTCAAGATAAGGACTAATTCTGGTTGTTTGTTAGTTGAGTCCAAAGGGAAAGCGAGGGGCATATCACCTAGCCTGCGCACAGACTCTCCGAGATTCTGCGCGCAAGCCACATATCATCATGATGTAACATCTCATACTTTGTTAGTTGAGTCCAAAGGGAAAGCGAGGGGCATATCACCTAGCCTGCGCGCAGACTCTCCGAGATTCTGCGCGCAAGCCACATATCACCATGATGTAATATCTCAAACGCTTGCAGCAAAAGTCCTTTTGCTTTCAAAAATCCGTAAAATATCCCTTAAAATCATATTGTTTTAAAGACATCTCGTAACCCTTTCCGGAAGGGTGGTGTACCCCTCAGAGAAAAGTAGCCTTTGGGGTCCAACTTACGATGAAACGAAACAGCAACAAATGTTTAACTGTACACATTCAATGTCGATAGTGAAATTTTACAATTCGAAACCTTACAGACTCATGTAACTCTTCATTTCGCTGTTTCGCTATTTCGCTGTTTCGTTTCGTGATTTCGTGGTTTCGCGGTTTGCAGACACTCATCTCCAACATAGAAAGAAAGGCTTCCGATATTGTCTTCGTTAACCCTTTTCAAGAAAAAGCTGAAAGGGTAATTTACTGAACAACGACAATTCGTGATAGCCCCCGCCCCCCCACAAGATGTAGTAGGACTGTAAGACTGCACGTATTCTTATAATTGCACTCATTGTTATGTAAAATATGTCAATTCTCTGTACTCATTTCCGTATTATTTGTATTATAGCCATTAATTATGTTTTCGATATTCAGTCAGTCAATAACCTCAAAACGAGTTGCACGAATCTCTCCGCTCTCTCGACTACTCAAATTAGGCCAACTTTTTGCCTATTATAGTTGGTGATAGGACCCGGATTGCATTTAGCAAGAAGCAACGATCGGACCTCAACATCGCAGCCGAGCTCAAGTTCCTCAAGTTTTCGAAATTTGCTGTATCGTACTTCGTCATTCGAAGTTGAAACGCCACCAAACACATAGACATGCATCAGTTGATCGCTTGCTCATATTGCAAAGGCCTTGGACACACGAAAGCAAGTTGTCTCAAGCTGCTAACGAAATCAACACATTTTGATGCATCACAAAACATTTGTCGTGACTTCAATCGTTTCAAGTCATCCTTATGTCAGAATCAAGATGATCCTTCAGTATGTCAGTGCAGAAGAGAACATAAATGCTCAATATGTCTTGAGAAAGGATGCAAAGCATACAACCATATTCAAGGATTTCAAGAAAAGTTTGACTCGAATCTCACGAAAAAGATTCTTTCCTTCGTTCAGAGAGTCATAAAAGAAACCCTTCAAACTCCGTTAAAGGCTAACATCAACCAGACAACCACCGCAGCACAGACGGAATTGCCCTACAATACAAGCAAAGAACAGAACAATGTACAGCTACCAAACAACGCCTGCATGACAATTCCAGTTGTTTCAGCAAATGATACCATAAACATGGCCATCTCTACAGGTTTTCCACTTTCTGCTGTCTCTGAGAAACATGCTCGCAAAGTAGTTGCTGCCAAAACCCCCTATAGAAAGGATTTCGCACTGGTCAATGCACACTTAACAGCAGCTGATTCGCAATTGTTGCAGCTCAAAGAACCCATTGAAGTGCCAATAACATTTCCAAATGGACAGTCGAAAAGATTTGAAATGGTCGTAGTTCAGGATTTGCCTTATGATATCATCTTTGGCTTCAATCACCTGCAAACAACGAACGCTGAGATAAACTATTCGGACAGTGCTATAACATTTGGACACGTCGATATGAACTTTACTGTTAACTTTAAGAAGAAATCTCCATCAACTAACACACTTATCGCACTAACTTCTGCATTCATTTAGCCTCATTTACCTCTGAAAAAAAGATAGTTCCTATCTTTTTTTTCTGTGGGAGGACCGGACTGTAGTAGGACTGTAAGACTGCACGTATTCTTATAATTGCACTCATTGTTATGTAAAATATGTCAATTCTCTGTACTCATTTCCGTATTATTTGTATTATAGCCATTAATTATGTTTTCGATATTCAGTCAGTCAATAACCTCAAAACGAGTTGCACGAATCTCTCCGCTCTCTCGACTACTCAAATTAGGCCAACTTTTTGCCTATTATAAAGAACGACTCCCTGGAAGATCAGTGCCTTGCTGATTAGACATTCTTCTTTATCTGTAAATGTGATTGTAGTTAATTATTGCTTAGATTATTTACTCTATGTATCACTGATGTGATATCGTTATAAATGAATAAATTAAAAAAAACAAGCAATCAAGAAGAAGCTTGATTTGATTTGATTTTGATTTGATTTTTATTTATTTATACAGGGTAATACATTCAGTAATTAAGAAAAGAAAACTGATTTACAATGTGCCCTGTCTAAAACAACCTAAGCTAATTTACAAGCAATTCAAAACAAACTAAACGAAAAATTAATATGCAATATATTCTGGTTAGAAAAGAAAAAGTTTGATGCTGTACAGGAACTTTCACACTTTGATTTTTCAAAAATTGTTTCAGCAAATTTTTAGCCAGTGAAGGGGTATTTTTTATTTCAGTGCTTAGTTTATTCCACACGGTGATACCTCGATATGAGAAACTACGTTGCCCGTAAGAGGTTGCAAAGCGAGGTATTCGGAGATCTGTGTTGGTATTACGGAAAGACCGTGAGGTGTTTTCAGACAATTTTGTAAACATTTGCCGAATATATTCAGGAGCTAATCCATGGAGAGACTTGCAAACTGTAGTTGCAGTTTCAAATTCGATCATTTCTTTTATGGTTAACCAACCTAGGCTTCCAATCAAAGGAAGAGATAATGTATCATATGAGCTGTTGGTAACGATTCTTGCGGCACGGTTTTGCAGCTTTTGCAGCTTATCAAGCAGGGTTTCTCCACAACAACCCCACACCAAGCAGCAGTTTCTGAAATGCGGTTCAACTATACTTGTATACATGTTTTTTACTACATCTAGTGTGCATATTTAATCATGCCCAATTGCTCTGGATATCTTACCTATAGCAAAAGTTATATGTTCTCTCCACTTAAGTTCTGAATCAATCTGAACGCCAAGACACTTATTAGATCCAATCATGTCTAGATTGTCCTCGTTGATATGGAGATTAATCTTAGGATCTTTATTGTCCATATGATGTTTTTTCAAATGAAGGATCATGCTTTGTGTTTTGGCTACATTAAGGGAGAGTTTATTGCCTCCTAACCAAATCTGAAGCCTCTTAAGGTCTGAATTGATAGCTTCATTTATCTCGGCTACGGATTTTGATGAGTAGGAAATGCTTGTATCGTCAGCATACATGGTCACTTTTGTGCTTTGCAACGCACAGGGCAAATCATATATATATATATATCAAAAATAGAAGTGGACCGAGGCAATATCCTTGCGGTACGCAGCAGTTCACGTTTGCTAATTTTGATATATGTCCATTTACTTTACAGCATTGCTTACGATCCTGTAAGTACGACTTAAAACCAATCGAGCTCCTTTCCCCGCACTCCATAATGACAAAGCTTTTGAATGAGAATTGCATGATCTACAGTATCAAAGGCTTTTCTCAAAGCTGACAAGCTTGTATCAAGCTTGCACAAAGATACTGCTTCACTAACAACATGCGCGTGAAAGATAGATCTATTGGTAATACTGCTGGGCAAATCAGAATGTCAAGGGATATATCTTGATTCAGGAACTGGCTTGCATCGAAAGAGTATAAAATTGAGTGACAGAAATGAGTACCTAGAGAAAGAGATGCCTAATTGGCTTTCATGCGTTCACCGGAAATGATTACATTTCCTCATTTTTCCGAAAAGGCAAGGCAGCTTGCTGGAAAGTTCTGGAGAAGAATGATAAGTTCAATTCAACGTTTACTGCCCTTGGATCTGATTGGAATTTAGAAGAATCCATGATCGAGGACCTTGAAAAATTTGTGTGTCTTCTCTATGGTCGTCCCCAGAAAGAAGTAAGTAACGTTAGCAATTTCTTGTTCGAGACAAAGTACTTAAACCAGAATAAAGCGATAGACATTTCTCTGTTGCCCCTTGCCAAGCGTCATTGATTGAGACTCCACACATTACAGTCAAATGTTGTCGCCAGAATTTGGACACTGTCTGATAAGGCTCGAATTCAACAGCCAGACCTCAGCCAGCAAGGTTGCACAATAAGTAATGGTATAAAATGGCTTGATAAAGCATTCCCAGGAAGGCTTTCTTTTAACTGAAGACGCCAAACAGTGTATGAAGACGATGAAGAAAATGAGGAGGACAATGATTCCGATTAGATATATGTTTGAGTATGGAAACTATCGAGGAAAACCAAGTAAGTGCCTGTTATAGATAAAAAGTAAAGTTGGTTTTGCGCATATTACGGATGCTCGTTTTAGCAACCCCAAAGCAGATTCTGTTTAAAAAGTGAGTGGGTACTTACTTTCCAATGTTACAAATGCAAACTTGTGGGCTGGCGTGCGAATTTGCAAGAAACAAAAGAATTTTAAGAAGATTTTAAGTACTAAGCATAAGCAAGTTTACCAAATGTGGTACAGAGTATAATTGGTCACGTGACCATGAATTAAGTTGAATTTGATGCCTTATGATAAAAAATATTCATCAAAGTCCAAATACTTGGTATTAGGGCGCACGCAGTTATGGGTTTGGTCGACTGGGTATCTAGTCAGAGTAGATTCTACTTCTGGTAGATAGACGAGAATTTAAAACCGATTATTTTCGCAAAAAAACAAGAAAAATTTTCGGTCGATGTCAACTATGTCTCAGCCGAGAACATTTCAATGCGAAATGAAGCTACCACTCTTTCATAAGAGACTTAGGATTAGAGGAAATCCTTAGCATCGTTTTACCTTCCTTGTTTCTGCGAATATGTTACTAATATATTACGAATATGAAATCTTTGACTACTCTTAGTAGATATAGCTATCTACTCCCAGTAGATATGAAATCCATATCTACTCGCAGTAGATATAGTTATCTACTCCCAGTAGATATGAAGTCTTTATCTACTCTTAGTAGATATAGTTATCTACTCCCAGTAGATATGAAATCTTTATCTACTCATAGTAGATATAGCTATCTACTCCCAGTAGATAAGGAATCTTTATCTACTCGCAGTAGATATAGTTATCTACTCCCAGTAGATATGAAATCTTTATCTACTCATAGTGGATATGAAATCTTTATCTACTCGTAGTAAATATGGTTATCTACTCCCAGTAGATATGAAATCTTTATCTACTCGCAGTATATATAGTTATCTACTCCCAGTAGATAAGGAATCTTTATCTACTCGTAGTAGATATAGTTATCTACTCCCAGTAGATATGAAATCTTTATCTACTCGTAGTAGATATAGTTATCTACTCCCAGTAGATATGAAATCTTTATCTACTCATAGTAGATATAGCTATCTACTCCCAGTAGATATGAAGTCTTTATCTACTCGCAGTAGATATAGCTATCTACTCCCAGTAGAAAAGGAATCTTTATCTACTCGTAGTAGATATAGTTATCTACTCCCAGTAGATATGAAATCTTTATCTACTCGTAGTAGATATAGTTATCTACTCCCAGTAGATATGAAATCTTTATCTACTCGTAGTAGATATAGTTATCTACTCCCAGTAGATATGAAATCTTTATCTACTCATAGTAGATATAGCTATCTACTCCCAGTAGATATGAAATCTTTAACTACTCGTAGTAGATATAGTTATCTACTCCCAGTAGATATGAACTCTGTATCTACTCGTAGTAGATATAGTTATCTACTCCCAGTAGATATGAAATCTTTAACTACTCGTAGTACATATAGTTATCTACTCCCAGTAGATATGAAATCTTTAACTACTCGTAGTACATATAGTTATCTACTCCCAGAAGATATGAACTCTGTATCTACTCGTAGTAGGTGTAGCTATCTACACCCAACAGATATGAAATCTTTAACTACTCGTAGTAGATGTTGCTATCTACTCCCAGTGGATGTGAAATCTTTATCTACTCGCAGTAGATATAGTTATCTACTCCCAGCAGATAAGGAATCTTTATCTACACGTAGTAGATATAGTTACCTACTCCCAGTAGATAGATATCAAATCTTTATCTACTGGTAGTACATATAGTTATCTACTCCCAGTAGAGAAGGAATCTTTATCTACTCGTAGTAAACATAGTTATCTACTCCCAGTAGATATGAAATCTTTATCTACTCGCAGTAGATATAGTTATCTACTCCCAGTAGATATGAAATCTTTATCTACTCGCAGTAGATATAGTTATCTACTCCCAGTAGATAAGGAATCTTTATCTACTCGTAGTAGATATAGTTATCTACTCCCAGTAGATATGAAATCTTTATCTACTCGCAGTAAATATAGTTATCTACTCCCAGTAGATAAGGAATCTTTATCTACCCGCAGTAGATATGGTTATCTACTCCCAGTAGATATGAAATCTGTCATATTCTTGTAAATAGTTTAGACTATGGACTCCCTGTGGAGCAAAGACACTCATTGTAAAGCTGCGTCTTTGTAGTGATTGGGGATATTCGTTAGAGAGATTCGTACTTTGCTATGCTGAATGCTAGTTATGTTTGGTTTTCGAAGTGGTAGTTTTCCCTTGTGTTAACCTCAAAGTGCAGGTTATGACATTGACGACGAGTCAAAATACAATATGGCCTTAAACCTCAAACCGTTACCAGAATTCAACCCTGATGGTGAGGTTGGATCGAGTTTAGCAGCACGTTGGCGTCTCTGGTTGAGCGACTTCGATACATTTCTAATCGCAAATTGAATACGCGATGCTTCACGAAAGAGGGCATTTCTTTTATACCAAGCAGGCTCTCGCGTTCGAGAAATTTTTCACCAACTTGAAGATGTTGGAACTGATGCAGATTATGATCAAGCAAGGGACAAACTTACCGCTTATTTCGAGCCTCAAAAAATTAAAGATATGAGGTATACAAATTTCGCCAAACCCGTCAAGAGGAGGGAGAGACACTGGACAAATTTCACACCAGATTGCGAAACCTCTCTTCTAACTGTGAATTTACAAACCCTGATTTTGAAATTGAGCAACAGATCTTAACTGGTGGTTCTTCTAAAATACGTAGACGTGCACTGAGGGATCCGGATTACAAGCTAAAAGACATGTTGCTAGATGGCCGTAGAGACGAAATGAGCTCATATCAAGCGAAAGATATCGAGTCTAAAACCGAAGAAACTCTTGCGACAAACAGATTTCAAACACAGCAAACGAGCCGAAGGCAAACAAGGAGAGGAAATGCCATAATTGTGGAGGAACATGGCCACACGAGCACAGGTGTCCGGCAAAAGGAAAAGTTTGTCGAAAGTGCCAAAAGAATGATCATTTCGCAAGGGTCTGTCGTAGTAAAAACGAAACCAAAGGACAGGCATCGAATGAGACCGTTACCAAGCAAGAATCAAACAAGAGAAACCTTGTCAAGCCTTTGCAGCACCATGACGACACTGACAATGAATCCAGTGCTGAAGAACACACGTATACAATTCGGCAAAAGACCCCTGAACAAAACAAAGGATGTCCTTACGTCAAGGTAAAGATCGCAGGACAATTGGTTTCAATGATGGTAGATACTGGAGCGTCTATAAATGTTTTGGATCAGAACACTTTTGAAAAGCTGAAAGAAGTTGAATTAAAGCCAACAAAAGTCAAAGTGTATCCTTTTAACTCAAAGAAGCCCGTTGAATTCAGAGGAAAATTCGAGACTTTGATTGAATCGAAATCAAGATATTGCGTTGCAACGTTCTATGTCATGCATGAAGAGGACACTGGCTGTTTATTATCAGGAAATACTGCTCAGGAATTGGGTGTTGTCCAGTTCAATTTGAATAAAATCGCAGATTCACAAGACCCTACTGCCAATACAAAAGACCAAGCCATTCAAGCGATAATCGAAGAATACAAAGAAGTGTTCACAGGGCTAGGAAAGTTGAAAAATCATGCAGTGAAACTAAACATCAACAAAGTGGCGATTCCCCAAGCACAGCCTCAGAGAAGGATTCCGTTTCATATCAGAAAGAAAGTCAAACACGCCGTGAAGGAGCTTCAGAAGGACGATATCATTGAAGCAGTACCCGAAACACAACCAACACCTTGGGTATCACCAATAGTAGCTGTTCCTAAGAAAGATGACACTGTACGTATTTGTGTTGATATGCGTATGGCGAATCAAGCTATCAATCGGGTGAGATACCCAATACCTACGGTCAATGACATAAGTTTAGATTTGAATGGTGCAAAATACTTTTCGAAACTGGACTTAGCTCAAGCGTATCATCAGTTACCTTTAGATGAGGAGAGTCGTTATATCACTACATTCAGTACACATGTAGGCCTCTTCAGGTACAAAAGGCTTGCATATGGCATTAATGCTAGTGCTGAAATATTCCAGCATGCATTGCAACAAAGTCTTCAAGGGATACAAGGAGTTCGTAACATAGCAGATGATATTATTGTACACGGAAAATCGCGAGAAGAACACGATAAAGCACTTCGCAACTGTCTGAAACGTCTACAGGAGAAAGGTCTGACACTTAATGCCAAGAAATGCAGTTTTCTCCAGCCTACATTAGAGTTCTTTGGCCAGATATTTTCTGCAGAGGGAACACGCCCAGATCCCAAAAGAGTTACAGATTTGCAGAACATGCCTACACCTACGAATGCACAAGAAGTTAGAAGTCTATTGCGTATGGCAAACTACAGCTCAAAGTACATCCGTAATTATGCCACAATAACTTCTCCTTTGCGTGAATTAATGAAGAAAAACGTCAGATTTTCATGGACAGAAATACATCAAAATGCGTTTACGAAGCTGAAAGATGCATTTATAGCTGCACCAGTAATGGGTTATTTCGATATTTCAAAGAGCACAACAATTACCGTGGATGCAAGTCCTGTCGGTATTTCCGCTATCTTAGCACAAGGCACAGATTCGGATTACAAAGTCATTGCTTATGCAAGTAGAGCCTTAACCGACGTGGAGAAACGGTACTCCCAAACTGAAAAAGAAGCGTTGAGTATCGTGTGGGGAATAGAACATT
The DNA here is from genome assembly GCA_964019985.1 of Aurelia sp. 4 Dawson et al 2005. Classification (NCBI taxonomy): domain Eukaryota; kingdom Metazoa; phylum Cnidaria; class Scyphozoa; order Semaeostomeae; family Ulmaridae; genus Aurelia; species Aurelia sp. 4 Dawson et al 2005. The sequence goes on from OZ026495.1 coordinate 10,805,952, forward strand.
TCCACTTATACTTGTACGGGAAGGAATTTACCCTTATTACAGATCACAAGCCGTTGGAAATTATTTACGGTACACCAACATCAAAGCCATCGGCGAGAATCGAACGTTGGGTGTTACGCCTACAACCTTACAGATTTGTTGTCCAATACAAAGCAGGTTCAGACAATCCGGCTGATTACTTATCAAGGCATCCTGTACCTAACAGCAACCCCAGCCATATCGCAGAGGAAACGGAAGAGTTCATCAACTTTGTCACAAAACACGCTGTTCCGAAAGCTATGACAATTGATGAAATATCCGAAGCAACGAAAGCAGATCGAACACTGCAAGGACTTCGTGCCGCAATACGTACTGGTCATTGGGAAACTGTGAAGCAGTACAAGCCAATCAAAGATGAGATTACTGTTGGTTCCAACAACATTATACTTCGTGGATCGAGAATCATAATTCCAGACGCACTTCGTCAAAGAGCTATCGATATTGCCCATGAGAGTCACCAAGGCATATCTAAAACAAAGGCTCTGTTACGTGAAAAAGTGTGGTTCTTCGGAATGGATGAATTAGTTCAGAAAACATTAGAATCGTGTATAGCATGCCAAGCTGTTGGAAAGCCAGCTCCACCAGCACCGCTTCAACAAATCGAAATGCCAAATGAGGTCAATTGAGGACCAGAGAAGTCAATAACTCTGAACACGAGTCTTTCTACAAGTAACTTTCTGTTTTGCAGCAATGACGTTTAATGTTGTGCACCACAGGAGCAAGGCTCTTTGCTGATGATTTTTCATCTTTCAATCCAAGAGTACTTTCTGTGCAATGAAATGAATACATCTGAGTGATCCAATAACCCCAGGGTTCAGTTCATACTCTCAACGTTCCACTTTCCAGTTTAAATTTCACAGAGATAAGATTTCAATCTGACTGCTACCTAGGACTTTTACACCTGTTACGATCAAATGCATACAAATTTAGTCTTCCTTGCCTTGTGGGATATTTCTGCAATTTTGATATATTGTTTCTGCACTAACTGTTCCTTCAGAAGCAATGATTTTCTGTCACCCTGATTATGGACATTGATGCTTTATGATTTATCTGCAATTTACGCACCAGGTAGTATGACACCAACTATCTTAGTTTCTTCATACAATCACTCTAAGATGAAAAAAAAATCAATTCCACTGAGTATAGAGAGTCACTGCCAGTACTGCTAGGAAGATAATTATTGTGTATAAGAAACTATTCATCCAGCAAAATGAAATAATGGTAATGTCAGGGTAATGAACATGGAACACAGACAACTAGCATTGAAGCATAACATTATTATAAGAAGCCAAAAGGGACATAAAACGCTTTGATTTTACATTCCAAATGAATACCACTGGACAAACCAAAAATGTCCAGTCCAAATAGCATACATTGATGTCAGACTGATAAGTTTGCAAAGGGCACATTGGAGATGCATGCCTGATTGTTGTTTTAAAACAATGAACCTATTATCCTTCCTTTGTTATACTTGAAATTGCACGCAAACAGCATGATTAGCAGTCTGGCATGGGCTTCAAGAGATTTCCTGGGGCCTTTGTACACCTAAAATTTTAAAACCCTCTGTTCAGTTACAGGTATCCATAAAATTGCTTGTTGGTAGATTATGGTGGCACTGTTGAGGAACTGAGTAAAATGAAACAAAATTTCTTGTGACTTGTATCATCACAATCTTGATCTATTAAATCTTGTTGATTTAGGCCATTTCTTGCTTCAGCTGGCCCTTGCTGGTATCAGCATCATATTTACTAAGCCAAGAAACAGAAGGATCAAAACTAAGCTTATTTGTGCTGCGCATCATACGCCTAATTCTTTTGTCTTGATTTCTCAGTGAACTTTTATGATACACATGAAATAATGAAATTGTATAGCTCATTTACCCAGAGTAAGATGTATAGGGGAATCGTAGAACCTCATGTTCGATATTGCTGTTCCGTGTGCGGGAGCTGTGGGGTGACCAGACTGCTGACCCTTCAACAGCTGCAGAATCGAGCAGCTAGGATTGTTACAAGAAGTAATTTTGATTCATCTGCTAAGCCATTGATACATAATCTAAAATGGCCAACTATAAATGATATCATTAGAAGTGAAACTGCCACAATCATGTACAAATCGCTAAATGGTCTTGCTCCAGAATATCTTTCCAAAAGGTTCATCAAAAATTCTACTCGAAGTATAAGGCAATTGTGAAATACTGATACTGATCTTTTGTTGCCTTTGAGGAAAACAAGCAATGGACAAAGAGAGGTATATCTTTTCGTGGATTTAAATTATGGAATCAGCTCGAGCAGGCATCCTCCCTTGCCACTTTTAAACGAACATTAAAAGAGCGTTTGCTTATTGAAGAAACAAAGTTGAATTCCGATTTCAAAACCAAATTTGTTTCTAATCAATAATTATAAAAGCCCAATACGCCTTGATAGGACTGGATTTGGAGGTGGTCTTCTGCAATACTCAAGGAATGGCATCATTTGCAATCGCATGACTGCGTTTGAAGTTCCCTCCCTGGAGCTTCTGTGTTCTGAATTAACCGTTGCAAATAAGAAATGGGTTATTTACAGTATTTACCGTCCACCAGATTCAAATATTGAAACATTCTTTTCAGACCTATTCTCCTCCGTATTCTCCTCGAGCATTAGATCGTTATGATAACATCATCATTATGTGTGATGTCAATATTGATACTCATGACAGAGCACATCCGGGCTTTGAAAAATTGATGTCCTTTTGCGACGTCTTCGATCCGACCAATATAGTGAAGTCAAAAACTTGCTTCACCAAAAATCACAGCTCCTCCATTGATGTCTTTCTTACCAATCGACCGAGATCTTTTCAGAAAACGTCTGTTTTTGAAACTGGTCTAAGTGACTACTATTGCCTTGTAGTTACAACGATGAAATCAACTGTTCCTAGGTTAAAACCGAAACAAATAAAGTATCGAAGCTACAAAGAATTCGTCCCTGAGAAGTTTTTGAAAGATGTTAAGCAGGCCAAATTTCAATGCGATGATCGTGACTCGAATAAGTCATATGACCATCTGACCAACACTTTCCGAAATCTTGTGGAAAAACATGCACCCATCAAAACAAAGTTTTTAAGGGGAAATAACGCACCCTTCATGAACCCAGAACTGAAAAAAGGAATCTACACCCGCACAAGGCTGAAAAATAGGTTGAATAAACACCCTTCAAAAGAGAATGAAATAGCTTTCAAAAAGCAGCGAAACCGATGTGTTGCTATACGTAAAAAGGCTATTAAGAATCAATTCAAAACAGTTACAATTGACGGTCTCATGTCAAATAAAGCCTTCTGGGATCTCGTGAAACCGTTTCTTTCAAATAAGGGTGGCCTGACTGGCAACGAAGTTTCCCTGGTAAATGGCGACAGAATAGTTACTGATGATCATGAGTTGTGTGAACACTTCAATGATCATTATATAAATATTGTGGAAAATATTTCTGGAAAGAAACCATGCAAAGTTGACGAAGCTGAGGCTATCGACGACGATCGAAAAATTGTTAAGTTAATTCTTGATAAGTACAGGAATCACCCAAGTATATTGGCTATAGCGCAAAATACTGAACATTCTTTGCAAACCTTTTCCTTCCACGAGGTTTCTACAAAGGATGTATGGCTACAACTAAAAATGATTGATGGTAGAAAATCCACTGGTGTGGCCCAAATCCCATCGAAACTTGTTCGTTTGGCCAGTGATGAACTGGCTTCCCCTTTGACAAAAGCCATAAATTGTAGCATTCGAAATTCTATATTTCCTCAGAATGCAAAGACAGCTGCAGTTTGTCCCCTAGACAAAGGGGAACCTATTCGTACTGCCGAGAAAAATTATCGTCCAGGTAGTGTACTGAACACGTTTTCAAGGATTTTGTGAAAAAATTCTTAAGGAACAACTTATTCCTTTCTTAGATGAAACACTGTAGACTTTCATCGCAGCCTATAGAAGAGCCTACAGTACTCAACATGTTTTGATTAGACTCGTAGAAGAGTGGAAATCTAAATTAGACAATGACTTTCTTGTAGGATCCGTTTTCATGGACCTCTCAAAAGTTTTTGATTCAATTCCGCATGAACTGATTATAGCTAAACTCCATGCATATGGTTTTGATGAAAATGCATTAGTGTTGATCCATTCCTATCTAAGAAAGCGAAAACAGAGTGTGCGGATAAACAGCGTGTACAGCTCCTTTCACCACATTGTTTCTGGGGTACTGCAAGGATCAGTTCTGGGGCCTATTATCTTTAATTTCTATATAAATGATTTATTCTTTTTTATAAAGCAACCGACTATATACAATTATGCTGACGATAATACGCTAGCTTGCTTTTCCGAATCACTGCCGGAACTTGTCAGGGTTTTGGAAGAGGAAGCAGGCAACGCCCTCTCTTGGCTAGATCAAAATGAAATGATTGCTAATCCCAACGAATTTCATGCACTTTTTGTTAAAAAGATCAGACAAATACTTCTGGAATAAACCTTGACTTTCTGGGACAATCTATCCAATCCACAGAGACCGTAAAAGTCCTAGGTGTAACACTTGATTACAAATTGAACTTTGATCCATATATATCTTATATTTGCAAGAAAGCTGCATCGCAACTAAATGTCCTGAACGACTCAAGTCTTTCATTTGTTTTGCCGAGAAGGAAATCTTAGTCCAGAGCTTTGCATACTCAAACTTCAACTACTGCCCTTTGGTTTGGTATTTTTCGACATCTAAATCGTTACAGAAAATCGAAAAAATACAAGAACGCGCACTGAGATTTCTGCATGATGATCATGTAAGCTCCTATAAAGACTTACTTCTCAAATCAAACAGATGCACAATGATGGCCTCTCGTCAAAGAACACTTTGTATTGAGATTTTCAAAACATTAAAAAGGCTCAATCCAGCATTCATGAATGATATATTTAGTGTCCGAACTTCAGACTATTCGTTGCGAAATCCAAACAATTTGAATCACTTTCGGCCAAATCAAGTAACCTTTGGTTCCAATAGCCTGAAAGTCATGGGACCTAAGATATGGAATTACTTGCCAAATGAATTAAAATCAGCCGAGAATCTAGACAGTTTCAAGAACATGATCAAACAATGGGATGGCCCAACCTGTAAATGTAATGCCTGTCAATTCAATGATATCCGATAAATCTTGTCCATAAATTAAACCTTGTCAATATTTCACTTATCTATTTACTTTTTCATTTCCTTAATATCCATTTGTATATTCGATTTAGAATAGTTGCATATATGTAAATATGTATAGCTAGGTTACAATCGAATCAAAATAAGTTGACCAACAAACAAACAAAACTCAGTAACTCAGAATATTTATCTTTTTCTTTTTTTATTATTTTTTAATTGCTTGCCAAGGCCCCCTGAAAAGCAGTCCTTTAGGACTGACGGGGCTACCGTGCTTAAAATAGTAAAAATACAATATACAATACAAATACATTCAGAGAGTCTTTCCTCTAATAAGTGGGCATATTTTTTCTCATATTTTCGAGAAAAGAGTTCATCATTGTCTCTTTGGGCCTTGGCATAGGCCTTCCCTTTCATGTCATGAGCGAGCCAACTGTGGCCAAACAATCTAAGGCTTGGGGGCCTAAGAAACCTTAGATGAATCTCTACAAATCAATACCAAGAGAGAATGAAGTAAGAAAATAATTTTATTTGATTCACTTACCACTCAAAAGAAGCGTTTCAACTTTTGCAACCCTTGCAGTGGACGACGGCAGCCATTACAGTAGTGATTGGTGAAACTCGTCTGCTTCCGAAGTTGTGACAGCGACTACCGCCGTCGCTGCATTCTCGGTCTCGCTTAGCATTGACCAACCGATCGCCTATCTACCTGGAGTAGAATCTACTTGGGGTAGATACCCAGTCGACCAAACCCATAACTGCTAGGGTACACATAATGCTATAATTGAGCACGAGGAAAACTACCACTTTTGCTCCTCCGCAGAGGCAAAGCCCTTGACCTGTAGTGATTTAACCCCTGTGTTTACCCCCTAAACCCCAGCAGGTGCCCGTTTTCCGCCATTTTTCCAAATACTGGGGCATGTAGCTATGTAAAAATGACAATCGGAATTTCTCCGCCTTAAGGTAGTACCTGCCTCCAGTATCACCTGGTCTAATACTAGTTTCTTACAAACCAGTTTCTTATAGAAAACGTGTGTTGAAAAAATTGACAAATATTGCCTTTGATCATCGTTTTCTTGCCAAGACACTTCAGCAGCAGTTGTAGTTTCAACAATTTGAACTTGATTTGTCTGTGTTCCCAACCAAAAGAATCGAGAACCAAAGAGAACAGGGACGAAAATATGTGCAGCTAATGAGTGAGGATGGAGGAAGGAGCAGAGAGAGGTAAGAGCTTTTGAAATGTTCTGTAACAATAAAAACCAATGTCCCTGCTTTTCCTAAAGCAGGATGGAAAGATGTCACAAACATATTAATTGTTCCATCTCTCTCTCTCTCTCTCTCTCTCTCTCTCTCTCTCTACCTCTCTCTCTCTCTCTCTTTCCCTTTTCCCTCAGTTCTTTGGCTCTGAAGGTAACATACGAAAGACAATTTCGATAGATTTTTCTAGCTTCCAGAATGAACTTGAAGGTCTATAGGCCTAAGAAAGAGTCCTTAATTTTTGGCCTCTATTAATGCATTTCATCGCCATTACTGGCTTTGCAGCAGCTTTTTATTTCCACCCAACACTTTCAAGATGGTTTCCTTTTATCTGGTCTCAACACAATGCCCCTCTTGCCCCCAGCAGGACCTGGCTCAAGTGGATTCAGCTGGAAACATTGAGAATGTGATCATCTGTTGAAACATGATGTTCAATAGTTTAACACAAGGTACAAGGAAATCATAAAACGTAGGCACGTGCTCGTGCTCCTTTTCTTCTTCTTTGACACTTGGGATGGAATGCAATGCACAGATTGATTCCTTAAAGGAATAATTATCTGCAGGACAATTGAAAAATTTAAAAGCATCATTCTTCTCAAAAAAAAAGCTAAAGGTCAAAGTTGAAATCTTTTGCAATATTTCTGTGAAATCACAACATGGCTGGGCCCTCTTACAAAACTTCTGGGTTTCGGGTGCACTGTATATTCTGTCTTTGCACACTGGTATCTCCGGTGTTTGGTGGACGATTTTTAAATGCAAGGTATGTGAATCTTAGTGGAAGTTTGATAGATGCAGCTGTCTACTCGGCGAGTGATGATATCTTACAGTTTCCTTCCAATTTCCAATCAAAGGAAGGTACTTTTTATTGAGACACCCGGTAGATGAAAATCCTTTTCTCTTCTTGACATCCGTCTGTTATTTCAAATGCCATAGCTATATTTCATTCATTTTGAATTTTTTTTTTGCTGCTTTCAAAAACTTTTATGAAAATATTGATGAAACCTTTGTGAAACTGGAAATTTTCAACCTCCGTTGTTCTAAGTTTGAATATCGGTGTCACATCAGATAACTGGAGAAATCTCCTTATGAAATTCTTGCAACTTTTCGATTGTGTTGGGAAGTATAAGATGCCGATAAGTTGATTCTTTTTAGAGGCTTCACGCTTTTGATTTTTAAATACTCGGATTAAATCTTTGACATTCTCAAGTGCTTTATACGTCAGTCGAGTTTTGGTGAAAAAAATCTCTTGTATTTGGAGGATAAAGTCCAGTCGCTAAGGGTGAAAATCGTGACAGAGTGGAACAAAGCGCCAAACTTTCCAAGGTGATACCTAGGGGTCGAAAGAACATTTCCAGAAGGGATGCCGCTTCCTATCGATTCCGGGGGGTAACCTACAGATAAAATTCTTATAACGTCACACGAAGATTTTAGCTTTTAGTAGAAGATTTTAGTAGAAGAAAACCTTTTTGGGAGTATTGTAAGTCTGATTCCGACAATTTCGATTGTTTCTTTTAATCAATTTTCCTTGTAAATGAACTAGCTTTGAATATTTTTCAGCTTTTCACAAAATACACTTGAAATTTCTCCAAACCGGGGGTCAACATATAACTTGTTTCGCTAAATTTGAGGCGTAACGAGCGTAAGGAGCGTAAAACATCTCTAAATATGGATATCTCAAATGTACAACGTAAGTACTTTTCTAAACAACAAGACATGCTCAGGCTAAGGTGTCTAGTGACACCAAGTAAAATAGTCCACAGCATTATTTTCTACAGGCAAAACGAAACGAAAGAGTCAAGTCAGTCTAGTCACCCGAAATTTGCATGAAATCGATATGGAGATGGCGAACTGTATGTTGTTGCCACAAGTCGGTATATTGAAACGTTGGGGAAAACAGTACAAGGAACTTATTAAAGACTGCTTTATCAGTATGGATGCGATTTGCTCAAAGATCCCCATTCCCGTTTTCAAGAGACAGAAGCTCACGAAGATCTCAAAGTGTAAAGAAGTGGTGGTTAATTCGAATGGTGAATATAATCTGGGTAGTCGCCTCTACTTCGCCAGCTACTTTCAAAAAGGAGATACAGACAAATAATTTGCACAGGAAATCGCGTTTAGCATCCCTCTCCTTTTGAGCAAAGAAGGCTCCCTCTGCCAACGAAGAAATCAGATTTATTGCAGGTAATCCGGACTACAGATATATCATAGAGCTATGCAGGCGATGCTAAAGTTGTTGAATGTTGATGGCGAAGTGGTGGGTACATTTAATTCAAATCAATGGTCCATCTACATTTAATGAAGACGCAGAGGAGATATTTAAAGAAAAAGATTCAAAACTGACCATAGAACAGACATAGTATGGGGTGCACGTAAACCAGGCAGTATCCAAGAATCTAAAATCCGAAGAAATTAGGAAGAGGTAGCCTGCGTGCAGATTCTACCAATCTCTCTTCCGAGAGGTTTTCCCCCTGTAGAGTCTGCGCACCAGCGACCAAATCCTTGTTCTCAGTTCAAGAGAACCATGGAACCTTTGCTGATTGGCTGACGCATATCTCTTTCTTTCTGTAGCGTCTCTGTCCTTGTTCGAGTCTGCATGTATTTAATTAGCGCTTCGATGGACAGAGTTGGCCAAAGAAACCTTATTGTGTGTGGGTGTTATGTCTTCCCTTTCTATGGGCCGCTCAATTGAATCCAATTCATTTACTTGGTTCCTCAAGCAAGGGATCAGAACAAGGATTTCCTTGTCGATGCGCAAAACCTGAAAAGAATCAGTAGAGTCTGCATGCAGGCAAGGAAGAGTTCTTCAAGAAAGAATCGTTGAGACGACGCTCTTCTAAACAGTTGGAGACGCTCTTTCCACATTCCGTAATTGTGCAAATGGTCCTTCCAACTACCTTCTTCACAGCCTGGTTCCCAGCGTCAACTCAGTCGCGTTCGTTTGAGAGCAATGGGCGTCAGGGAAGCGATTTGTTGACGCCTGGACAAAAACCAACGAAACTTCTCAAGCTTTTCAATCCTTATTTGGAAAACCAGTTAAGCGGACCCTGCGTGCAGTCTTTCTTTCTTGTAAATTGAATTGTTCTGTGTAAATTGAAAGAACTTCACCTTCTTTCAATTTTACAAAAGAAAGGCTGCACGCAGGCTAGTTAAAAGTTGTTCTGTTGGCGGGCAAGATTTAAAGCATGCTACAGAGATTTAAAACTCTACAAATTGTATACAAGACCACACTAAACTAGGCACTGGCCGGAAAGCATGATAAGGAAGCTTCGAAGACATTCTCAGAGACCTAAGGAACAAAGAAAAACTTTTTAACCTGCCTTCAACGAAACAAATGTATCGCCAGCACAGTATACTCCTGAGAAAACAGTTGTTATCACATCTGGTAAGGACATCTGGTAAACAAAGAGTGTTTCAGTGTTTTCGTGAAAGTGATGCAAGACTGAGATCACGAGGAAGCAGAAACGAGCATATGTATTGATGTCCAACCAGATGGGCAACGGCAGCCAGAAATGCCAAATTCGAACTGCGGATGCATTGTTGTATTCTCCTAAAGCCTCGATGCACACGTGAGGATTTGATTGTCACCTTTGGTATGGGTAAGAACTTCAACCACGACAGCATCAATAAGCTCTGTCACAAACTTGAGAAGACAAAATGCGAAACTTTGCCCTTCTTTGATACATTTTCAGGATGCAAAACACAATCACTGTTCGATAATGAAGGGACAAAGGAAACGTGGCAACCATGGCAGTTTTTCACCCCTGTCACTAAAATCTTTCTGCATAACCCACGATTTAATCTAATCAACCTGAATCTCAAACATTCAGGTTACTGGAGAAATTTACCTAAATTCTTTACTCATAAGAACCCATTAGGTCAACCGTGTATGGGTTCAGGCAGGATCTGTTTTCAGAGGAGGTGCCTTCAATCGAAATTCGTCCACTAATTCAGGTGCGTATGTGTAGCAATTGACATCGATCAACGAAAACGATGCATGGTCAAAGAAGAATGACAGAAATGTCCAGCTTTCATTATGTCCTGCCATGAAAAACAAACTGAAGGTCATATTTGAAAGTTTATCAAACTGAAAGTTTATAGAAAGTGAGATACGGCACCTTTCAATACGGCCAGTTTCTTATAAATACGACTTATGCAAAGTTAATGATAGTAACGAACAAAGTCTCTATCCATAGACTCACTTGCAAGATGTTACTAAAGAACACTTTGATCTGTGCGGTTCTTTACGATGGTTGTTTCTGAAATGAAACTCTTTTTCAGTTTTATCAGCCTCTGATTACTCTCTACAAACATGGTCATCAAGCTGGTGTATAACTGACAGGGACCATCAAACTTTCAGTCACGTTTTACCATCGATTTCTTGAAGTGATCTACATTTTCCCTTAAAATATGGCACACTTTCTTGGTCATAGCTACCCAGAGGCAAGCAAAGCATACATTAAAAAAGGAAAACTTTCGGACGGAAAACTTTCGGCAAAATAACCTCGGACAAAAAACTTTCGGACGCTTTTTCGGGAGTTTCGGACAAAATACTTTCGGACAAACACAAAATCAAAAAACAAACATACCAAACTATCTATTAAAAATAACTATGATTCCATCATGAATATCAATTTACAGTAAGTACATGATGATCATCACATCAACAAGGACATTTGAATGTAATTTTCGTTAGATTGAACAATGATAAGACCAGCTGTAAACCAAACTGAAAGGTGCTACCATACGTGAACTTTTTTCAAGAAACGCTTCAAGGAGCCAAACTTTTAGATAAAAAAAATCCAAGAAACCTAAGTACTACTGGTAAAACATTGATTTATTAACGTTTTATGTTACGTTTCTTTGTGCTTTTCTATTTTCATTGAATTCATAACTTTCGGACGAAAAAACTTTCGGACATCACCACATTTCGGACAAATAAACTTTCGGACAAAATTTTGTCCGAAAGTTTGATTGTCCGAAAGTTTTCGATTTTAATGTTCAAAGAGCTGATCAGATGTGGTTGTAGGACCCCTTCTTGTTTGCTTGCAAAGATGTAAATGTTGACTTGCGGGGTTGCCACGTACAAGAGCTTATGTTGATGTAATGTAACATGTGAAAATTCTGATCACTAAGCTAACTATCGTTGACTGTTCATTTAGTCTTTCCTGTGGAAAGTGATGCTGCACACTTTTCATTACTTAAAGGCACTAGACAATTTAGTTTGAGCATGTTTTAATGCTTGGAAGAGTTCCTACTTACTAAATTTGAGACATATAGCTTTAGTGTTTAGCGTTTACGCTCGTTATGCTGCAAATTTAGTGAGTTGACTGATCTATTGACCCCCGGTTTTGAGAAATTTTAAATGTATTTGGTTGAAACGCTGACAAAGACTTAGACGCTTGATGTACAAGGCTTAATGATTAATATTAACTCTCTAAATTGATGGAATCAGACTTAAAGTACCCCCAAAAAGGTTTCCTGGAAATTTTCATGTGCAACACCAAACTGTTGTCGGTAGATTTCCCCCGGAATCGATAGGAAACGGAACCCCTTCTGGAAATGCTTCCCATACCCCTAGGTATCACCTTGGAGAGTTTGGTTCTTTGTTCCACTCTGTCACGATCTAACCAAAATTTGAGTTAAGCGAATGGAATGATAAACCAAGTTTGCAACTTGTTCAAACAATAATTCATTCATTGGAAAGTAATTTCAAGCAATTCAACAAACACTGGTGGCTACTGTGAATTAAGATCATTGTAAAATTTTGAGAGGGTTGAAAAGTGTCAGAATTAATGAAACTTCAATTTTGTCTCAGTGTTGTGAGCAAGAACAACCTTGGATTTACAGGAACTGTTGATATATGGTGGAGGCATCCTTAAAATACAAGTTGAAAGAATAAAATTCCTTGTCAACTGTAAAACAGCCTTATCTTTGGGACTTTTGTGACATGAATACTTTCAAAATGGTTGCTGCTGAGATGTGCCCAACCATTTCATCCTCTCATTTTGGCACAAGAGACCTTGTTCACATGAGAATATTTTTGCTGTTAAAAGAAAGACGAAAGAAGGCTGCACAAGATGTGTACCATGTAATTATTAATATTTTCCCTGCATAAGTTGGCGCAAAGAAGCATTCCAGGATTGATAACATTTATTTATCCCTCAATCAGACTTTTGACAGCATGACTTGTTGGCTTCCATCCTTTGATTTTAAAAGCTTTGATGCGTAGGCCGGCATCGTTTCCGCTCTGTCCGTCTGCTTCCCCCACCATGGGCTTTTTGCATGTAGTCTGATTTGCCTAAAGTCACCCAGGTTGAGGGTTCTGTGGTATCTTCCAGTTCTTGAACGAAATCTGCACTGCCAACGCATGGCAGGCGACTACTATTCACTGTAAAAGGACATGTCATGGTGCAAAAACTATCAGTGGGCTGTAAAGTATGTATCGTTTAAATCGAAAATTCATTTAAGCATTGTTCAGTTCACCAAAGGAAGAAAACTTGATGTCACCGTTAAAACAAGAAAGCTTGCTTAAAAACAAGAGCAGCAACCAAAGGTCAGTGTTTAAGATAACGAAACACAGCAAACACAATTAGCAAACATTTGATAACAACCAAAACTCTTTAATCATTGATATGCTGGTAATGTTTCTTAATTTATTTCATCAATCTATCTTGATTTTACCTCAAACCATGTGAAAGTTTGGATACCCTCAGCCAGGGGTGACATTGGAAATTTAGGCCCTCTCGACCACCATGTTCTTGAGTAGCTTGCTCCTAAAGAAATCATCACCAATGACAAATGTATTCTATATCAACAACAGTGAAGAGTTTACGAAGGTGTTCATGGTAGGTTTTGATCTGCAAAATGTTTTTGTTCAGCAGCAATATTTGACCAACGTAAAATACCCTCAATCAGAGTGACACTCCGAAAAAGAAAATGTTTACTGTAATTTTTTTTATATATCAATGTCAACTTAAAAGTAAACATATTTTGGCAGGATTCATAACACTAATTTTGGTAATTTTTCGACAAATGAAAAAAGTGGAAAAAGTATGACGAGAGCGAGTCTCCAACTAGCAACCTTCTGCTTTCATGGCAGACGCTCTTCTGATTGAGCTATCCCGTCGCCAGTCCTTTCAGTTTGACTCGTGGATATCCAACTCGGTGTGGTGACGTAATATGTATAATGTCTAGCCTACGTGACCCAATGTCCTGACCGCAGACCGGGTCAATGCCCTTGACGCAACTGACAGAATTATGTCACCTTAACGTGATACTTGTCCCTTCCATTGTCTTACAGAATATTTAAAAGTAAACAAATACAATATAACATTCTGTGCCGTCCATAGCAGCAGAAATAGACATGACGTCATCTGGTTCTCGCTATGAACGGCACTTAACAATTCCTCTAACAGCAATCCGAAAACACAAAAGGAAATAAATGAAAAGAAAAAAGAATGACTAACGAAATACCAAAATAAAGCAAAGAAAAAAGTTTAAGCACCCTGTCCCCAGACTGGAATCGGTGCATGTCGTACCACGGGTCTGAGGCGCACGGCAATGTCCGATATTGGTATGCCGGCGTACTTTTGTGATAAGACTGGTGTTTGGCACACTCTTGGCAAAAAAACTGGCGTACCGTTGCGTGCAGTTCACGGGTTGGATGGAGTGAAGCAACCCGTGATTAAATTGTTTATTGGTATCTTGAGGAACGTGATCTTTCATTTCATTTCATTTTCATTTCATTTGATTCAATTAAGGAGGGTTGCCCTTCAACCGGAGTTGTTTTACAAGGGGCCCTCCACTTAAAAACATTAATTACAATATACAATTACCAAATAAAAAAGAGAAATTACAATACAAAACCATAACATAAAATCCTATAATACAAAATTTACAAAGTCTAATGTAAAAGAAAGGAGAAATCCTAAATAGATTTTTAAAACTATTCAGGGAAGATGCCTGTTTGGTATCGGGAGGAAGGTCATTCCACGCTTTTGCTCCTCGCTCGATAAGAAAAACATTTTTGCCCATTACTTGACTTTTTCTTGGGCAGTCTTAAATCTGTCTCTGAATTGCGCCGGACATACGAAGAGCTCTTTGAGTTTCGGGTGAAGAGGTCACACAAGTATTGCGGAGCCAGTTCATGAATGGTCTTCCAGCCCAGTTAGTCAATTAATGGTCTGCTTGGGGTGTCAAAGTTGCTGCTGGTTATAATTCTAGCAGCTCGGTTCTGAAGTTTTTGCAACTGATTAAGTTCTGTCAAACCGGCACAACCCCGAACCGAGCAACAATAGCGAAGGTGTGGCTCAACAATGCCTGTGTAAAGAGTCTTCAATGTTTCGTGTGGTAGGAAAGTCTTGGCATGTTTTAGAAAGCCAATAGCTCTAGAAACTTTGGTAGAAACGGTCTTGATGTGTTCCTTCCAGTTAAGAGAGTTGTCTATCTGCACACCAAGATATTTTGTTTTTTGGATGATTTCGAGCTTATTGTCTCGAATTTTCAAATGCAAATCCTCATTTCGACTTTTGAGGATGTTATGCTTTTGTTTGGTGGAAACAACCATGGAATTTGTTTTCGCAACATTTAAGGAGAGTTTGTTGCCTTGAAGCCAACTATCCAGTTGTTTGAGATCGTAGTTAATGACCTCATTCAGCTGATTTATATCCGAAGACTGGTAGCATAGACTTGTGTCATCAGCATACATGGAAACGGTTGAATTTTGGACAGCTTGCGGTAGATCATTGATATAAATAAGGAAAAGAAGGAGACCCAGACATGAGCCTTGGGGAACACCAATATCTATACCTTCAGTTTTAGAGTTGACACCGTTTACCCGACAGAATTGTTTTCGATTGTTCAGGTATGATTTAAACCATGCGAGTTCCCGCTGTTGGACACCGTAATGCACCAATTTTTGGCAAAGAATCTCGTGGTCAACAGTGTCAAAAGCTTTTTTTAAATCAATGAAAACTAAGCCTACAAGCTTACCAAGATCCAGCCCATTGTACCAATCATCTGTATTTTTAAGTAAATGGGTTACTGTAGAATGAAGGCGTAAGGAGGCTGATTGGCCTGATGAAAACAAACCATTGTCTTCCATATGCTGGTACACCTGATTGGTTGCAAGTTTTTCAAAGAGCCTTGAAATGACAGGCAAGACTGATATGGGGCGATAGTTCGACTTATCAGCCTTGTCACCATTTTTGTAAATTGGAGTAACCCTCGCAATTTTCCACGAGTCCGGAAACATACTTGTTTCAATCGATGTATTAAAAAAGAACGCAAGGGAATTTTCGATGAAGGGTAAAGCAAGCTTCAAAAAGTAGCTAGAGATATTGTCAGTTCCAAAGCTCTTTGCTGTTTTGACCTTGGCAAATGCATCTCTGATTTCCTGTACTGCAATAGTCCTGAATTGGAACTTTGCTTTAGCTCTGTTCATCTCACAGTCACCCGATAGAAGGGGATTTGGAACTGGACTGATTTTATGCGCAAGATCTTTACCTACTGAGCAGAAGTAGCTGTTAATTACATCCGGAATATCCTTCTTGTGAACAGTTTCTGAGACAGAGTCTTTAAGACAATCAATGTTACTCGACTTAGACCTTTTATTGAGAAGTTCGTTGATTGTCTTCCATGATTCTTTCATATTCCCCTTGCATGCAGAAATCTTATTATCGTAGTACTCCCTCTTCTGCTTGGTATTTACAGAATTGACCTTGTTGCGAACTTGTCTATATGAGTCCCAAAGTAGTGCAGACTTGCTCTTGACAGCAGATTTTTTTAGTTTGTCTCTTGTCCGCATAAGATCCCTTAAGTCTCTATCAATCCAAGGACAGTACTTTTCTGAGACACGCATTTCACATAATGGGGCATGCTTGTCAATGATAAGAGAAAGTAAGTTAGTCCAATGGTTGACAAGCACATTGATATCATCAGTTTCATTAAGCATTTGTTCCCAGTTAATGCCAGCAACATCAGACAAGAATGCCTGCTCATTAAAATTTTTCATATTACGAGTTTTGATCATTTTATGGCCTTTTTCTATTGCGCCATTAAACTTACGGATGCAGTATACCATATAATGATCACTCATAGAAACTTCATGCACTCCAAACTTGATGATGTTCCTGGCACAAGTTGTAGCTATATGATCAATTATGGAAGAGGTATCTAAAGTGACCCTGGTTGGCTCTTTGATGAGCTGATTGAAGCTGAACAGCTCATACAGACTAGTCACATGTCTAGTGTCATTGTCAATGGGCTGATCAGCTTGTCTTGTGGTGAGATCACAATTTGTGTCACCAAGAAGAATTATCTCTTTCCCTTCCTTGTCCAAATAGGAAAGGGCCTTTTCAAGCTTATCAAAGGAAGCAACAGGGTCACTAGGTGGCCTGTACCAAGCAAGAACAAGAAAAGGTTTGCTTTTTGGTGGCTCAACCTCAATACAAATGATTTCCAAATCATCAACAGGAACATCAGAACGCAACTTGTATTTAATGGAGTCCCTGATATAAATAGAAACACCACCTCCACTGCTTGTCCTGTCTAGGCGTTCTTGTTGGTAGCCAGGAAGACTTGTCAACTCTTTGGGGAAATTAGGATCAAGCTTAGTCTCATTAAGTGCAAGAATATGAATACCTAGACTTCTAATAAGTAATTGAACCTCGTCAAGGTGACTGCGGAGACCATAAATATTCAGAGATGCAATTGCCATACCTTTTTTAAACCCAAGATGCTGACGACACAAGTCAGATCGTTCACCAGTTAAACGGGCATCTTCCCTATTTATGGAAGAAGTGGAAGTTGAATTTGCTTGTGCGGCATTATTGTTTGATGCACCCTCCCTATCAACAGGACGTTCTAGTCAATAGCAAAGAGCACGAACTAAATTACCTTCAAGCAAACTATCACCAGCCTTATTAAGGTGAATTTAACTTCTGTTTAAATGTTTCGATGCTTCGATATTTGTGTGCTCAATGAAAGCATAGTTATTTTCAGAGCACAATCTTCGTTTTTGGAGTCAAATCAAATCAACGAGTAATCAATCAGCAGTTATATCATCAGTTGCAAGGGTTTCTGTAAAGAGCGTTGCGCAAGGAAGTAATAATTCAGTCTTTGTAGTAAGAAAATAGGCCACGTTCGGCGTTTCGCACCCCTTGATTACTTTGCGTGTGCTATGGCGTGCGATACAAATATCTACTTTTTATCGCGATTATCGGTCGTTTTTATTCCCGTTATCAAGAAATATAGCCTTCAAGAAGACCTTTTGCGTTGAAATGAAATAAAAAATTGATCTAGAAACTGTAAACAAAGCGGGCCATATCGTTAGAAGAAGCATCTACAAACAATTGGTGTAAGACTTGTTCTACAATAAAGGTGTTAAATTTAATTAGTTAATCAAATTTCCACGAAATGATCTTGGAATCTTTCTGCAATGATCTGAACTGATATCTGGACTGAAAAATCTTCAACAGACGATTATTGAAAGGACGACGCCAGGGTACTTTTGACCAACATGCATTGCGTTTGATGATCGAATTTCTATAGAATCGATGCTGATTGCATAACAAAACGCAATGCATCTTGGTCAAATGCCCCCTACCGCCATTCTTTCCATAGTCGTCGTTGCTTGCAGACCGGAAAGTCCGTGGAAGAATTGCCATGCAAGGTCACAGACTTCCAGATCATCGTTCAGGTAGCGGATATTCCGCGAAAAAATATTTTCTCGTTTGATCAGGCTACCTTTCACAATGATATGGAGATCTGTAAACACATCAAAATGAGAATCAAAGAATTAAAATTTTCGACGTGGCATTATCTTTCTCTGATTTGTAACCGATGATTCCGTTCTTTCCCCAACCAAGAAATGTCGCTAGCTCCACTTTGTTTCCTTTCGCCATGATAACGGGAGAACAGAGTAATCAAGTGAACAGTGAAGACAGCTCTTGTATAGGAACTCTGATGTCGTTTACGAACGCCGGCTTTCTTTGATCACTTGATTAAGACAGTTAATCACGACAAACACCTGGTGTTTATTACAGATTGCCTCGTATGGAAAACTTAGTACCTTGGAAAAGCGACAAAGCAGCCTTTGAATTCGCCCACTTCAACTTCCCGCAACTTTAGAAATCGGCGAAACACATCTTCGAGCTGCAAGACTGTTGAATTTTTTTCGAACATATTTCCTTTTGCGCGCGCGATGTTTTGCACACCTTGGAAAATTTAGGCGCGTGTGGAGGCGTGCGCGTGCGATCGCACGCCTCACATTACAAAGACTGATAATTAGGACGATTTATTATTCCCCTGTCAAAAGCTTGGGCCATTGAGATAATGTTCACATTGAGGGTGTGATAATTGAAATATATATTCAAGGAAGCTACCAGAATCTATCAAAAATGCAATATCTTTCGATGTCATAGAAGTCTAAAATTTCAAAATTTTCATAGAAAGACTCCCATTAGTCGTGATCCTTTGCTTCTATCAATGGCACATTATACAAAAATGGGGCATTTTACAACGATCTGAAGGGCGTGGTCTTGAAAAATTTCCTGGGGCCAAGCCCCAGACCCCTATTTTTTTCCTTGCTTCACTCGCACCTCGTTTCAACCCCTCCAATATGAATTTTGTTCTGACAAGCCTGCTTTCCCATTGATTCTGCCCTATCCATATCGTATGATCAACATTAAATGGAGTGGAGTGGGAGTACCAAAGATTTTCCTAAGTACACACTGGCCCACCACAGTTTTCCCTTGGCGTAAATATGTGGCGCACCATTTTTATACTTTCCAGTATGGCCCTGTGCACCATGACATCACTCCGCCTCCCACCTTGACAGATGCTAGCATACGCTAATCCTGGGGGTTGTATTGGTGAAAGAAAATCTGCACCGGCAAAGCCTGTGCTATGGTTGAGATTTAGGTTGTCAACAAGTGATGCATTGGGCCGCTTGATCATCGGGGTGTCTACAAAACGTGGCCTACACCCAGGTGTGCAACTAGGAGGGTCCTGGAGGTCCAGACCCTTTGTGCCCAAGTGCCCTTTTCAGGGGAAAGTTTTGTGAAATTGAAGCAATGTTTACCAGTGTTTTCTTGGTTTCTTGGCGATCAACTACCAAAATTTGTTGAATGCCTTCTTGAATGGCAAATATGTTGAGGTTAGTTTGAGAATTCTCTGTCCTTGAATTGCACTTTTTGTTCCGAAATTATCAGCACATTGAGGATTACTTAAAGCTTAAAATTTTTACTTTCCAATCACACGCTAAAAGACACGACTCATTCTTTAAGAGAAGCCACTACAAGAAACTGTTATTACTGGGTACAATCTCCATTTGAAAGACCATTGCTCTCTGGATATCAAGTTGCCAGATATTTCATTTAATAGTTGACATTTTACCTGACTGAAACTGGCAACTTCGTTCCGAAAATTCCTCAAAAAAGCCCCTTCAAGGAACTTTCAGAACAGGCTGAAAAATTGCAAGCAAATTTTCTACCACACAAGCAATGGCTTTACATGCTTCAGCACATGAATACTTATTGAAGTCATCAATATGAAGCAGAAATAATCAGAAAATTTGGTCTTCATTTTAGGCCGATTTTTATATTTAAGGTTCCTTGAACATTTTTAAGGAGTTTTCTTTAGAAGTCCCTCACGATTTCAGAATGCAGCCGACAGCATACAGGTAAATTCTTGAAGGATTTGAGCATGTCTAGGATGGTTCCAGTTAATATCCGTACCCCCTCTATGGAAAAGAAAATCCGGAGGCATGCAAAAATTCCCAAAAATCCAGGGGCATGCAGCTCCTGAGATGCAAAAATCCTAGGGTAGTGACGAAAATTAGGAAATATCCAGATCTTCAAGTCCAGATTTTCGAGTTTCTGGCTAACTCACTCTTCCATAGGGGCAACATAGGAATAAATTGTCTGTAAAATTGAAAAATCTGGACATTGCTGTACTTTTAGCAGCAAATTTCAGATCTTTCCAACACATTTTATCATGAAAAATCCGGAGCATTCGAGGGTACGGATATCAACTGGAGCCACCCCTACTATTGAAAGATCTTTCCGCCAGAAGTATCATCCTCTGGCTCCTGTTATTCAGGGAGCAGTGACCTTCCAATGGACATTACTTTTCTTTTCTTAACCGGTATAATTATTAGCCCAACCGTTACAGAGTTGGTTCAGAGCACAGGTTTTTTATGATAGATGTGTGCATGAACCACCTTTCCAATCTTACTTGTCTCTCCTTTGCTGGTTTTCATAATCTCTTCAAGTTTTAATCACCTCTTACAATGACCAATCTCCGACGATTTAGCGAGTGTGATGTATGAAAATTTTCTGGCTCTTACACTCGATTCAGTATCTTATCATTCAAATTCATTAAGGTACAAATTAGCGACATTTTAACTTCTTCAAGATTTTTTCGTTCCTTCCATGACAGCTTTGCTTTTGTTGACACCTTCGGAGGGACCATTATAGAAACAAGGTCACAGACCTTTTAATGCTATCCCTGCCATTTTAACCAGGGTTGTTTTTATATTAGATTTCATTGGCTATTTATTTTAGTTAGTAGCACTCGCTTGTAATTAGACTTCTTTATTTTGATAAACCTATTTTTGTTTTAATATTAATCTTTGGCTAAATTATACACACACCTGAGTGCATTCCGAGGCCCTCCCGCCAGAGAAATCCAGCGAAGAGCCATCTTTTGATTTCCTCACACCAAGGTTTTTGGTGGAGAAATCTCATTTGTTTTTGCCTGGCGGGCAGTTGGTGTGATGCAAATGACCATAAATTCAGTAAATATGATGGAAGAGGCAATAGTTTTCTTCACTATTTTGTTCTCTGTTCTGTTTTTGGGCTTATCTCCGGAATCTGTTATTTCCCTGTGTTCTTTGTCACTTTCATCAACACTACCAAATTGACACTGGCGGCAAATCTTGCTATGCCGACATCCCTGGCGGAAACATCCGGCGGAGAGAAAAAATGGAATGCACTATGGTACACACATACATACATAGACATCCCAGATGACATCGCTACTTTTAAATGATGGTATGCCCTTTCTCTGATTTGGACCCCTGCCCCGTAAAATTCCTAGTTGCGCGCCTGTACACCATATGGCCTACCATTTGGCTTACCTTTGGCTCACAGTTGGCTTAGTTTTGCCATACCTGTGGTGCACTCCTGGCGTACTTGTGGTCCACTGTTGGCCCCAGACTGGAAAGTTTGCCTTGCGCGGCCGATTTCTCTGCCGCGCACTTTAAATTTCAGCCGCCGTTCCAGCCGCGAAATTTTTGTAAAACAATAAAAGGAAACAATAGAACTATTGTTTAGTGACACATATACAGCCGCGCAATAAATTTGGGTGTAGGAGAGATCTCCCGCGCATTCTGCAAAGTTTCCAATCTGGTGTTGGCCTACCAGCCTTTCATTAGCAACACTTATGACATATGGGTGTCTACAAAACGTGGCCTACACCATTTGGCCTACCATTTGGCTTACCTTTAGCTCACAGTTGGCTTAGTTTTGCCATACCTGTGGTGCACTCCTGGCCTTCTTGTGGCCCACTGTTGGCCTACCAGCCTTGCATTAGCAACACTTATGACATATGGACTTGCCACAATAATGTTGTCTTGATGATTTCTGTGTTATTCTTTGGAGATGTGCCAGTAGCATTTAGTGGCAACGACAGTACACTGTGTCCAGGTGTCACAGGCGGCATATATTCAGGAGCTAGACTAATCCATGGACATAGCTGTTACAGGGAAGAATGAAGTTGCGATTGGGCCTAAATTTGACCCTACTAGCGTACAAAACATTGAATTATTCTTTAAAATGTGATTTTATTTCGAAAGAATACCACATCAATTTGTTCAGCATTAAATTCTGTAGGCCACGTTTTGTAGACACCCCGATCGACGTGAGCTGAAGTTTTTAATTAAGTGTTCAGAAAGAAGAGGGCGGCACTGCACTTTATACTCACATTGAAATTTGGACTTGAAGCGAATCGAGTTCCATCCAAACCATGGATAGCAGCTCTTGATATGCCTTCATAGCTTTGAAGTCTCTCCTCCAAGATCGATTGCCAAGTCATTCTGCATGCCTGCGCTGGATCTTCGTCGCTAAACCGTCAACAAGTTGCACGAAGTTTTGTCTGAACGCAGATTCAGATTTCAAGACTCAGATTCATATTCGCGGACCGTCTCCGAAAAATTTTAATCAAGGGACCTTTGGTTAGACTGCCCCCAGAGGGACCGTGCGGGTGCTTTGAAGATGGGATAAAGTTTGGCCCGCACCTTTTTGCGCGGTTACTTTGTTTTGCGCCGGGCAAACGGCTTCGAGATGCCAAAAATCGACGTAGTTTTGCCCTAACCAAATTATCCTGAGACTTTTTGCTTTCCTAAACGATACAAAGATTTTGTCTTTGAAAAGATTCCTGTGTTCTGCATCCACCAAAAGGATATTCTGAGATTGCCGTAAGACTTCGTATACCCTATGCAAAGCTGGATGATATGTGAAAACTAATGGTATCCGTGTGTCATCCTTTGGTTGCTGTTGCCGAGAAAGTAACGAAACGCGATCCAACCCCTTAACCCTGTCAACCTGTCCGTCTATGTCCACCTCTGTGTACCCCCTATCCAAAAGCCACGTTCTTAGGTCTGCAACTCTGTTTTCGAAAAACCTATCTTCTGAACAAATGCGCCGCATTCTAAGGGCTTGGCTATACGGTATCCCCTTTTTAGTATGATTTGGATGACATGAAGTACGATGGAGGAGTTGGTGTGTGTCGGTCGGTTTAGAATATAAATCCGTCATAATTTTTGAACCCTCTCTAATAACCTGTACGTCTAGAAAGTTGATCTTTTCTTTGGACCATTCAGCGGTAAATTTTATAGAATGATGTGCCCCATTGAGAAAGTTGATAACTTCCGAAAGTTTTTCTTCCCCGTGTAACCAGACCAAAAATATGTCGTCTATAAAACGCCACCAAAGAAACGGTTTGTACTGGGCTTCTTCGAGTAGCCTTTCCTCTAATGCAGCCAAGAACAAAATAGCATAGGATGGTGCACATTTAGTACCTATTGCCTTTCCCCTAAGTTGTTGAAAATACGACCCATTAAACTCGAAAAAATTATTCTTAAGCACTAAATCTGCTAGTTCTACGAGAGAGCTTGTTGAAACCGACTGATCTTCAAGACCGTTTAGGGCAACCCGAAGAGCCTCCAGTCCCTCATCAAGTGGTATACTCGGGTAGAGACCAACCGCATCACTTGTGCAAAGAATAGCATTCTCGGGAAGTTCGTCAAGATTAGCAATCCCTTGCAAAAAATGATTAGTATCCTTAATGTCCTAACGCTTTTAGCCAATGGTTGTAAGTGATGATCCAAAAACTGAGATATATTCTCCGTATAAAACTTCTATCGCCCTAATCTGTTACGGTGTAAAATTAGAGGCCAGGTCACGTACCAAGAGAAATACGTTGCTTTTGCAACGTTTTCTTGAACAACAGAGGCGCTTTAGAAGGTTGTGTTCCAGTACATTAAAATCGAAAACTTTTGGACGGAAAACTTTTGGCAAAAAACTTTGGACAAAAAACTTTCGGACGCTTTTTCGGGAATTACGAGCAAAAAAACTTTCGAACAAATACGACATCAAAAAACAAACATTATACTAAACTATATGTTGAAAATAATTGTGATTCCATCATGAATATCAATTTACAGTAGGTAGATGATGATCATCACATCAACAAGGACATTTGAGTGTAATTTTCGTTAGATTGAACAATGATAAAAGCAGCTGTAAAATAGATTAAAAGGTGCTGCCATACGTGAACTTTTTTCAAGAAACGCTCCACGGAGCCAAACTTTTAGGCTCCGTTCACACTGCTCCGGTTTTGTACAAAAACGGAGAGAAAAACCTCATTTTTTTGTGGAAGTGTTCACATTGATCTGCACAAAAACGCCACAAAACGGAGGTTTTCGAAAACGCTATCAAAAGTGGATATCCACAAAAACGGAGGTTTTCGAAAACGCCTTTGATCAATGTGAACGCACAAAAACGGAGGTTTTTGAAAACGCTGCAATAGAGCAGTGTGAACGGGGCCTTAGATAAAAAAATTCAAGAAACCTAAGTACTACTGGTAAACATTGATTTATTAACGTTTTATGTTACGTTTCTTTGTGCTTTTCCATTTTCAATGAATTTAAAACTTTCGAACGAAAAAAATTTCTGACAAAATTTTGTCCAATTCTTAAAGGTGGACACGAACTACCAATTGCTCAAACTGTCAAGAAAAATATGGTACCAATATCTCCCTCTTTAGTCAAATGAAAGAGTTTGTCGAAGAGTACCATATTGAGGAAGAGAAGATGACAGTATCTTCTGCCCACTTTGAAACCAAGGAGAGAATGGCTGATGATGATTTGGTTGAATATGACCCTGAAGAAGAGAACACGGTGGAACTAGAACAACAAAATCTTCCCTCAGACACAGGGGAGGACAGTAATATCGAAAGTAACGCATGTCTTACATTAGGTATTAGAATCAAAACTAAAGTTATCTCATAGAAAATAGACTTTTCAATCTCCCTTTAATTTCCCCTCCCCCTAATTTTCGCCCAGTCAAATAATTCCACAATTCACCCCTTTTAATTTTCGCACCCCTCCGGAGCGAAGATTAAAGGCAGGCGAAATTTGAAGGGACTAAGGTAATTTATTTTAAGTTGGCAGAGAAAATAGCGTTAGCTAATTAAGGCCAACTATACATACTTCATTGAGAAGCCTAATGACAAAGGACCTAATCATAAGAAACCTAAATTCGTAATAAAATTTTTACACAATTTACAGCTGCAATCAAAAGTTCTGAAAGTTTTAATATTTCTTTTAAAAATCTCCAGTGATTGGGACTCTTTGATTTCTCTTGGCAGAGTCTGCCATAATTTTTGACCTACAAACCTGATATTATCAGTGCCATACAAATTCGTCCTTGCTCTAGGCAAAGCAAGATCATTACTGCCACGAAGATTATATGGCACATCTTTGGTAACAAATACCTCTGCCATAAAAGACGGATTCAAGTTTTTTACTGTTTTATAAATCTCAGTTAGGAGCAGCTGTAAATTCCTCTGATGAACAGATACTGAGTTACTTTTTATCAATTATGCCTCAAAATTGGAAGTACTCTCTTTGTGTATGATTCTCAGGGCTCTTTGATGGATCTTGTTGATCTTGTTATTTGATTTCCTATCATGAAACATCCACACCAGTGGACAATAGCTGAAATGTGACATTATAAAAGAGGTCATTGTTAGTTCTAACTGTGGCTAATCCATATAGCTTGACACTCGTACCAGTGCATGCAGCTTTTGGCTTGCTTTCTTACAAAGGTTATTAACGTGAGTTTTGAAATTCAGTGTCTTATCGAGTGTCACTCCAAGAAGTTTCTCCTGGTCACTTTCCTTTATAAAAGATCCAGAAATATTTACAGTTACCTCATTATCTTTATTCCCAAAGACAAGTAAATGGCTTTTATCCTCATTCATCTTCATATAGTTATTTTCAAACCAAAGAGATAACAAAGCGGCATCCCCTTCAAGTGATTCTAAGACTGAACCCAGATCTGAACCACACGCAAAGATAGTAGTATCATCTGCGTAATTGCAGATCTCAGTATCTTTCACCAGGTAAAAAACATCATTAATATATATGAGAGTAGGGGTCCTAAAGAGTAGGGGTCCCAAAACTGAGCCTTGGGGAGCGCCTAAGGAAGTCTGTCTCGAAGTGCTGAATGAAACATTGACCTTCACTCGTTGTTGTCTTGCATTTAAGTAACTGTGAATCAATTTTAGAGCTGATCGGCTAAAGCCGTAAGCAGATAGTTTGGCGATTAGCAGTTCATGATTTAAGCAATCAAACGCCTTGGAGAGGTCCATCAAGATTGCCTCTGCAACTCCTGTTTTGTCCAAAACTGATTTGCATTTCTCGAGAAATCTAACGAGAGCTTGTTGAGTACAGTAGCCTTCCCGAAATCCACAGAGATTGAAACAGGAAAGATTCGGAGTACACTACAATTTGTTCAGACATCAAACGCTCGTAAACTTTAGAAATTGCAGACAGAGCGGTTATTGGTCTGTAATTGCCCTTAGCCATTTGGTCATTTGCTTTAAACACAGATGTTACTTCACCTCTTGTAAGTTCGAAAGGAAAAGCTCCATCGGCAATACTGGCATTGAAATGCTCTTGTAGTATGCCGGTAAAAATGTCTGAATTTTCTTTTAAAATTTTACCTGGGATGCTGTCGATAGGAGCAGCTTTGTTCACTTTTAGTTCTCGCAATTTTGCAGATACTCTGCTGTTTGAGACAAAAGTTACTGGACTACACTCAAAGTAAGCATTGCTTAATTCATTACCAAATTTGCGTTATTTTCATTCAACAACAGAGCCCAAGAATTTTGTCTATAGCTATTTTGTCATCAAATGCAGGAACTGTTTTGCCAAATTCGGACTCTTCACACCTCAGTTACGTTTTCTCGGTTGGCCCCAGCGATGAGTGAATTGTTGAACTGTTATCGAGGTTAATGGTTAAAGAACATTCAAGCTCTATACTTGGAATCAAACATTCTCTATTCGGGCAAACAGGATTTTTTGGTTTTGGCCTTGGGCCAGTTACCCCGTTAGTATTTGGAAGTGAACTTTGTTCCTTTGTCCATTTGTTCCTAGGGGCGTAGGTCTGATTTGTACTGCATGCCATTTTGGCCAAAGCAGAGAAACTCAGGCTATGCGTATGGCCTTTAAAATCGTCAAAAATCAGTAATGAGAGTAATCACTTTGTAACTTGAGCTGAATCTTCACTAAGAATTGAGTAAAGAATCTATATGTTGTAATCAGTAAATTTTTTAGCAGAAGACTTAACAAACTACAAGAGCAAACTCTGAATTTGTAACACTGCGACAAAACCAAGAAGAGAGCCTCTGAAAAATAGCGCAATAACTTCGTGAAATCCTACCTGAGCATCAAAATCCTTCACAACGAGCCAGATAGATACTGCAGCTAACAAAACATCAACTATTTGCAAGCTTTTACTCCCTCGGTGCTTGGAAAAAGCAACTGCAAAACTTGTTTTTATGCTGCGATCACATTTCTATGGCTGCCATCAGCATAAAGGCTTGCCTGTGGTCCAATACTTTTCTTCGTACAGTATCTTGGCTGTGAGGAGGCAGCCAAGTATGTGAGGAGGATATATATATATACAAGTATGATGTATGCCACGTATTACAGTATGTGAGGAGGCTTTGAACCCAAATTTTAGCAATTCAATTCCTTAACCTTCAACCTCTCTTTATGTATAAAGAGAGGTTGAAGG
This sequence comes from Aurelia sp. 4 Dawson et al 2005, assembly GCA_964019985.1. NCBI lineage: Eukaryota > Metazoa > Cnidaria > Scyphozoa > Semaeostomeae > Ulmaridae > Aurelia > Aurelia sp. 4 Dawson et al 2005. The sequence continues at coordinate 10,833,769 of OZ026495.1, forward strand.
TTAAGGAATTGAATCGTTGAATTGAATTGCTAAAATTTGGGTACAAAGCCTCCTCACATACTGTAATACGTGGCATATATCATACTTGTATATATATATATCCTCCTCACATACTTGGCTGCCTCCTCACAGCCAAGATACTGTACGAAGAAAAGTATTGGACCACAGGCAAGCCTTTATCGTCAGCTATTTTACTTCGTTTCTCTGAAATTTTTGGAGGTAAGCAGTAGGCGTGAGGAGCTACGTGCGGGAAAGTGTCACAAACAGGAATGTGCATAACAAAACTCTTCATCGCTTATATATATATATATATATATATATATATACACACACACATATATATATATATATATATATATAATTATATATATACCGGGTGTCTCAAAAAAAGTACCCCCTTCTGACTGGAAATAGGAACGAAGCGATAAGATACCATTACTCTCCGAGCAGTTAGCTAAATTTATCAATCTTCAACTTAGATTCACATACCTTGTATTTAAGAATCGTCCACGAAATACCAGAGATACAAGCTTGCAAAGACAAAATTTACAGTGCACCCAAAACCAGAGGTTTTGTAAAAGGGCCTAGCCATGATTTGTATTATGGATCTTTTCCAAAGCACCTGTAAACTTTAACTTCCAGTTTTTCGCTTTTGAAAAGAATAAAAAAGACTCGTGGAAATCGTCCTGATTAAACAAATATAACAAAATGTGGTGAGAATGATGAAGTCGTGCAACATCTCCCAAATGAGCATGCATGTGTTCCTTTCTTCTTCTTTGGCACTTGGAGTGGAATGCAATGCACGGATTGATTCCTCAAAGGAATAACTATTCGTAGAACAATTGAAGCATTTCAAGGTATAATTCTTTTCAATGGAGAAAGGTAAAGGTCAAAGTCGAAATTCCTGTGCAACATGCCTGTGATAGCAAATCATGGCTAGGCCCTTTTGCAAAACCTCTGTAAATTTTGACTTTGCAAGCTTGTATCTCCAGTGTTTGGTGGCCAATTTTTAAATGCAAGGTATGTGGATCTAAGTTGAAGATTGATAAATTTAGCTGTCCACTCGGAGAGTAATGATATCTTATCGTTTCGTTGCTATTTCAAGTCAAAAGGGGGTACTATTTTTTGAGACACCCGGTATATATATATATATATATATATATAATATATATATATATATATATATATATATATATATATATATATATATATATATATATATATATATATATATATATATATATATATATATATATATATATATATATATATATATACATATATCTATATAAATATTATATATATATCTCTCTAACTCATTATACTGTTCACTGACGGCGAGCCTTGCTCATGCTTGCTCTTTTATATAAAAAATTTAACAGATATAGTCAAGGGGATTATATATACGCATATATACTTCTGATTATAATAGATCAGACCCACACCCCATGCTTTTTCCACTTCCCCCAATTCTCAGTGGAAAGGGAACAAAAGTTTGGACTTTGACCTCAATGAATTCATATGACCCTAGTGACCTTTAAGTAGAAGTGGAACTCAGTTTTCCTCTTCGTAGGGAACTGAAATACAGGGAATTCCATGTTCTCTGGTCACTGTGATTGGCTGAGAAGGTTCTCTGGGATCACGTTGATCATTTTGATCACATGGAATTCTGAATTCATCATGCAATATCCAACATGATCAGTCTAGATGCCCTGTCGCAACGGAGTTCCCTTGAGATTTGTAAAAGTACACTTCCTGTAGCATTCCGTCTTATTCTTCTCTAAGTTCTTTCTCTTTCCTTTTTGTTAGGGAATTACAAAATACTTTATTTAACAATAGAATTGAATATTTCAGTTACGTTCTATCCAATTTCAAATTCAATTTGGCCAATCAGTAGCCTTGAAGTTGCTTAATAGGGGCGCTTATGCGAAGGAATTTATTACATTTTGCATAAAATGAGGTCTGCTCGTAAACAACTCAACAGAAAGACGGACATGGACTGGTCAAAGGTTGATGGCGCAAGGCAGCAGAAAAGAACATTAATTCTCAGAGAATCTAAAGATAAAACTTACACTTGCCCAGTGAAATGTTGTGAGAATCGAACTTTTTTCAGCAAGAGGGGCATGTGGACACTAAGCATAGATGGTACTATTACTTTGATGAGAAACCAAGCGAGAGACTGGTCGAACAGAGCATCAAGCAGCAGCAAAGCAGCATTGGAGCTTCAAAATTTGGGGATGGGCTGAAAAAGCGTGCAGACACAACAAAGATGCCGTATTACTCAATATCCAGTGGAATTGGAAAGAAGTACATTGATTGGCTTTGTGCTGTTTGCGGAGAGGGGATGTTAGAATCACAGGCGGCACAAAATGGGATACGAGTGATGAAGTTTCTGAAACACTGCAGTGAGGATGATGAAGAGGAGCTTTCCGAGGAGCACATAGACTACTGCATTGGCTCTGCTCAACACATTTGCAAGTTTATCGAACATATTGGGAAAGAATGGGGTCTAGGTAGCTCGGCGCAATTTGGATACTTACAAGCAATTACAGACCTAATCGATTTTCGCAAGTCCAGTGGATTGTCGGCAACAGTGCTCGGGAACTTAGCAGTATCTGAGGTGCACATCAATAGAGGGAAAAGAGCTTTAGAACGACGAAAATTAACTGAGTGGTCGAAGAACCTTTCTGTCGAAGTTCTCGCTTCAACGAATCAGTGGGCGACAATGGACGAAATGGAGAAAGTGATCCCGTATCATTTGCCACAATACAAGGTAACTCTATCAAACTGCAAGGGATATCCGATGATGAATGTCACCGCCGCCGCCTTAGCATTCGCTACTCGCTTTGTGACTGTGTACCTGTTTACGAGAGTGAAGGGATCTCGGCCGATGACGTATCAATACTTAACAATAGGAATGATGGAGAAAGCAAAGGAAGATGGGGGCTTCGTTGACCAGACTGAATTCAAAACTGCCCAGCAGTACTCGTTTGATTCGCTAATTTTCGACGAGACGAGCACTCGCATTATCGACGACTACATTATGCATATCAGACCGTTGTTGAGCCCACAATGTGACTATGTTCTCGTTACGAGGAATGGTACTCAGATAAAGAACGTCAGTATTCTTATGTCAAAGATCGTCTTCGCAGTCATTGGGAAATATGTTCACCCGACAAGATATCGGCAAATATTGGAAACTGAGAGCTCACGAAAACTTAGTGCGGAGGAGCAAGATATGGTTAGCCGAGATCAAAAACACAGTTCGCAAGTGGCGAGAACATACTACCAAAAGCGGAGCTCCCGTGAAATTGCAACGCATGCAAGACGTGCTGTGAAAAAGTTACAAAACGGAGACGTCGACAAAGAACTGAAAAAGGTAGCATTTGCAAGTGATAGTTCTTCCGACCGCGAGGATTCTCCGGGGAGATGTGATGAATCATATGAGGTTATTGACAGTGCTACACAGCCTGAAATGACGACGGAGGACCTTGGGAAGAAGAAGATGGAGCAAGATGATGATGAGGTCATCACAAGTTACCAGCCTCCTGTGAGACAAGCAAGCAAGAAAAGAGCGAAGCCAATTGTCAGTGCAAGGGTGCCTTTTACCCCTGAAGAAGATTATTTTCTGAAGAAATGCTTGAAGATTTACGGGTTTGGGAAATGGTCATGCATGCTGCGTGACCCGCGGTTCAAGTTTCACAAAAAGAGGACACCAGACTCTCTTAAAAAACGAGCAGAAATTTTGTCAAGAAAATAATGTCGTGTTTCTAAATTTTGTTATATTTAGTCATTCCTTAGGGATCAATGGTACCATGTCAGGGTCTTTTCCTTTGATGAGTTTTTGTAATGGCGTCATTTCTTCCTTGTCAATCCTCAAGACTGCAAGATGATTAGCTTTGGATTTTATCCATCATCGGCAAACGGTCAGCAACAATGAGCAACAATGAGCTACGCTCTCCAACAGTAAGCAAGCTTGGGCAAGTATTCCTGAAATGGAGATCAGCCTCGGAATGAATTTTTTGCTCATCATTGTTCACCGTTGGAGCGCGTAGCTCATTGTTGCTCACTGTAGCTCCCTCTTTGTGGGAAATAGATAATATTTACATTTCTTGAAGAAATGATGACCATTTTGAATTTGATGATGTAATGCTATCGTTGTTGTTGTTGCTGCTGTGTTTGTTGTTGTTGCTGCCTTTATTTTTGTCGTTGTTGTTGCTGATTTAAAGGCAGAATGAAATGAATGATTTCATTAGACTTTGGTTGGAAAAGTTCTGTTGCCAGGAATATCGATGAGCAATAGTGAATAGCAGTGAGCTACGCGTGATAACGATGAGCAACAGTGAGCAAATGTGACCCAATACGAGGTTGATTTCGATTTCATGAAAACTTGTTCATCCTTGCTCACTGTTGGAGCGGGTAGCTCACTGTTGCTCACCGTAGCTCACTGTTTGTGGGGAATGGATAATAGTTTACATTTCTTGAACAAATGATGACCAATTTGAATTTGATGATGTAATGTTTTCGTTGTTGTTGTTGTTGTTGTCGTTGTTGCTGCTGCTTTCAATTTTGTCGTTGTTGTTGCTGATTTAAAGGCAGAATGAAATGAATGATTTCATTAGACTTTGGTTGGAAAAGTTCTGTTGCCAGGAATATCGATGAGCAATAGTGAATAGCAGTGAGCTACGCGTGATAACGATGAGCAACAGTGAGCAAATGTGACCCAATACGAGGTTGATTTCGATTTCATGAAAACTTGTTCATCCTTGCTCACTGTTGGAGCGGGTAGCTCACTGTTGCTCACCGTAGCTCACTGTTTGTGGGGAATGGATAATAGTTTACATTTCTTGAACAAATGATGACCAATTTGAATTTGATGATGTAATGTTTTCGTTGTTGTTGTTGTTGTTGTCGTTGTTGCTGCTGCTTTCAATTTTGTCGTTGTTGTTGCTGATTTAAAGGCAGAATGAAATGAATGATTTCATTAGACTTTGGTTGGAAAAGTTCTGTTGCCAGGAATATCGATGAGCAATAGTGAATAGCAGTGAGCTACGCGTGATAACGATGAGCAACAGTGAGCAAATGTGACCCAATACGAGGTTGATTTCGATTTCATGAAAACTTATTCATCCTTGCTCACTGTTGGAGCGGGTAGCTCACTGTTGCTCACCGTAGCTCACTGTTTGTGGGGAATGGATAATAGTTTACATTTCTTGAACAAATGATGACCAATTTGAATTTGATGATGTAATGTTTTCGTTGTTGTTGTTGTTGTTGTTGTCGTTGTTGCTGCTGCTTTCAATTTTGTCGTTGTTATTGCTGATTTAAAGGCAGAATGAAATGAATGATTTCATTAGACTTTGGTTGGAAAAGTTCTGTTGCCAGGAATATCGATGAGCAATAGTGAATAGCAGTGAGCTACGCGTGATAACGATGAGCAACAGTGAGCAAATGTGACCCAATACGAGGTTGATCTCGATTTCATGAAAACTTGTTCATCCTTGCTCACTGTTGGTGCGCGTAGCTCATTGTTGCTCACTGTAGCTCACTGTTTGTGGGGACTGGATATTGCTTTACGTTACTTGAACAAATTATGACCATTTTGAATTAGATGATGTAATGTTATCATTGTTGTTGTTTTGTTGTTGTTGTTGCTGTTTGTGATAGACACGTGAAAGAAAATGAGAGAAATTCTTTCAGATCGTATTTCGTTTCTCTATTTGAATGTAAACATATGATTCTGCTAAGAGCATATCGTAATTTCCAATTTAAACATGTGATCTACATTGGGAAACAACGGAACAACGGCTTTCACTGTCTTTGAAGTGTTCTTCGTTTCACTCGTCTTCGTCCTCAGAGGTGCTTTCTATCCTGCGAACCTTTGCTCGACGTCGAACTATCATCGTATTTGGTCGGCGTCGTGGTTCCTTTTGTGGTGGTGTTGCTTGTGTTATGAATATGTCGACATGAATATGTCGTCATCCTCTTCATCAGCAGTCGCTTCTTTCTGCGAGCTCGGATCCTGGATGTAGGATCCGCGATTTTTTCCGAATTTCTTTTCCATTAGTGCTTCCCACTGTGGAAAGCGCTCTTTGTACAATTCAATATCAAAGTCCTTCCTCGGTGTGTAATAAGGAGCCATGGATCGTACATCGAATCGGGCTTGTTCCAATCGTACTTTCTTCTTCGTCTGAATCGTTCCAAATCTTCGTCACTGGCGTTCAGCTCGTTCCAATGTCGCTTTGACATTGTCACCAGGAAGACTGCTTTATGATATGAAAACTCGTTGATGTCTCCCGTTGCTACGTAGGCTTCGTTTTCCGGTCGCATCCAGTCTTCCGTATTTTCATCTTCGTACACCAGCAACGCACGATCGACCGTCTCGCTCGGCACCATATCCCGTGGCTGCTTGTGGGCTTTCGCAACAATAGCGTCGAGATCCTGTGAGAATTCCATTTGCTCTATCTCGCTGATGTCAATGAGCTTCGCAGCATTTTGTCCTGTGAAGTCATTGTACAGAGCTCCCTGATCTTCATCGTCTAACTGTGCTGTGATGTCTTCGTCTGACCATAGAGGTGTGCCTCGCAGGCGCTCTGCTACCCAGTGAAAGCACTGCATGCAATGTTTGCGAAGCCAGCTGGTAGCGTATGGATTCTTTTTCTTTAATGACTTCGTTTCAAACACCGTGATCGGAGCACGTATCGCTTGCTCATCGACACCGGAATATGGTGGGATTTCGTTGCAAGTAATGTAGATTCCTGAACGATATACGAGGTGTACTGCTTCTTTGTGCTTTTGAGGTATGGCGACGTATCCTCCTTGTAGTATTCTCTTGGCATCATCGGCTGTAAGGGCATCAGGTGGCCATTCGTCCACGAAAAGGCATTCGGTTTCGGGATTCAGCATGCTGGCTGAGAAGTGGGTATCCCTCGTCACTGAGGCCAGCTTGTCTTGCGAAATTATTCCTTCGTAAGGAGCGAACCAGCTCGTCTTGCCTGAGTCTGCCTCACCAACGCAGCACAGCTTTTTTTGCTTTCTATGGGAACTTGTCCTTCAGTGCCAGTTGATACCATTTCTGTAGGAATGAGAGAAGCTCATCGTCATCAGGCATGCTGTTTCTCAAGCTGTCGACGAACAAGCGTGGGTAGGGCACAACATCCTCATTGAACGTGTAGCTTACGTATGCCCAAGGTGAGATCAGGCCTATCTTTTCTTCTGCGATCAGGTTTTCTTTGAAAGTTTTGCGAGAAAAGCTGAAACATACGCCGTATGGCTTCACTTCCACTAGGTCGTAGTCGATGTCGATTTGCCGGACAGTTTTGCGGTCTTTGTATGTGAGTATATTGATCACAGGCGTTAGCATAGGTGTGAGGACATTGGCCAGTTGCGTATTGGACAGCAATGAATGCACAAAGTCTGTCACAGTTGATGCCTTTACGAAGGCGTACTTTCCTGAATGACAAGAAAAGGAATTTTGAGAACTGACAAAGAGTACCAGTAATCAGCAATTGTGAATAACAATGAGCTACGCGCTGCAAGGGTGAGCAGCGGTGAAGAAATAGAGCAGAATACGAGGCCAATCTCGTTCTGACGAATATTTGCTCATCCTTGCTCACGGTTGGAGCGCGTAGCACACTGTACCTCACTAGTTGGTTATGACTAACTTGTATTTCACCGGTCATAAAGCTGCTAAATGCTGTATCAAACTTATCAATTGACAGTTTGCATTAAAAAGGAAGTTGTTAAGGTATTTAAACCTACCATGTGGCACTTTCTTGTATATGTAACCGCGGTGGAGGCGTGCATCTAACCTTTCCATCACACGTTTAATGACGTCAATGGCAGTGCAGATCTTGTTCGTCGGTTTTGCTTGAAGTGGCTGGGGTGCGGATGCACTTAAGGTTGAAGGCTGTTCTTCATCCAATACCCTCCTTTTATCAACCAGGTCATATTCAAACTTTGTATATTTGACTTGCTCCATGGCTATTAAGAAGGCATCGCCAAACTCCTTTTTACACTGGCTAGTAATGGTTATTCTAACCGGCCTAATTTCAAATTTTTCGCTTGTTGGTACCACATCATTTGGAAGTCGCACGCCGGTGGCAACATGAATGTATGATGACGTGTACTGTTGCGCGCCATTCTTTGCCAGCTCCTCCGCATACTTCAGATTATGATCCTTGTTTGTTTGGCACAAGGTTGCTGCGTAGTAACTGGCAGTATTTTTGCGGTTTCTTGCCTTTATTGGTCGGCAGTTGTCGATGTCTAATCCGGATGTCAGCATCACTTGGATTATTTTATTTTCCATGACTTTTAAATGATGCTGAGGGGTGTCAACTACGATCCAAAAGCTTATTCCGGGTTTTATTTCAACATCTTCATTCTCTGCATCACCTTCGCCTTCACCTTCATCATCGTTGACATTTTCCTGCGCTCGGTTTTCCTCAGTAGCTGTTTGACTTCCATTCTTCTTCCAAAAACTTCTTAACTTCAATGCCAGTTATGCAAGTCCATATTACCATAGTTTGAAATTGAGATCTCAACAACATTTCCAATTGCCTTCTTTTCATTGCTATAAGGCATTCGGTAAGTTCTTCGTCTTTCTTCCTTGCATCCCAAAGTACCCTTATGCTTATCACACTGTACGATTTAGCGACGACTGGGACCACGAAATTCTGCAAAGCTTGTGAAAGAGTTTTTGAACCAAGACGTCTTGCTGGCCCCTGCGCAGCCATAATTGTATCAAAACTATTTGCAAACTTATTTTAAAATAACTCTATCGAACATTTGCCTGTGCAGTAGCGATGATCTTGATGTGGATATATTCATTATTTATATACACCAGTTTTTTATTGTTTAATTTAAACCCCTAATTGCCAATACAAATGCTCTAAAAAGCCTTAAAATGATGTATAGTAATCAAGAAAACAATTTTGGTCATCAAAATTTTTGTAATACATTTGTTGTATTTATACGACGTTATAAACATTGATCATTAAGTTTAAAACTGCTGACGTCATCGAAAATGAAAGAACTATATAGCACCTGAAAGCTCCCGTCAAGATCTATTAAATGGTGGTGTTTTCAATGATCTGTGATCATTCTGGAAAAATAAGATTCCCTTCTTTTCTCTTACTGCTGACCACGTGTTGAAAAGATTTTGGTGTCTACCATTTTTGAAAAATTTTTTAAATTTTTAATTAGCATACTAAATTTGAGGAAAAGTCGCAAAGTTTCAGCTCTTTATCTATCGAAATGACAACACTGCATCAAATAATCTGCGCCGCGGGCACTTTGTGCCCCCCGGTAGTAATAGGGTCAAGTGGTGTCGAAGAATTATTTGATAATTTCTAGTGCTTCAGTTTCCTGATTTTCATCGGCGTCAGCTGTTATCATGATCTGACAGCGTAGAAAACTTTCGATTTATGCCAACTTGCAACTTCTTTTCATCAACAAATCATTATCAATCGCATGTTCGATCATTTGGAAAGGTGCTAAAAGTTTTTCGGGATTTTTTGCGATTCGGTAGGTTTTGTTTCGAATATTTTGCAAGGTGGGGTAATTGGGTCTACTGGGATTTCATAAGATTTTGACACGAGTTGCGTTGTGCAAGAATTGGCAACGGCTCCCGAATCAAAACAAAAATTGAGATAATACTGCAAGCAAATGGATGATAAATCGAAAACAGAATAAGGTGCACACGTTTTTGTACATTTTTTAGTGGCTTCACAAGGATTCACTTCTTTTAAATATCATTTCGAGAGAAACTTTGTTTACATTTCCATCTTCAAGAATGGGCCTAAGTATGTGCCGTAGTGGTACAATTTATTTTCAATTCTCTCTGGGCAAGTTTTAAAACCCTATCCAGACGTGGGGGAGGCTCATTCAGCCCCCCCCCCACTTACATAATGGAGCACTGCTCCAAATTGGTATTTTGAACCAGCCTGTTGTTTTTTGACGTTTAGTTTTTATCTATGCGAAGTCTGATTCTGCATGAAATCTTTAAAAAAATTTAATTGGGGTGAGTGGTGGCTGTTTTTTTAAAGGTGGTCAGCGATAACTTTTAGTTAAGCCGTTTTGGATATACTACCAATTCACTTCATAATCCTTTGATAGTATCCCTGTTACTTCTTGCATTTGTGATTACTAAGGTCTCATTAAATTTTTCCATGGACAATAGACCAATTCTATGTAACGTGACTTTATCTATGACGCCATCTTTAAGAAAATGGCCGCACTTTGCTTGGTAGCCTTTCTGCCAGAATTTTTCACCGCAATCGTTTTCCAGCACAAATGAATCAATAAAAGCTCATCAGTAGGGCTGACTCTACCTAATTTTTGTAACTTTGATTGAATTTTGTGCACCATCGGCGGTTTTTTGTGTTTACGAATGCAATACGCTATAAAAATTCTCAAGTGTGGTTGCAATAATAATCAATTTTTCATGAATTTCCTGAGAAAGTACTTCAATATGTCAATATATTCTCAATTTGGCATCAAACTACTATCCTCAATCCTCTGGCTCCCAGTCCTCCTTTTGTTCCAATTTCTTTATCAATAGATTCATCAAAAAGTCAAAAATCGGAAAAGATTGCTAACGTCAGCATTTTTTACACAAAAATTGCAAAAAATTGGTAAAAGAAAATGAAGCATACAACCACTCATCATTTAGCACATTGTCATTGTAATATATACACATATATATATATATGTGATACATTTTCTATTTTGGCAACATTTGTCATTTAAAAAAAAGAAAATATTTTCAATCGCTCTGTCCGCCATCTTGGATTTGCTAAAATCAAAATTTTCAACATGTAAGTAGGTTTTCACCTTCCACCAATGCTTTGGTCAACGTAGTTTGGCTGCATGAATGAATCTTAGAAAATTACTTAGATTCTAAAAAAGGTAGTTTTTCTCATTTTTTGTGAAGTTCTATCATTTTGTGACGTCATAATTAAGACGTCATAAATATTTTTAGAATTCATTTTACGTAACATGATACATCATACGTACTGCTACCAGTAGGGTAATTTTCATCACAATGGACGAAGAAATGGTGATTTTATAGTGGGGGGGGGGCTGAAGCTCAAAAAACCCAGTCTGGATAGGGTTAAAGTCTTTGATAACTTTGAGAGCAGGAACACCGCAATTCGACAAAGAACAACAGCAAATATGTGCGAGATTAAGAATATATATAGAATACCAATATTTCGTCCTGCCATGCAGGACTTCTTCAGGGCTGTTATGTAGTAGTTACATTGACGATATGAATATGTACAATGATTTGAAAAGGAGAGGTTACATGTGATTGGCTAGATATGATGGCTACGCAGAGGCTATATCGGTTAACTTTACAAGGGTTACGTGATGTCATAATGGGGATGATATGACGTGGATAGTACGACATGATGATGATGATGATGATGATGATGATGATGATGATGATGATGATGATGATGATGATGATGATGATGATGATGATGATGATGATGGTGATGATGATGATGATGATGATGATGATGTTGATGATGATGTTGAGGATGATGATGATGATGATGGTGGTGGTGGTGGTGGTATTGGTGGTGGGTGGTAATGATGATGATGGTGATCATGATGTTGTGATTATGATGGTGGTGATGATGGTGATGATGGTGGTGATAATGAGTAGGTTAGGCAAGGTAAGAGAGTGTGCTAGTAGGTACAGTTGAAGTGGCATTATGTTTATTAGCGGTCTGTGGTTCTGTTTAGTCCGTTGGGCGAGAGAGTGTTAGCCAAGCCAATGAAGTATGTTTCTTTGGCTCGTCTCACACTCTCTCTGGTGTCATGTACCTGGAGTAGTGGCAGTAGCTGTAAGTCTTGTAAGGAGTGTCCGGGTTTACAGAAGTGCTCTGCAACCCCAGATGTGTCAGTGTGTTTATTTATAATGTCTCGTCGGTGCTCGTTGAATCTGTCTCTTATGCGTCGTCCCGTTTGTCCTATGTATTGGCAGTCAATCTTTTCGTTGTGTAGACATTGTTTGCATTGCAGTAGGTATAGACGTTAGTAGAGTTGCAGTCAAGGCTTTGTCGTATGTCAAAGGTTTTGTTAGTGTTTAAAAATGTGACTGTGCGTGTTCCATCTTGTATGTGTTGGCATGTGTGGCAGTTACGTCGTGATGGACATTTGGATATACCTCTGGGAGTTGTGGTGGCATCATTTTTTATTTTGGCGCGCACCAGGTACTCCCTGAGGTTTTTTGGTCTGCGGTTGCTGAGTATTGGTGGGTCGGGGAAGACTTCCTTGCAGTTTGTTGAATTTTGCAGTATGTGAAAGTTGTTTTGGATTATGGACGTAAGTTGTGGTATGCTAGTGTGATAGGTAACTACGAATGGTGTTCTGTTGTTGTGTTTTTCTGTTTCGTTTGTAGACTTGATTGTCGCGTTATTTTGGAAGCCTTCCGTATTTCGTTACGTACCAGAGGCGGATCCAGACTATTGCTATTAATGCTCAAGCAGCAGTCAGATTTTCAAAACAATAGTAATAATTTTTTATGAAAGTAGTTGTTAGATTAGAGACCCGTTGGTAATATGTCGATTCTGGCAACAAAAACGAGGCTCAAAACCCGTACAGAAAGCTTTGATGTCGAGAAGTACTGCGAAGGAGAAAGCATATTTGGTAGACCACTTTTCTTGATATTTACTTTTGTCTTGTCCGTCGATACAAAGGCTGGCATTCCGAGCAACAGTGGTCCGCAAATTACTATGATCGAACGCACGTCAGCTATGGACTTGTATAGGCAAATTTTAGTGGGAGCAACAGTGAGATTTGAAAATATGACTGATAGCCAATCAGAATTAGAGTTGACTGATGCTCGATTTTAGCGGGAGCAACAGTGGACTTTGGCCTCCAGAGCTGTCTTTTGTTTTGCTTGGTTTTGTCGAGAAGCTGCGAGAAGTCCCCTGCCTGCCTGTGGTCAGAGGAAAATGGCCGCGATTTCAATGGCGTTTAATGTTGAATAAATTGTGAAGAGCATCACACAGTCTGAGCAGAAGAGAAGGGATCGATTATGGAAAGAAAACAAAGTCTTTTGATTGGAAGGAGAAGTAGGGCCTCATCACGACATAAAGGGTGGCCATAAAGGGGCAGAACGAATGTGATGTCCTTCGATTTTCCACAGTAAAGTTCCCAGAGACACGGAGTTATAGGAAAGGGCAAGACAGGGCTCAAAACTTTCATCCCGTTTGGTATGTTGAAAGCTTCCCAGTTACGCAGCTACTGGTTATGTTATTAATGCTTCCTATTCTGTAATTTTATGAAGTCAATCTTTCCCTGAAAATTTCTACAGCAAATTCTAATTTGTGTACACCCATTGTGTGTGTGTCACGTCCTCTCTAGAGATGTATTTTAAACAAAGGAAACAAGAACATCGCTTTGATCTTGTGCGATTGTTCTACTGCTTATTGAAAGACAATTAGTGAGCAGAAAGTATGAAAGGCTCTTCTGTCTTTATAACATGCCACTTTTGTAGTGTTTTGAATAGGAATACACAGGAGCAGTCATATGAATTTAATTCAAAGCATTGCTGAACTGAACTCAAACAGAGAACGCTTCGTAGCCTGCGTGTGGTTCTACAGTCAGTGTGAAGGAGCAAAAGAAGAAGAAAGCTTTCTGTTCTCTGTTGCTCCTCCGCACTGACCGTAGAGTCTTCACTTATGCTGCGTTTTGGCAGTTAGCAAGACATGAAAATGACCCAATGGACTGAGTTTGTGAAATGTTTCAGTTTAGGAGGGTTTAAACTAAACTTTGTTGCAAATTGAGAGCGAATATTGTCGTTTCCCCGAGTTTCCTTTAAAATTAGGGCATTTCCCGCTATTCAAAAAGGGTGTTGTCCCAAAAAAGTTTCCCAGGCGCTATCGATTTTAGCATATTTGAGCTATAGTCAGATTTATCCCTGGATCCGCTCCTGCGTACGTGTTTGCGTTTGTAGCCTCGGTTGGTAAGGTATGTGAGCAGTTGGTTCGTTCGTCTATTAAATGTGTCGTCGTCGGAGCAGATTCGTCGTAATCGTAGTGCGAGGCTGTACGGTATTGACTGTTTCGTGTGTTTGGGATGGGCGGACGTGCTGAGGAGATATTGGTGTGTGTCTGTCGGTTTGACGTAGAGGTCTGTGGAGATGGTGTTGTCTTCGTTGAGTATAACTGTGACGTCGAGGAAGTGTGTGCTGATAGATGATATGTCACTGGTGAATTTGATGTTGGGGTGGATGTTGTTCAATGTGGATATGAATTCTGCGAGTTTGTCGTGTCCATGAGTCCAAATTAAAAAAATATCGTCGATGTAACGCCACCAAACAAGGGGCTTGTGTGGTGCGCTATGTAAGGCATTTTCCTCAAAGGCTCCCATAAAAAGATTTGCATATGGGGGGTGCCATTCGAGTACCCATGGATGTGCCGTGTTTCTGTAAATAAAATTGGTCGTTAAACTCAAAATTGTTATTGCGTAAAATGATGTCTATGAGGTCACATATGGTTTGGGTGGGTGGGTTTTGTGTGGTACGTTTGTCGAGGTACTCCCTGGCAGCCTGAACGCCTTCAGAGTGAGGTATGTTAGTGTAAAGTGAGGATACATCTAAAGTTACGAGGAGAGAGTCCTAAATCCCTTGGTCTTTAATCTTCCGTCCTTCCTCAAAGATACTACTCACTTTCTTAACAAGCTCTCTAACATCGGCACTCTTCCTGCTAACTCTCTGGGGTTGCAGAGCACTTCTGTAAATCCGGACACTCCTTACAAGACTTACAGCTACTGCCACTACTCCAGGTACATGACACCAGAGAGAGTGTGAGACGAGCCAAAGAAACATACTTCATTGGCTTGGCTAACACTCTCTCGCCCAACGGACTAAACAGAACCACAGACCGCTAATAAACATAATGCCACTTCAGCTGTACCTACTAGCACACTCTCTTACCTTGCCTAACCTACTCATTATCACCACCATCATCACCATCATCACCACCATCATAATCACAACATCATGATCACCATCATCATCATTACCACCCACCACCAATACCACCACCACCACCACCACCACCACCACCATCATCATCATCATCATCATCATCATCATCATCATCATCATCATCATCATCATCATCATCATCATCATCATCATCATCATCATCATCATCATCATCATCATCATGTCGTACTATCCACGTCATATCATCCCCATCATGACACCACGTAACCCTTGTAAAGTTAACCGATATAGCCTCTGCGTTGCCATCATATCTAGCCAATCACATGTAACCTCTCCTTTTCAAATCATTGTACATATTCATATCGTCAATGTAACTACTACATAACAGCCCTGAAGAAGTCCTGCATGGCAGGACGAAATATTGGTATTTTATATATATTCTTAATCTCGCACATATTTGCTGTTGTTCTTCGTCGAATTGCGGTGTTTCTGCTCTCAAACTTATTAATGAATTATCACTGCAAGCATCCTCGGATTCCACGAGCGAGATTGGTATCGTGTCCTTTTCTTCTTCGATTCTTAAAGTCTTTGGCTGCGAAACTCTGAAAATCCAATCACATTTATCCATAAAAGAATGGTAAATTTCTATTTTTGTGAATTTACAAAACTGCTGACGAAATAGATACCGTTTCTTTCACATAGACCCAATTTTCCTGCCGACAGGTTGAAATTACAGGCAAAAGTGAGGAAAGCAAACAGTTCTAAAAAAATATTCAGACTTCAAATTAAAGAACAGGAACAAGTTTCCAAGAACGAAAAAAAATTCAATGTAGGTAAAACGAAAAAAGATCTTCAACATTTCCAACGAATTTGTGAGGATACTCTATTTGTTTCGAAGAATGCCCAATTTAGACCCAAATTACCCCCACCTTACCCTAGACCTTTTTCATCTTCTCACATCGTTGGCTTAACACGCCAGAAAAAGCAAGCCACGGCTGAAGGTGCGCACGAAATCCCACCGGTCAGGATCATGTGGCTACGAAGAGATGGCTAAATCCCGTGTTTTCGTGCTTAGTGCCTCGTGCCGGTGCTCCGTGCTTAGTGCCTCGTGCCTGTGCTCCGTGCTTAGTGCCCATGCTTGTGCTCCGTGCCTAGTGCCTGTGCTTCGTGCTCAGTGTCTCATTTTACATTTGCACCATTTAGGTATGTGAGACTGTTTCCCTACTTCTCTTTTGTCAAGTGCCAACTCTGCATCGCTTCTTTCCACCAACAGGCTTCCAGCTCTTTGCACTACCATTGTATGTCCATTTGCGTCAATAAGAATTTGATGAAAACGGAAAAAACTAATTCTACAGAATTTTATCTAGGATTTCAGAGCACTTGAGAAGTGTTGCCCCCTCTTTTCCCTATGTTTTGCCAGTCATTACAGAACCCAAGTGCTCATAAAAAATGGGCAGATATCAATTTCTGAGATTAAGGAAGAAAAAGAACTTTAAGGTGATCATCCTTTATGGCTGTGCTAGCCATGATTTCATAATTCAATTTTTTGACCCCAGATATGTTGCCTGCCCTAAAATTTTTTTTCAGTTATCAAGAATATGGTCTCAACTTCTTTCCTGATTGCCCAAAGACCTCCTCTATTCATGCATGTTACCAATGTAACATTGTTATCTTCTGCTTTACAGTCACGTAAAATTGCCATCGAATGCTGGCTTGCTGTTGACCGCCATTTTTTTCCAATTCTGTACTTATTGTGCAGGTTGTGTAGAACATACCCTCCAATGTACTGCAGCCCTCCTCGTTCTCTTTCTCTCAAATCCTTGGAAGAGGTTTGTGTTCGTTCACTGGCCTGCTCTTTGCAACTAATAATCATCTTATCTGCAAGCTTGGTAGCCAGTAAAGTTGCTGCAGCTGAGGTAAGGCATGGAAAAAACTCCCTTGATTTTACTGGCATAGAAGCATGAAAATTTGTGTAGAACTTCTCAACATCTTTTTCTGTTGAAAAGACTTGAACAGATCACTTAGGATTTTGAACTGTGGGCTAGAGGCTTAAAGTTCACTCAGCTGATAAACTAACAACTCATTTTGGATTTGCTTGGGAAAAACAGCAGTGCTTCTAGCTCTCCACCAAAAACTTCAATAACACATGAGTTAGCACTACACAACTTGGGGACTTTGCATTCTCTGATTCATTCTCATGGTTCTCTTTTGGTTGCTTAGCTGCTGCGTGTCTCTTTAAACCTGCAAGGGCTTTGCATACCTTGCCACACTTGTCGCACTCCGTATCTTTTCTTTCAACCTACACAGCAAATGGAAAATAGGTAATAGGCCTAAAGTCAGCATTTTGCTATCTACAATTGGCAACATTCCTCCCCAAAACAGTTAAGAAAAGATCTCTAACATTTAAGAATTCAAGAAAGATGAATTCGCTTATTAAAAAGTTTAAATTGCAGTGATGAAGACAAACAAGAAATCTGACACACAACACGAAACCATGAAGAGAAAGCAGGATGGGCCTAACTGACTTTCAACAACCCGTCCATCTACATTTTGAAAAATCACTGCGAAATGAAAAAAAAATTAAAAATACGCACCTGTACCACTGCATCATCAAACTCTTCCTGGATCGCATCATCATCCTCGAGTGCATCCAAAATTTCATCAAAATCGTCTCCGAATATGAACAGTTCACTGTCATCCGCCATATTTATCTGAACTCTGTACACGGCCATTGTCACGTGACGCATGCGTTCAACTTCAAACCGAGAACAAAGAAGTGCGCTTTTGAAGTGTGCCGTGATTCATAACCAGAGTTTCCCTCTATTAGCAATGAGCTGAGACAAGGAGCGTTTGTAATGATTCAAATTTCACTATTGTCTCAGTCTCAGTCTCGATGGATATCTGTGCGCATGAAAATCATTTCGCAGCCTTGCTGGCGGCATAGACTGATTACGATGAGTCCCAAGAATCGCTATCCAAAACGAGACTATTACACCAAACCACTCTAACCCGAGTCTGATTGCACAAGACAGAAGACAGATGGACAGTTTTAAACTCTCCTGAAAACGGAAAAAAAGTTTCAAACTCTCCTGCGCAGAGACCATTCTGTCTCGTAAACTCAGTTTGGATTCAGTGTACATGGACTTTGTGCCTTCCTAGACTTGATGAAACTACATAACATTGATCTTCATGGAACACAGAAGTCGAAATACAAAC
Organism: Aurelia sp. 4 Dawson et al 2005; assembly: GCA_964019985.1. Taxonomy (NCBI): domain Eukaryota; kingdom Metazoa; phylum Cnidaria; class Scyphozoa; order Semaeostomeae; family Ulmaridae; genus Aurelia; species Aurelia sp. 4 Dawson et al 2005. The sequence continues at coordinate 10,851,950 of OZ026495.1, forward strand.
ATGTTGTGTTTGAAAAGAAAATCTTAGTGAAGATCAATCATAAAGTTTAACCTTTCAATCATGAAGTTTGATCTTCATGATTGTTTGAAGCAATGATGAAGTTTGTACCGGGTGTCCCAAAAAAGTAAACGGATTTTGTCGACCCTAGCGATGAGACTTTAGCGCGAATCAACGCGAAATGATTTTCAAAACATACCTCGATAGCTAACTTGAACGTAGATACCTCGTTTTTTTGATATCGGTGCGTTGAGAGAGAAGGCCTTAGTCTTCAAAGGACAAATTTGCCTCCATCTCCAAACCAGAGCTTTGACGTTTTGGCCTAAGCAAATTCTTGACACGCAGTGAATAAAATCAATTGAATTTGAAGACGGCACAACAGATGTGTTTTACGAAATACAGTTTCTGTGAGACTTATCGTCAATGGGGCTCCGAAATCAGTTTCATTTATCTCTAAATATCGACAATACACATACTGTTCATCGGTGAAAATACTCCCGACTTGAGCATCAACAGACTCTTTGAACAGTCGAATCATTCCTTGAAAAGAATTATTATAAGATCTCTCGAATTCAGGTGATCATGACGTATCTTAAAATTCCCGGCGGGTGGGTCATCAACAAGCGAGGAGACAACATTTGGCCCCCAAAAGATCTCCAGACCTTCCTGTTTTGACTCCCAAGAGATCTGATGAAAAATTCTTTTCAAGGAATGATTCGACTGTTCAAAGAGTCTGTTGATGCTCAAGTCGGGAGTACTTTCACCGATGAACAGTATGTGTATTGTCGATATTTAGAGATAAATGAGGCTGATTTCGGAGCCCCATTGACGATAAGTCTCACAGAAACTGTATTTTGTAAAACACATCTGTTGTGCCGTCTTCAAATTTTGTTGATTTTATTCATTGTGTGTCAAGAATTTGCTTAGGCCAAAACGTCAAAGCTCTGGTTTGGAGATGGAGGCAAATTTGTCCTTTGAAGACCAATAAATTCACTCTCAACGCACCGATATGAACAAATGAGGTATCCATGTCCAAGTTACCTATCGAGGTATGTTTTGAAAGTCATTTTGGATTGATTCACGTTAAATTCTAGTCACTAGGGTCGACCAAATCTGTATACTTTTTTTGGGACACCAGGTAGATTTCAAGACATGAAAAGAGTTCACTTCGCTGATGGCTAATTATGGAATTCTTCAATCAAAAAAGACATCCCTAACAGAAACTATGGGCGTGGTCCAAAAACTGTACTGAGCAAGGGCGTTCCCTCAAAAATAAGTGGGCGCGGCCATAAAAATTTTTCGGGGCTTCGCCCCCTGACCCCAGTACTTCCGTGCGGCTTCGCCGCATTTTAGCCCTGTCACAAAATATCCTAGATCAGCCCCTGTTGCACTTTCCAATTTCATATTTCTGTCTTTGGTAAAAAGATGGTCATGATGCTTATGATGGGGTACACAAAGATTTTGATTGTTTTTTTTTGTTTTTAATTTGTTTTGAGTGGGCTTGTCAGGATTGATTGGGAGTAAATGAATAAATAACTACTAAACAAAGCCTACATTGTATGTTTCACTCATGGAGAATTCAATCAAACTGGATGATACAACAGATAGCATTCCCTCGACTGCTGAAGAGGACGCTGCCCCAAATGAAGGTATTCCTGATTCTCCTTGCCGCCAGGCCAGTGATGGCCTAATAATGGGCCTAGGCGAAGGCGTGCAGGACACCTGCAGCAATGAATCGAACGAAGCTGAAGGTGGAAAACAACAGAAGGGGCAAAGAAAAGCAAAAGCTAAACAAAATCAAAAGAAAAGCAAAGCTTCAGACAAGGCCCCAGCTGCGAAGAATACCAAGACAACGACAAAGAAGACTGATACATCAGAAACAGCAAAGTCAAAACAGCCCCAAACGAAAGTCAGCCATGGCAGCTCAAGTCAAGTATCTCCAAAATCTACCAGAAGTCGTACTGCAAAAAGCACAACAACAATCATACAAACACAGACGCAGGAGCCTCCACAGGAGAACAGTGCACCTCCCATTCCTACCGATTCGGACATTGTGGATGGGATGAGGAAGATAACACATTATTTTGCGCTGTCATCAAGGGCTCAATCACTACAAGCTCTTGAAAAGCACTGCATTGTGACCTGCAAATTTGACCAGAGAGGCGAGTCTGCTGAACAGATGATAAGATGTGACATGTGTGATGTTTGGCAGCATCTTTCGTGTGTTGGATTAGATGGACTTGATGAAACTGCCATTGAAAGTATCTTTCCATGGTTCTGTGATGGATGCAAAATGAGTGTAAAGAACATGAATGCTGTTAAGACTGAAATAAACGATTTGAAACATCAAGTGGCAAACTTGACAAAGCTTTTAGCTGAAAATAGAGGGCCAGTACCTAAAGTGAACAAAAAGAAGTCGGTCCAAGATGTCAGCATTAATTGCCTGGTTATTGATGAGGATAATGAGTCACAAGAAACAGGCTTTAACCAAAGTCAAACCAACAATGAATCAATCAAGGCGAAAAAGTGCAATCCACAGGTCTCAGATATGGCGGACTCAATTTCTAAGCTAAAATCAGAAAACTCCAGCCTTAAAGAACGTCTCACCACAATGCAAACCTTCATTAATCAACTTCTTGATGAAAAAGAGCATGCAGCTGAACCCTGGCTACCAGCAAGTCATCAGAATAGGCCAAACAAAGGTTCTTCAAAAGGGCAGTACCAAAACCCAGCAAGATCAAATAATATGCGAAATAACAATGTTCAAGGAAAGAGAAAAGGGAAAAATGAGAGGAACACCATTCAAAAGGAGCCATCTGCAAATAGTAACAACGTCACTTTAGTCCTGGGGGATTCTCATGTCAAAAGATTAGATGATTCAAAGATGCCCAATGTGAAATCACATGGAATTGGTGGTCTGAGATCAAACCAAGTGGTAAAACGCCAAGGTCAGCAATTATCCTTGGATGTGCCAAAGGCTAAAGAAGTTATCTTGCATGTTGGAGTTAATGATGTAGCAACTAGCACTCCAAAACAAATCGTAGACAATTTTGATGATATTACAGAGAGGATCAAAGAAAAGAACCCAGATGTTAGAATAACTATTTCATCAATTATGCTCAGGAAAGACAAGACATCCCTGAACATTACAATATTGGAAACAAATATGCTGCTAAAGAAGTTCTGTTCATCTCATGGGTATGACTTTTTAGAACACACAAATATCACCTTTCGCCATCTCTGTCACGACGGTTTACATCTGAATGACCAGGGAATCAAACTTTTTACACAGAACATAGTTAATCATGTGAACTTAGGGTGAAATACTTGTAAGTCTAGGTAGCTCCATAGTAGGAGAGGATGCCAACAAAACTATGGCACCAGGTAAACCTGAAACTTTTAAAAATGCTGGTCAAGATAATGTCTCAAAGACAGGGTGTCATCAGCATATGGGCTACAGGAAGGGCATGGCAATTGCATCCCTGAATGTCAATGGTCTTCGTAGTCACCTTGATGAGGTTAAAATATTGATGACAGACCTAGGTATTCATATCCTTGCTCTAAATGAGACCAAACTTGCCCCAGACTACCCAAAAGAGTTGACTAATGTGGCTGGCTACCAGCAGGAACGCTTGGACAGGACTTGCAATGGTGGTGGAGTTTCAATCTACATTAGGGACTCCATCAAATACAAACCTCGGCCTGATGTCCCAGCTGATGATTTAGAAATCATCTGTATAGAGGTTGAACCTCCCAAAAGCAAATCCTTTCTTGTTCTTGCTTGGTATAGGCCACCTAGTGACCCTGTTGCTTCTTTTGATAAGCTAGAAAAGGTCCTTTCCTATTTGGACAAGGAGGGGAAAGAAATTATCCTTTTAGGAGACACAAATTGTGATCTACCTACAAAACAAGCTGAACAGCCCATTGATAATGACACCAAACACATGACTGGTCTGTATGAGCTATTCAGCTTCAAACAGCTTGTTGAGGAACCAACTAGGGTCACTTTAACTACCTCTTCTATCATTGATCATGTAGCTACAACATGTGCCAGGAACATTGTTGAAGCTGGAGTGCATAAAGTTACTTTGAGTGATCATTATATGGTGTACTGCATTCGTAAATTTAATGGTGCAGTTGAAAAGGGCCATAAAATGATTAAAACTCGTAAAATGAAAAATTTTGACAAGGAAGCATTCTTGGCTGATGTTTCTGGCATATGCTGGGAGCAGATGTTCAGTGAAACTGATGATATCAATGCTCTTGTTAACTATTGGTCCAGCTTGTTTTCTCTGATAATAGACAAACATGCCCCAATAACTGAAATGCGTGTCTCAGAGAAATATTGCCCCTGGATTGATAAAGACCTTAAGGCCCTAATGCAGACTAGGGATAAGCTAAAAAAGGCTGCATCCAAAAGAAAGTCCCAATTTCTAATGGACTCATATAGGCAGGTCCGTAATAAGGTCAATACTATGAATAGTCATCTTAAGAAACAATATTATACTGACAAGATTTCGTCTTGTCAAGGCAACATGAAGGAATCTTGGAAGACAATTAATGAGCTGCTTAATAAGAGATCAAAGTCTAGTAACATTGAATGTCTCAAAGACTTGGGTACTGAAACTGTTCACAAAAAAGAAATTTCTAATGTAATGAACAACTTCTTTTGCTCTGTAGGTAAGGATCTTGCGAACAAAATTGCCCCTGTTCCCAATCCCCTTCTGTCAGGTGACTATGAAGTTAACAAAGATAGGGCTGAGTTTAACTTCAAGACAATTGAGGTTAAAGATATCAGGGCTGCATTTGCCAAGATTAAGACTGCAAAGAGCTTTGGGATTGACAATATCTCTAGCTATTTTTTGAAACTTGCTCTCCCTTACATTGGAAACTCTTTGGCTGCCTTGTTTAATACTTCAATTGAAACAAGCCAGTTTCCTGACTCATGGAAGGTTGCTAGAGTCACCCCAATTTTTAAAGAGGGGGATAAGACAGAAAAGTCCAATTATCGCCCAATTTCAGTCTTACCTGTCATCTCAAGGCTCTTTGAAAAACTTGTTTTTGACCAACTGTATCAGCACATGAAAGAAAACCATCTCTTTTCTCCTGACCAGTCTGGCTTCTTACGCCTTCATTCTACACTTACTTGTTTACTTAAAAATACTGAGGAATGGTACAATGGGCTGGACCTTGGTCAGCTTGTGGGACTAGTATTCATTGATTTGAAAAAGGCGTTTGATACTGTTGACCATGAAATTCTCTGCAAAAAGCTCCAAGTTTATGGTGTTCAGCATCGGGAGCTATCATGGTTTAGGTCTTACCTAACGTGCCGGAAACAGTTTTGCAGGGTCAATGGTGTTGCTTCAGACATAGAGGACATTGAAGTTGGTGTGCCGCAAGGCTCATGTCTTGGCCCTCTTCTATTCCTCATTTACATCAATGATCTCCCACAGGCTGTCCAAGGTTCTACTGTGTCCATGTATGCTGATGACACCAGTCTGTGCCACCAGTCCAATGATATAACTCAGCTGAATAAGGCTATTAACAATGATCTAAGGCATCTAGACACCTGGCTACAAGGCAATAAGCTTTCCTTGAATGTTGCAAAAACAAACTCTATGCTTATTACCACCAAGCAGAAACGTAACATTCTCAAAGATACAAATCTGGATTTGGATCTAAATCTTCGTGAAAGTGAGCTGGAAGTAGTCCAAAAAACGAAATACCTTGGAGTACAAATTGACTGTTCTTTGGATTGGAAAGAACAAATTAAGGCTGTTTCTGCCAAGGTCTCAAGGGCTGTTGGCTTTTTAAAACATGCCAAGAATTTTCTACCAAGGGAAACTCTGAAAACTCTCTACACAGGTATTGTTGAGCCTCACTTTCGATATTGTTGTTCTGTTTGGGGTTGCTGTGGTTCTACTGAAATAAACCAGTTGCAAAAGCTTCAGAACCGGGCAGCCAGGATCGTAACAAATAGCAGCTTTAATACCCCAAGCAGACCACTTATCGAAGTACTGGGTTGGAAGACCATTGAACAACTTATTAGTATTGAATCTAAAACAATGGTCTTCAAATCACTCAATGAGCTTGCTCCGCAATACCTGTGTGGCCTATTTACAAAAAACTCACAATGCTCCACCCGTACCCTCCGTAATACCGGCACTGATGTGAGGTTACCAAAGAAAAATTCTGCGAATGGGAAAAAATGTTTTTCGTTTCGTGGAGCAAAATTATGGAATAGCCTATCAGCTGAGTCAAAACAGGCATCCTCTCTGAATAGCTTTAAAAAGTCTATCTAGAGATGAGGGCAGGGGTGGACTTTGTGGCGGGGGCGGCGGGTGCTCTTGGTTGGCCGGCCGGGTCAGAGCGACTGGTGACTGGATCTATTGTCGTCGGTTGCTCTGGGCTGGCCTGTCGATCGGGGGTGGCTGCTGCCGGCGTTGCAGGGTCTACCCTTGCCCTGAAATTTTAATTTGTTTTCTCTTTGTAAATATTTTCTTTAGTGTAAATTATCAATTATTGTAAATAGGTTTTAACATTATGGTTTTTTTTCTTGTAATTAGGTTTGAAATACTTTTATTTTTAGATTATATTGTAGATGTTTTTAATGGAGGGCCCCTTGAAAAACAACTTTGTTGAAGGGCAACCCTCCCTAAATGAATGAAAATGAATGAAATGAAAATGAAATGAAATGATTTCTAGCTACTGAAAGCTAATTTAGGCCCACTGTGCACGCCGCATCGAGGCATGGGACCCCTAGTTTAACGTCCCTTCCGAAGGACGGCGAGGTGAGTTGCGAGGTCAGGCCGTAGTGGTCACCCATCCGAAATCTGACCTCACTCGACCAAGCTTAACTTCAGTCACCTGACGAAGACTGTATAAGCCACTCGGCCACTCACCCCGCAAGAGCAAGAGTGGTACATTTTGCCTAAGATCTGGAATGAATCATTGTGCATTAACTAAATCAACTGCATATACCGTGGCGAAGAGTTTCTTAATCACTGCCTTAAAGGTTACAATAGACTGGCTCCACAACTCTGTATGCTCTTTAGAACTGATTTGTCGCTAATGCAGAAGGAGCCTCATTGAGCTGGCCATCAGCAACAACAACAGCAGCGAAATTGAGCCAGTCTAAGGTTACAGTAACCTTAACCAAGTAGCGGCAGAAAGCTTTTCTGTCAGTAATTTCTACTTGATTGGTACCGATCTGCCCTTCTTTCTGTTTTTCAGCAGGTTTCAAAGGAAACAGCACAAATGACAAAATATCATAACGATTAAAGTACATCTGTTTATCTGACACATTAAAAAAATATTTAAAATTACCGACCTTTTACGTTGCTACCGCAAATCACACTCATAAAAGAACAAAAGTAGTTGTTAGTAGTTATTCTAAAAGACCCTTAGGAATCGCACCTTCAGCACGCTAGGAAGTATCAAAGATGGGAAGGGAGGTACTTTTTAATATACCGTTACTCTATTATCATGAATACCGTTACCGTTGCACTGAAACCAATAGGCATTAGCTGACACGGTGAAAATAATAATAACATGAGTAAGCTACCACAGCTAGAAAACCTTGCGAGACTACTTAACATTAGTTTTCATCCCAGTTTCGTTACGCGTTGCATTGTTTACTGCTTAGTTAATATTTAGTATGACCGCGTATTTTGAAATACTGTGTCACTAATGGATAGCTCTGCTTTCCGCTCCAGTCAGTAGTGAGTTGCCGTTTTGCAAAACCATTCTCCTAAGAAAACAGTTAATTTCTCCAAAATTACTCGGTCTATCCCGGGTAATTTTGGAGTAAAATTACTTTTAAAATTACTCGGTAAAGGAACGCTTGTGAAACTTGCTATTGAAACTTGAATCTTGCGTTCCCAACAGATCACGTTCATTCTTTTGCCAATGGAAAAATTTCAGAGAGTTATTCTCAGGCCCATTTTATAAGTCGTGCCGCGCCGCGCCAAATCATAGAAATTTGAGTTCGACTGAGGTTCGACTTGGAGCGCCCCTGTTTATAAGAACAAAACTTGAATAAAGTTTTTTGTAGTATTGGAGAGAAACTTAGCAAGGAAATTCCTGATACTGGTAATGCTTTTCTAGACAGTGCCTCTGATGGTAGTACCGAGAGCGAGAGGTTCACTTTTTCGCCACTTCAACCAGACCATTTGCTGAAAGCTATAAACAAATTTAAAACATCTCATAGTTTTGGTGTAGACAACATTTCCAGCTATTTTCTTAAAGTTGGAATGCCTATTTTAGCTCCTCCATTGAGCGAAATATTCAACTTATCCATGTCTAAAGGCTTATTCCCTAATGACTGGAAAATTGCCAGGGTTGCACCAATTTACAAGGATGGTCCGACTGACGTGGATTCAAACTATCGGCCTATCTCGGTACTGCCAGTAGTCTCGCGCCTGTTTGAGAAGCTAATCTGTGACCAATTCTATTCTTTCCTCAATGAACACCGTCGTCTGTTTTCAAAACAATCAGGATTTCGGAAATTTCATTCCGTGCTTACCTGTTTGTTAGGATGTACAAACGACTGGTATCTGAACCTCGATAAGGGACAATATACTTCTGTCACCTTCATTGACTTAAAGAAGGCTTTCGACACTGTTGATCACCAAATATTGATAAGAAAGCTATGTGTTTATGGAGTTGCGGGGAAAGAGTTGAATTGGTTCAGATCTTACTTGCAAAATCGTAAGCAGTGTTGCAAGGTCAATGGGCACGTTTCCAGCATGGAGTCAATTAAGTACGGGGTTCCCCAAGGTTCTTGCCTTGGGCCTTTACTATTTCTTATATATATTAATGATCTTCCCCTCTCACTTAAGTTTGGAGAAGTTAATATGTATGCAGACGATACCAGCATCTCCTACTCCTCGGACTCGGTTACAAATATTAATGATTCAGTCAATGAAGACTTGGATCACCTTAAGAACTGGTTGGAGGGTAACAAGCTATCGCTAAATGTAGCAAAAACACAGAGCATGCTAATCGGTAGCCGAACTAGACTCAAAAAGATCGGCATGTCTGAAAACCCTGAGCCAGCCCTGAAAATAGGAGAGGAGCCTATCTCTATGGTACACTAAATATTTAGGTGTTCAGATCGATCAGCACTTACTATGGGATGAGCATTTAAGTATTATTACCAAAAAAATTGCTCGAGGTTTAGGAATGCTGAAATACTCAAAAAATACCTCCCATTATCCACCATTCAAAGAATGTGTAAGAGTCTTGTAGAGCCTTACTTCAGGTATTGTTTACCTGTCTGGGGTAATTGTGGTACTACGGCTCTTCAAAAAGTGCAAAAGCTGCAAAACAGAGCAGCCAGGATAGTCACAAATAGTCCCTATGACGCCTCCGCATTACCGGTAATTAAACAACTTGGCTGGCTAAATATTCAACAAATGATTGAGTTTGAAACAACTAAGATTGTTCACAAGACATTGCACAATGAAGTACCTGAATATCTACAAGGTCTGTTTACTAGGGTCTCTGATAAATGCGTCAGGGAATTACGCAATTCCAAACTAGATTTGAACCTTCCGCTGTTGAAAACATCCTTTGGACAAAAGAGCTTTTCATTCAGGGGAGCAAAGCTTTGGAAAAAATCAGGATCCGAAGCCAAAACTACGAGTAGCTTTTCTGCTTTTAAGAAAGCTGTCACGCAAAATTGACTCCATATATTCTTTTACTTTTACTCTATATATATTTTTTTTATACGTTAGCTGCGACATAAAATTGTAAATAGGTTTTTGTTTAGTTGACAGGGCAAGCTGTAAAGCAGTAACTTTAGTTATTGAAGTTTTTACCCTGTATAAAGAATTAAAAATGAAATGAAATGAAATGAAACTTTTTGTCGTGCCGTGCCGAACCATAACGACGCATGCGCACAGCAATGATTTGAAAAATTTTCTTTTTAATATCATGCATTTGAATACATTTGTTCGCTAAATGATAAGTGCGGTACGGCGCGACTGAAATTGGTTTTATTAGTCGCACCGGGTCGACCCAGACGAGAGACCTGTTTGGCGTATGGCTCGACTTAATCGAACAAAGTATCAAGTTGGTTTTATAAGAGTCGCGCCACGTCGAATCTGACAAAATTGATCTAAATTCGCTCGGTTCAGCACGGTGCGGCACGACTTATAAAACGAGCCTTCGGCTGAGTGTCTGAAACTGTGATTCGAAACAAGGTAATCTGTTGACTAAGGTTTTTACCCTTCGCTATCGAAAAGTAAACTGAAATATTAAATTCGACTGCGAGAAATCTAGCCGTGCTTGTTCAGTCAGACTTGGTACAGTTGTAGATCAAGAACCCAGCTAGAGAGCAAGTATCAAGTCCAAGACCAAGACCAATATAAAGCTAAAGGAAGGGGGGGGGGAAACCAAACATTTTTCGAACAGTTTTGGAGATAAATCCACTCTTCTGAAATCAATATAAAGTTTTGAAAGATAATTTGCAAAGCCAGCCAGCGTTGCCATTTATGCATCCTTCCACTGCCAAGGCAAGGTCCTTTTCATCGCTCTTCGGCAGACCGAATAGCATTGGAGAATTTAACTGTTTTCTGTGGAGAGTGGTTTCTTAAAACGCCAAGTCGCCGCTTACTGCAGAGGAAAGCGGAAGGTGATTACTGGAGCCGTGGTGGAGGTGTTGTGGTGCAGTTGTGTAATCCTCTGATTTTGGAGTATCTTGTAAAAGGTGGACCCTAGGACTCTAGGATCCCTGAGACCCAAAAGACCATTAAGTACTGAATATGTTTTCATCCTTAACACCAGACCCTGAATACCAGAGTGTCACCATTATGCGTATAAACAATATGCCAATATCATCAAGCTATCAAGCAGGAAGTTGAGTATCGTAAACTTCTCCTTTTCCATCCAATGAACTTCCCCCCCCCCTGTGAACCAATGCCAGGAACCATGCAGAGAGTTCTCAAAATAGTGTGACGGAGGAGCAAAATATATTCTAAAAGACACCTATGTTGATTGATTGAAACAATGATATGTAAAATTGCGGTACCCAATCCGATGAACGAATGTATGTATGTATGTATGTATGTATGTATGTATGTATGTATGTATGTATGTATGTATGTATGTATGTATGTATGTATGTATGTATGTATGTATGTATGTATGTATGTATGTATGTATGTATGTATGTATGTATGTATGTATGTGTGTATGCATATATATATATTTTCGCCAAAGTTAACATTAAACTAAAAATAAGTTTATTCAAAAGAAGAAGACTGATTACAGGCGTGTGATATTAAGTAAAAATGAAAGTTAAAACCATTTAATCTAAGAACACCCATAGTACAAATGGCAGGGATAGCATCAAAAGGTCAGTGCGACCTTGTTTCCATAATGGTCCCTCCAAAGGTGTCAATAAAAGAAAAGTTTTCATAGAAGAATAAATTTTGGCGGTAGGCCAAATCCATTTCAATCCGTGTAAACTTTGGCCTGTCATATTCCCCACGAACAGTGCCAAGTACCTTGTACCAATTCAATTTTCAGCTTTGAGTGGCTTTTGCTTCGGCTTTTCGTCAAAATGGAATCATATGAGGAAATATAAAATCTTTCAGATTATTTTTGGCATCTCTCTTCGCCAAGAAAGATTTTAAGAGTTGAAGAAGATCTTGATATGTGCCAAACAATTTGGAGCTTTTTCCGGTATATCAAGTTTTGCAGTTGAAAGGGAATTGACCGCGAACTTCGTTTGGGGTGTACACTCATTTGCCTTATAAGAAACAACACATGAGCGCTGTCGTAGACGCAACCAAAAATTAAGAAAGTCGCGATCAGAAGTTAATTCGAAGTAAAGAAACTTCAAGTTTTGGATATGAGATGCAAATCATTTCAAGCAAGCAAAAGTATTCAAGTGAATAATGCTAAAAATTATGCCATTACAATGAGCGATCTTGCCATCCTCCTTTAATGGCAGTTTCTAGAAATTAAGGCAGTTTCTACTAAGGTCTCCAGGGCAATCGGCTTTTTAAGGCATGCTAAATCCTTTCTCCCTCAGGCAAGGTTAAAAACTCTTTACACTGGTATTGTCAAGCCCCACTTTCAATACTGTTTTTCTGTCTGGGGTTGTGCTGGATCTACAGACACCAACCATCTGCAAAAGCTCCAAAATCGTGCTGCTAGAATCATCACAAATAGCAGCTTTGATAACCCAAGCAGACTACTTATTGCAGAGTTGGGCTGGCAGACCATTGAAGAACTCATTGATAATGAGTCTAAAATAATGGTCTTCAAGTCGCTCAACGATTTGGCTCCACAATACCTGTGTAATCTCTTTACGAAAAACTCAGCATGCTCCTCCCACAACCTCTGGAAAACCGAGACTGATTTAAGGTTGCCAAAGAAAAAGTCAGCGAATGGGCAAAAATGTTTTTCGTACCGAGGAGCTAAAATATGGAATAGCCTCCCTGCTGAGTCAAAGACAGCATCCTCCCTGGATTGTTTTAAGAAAACTGTAAAGGGTTAATTTCTTTGTTTATTGTATATATTGTATGATTTTAAATAGGCTTTTAGATTATGGTTTCTGATTTTCGTTGTGATTTATTTTAATTATTTATAGTATGTAAGTTTTTAATGGAGGGCCCCTTGAAAAACGGCTTCTGCCGAAGGGCTACGCTCCTAAAAAGATTCAAATATCAAAGAAAGATTCAAATATCCTTAGTTTCACATAAAAACAGAATGTTAACCTTTAGCCTCTGGTGATTTTTGACAGTCAATTTTTACATGGTCTTGAGATCATTTCAAAACTTCCGCTTTTGACGACCCTAAGCACTCCATTTGTTAGCTATCTTGGAGAATATTTAGAGCATCCCCGCCGTGCAATATTGCGCGCTGTCTGCTCGATTCTTGGTATTGCTTGATAGGAGCGGAAGTTCATGGGATAGAAGAGAGGAAGTTTACGCTACGCGACCCCATGTTTGTCATGCGTTGGTACATTGTTTGGGTTAAGTGGTAGCCCTCAAGTGTTAATGGTCCTTTTCAAATTCAGTACTTTCGGGGCCTCAGGGGTTCTAGGGTCCTAGGGTCCAGTTTTTACAACATGTCTGATTTTGGAACAAGTACAGTTAGACGGAGTTGATTCGAAATACGGTAGGGCCACTTGAGCATCTTGACATGGGACCGAGCGCTTAGCTACTCTCGTAATCCCAGTGTTAGGCGCTAAAGCCGCAACTTCACCCTCACCTTCACCTTCAAAGCAGAGTTACCTTAGATACAATGAAACGCTAAAATACAGTATCACGGATCGGCTGTGCTACTTTAACAGTGTATTTCTAAAAATACTGTGTCACTGAATGAAAAAAGACTAAATTTGTTATTTTGCAGTGGCCCAAATTAAACTTTCCTCCGAACGCAAACTTTGTTTCTAATCATAATTTCATCCATTTCGTCAAGTCAAAATAACCAGATCTTCGAACTCCTCACCTTGCACGATATCTTAGAATCAATGAACCAGCTGCCCTTGCGAAAATAACTGAAAGTTTTATTTACGTTTCTTATAGAAATTACTAAACCTTGCTAAAAATGGCATTAACGAGAAAAACCTTTCTCCTTCTCAAAGCTGTGGAGTATTGACGTTTTGGATCCCGTAGTAGCTGATTCTTATCACTATCATTACACAGATAATTGTGTACCTCTCAGACGAGTGAATTGTGCTAAAGAAAACAAAGCAAACCTTACCTTTTGGTCTGAAATTTTAAGTTGCTATTGTTATTCCTATTGTCTATTGACATGATCAAAACAGCTTACTCGAACTTCAAGGACAAAACGAACAGTTACTTGTGGTATGATGTGTAAATAGGGAAACAACAATCATAATATCAAAACTGAACAGGTCTAGATGAAAAGTTTGAAATACATTGATCTGTCCGTTGGATTGGTGCATTGGTACCATAAATCGGAGTATTGCTTATTGAAAGCATTCGAGTGAATCAAACATTGTTTTTCAATTATGCGTTTTTTCAACAATGCATCATGTATTTCAATTATGTTTGAAGACCGCTTTCCAATTCTCATATGCCCCTCTGTCGTTTACAAGTTTCAGTGTCCTTGCTGCAATGCATCGTACGCTGATTACTATAATTTGCTTTAATTTACTTCAATTTGATTACAGTAATCAATTCAAGTTGATACTTTTATCAGTACTTGAACTTGATTCTGCAGTGACAAGCTGGAAATCAACATAGCAGGTCAGAAAATTAATCAAAGTAAGTCCTTCTGCCATATGGGACCACATCAACCAATTGTCACGTCACTGGAAGATTTCTAGTGCTGGACAGAACTATTAATGATTTTGCTTTAACAATGATTGTCCTTTACTTAATTTTCCAGCAGCCCTCCATTCAGCAAGTTCTGTTTTAGGTATTGCCCTTCGGGCTTGCCCCTGCCTTTACTTTTCACGTGGGAATTGTAATCACGCACTTTAGTTTGCTGGTTTTCTCTTCATGCATAAAAATATAGCCTCGTACTTTTTAAAACCTGCATTCAAAGCACTGTATTGCTTCGAAACGTCAAACAAAAACACGGCTTAGTCTTATGATTAATAATTTTATCATTGGATTCGTCTACTAAACATGGAAATGCCACTGGACTTGTCTACTTAATATCTTATTGAAATGTGAACTTTAATTTGTCTCTGCTTTCTGCACTTTGTCAACTATGATTGAGGAAGAGTGAAAATGAAATCTAAAATGATAATCGTCGCAAACTTGGTTCTTCGATCTTGGTGAGGCTACAGTTACCTGCCAACACTTCGATTTATGCATCAACCCTATCTCACCTGGCCTCCTACATTCTCATTTAAAAGTATTTCCGTGTTTGCCGAATGCCTCTGAGATTTAGCAAGTTTAGCTTTCTATCATACAGCAATGAAGCTGCAACAATTTTGGTGTTCTATTTTTAGCCTTGTCTCCATGGTAACCAAGTTGTCGTGCCATACGCTATGAAAAATATACATAGTTTCTCTTTTAATCCTTTTTAATTGGTCCAACTAAGTCAAAAGTATGAATTAACATCTATTTTGATCTATACATTTCATTTCTTTACGAAAAATTAAGTTTTACGACTTTTTAACACACTGTCATTTTTATGACGTCATGTGACATCCTAATGTGCGTTAGCAACTACAACAACAACGCTAATTAAACCATTGTCTCACAAATTCATTGTTTATATTATGGACAACCTTTGTGGCAAACTTGGCTGCCATATCTCAAGCAACAACAGAGATAAACAGGGGGGTGGAATCCACCCCCCCCAGGCATTATGTGTTTCAAATCGCCCAGGTGAGATAAGGTTGATGTTTCACCCCGCTACTGCACAATCACAATTACAGCTTATCACTTCAAGTTATGAAAAATATTCTAAAAATTCTTGATTTCAAAGAGCCTTGAAAGATAGAATTTCGATGTAAAGTCGTAAATATAAAATAAAGGAAGACTCGCGATAATCTTGTCGAAGTATTTTGCTGGAAATAAACGATAAAAAACGGCATTTGAATCACATTCACCGAGATGGTTAGGCACAAGTGTTCGTTCCCGATTAAAATCTCTTTACGTGCTGATATACGCAGAATATACACAGCACTGATTGTTTCAAAACTTATTGTCACCTGTTCAAAAAAGAGTTACGCCAGCCAAAACATCATTTCTTCAAAGGAAGAAGGAGAGCTGGGGGAGGTTTAGTGCTTTGAGCAGCTGGATCATGTGGAAGCCTTTGACCGGGCAATTTCTCTGCACATTGAACCTTCTTTGTGATTGCTCTCACCAAATCACGTGATTGCTTTAAATTGTAGGCTGAAAGTGGAAATAAGAACAATATCTGAATGCAAAGTTTTAATATGCCTAATTGCAGCTGGTCAGAAAAGGTTCAGAATTTCACACACTGGGTAATCGTGACAATTTCATTAAATTCTAACGATGATTTATCATGTTATAAAAGCTGAAAGATTAATTCCAATGTGAAATTCATGTTGGTAAAATCTGCAATCTATGTTAGTGTTTTCTGAAGCAAATTTTGTTGCACCTTTGTTTGTTTGTCATCTTGTTTTACAGCTAGCTTATCATACATAAATGTAAAAAGTTGAATAATCTACATCGATGAATAAATAAACATTCTTACAATCTTTTAACAAACTAACTAAATGAATAAAACGAATTTGGAGACACGTATTTACAAGCACTATGTCTACAGTTTTGGCCATCCCACTTTTTTATCGTGTTTTTAAAACTATTTAGAATTTCTGCCGATTTCATATCATTTGGCAGTCCATTCCAGACATGAGGTCCCAAAGATCGAAATCTATTTGACCCAAAGGTTATTTGATTTGGTCTATAATGCTGTAAGTTATTGGACTTTCGCAATGAGTAGCTAGAATATTTCATTTTGAAAATATCTTGCACGAAGGAAGGATTCCAATTAATCAGAGTCTCAAAAACTTCTATGCAGAGGATTCTTAGACGGGAAACATGCATAGTACACCTTTCTGACTTCGAAAGTAAGTCACCATATGAGCTAAGGTGATCATTACGTAAAAATCTAAGCGCACTTTCTCGATTTTTTTCAAATATTTGCAAAGATTTAGCTGAAGAGAAATACCACACTAAGGGGCAATAATCAAATTATAATAGAAAAAGCTCTGAAAAAGGATCTTCTTTTCATCAAAACCAATAATTCTTTTGAGTCTTTTTAAAAGATTAGTTGTGTTGCAGCTTTTCTGCAAGTTCAGAGATGTGCTGTTCAAAGCTTAGTTTATAGTCTAGGTGAATTCCTAGAAACTTGACTGTTTCTTCCAATTTTAACGTTTTTCCGTGGATGTTGAAATTTTCTCCACTTGCGTTTGTTTGATCCCTTTTGATAAGGAGTGCATGGAACTCTTCTGGATTAGCTATCATTTGGTCTTGTTTCAGCCAAGTCAAAACCCCAGCTTCTTCTTCCAGTACCTCAATCAAATTTGATAAAGTCTTGGAAAAATAAGCCATCATCGGCATAATTATGAAATGTTGCTTCTTCGACGAATAAACAAAGATTGTTAATGTAAAAATCGAATAAGCGCCCAAAACAGAGCCTCGAGGTACCCCTGATAAAATAGTTTGGAAAGAGGAATACGTATTATCTAACAGACTGTTTCCACCTTTTCAGGTAGGAAAAATCAGGACTAGAGAATTTTCGTCAACGCCATGGGCATGTAGTTTGACTATGAGTAAATCAAGCAGAATACAATCAAAGACTTTCGACAAATCCATGAGGATAGCCCCTACGACGTAATCATTATCGACTTTAATGCTCCATTCTTCAATCATTCTTATCAAGACATGTTGCGTACCATATGATTAGGCAGCGATGAGCAGCGAAAGGGTTTCATCTTAGGATGGGATAAGTTGATTTTTCAAAACCTTTTCATAAATTTTGGAGGAAACATTAAGTCTACTAACGGGACAAAAATTTTGTTCAACTGTACGATTTGCCTCTCCTTTATCTAAAGAACACACAGCAGCGCGCTTTCCATTATTTGGAAACCTATTGCTTCGTATGCTGTTATTGATAACGTTGGCTAACGGGAGTGCAAGTTCATCTACAGCTAACAGTACGAGTTTTGATTAAATTTGATCTTCACCCGTTGATTTTCCGCCATCCAATGACTTTAATTGTTTCCTACCTTGACAAACCTCTACTTCACGAAAAGAAAATGAATGGAAATTGATTGCAGGATTTCGAATGATCGCTAAAATACTTGTATGGTTTTTGTACGTTTCGATAATCAAACCAATGATTTGCCGGTCATCATCAGTTGCAGCCGCATCTGCAATATTGCAGGGTTTAACACCACTAGATTTTTCTACGATGTTAACGTAGTGATCGTTAAAGATCTGGGCCAGCTTCCTGTCTTCAGTTACAATTTTAGCATTTCTAACTAAGGAAATATCATTTCCAGCTAAGCCTCCTTTGTTAGAAAGGAAAGGTTTAACAAGATTCCAGAAAGCACGAGTCAACACCAGTCCAGTTTCTGTTGCTTATTTGAAATGCTGTTTAATTGCCTTTTTCTTAAGACAACGCATTTATTTCTCTGTCTTTTAAAATCTACTTTTAATTTTCTTTTGTAGCGTGGTTGGCAGAGTCGGACGTGTCTTGGACATATTCTCAAAATTTACTTGTTTGAAGATAATTTCAATTGAACTTTGGCAGAATGACCAATAAACGTGATATACAGCTGCGATTTATAACGGATGTTATCGATAATATCAACCGAGTAAAGAAAAAAAAAACTGGAAAAGGGATCAAATTGTTGGTGACGTAGAAACACAATTGGGAATAAGCGCAGTCGATTGGCACTCGCTTATCGAAGAGGTATTGAGCAAGGGAATATTGCGCAGCAATGAAGGTTCGCTTGACATTGACTACAAGCAGAGATTTGAACTGACAAAGTCTCTCGTGAACTTTATGCACAATGTTCCCTTGCCCCAGCCTGATGTCCAAGCCAACTCGACTGATGAAAAACAGACGGCAACAGATGAGATGGGGATGAGTGTCCAAGCCAAATCAACAGATGAAAAACAGACGGCAAATGAGGAGGTGGGCCATCATTGTGGAGTTGCAGACGATATTGCTCACCTCGGTAAATCTGTTCACGATGAGATTCTCTTACTGAAAGCTTTGGTGTCTAGACACTCAACGTCGCAGGCGAGAAAATCTCTGACCACCCATGCCCTAGACTAGCTCAACTAGCCCCTCAATTTCGCTGCTGTGGTTGTTGATGATGGCCAGCTCAATGAGCGACTAGTTGCCAAAGAGTATCTCAAATCGGAGATTTGGAGCGGAAAAATCTGCTGTTTACTTGATTGGAGCATTTTAGCGACAACAATAGCTAATTCATTTGTAGCCAATCGATTTTTGTTGTCTTTACTTTTTATTCCTCGACAGCCTCCTTTTCAAAGGATAAAAAAGTTAAAATGAAAAATGAAATGGAATGAAGAATATTCAGGCAGACTTGCAAAACTGTACCGAAACTAAAGCCAGCAGACCAAGGCTGTCCAAACGATTTATTTCTAATCCCTTCTGTTGAACATACCTTTCAATCGTGCCACCACATCGTCATCAAAGCATCCACTTTCAATCCATTCATCATATTCCGATATCAAATCAAAAGCTGACAGGCCTTGATAGTTTCGAAGTCGCACATCAGCACCTACAACACATTTATATCATTTAGTGAAGACATTGCAAACACACCGTAAGAAATGATGACATGTAAAATTGACGGGTAACTCTAAAGAATGCAGCATTAATTTTGCATCTTAAACCCAGTTTCAAGGTGACATAACGCAAGGGTTTAAAGTGAACATAGGCATGAACATTGCTCTTCATTTCTGGCCTATCAGATATCAGGAATTCAAGCTGACGCCATCAGTTACCCAAATTTGGTGTGGTACGTGTGATGGCCAATGGTCTTTGTGAAGCTGTTTTTCGCAAAGGTATGTATGCTAGGAATCCCTTTGAATAACAGAGCACACTTCAATTCAGTTCAATTTAAAACGAGCTACTTCATCTAAAAAGACGGGAAAACTGGATTTATAGCTGCTCCCCAGCACGGAGCACATATTTTTTGGACACCTTACAGTTAAATGTATTTTCCGAAGAAATGGCTGTGGTATTTCAGGTAGAACGAAGCACGATGAAATTTGACATGGTACATCTTACAGTAAGGCACAAATATTATTGGGCGAATAAAGGCAAGAAGAGAAAAATTCCAATTTTGCTTTTTTGAATGGAATAAACTTTATTCTGAAATCAGACTTGCATTTCATTTCATTTCATTTCATTTCATTTTATTTTCATTTTATAATATTTATTCAGGTTTAAAAAGGTTCATAACTTTATATGTTTTTCAACCTGACCTGTTTAAAAGATTAAAATACGTACCAAAACAAAGAATTACTGACTTAACCTGATTTACAATATCATACAAAACTGAGGCTATAGATGAGAATGTAAAAATGAAATAAAAGTTATCCCCGAATATAGCTGTTCTTTGAAGGTTTTCAAGGAGGGGGCCAACTTACTAGCTCTTTCTAGGCTGTTCCACAGTTTTGAACTGCGATAAGAAAAAGCCCTTTGGCCATTGGTCGTTTTTAGGAAAGTTTTCTTAAGATCAGTTTCTGATGAGCGCAGAAACCGCTCTCTTTCATCCAAATATTTTGAGAATAATTTTCTCAAATAATTTGGTGCAAGAGAATTTAAAGACTTGTAAGTTAGCGTGGCTGGCTCCTTTCTTATAAGATCACTGACAGTTGACCAACCAAGGCTCTCAATTATCGGGGCAGCAGAGGCATCGTATGGGCTACTAGTTACAATTCTTGCCGCTCTATTTTGGATTTTTTGCAAGACGTCAATTTGTAATTCACTACAGCAGCCCTAAATGGAACAAAAGTAACTCAAGTGGGGCTCAACAATTCCTCTATACATTTTGTTGAGCACATCAGATGGAAGATATTTCTTAGAAGACTTAGAAAGTCCAAGTGTTCGATTAGCCTTGGTCTTGATAGTATCTATATGTTTGTCCCAGTTGAGGCTACTATCTATCTGAACACCTAAGTATCTTATTTATTTATTCTATTTATTATGTTATTATTAAACTCATATTTTTATACGATATCTCATCAGTTATAAATTTTATACAACAGTTTCCTCTCCACTAATATAACATGTTACAATTTGATAAATAGAAAAATAGAAAAAAGAAAAAAAAGGAAAATTCAAATAGCTGTTGATAAGTTGAACGGAATTCAATCTGAGGGCTGATCTTCCTGAGAGTCGTGTTTTAGTTAGGGTTTGCTGAGCTCTTTAAATGCGTTTTCAATTTTCTTTTAAACTGATAGAGTGAGGGGGTTTCCCTTACTTCAATAGGTACTTCATTCCAGGCTTTAAGCTCAGAGAGTTGGAAACCTTTTTTGTGCACTCAAGCTTAAACTTTGGAATGTCAAGATTTCTATTGTTTCTTGTGTTATACCTAGAGATTTCATTCCGCTGAGTACATTGTCCCACAGGCTTTCGGGGCATTGTTTATTGACTATCTTGTGTGCCATGACAGATCGATCAAAATGGATGATTTGATCAACGTTCAGCCCATTCTAGGCCCAGAGGTCTTTTAATCTAGCATTTTAAATGATGGAGAAGGCCCAGTTCTGCAGTCGCTGAAGCGTTTGCAGCTGCGTATTTGGCAGGCTGCCCCAGACAACATCCCATACCGTAGGTGACTTTCAACAAGCGTATGGTAAACCTCACATAGCTTATGCCCCATTCACAGTGCAAGTTAAACCAGCTTAAATTAAATCAGGTTTGCGAACAGGGCCTTCTGATTGGTCAATCCAACAAATCCAGTCGTTTGATTGGTTGAAATTTGAACTTGTTTAAATAAAGCTGGTTTAATTGTGCCAGTTTGAATGCAGTATTAGATTGCGGAAGAATGTTTTTGAGTTTCTTCAATGTAGACAAACCACTTGTTACTTTCCTTTTTTTAAGATTTGAAGTGCTCCTTCCAACTGAAATTCTCGTCGACTATAGCCCCAAGTGACTTAGTTTTTCTTACTCTTATTTTCATTATCTTGTGTTGGTAATCATTTCATGTCCTGATCACCTATGAAAAAAGATGATGGAGCATCAAGCTGGCTTTCGATCTTACGGATGTTTGGACCAGAGCCTATTATAAGTCATTGCGTTTTCACAACGTTCAGAGAAAGTTTGTTTGCATGCAACCAATCCTGTAGCTTCAAAAGATCAAGGTTTAGGTCATTTTGCAGGTCATCAATACTTTTTGAAGAGAGGGAGATGGCCGTATCATCAGCATACATGCTGACATAGGATTTTTGCAAGGAAAAAGGCAAATCATTGACGTAAATCATTGCACTGTCGGTTGCTTCTTTCAAGAAGGAGCTTCTCTAAATCATCTGACCCCCTGCAAAATCCTTGTTTGGTATTCATGAGCCAATCAATTTCATTTATTTCATTTTTCATTTTCATTTTAATTGATTGCGGGAGGCCCTTCACCCTTTGTGGGACATTTTCAAGGGGCTCTCCACATTAAAACTTACAATAAATACAGGATAAAAATATCTAAGAATTACTTACAAGAAATATGCAAACTAAGACGTAAAACATAATTTGCAAAAGCAAAACAAATGTTTATAAAACCAAAAGACTGGGAAACTTCTCCAACGATCCAGCAACCAGGGCAGCCCCCATCCTCGTGCTCGACCCATCAAAACCGACAACGGAAACGCCAAATATAATAATATAATGAAAATAGTAATAATGAATCTATGTAAAGTTGGTGAACTAATATTGATA